>JAEQBH010001834.1:0-713610 GCA_016808115.1 Tetrastigma voinierianum | reverse complement strand
AATCATTTGAGAACTTGCAAGAAAAGTTATACATCACTACAAGAAAAATCAGAATTAGAGACGGAAATTAGAGACGGACAATTATCCGTCTCTAAATAGAGACGGATTAGAGACGGATTGCATACAAAATAATTAGAGACGGAATTTCCGTCTCTAAATAGAGACGGAATGATTTCGGGTCTCAGTTTGAACGGATGGGAGCGGAAATTATTCCTCCTATTAGAAACGGAAATAGAAAACGAATAATTTCCGTCTCTAATCGACGAATCGAGGCAATCATTAAGTCTCTCTACATTTGAACGGAAATAGAGACCGAATAATTTAGTCTCCCTAATCGAGCGGAAAAATCCGTCTTTGATTAGAGACGGAAAGTTCGATCACTATTTATCTCAGCAAGGCAGGAATGACTCCGTCGCGAACGAAATTATTAAGTCTCGGTAAAAGCGAAATAGAGGAGCCAGAATAATTTAGTGCCTGTGACGGAAAAATCCGTCTTTGATTGGGAGAAATTTAGGTCTGTTAGATCTCAAATGAAGTGAGAATAATTTCGTCTCTGGGATGAAATCGTCAGATCTCTGTTGAAGGCAAAATAGGGCCGAACTTTCAGTCTCTAATCAAGGCAAATAGAGACTTTCGAGTCTCCTGTCCAAAGGCGATTTTTAGTCTCGATTAGGAACGAGGAAGTGTCGATCTCTGTTGCGTCTCCTAAATAGAGACGGAATAATTTTAGTCTCAAATTCTGAAGGCGAGGAAATGTTAGTCTACATTTAGAATGGAAATAGAGTAGAATAATCCGTCTCTGAATTCCATTTCTAATTATTGACCTTTTGAAAAAAAAAAGTATGAGACAAAAAAATTCGAAATCTCTTTGTCCCTCAAAACAATCTAGGTTTTATCCCTAATATTTGTTTTATTTTAGAAAATATCATATTTGTCTATCTATCTTTCGGTCCTATAATATCTTTGAATTTTTTATTGACTTTTTTTATAAGTAATGAAAAAAAAACACAAAATGAAAAAAAAAACTAAATAATTTGTTTATAAATAGAAAGTCTAGAATCACAACATATACTAGTTACCTCAATTGAAAAACATATACCCTATAATAACAATAAATTAGAAAATGGTCCAAAATTTTCTCCACATCATATCCAGGAAAAAAAAACTCGAGTACATATGCAAAAATAAATTATAAATTAATCATTTGTGTTTTAAAAAATGAATTAATTAAGCTTTCTTAATTAAAAAACCAATACTTTAGATTTTATCTGTGTGTTGAATATGATTAATTTAAAATTTCTTTCATTTTTAACAAATATCAAATTGTCCATCAATCTTTATATATATATATATATATATTATTTTTCAAAAAAATGTTTGGGAGAAAATAAAATGAATAAAAATAACGAATAATTATTTTAAAATAGGAAATAACTAATTAATATACTGAATAAGAACTTTATCTTTTTTTCAAAAAAAAAAAAAAAAAGACAAAAAGAACCTTCAAGAAAGGGATCATATATAAACATAGTAGAAATGAAGTGAGGTAGTTAAATGATTAATTAGCTAATCATTTAATTGAAATAAAAAATTGAGGTAGTTAAAAAAATATTCCAAATTAAATTTTAAAACGATTATCACTAATTTTTTTAAATTACCGTTTTTACCCTTTATGTATAGAATAATGTAACTTTTTTTGGATAATATTTTTATTTCTATTTTTATATTTTCAAGTTTATTAAATTTTAAAATATAAAAGTATAAAATAAATAAAACAAAATCATAACTAAAAGTATTATGAATTTATATATATATATATTATACAAAATAAAATTTTAATAAAAGAATAAAAAATAATGAGTAAATAAAATTTTAAAAAAAATTATTTAGTAGATTTTCCAAATAAGTGAAAATAATATTTTATATTATCAAATGAATTAAAAATAAGAAATTAAAAATCATAAAATTTGTGCAATTTAAAAAAAAAAAGATAGACTATTAGATGTGGATGACATTGAGTGGGTGGGAGAGATTACAGGGTGTTGGGAATAGAGGCGTTGGGTGGAGTTTTGTTGGGCAAAATAAATTTGTTAAAATATATTTTTGTTTCATTAAAGATTATATAATATTATGTTTAATTTTAATAGTTTAATGGACCCTTTATTAAATAAATAAAGATAAGGCGTACTTATCCTTAAAGCATAAATTCTCCTATAAATCTTTAGTAGGTTGTGTAGAAGTACTTCTAAACATGAGAACGTGTCAGAAATTAGATGTTTCGCAGTACCGATTTCCATCCGACATAATATATTATTGTTTTAATATGGTGGTGGTGGAATGTTAGTGAGATAGAAAGATCAATATGGGTGTGCATGGCGCCACATACTATATGACAATTAAGATTTGTCAACTCCTCCATAAAGAAAAAAATAATTAAAAAAATTAAATAGAAAATGTAAAAATTAATCAAGAAAATTAATCTGAACCAACCTCATAGTCATCTCCATGTACATGGCAAGCTTCCAACTTCTTATTAGGACTAGTCTCAATATTAATATTATTAAACATTATAATTATAATAAAATCTAATTAATAAATATTAGTGTGAATATTGGATATATAAAATATGAGCTGTCCAATCTTTATTAATTTAAATAAAGTGTCACCACAAGTGTCTAGTTCTTTATTAATGGAAGACACTAATCTCTATGTCGCCGTCATGATGCTTTCAATGACTCGTCTCTATTTTTTTTTATATATTATTATAAAAGAAATGTTATATTGGATAACTAGGTAAAATATCAATTTCACAATTTACACAATTTTGAACTATTTTAGTGAATAAAAAAACTATTTAAATGGATTATTAAATCTAAGCAGTATGGTGCCAAAAATGTATTTTAAGTGTTAAGAATAAAATAATTTTAGCTTAATTTACATATCTATTTCAAGAAAATAAGTATAAATGCAAAAATACAAATATAAATATATAATTTTATTTTTCATTTTCAATAATTCAAATATTATACATCTTTCATAAAAGTTTAAAAAGCAACTATATAAAAATAAATAAATAAAATTATATTATTTAATATTTTAATTATTTAAAATATAATTTATATAGTTATAGTGCGCCCCCTCTTGAATCCCATCACTTCTGACTCAATCCCTTGCATGGTTCAAAATCGCGGTGTCGATCCTTGACTTCCGGATGGTCAGGAGCGTATTAGTCATGATGTATCGATCACTTGTGTCGGCGATCGCAAAATAGTGTTAAATACCTAAAAATTATTAAAATTTTATATAAATCATTAAATATTTATATAATTAAGTAAACTAAATATTTAATAAAATATTTTTTTTTTTTTTTTTTTTTTTTTTTTTATATTTAAAAATAGAGTGGAAGAGCTTGAACATGGAAAATATAATTATTTGGGTCAACGTCAAAATGGCGTCGTTTTGGCTTTTTTTAAGGAGCTAAAAGCGACCTCGTTTAGCCATCGAGCTTTTTAATTCAAAACATTGATCGAGACAACGTTGTTTTGACTTGTCACGGGACAACGGCGTCGTTTGGACTTATCAACGAGGTCTGGGGCGTGTCGGTCTGATGCTCGGCTTGGTATGGGTGATCGCATTTAAATAAATAAATTATAAGATTATAAATTATTAGAGAATACATGTAATTAAATAAATTAAAAATAAATAAAATAAAGATTTATTTTAGATTTAATACTATTTATCAATACAAAAACATTCATGAAATTATAAAATTATAATATATTGTATTACAAAATTAGATGTCAATTTAAAAGTAATTTAGTCTTTTATCTTACATTCATCTTTAAATTAATTTAGTCGATAATTTATTATTATACCTTTAGTCCAAATTTTTATTAAAAAAATGACATAATTAAATAAATTTTAATATCGTATCGATTATAAAAAACATTAATATTATATTAAATATTAAATTTATTAATTAAATAGACACAAACCCACCTTCCCCATTTATTAAATATTCTAATTTCAAGAAAGGTAATAAATTTTCACAACTACTCTATCCTTGTTTGGTCTTGCCCTTCCTTAAATCTTATAATCTCATGTCATCGACTTTGTGTGGTGATTCCCACTATGACCTAACCTCGCAGCTGCGACAATAGGGTCAGATGTGGCGACTCCTCTACGAGAAGCGTGGCGAGAGGACATTTCCATGCAGTAGTGGTGAGCCACTGCTTGACCCCCGACAAGCCCCTGCGGCCCCCGACAACTTCTCCAGAGTCAACTCCTCTCTGCCCATGGTTCAAAGTCGTGGTATCTGTCATCAACTCGGACGGTCCCGAGACGTATCGGTCGCGGTGTATCGGTCGCGTATCGGCTGATATGCAAAATAAGATGATTAAAATATTTAAAAATTATTAAAAATTTTATATAAATTATTAGATATATATATATATATATATATATATATAATTAAGGAAGCTAAAAATTTAATAAAATAAATTATTTATCATTTCATTACTAAAAATATATATGTAATTATAATTTTTAATGTATTTGTAAAGTGTATTGAGATAGATTTAAAATAATACCAAATAAATTTATTTATTTTATATATTTGATTATTTAATATTTAAATTTTATAGTAATAACCATAAATCTTATTTTTAAAATATAAAAACATTTTACATTAATAAATAATATGTAATTTAAAAAAATATTTTGCATAACAAGTAAAACCCATTAAATTTATATTTATTAAATATGATAATCTAAAATTTTTAAATCTACAAATCATGTAAAAAGTAAAACGTAATTTTATCATATATATATATATATATATATATATTTATATTTATTTTCCATAAATACATAAAGTGAAATAGGAAAGATGTTATTTTTGGTTTTTTAACCCTCAGGATTTCTTCTTCTCTCTCTTAATTTTTCCCCCTGCCGATCAACCTCTCAATCCATGTTTCCTTTCTCCCTCCCTAGTCTCTTTTCCTTTCCCTCTGTGACGTGATAGACCCACATAGCCCAGGCCTTGACCAGTGAGCAACCCTCGCCCCCACCTCGTCGGTGGCTCCATCTTCGATGATGGAGTATCCTTCAACGTCGATGAAGAGCGATTATAAATCTCCCGTCTCAGACAAAGCGACAATTTCTCTTGTCTTTGAAAGCGTGGTTCAAAGTCGCGGGAGTATCGGTCATCGACTCGGAGGATCACGAGCCACGTATCGGTCTCGATGTATGGAAGCGGTATCCGTCGATGCACAACTCAGGTGAAAAAAATTAAAAAAAATGAAATATTATATAAATTATAAAATATTATATTATTTAATAGAAAACAAATGTAATTTAGTAAATCAAGAATTAATAAAATAAATTATTTTATGTTTGATATTATTTAAGTAATTATAAAATTATTCATCAAAAGAATTATAAAATTATAATAATTATTGTGTAAATATATATGTATGGTAAAATTAATTAATGTTATCTAAAAAAAATGAAAAATATATATATATATATATATATATATATATATAAAGAACTAAAACTATTAGAATATCAATAATAATACGTGTAAAAGTATAAAATATTTTAGCATTTCTATTAGAAATAATATTTGATATTAAGTTATTTTTATGTTCAGTTAGATAATGATTTAAAATTATTTGATATTTATATTCAAATTTATCGTTTTAAATTAATTTAAATGAAAATGATTTTCTTATTAAAAGTCGTTTTTACCAAAATTTGTAATTAAAAATATAATTAAATTATTATTTATCATATATAGTTATTATTAATTAGTGATTTTGATATTAAATTAGGGATAAAGATTAAAATATCTATCTGATTAAATATGCTGTGTCATGTATTAAATATAATTTATATTAATATCGTATTAAATATAATTTATATATCATAGTAATATAAAGTTTATTTAAGCGTATAATTAAATATCATATGTTAAATATGTTAAATATAATTCATATTCGAGTTACACATCTCCCAGTTATTCAAATATTTGATAGGAAGTTAAATAGTCATTTTTATGGTTCTCTCTACCAGATCCGCATTTCTTCCTCTTCGTCTGCATTTACATAGTCTTCATGAGTAGATCCGGGCACAGCCAGGTACAGTATCCAGCCACACCACTCCAGACTCCATTGTGGAATAAGAGTTCTTCAGCGTTTCCGATCACCATCACGGCACTGCTTAGGGTTAGCACGAGGGAAAAGTGTTAATCAGATCTTTTATTCTCTTGAGGAGGAATCTCAGATTTCTCATAAAGGTTTGATTTTTTTTGTTAGATGGTAAGAAAACATTAAGAATACGCAAAATGGATTCTCAAATATCTATTTTTTTTTTTTTTTGTGATGGTAAGAAAGCACAAAATCGTTATTTTCCTTCTGTATCTCGATTCTTGGTAGGTGATAAATTGTTGATATTTGGTTCTTCAATCTCGAATTTCTCAAAAAAAAAAAATGATTTTTTGTATTGCGATGGGTAATCAACGATTAAGAACCGGTAGAATCGTGCTATTTTCTTAATGGCTAACGATTCATTAAAGTCAACTTGGGATTTCGGTCAGAATTAGCAGAGATTTCAGATTCTTCTTGAGTCTACAATAGTATCATATATGGTATCACATTGGTGCGGTGGAGTCTCGAGATGGATATATTTCGACCCTGATCTGTGGGTTTTGAACCATACTCTGCACGGACCTCCACTTTGCTCCACATGAGCCCCATGTCAAATTTCACTCCTTAGGACACCATCTTGAGGAGTCTCGACATACGCTAGAATTAAGCGGTTCATCTTGGTAAGTGAAAAAAGTTTTGATTTTAGTTATTTTAAAGAGGAATCTCAGTTTCTCTTATAAAAAGTGATGTTTTTGTTATGTAATGGGTAGAAGCAGTTGAGAATATATGAAATCATTGTTTTCATTCTCTAAGAAGATCGAGTGTAGAGTTAACTGAATCGGCAGAAACTTCGAGTTTAGGCGAATTCCTGTCAGTTTACCAATATCTTGTATCTACTCTCTCGGATCGGCACGGCCACAGCCGGCCAGCGGATCTGGCTTTCGGCCAGGTCGATGGGAATCAGTGGGGAGTTTGTTTCTGATCCTTGTCATATGAGAGACTTGTACATTATCTTTATTTGCAGTTCTTCTTTATGACTTTAATTGCGTATATTTAAAATGAGTTACTATTTGTTGTGTTCCGCTAGTGAAATTATTTCGAATTTCAAGCCATGTGCTTATGCGATGGCCCAGACTTGTGATTGCTTAGATCATAGGAAAGAATGATATCTAATTTAGTTATGTTAATGTTAGAATATTGGTATTGAAATTATTCCAGGAAAAATGATAAAAAGTCGGATTTATCGTTTAAGAATCGAAACTAAAATTCGATTTAACCTTGTGGCTTGGTTGTTTAGAAAAATGCTAAAATTTTCTAAATTAAGTTTTACGAGATCATTTGCTGATTTTTATATAGGTATGTTGGTTATCAATTTGCGGTTAAAGATGTTTCATTGTTAAAAAGTTAATTCATTTATTTTTGGATTTTCAATTTAGACTAAACATCAAGTTCTAAATGCCTTGGGCAAATTATCTATCACTACGAATGGTAGGTGAGGCGATCCCAAATTTTTATGATAGGCGAATAAAAATATAATATTGATGGAGCCTAGCGAAAAATGGTGGAACAACTTGATACACCCAGCATATCTGGAAAACAAAAGAGAAAAATATAAAGAACCCGAAAAAAAAAAAGAATAAAAAAGGGCCTTTGTGAAAGAATCGCGATGACTAAATAAATCCGGCCTGAGGTCAAGCACATGGGTTTTGTGAAGTAAATAAGGATATGACAAGTTGTTTTTCTCCTTGCTCCCATGCATACGGCAACTATTAGAATTCTTTGTATCTTAGTACTCTTAAGCGGGTAGTATCAAAAAGAACCTTAAGAACTACCAAGAACCTTATTCTTAACTCTTGTCTTCTTACCATTATAAGATGCAATACTTTGTTATTTACATGTGATTCATTTTCCTTCTTTCTTCTTTCTCTAAACGTTCTCTACTTGCATTTGATCTCTTAAATTCCTATTTTTTATGTTGTAGTGACTTTACTTTCTTAACATAATAAGGGTAGTTTGTGTATGTAATATAAGTCCTGTGGTGATGATTGTGTGTAGGTTAAGCGACTTACAAAAAGGAAGGCATGGGAGTGCCATCACGATCGTGTTGATTAATGAAAAACTTGATGCGAGTCTAAGTTCAAATCGGTTAGCTTCTAAGATCCCCAGCGACTCAATTACTACAATTCTATTTATAAACTCCATGGGCAAATTTACTTATTCCACATGATGCCATACCATTGGTTATCATTGTTTTCTACCATATTATTTACTTTCGCATGATATTAATATCATTGCTTATTATTAATGGTTGCATTTTCATTATAATGTTTCCATTTAGGCTACATATTCGTTTACGTTTGAGTTTTAATTTATTGGCTTTCCCAGTATCTAGATCTTGCTATTGCGGTTTGAATTGCTTGATGTTACGGGTGGTGTTGTGAAATTGGCAATGATTATGATTTTCATGGAGGGCTATTTCCTCTCTTTTTCTTTTTTCCGTTTTTGCTGTAGACGACTGTTTCTCTTTTCTTTTTTCTTTCTTTCTTTCTTTCTCTTTTCATTTTATGGATTTTCTTTTTTTGGATTTGCTTTGGACCGCTACTGCTCCATCGATTTTTGGGTGGGAGATGTTGCGGGTGTATGTTGGAGCAGGGATGTCGCATGGGCTGGCTGCGGTGCTTTGTGTGTCTTTATTCCATTTGAGGGGCTGGTTTGTGTTAGAGGAGAAATGGTGGTTTGTGGAGTTCAATTTGTGTGTCTTCATGTTATCATCATATTACCTTTTTTATATCCATTTTATTTAGTTACATTATTGGCCACAATATTAAATGATATTATTCGCTTAAGTCTCATGTTCTTCTTATCATTATTATTATTATTATTATTATTATTATTATTATTATTATTATTCTTTTATTATTAAGCTTCCAAATTCTTAATTTACATATTAAGTCCACTTATTCCAGTTTAGGTTTCAAATATTTAATTCCCTCTTTGAGACACCTGATTAATAATTGTTTTTTATTTGTCTTCACATTTATTAATATTATCACTTATTATATTTATTTATTTTTATCTCCACCCCTTCCTACCATGCTTCACTTTTTTCTAAATTTATCTCACTTTATCTCACCATACACTATATTTCTGCTTTTTGGTTTTAATTAATATTACTTTTCATTAATTTTACGGTTCCACACTTCAATTAGTGTAAATAAATAAATAAAAATCCCCCTTTTAAAGACTTAAACCCGTGACTCGGAATTTAGCTTTGTGTTCTTGATGAAGATAGAAATTTAATGGTTAATGATTTTTAATTTACTAAGTCATTGGTTAGAAAATTTTGGATGCAAACAACTGATTGTTTTATGCGATAGTATATTTTTCTTTATGAGTTTTCACTTTAGTTTGCAACTTGTTATGAAAAACTTGTTAGGAGTTAATATATTATATATATATATATATATATATATATATATATATAGATAATTTCAACATGTTAAATGTCTCTAATTATCGTTTTGGAGAGATGTCCTTTTTTAGCTTCATGTTTACCAATCAATCACATTGTCCGTTACGTGCATAGTCATAAGTAGCCACAAATAACATTAACAATACATGTTCTCTTTATTATATAAGAGTTAAGAAATTTAAAAATATATAAAATATTGATTGTCCTCGTGTGATTTTCATTAACGAAGTAAGTATGAGTTACGATGGAACAATGGATGTATAATAGATCGCGTCAGTGGTTATTTAAACCCAAATTTTGTTGATGGAGTGCACATTTTTGTTCAATTTGCAATTAGTCAACCAGGATGGGCTGATGGACCGAGAATAAGGTGTCCATGTAGTATGTGTAAGAATCTCAGTTTGTGAAAGCTGAGAATGTGAAGTTACAGTCTTGAGGTTTTGTACCCGGTTATTATGAGTGGAGATTTCATGGGGAAACTTCTGACTTCATTAGAAATTATGAGCAGTTGAAGTCATACATCAACAATAACTCTTGAATCTTTGGTCCATACCATGCTATGGTTATGGATGCGGTGGACTGACACGGACTTTTGACCTTGTGGAGGAGAGTCCCGAATCAGGCAGCAAATTGTATGAGATATTCTGGCGTAGATCAAGCATTGTGGCCGGGGTGTGAAGCACTCACGAGTTATCTGCGGTAGCCTAGATTGTTGAATATTAAATTGAATATCATTTCACCAGGAGAGATGTTATGATTCCTTATTGGAATTTATGAAGAGCCTTACCTTCCGAGAAACATTCTGGAGGTACTGCGATACGAAGAGATGGTTGAAGAGTTGGGTCTTCCTGCGGAGAAAATTGATTGTTGTGGCGCGGGTGCATGATATATTGGGGTGTAGATGGCGCTTTGAAGTGTTGCAAGTTATGTGGGCATCCACAGAATTTTCAGTAGGAGAATTCGACAAAACATAAGGGTGATGTTCGGTATAAGAGGATGTATTACTTTCCTCTCTCATTCTGAGCTACGAGAGATTGTATGTAGCTTAAGCTGCTAAGGATATGCGTTAGCATGATGATCATGACAAGGAGAGAGCGGTGTTATGCATCATCAGCATCGACTGAGCTTAGTTCATTTGACGGATGCATCCTTCATTACCGGCCCGGAGTAGAAATGTCGAGGTTGGGATTATGCGGATGGATTCAGTAGTTTGGTCGTCAGTGCTTGATATTCATGTTGGCGATCATTTGTAACTGCCAGTATAATTTGCCCGCCGGGAATGTGTGAAAGAGCCTCGTATGTTCTTGTCGATGGTGTACGGTAGAACAACCCTAAGCATAAGATAGATGTGTTCCTTCAGCCACTGATAGCTGAATTGAAACACTTGTGGGAGGTGGGTGTTGAAACATATGATGTGTCTCAAAAACAGAATTTTCAAATGAGAGCATCTTTGTTGTGGACTATTAGTGATTTTCCGGCATACTCAATGTTGTATGCGGATGAACACGGCCGGCGAGTCAAACTTATCGCGTGTATGGAGTACTGAGATGCATTTCACTCCCGATCAGTCGTAAGACATCGTAGTTCCGATAATCATCGAAAATTACGCCTCACAATCACCCGCCCGAGCGAAGCAAGCGCTAGTAAATAAAACAATTTCTTCCCGATCCTATGCCGTGCAAGACGAAATTTTAGAGCATATCGACATGTTGGGACTTAGAAAGATATGGCCGAAGCTTATGCGGATAAGGATCAATAGCAACATTTGTAAAACTAGTGGTTGTGGTTGGAGAAGCGTAGTATATTTTGGGATTTGCCTTATTGGAGTACCGCAATCGATTCGTCGCGATCTCGATGTCATGCATGAGAAAATGTGTTTGAGAATGTGTTCAATAACGTCATGAACATTGAGAGGCAAAACAGACAACATCGAAGCTGGGAGGATTTGTGATGTTTTTGTCGATGAAAGAGGATTAGAGAAGAATGCTAATGAGTAAAATATCGAAAGGCAAACTACACTTTGGATAAGAATAGTGTATTTATTACGTGAATGGGTGAAAAACCTCAAATTTCCCGATGGATATGTGTCAAATATGGGGCCCGATGTGTGGACTTAAAGTCTGAACTTTGGAATGAAAAGTCTTATTTGTCACGTCTTTATGCGGGTTAATCGATAGCATTTGAATTTGATGCCCAGCGAATGTTTAGGAACCAGCGTGAGTTGAGCTTATTCTTTAAGACTTAGCATCAGAAACTCGAGGAGGAAGATATGAGAATTGGAGTTAGAAATTCGAATTCTATGTAAGTTAGAGGATATTTCCTCCTGCTTTCTTTGACTGTCGACGTTGCTGTCCACTTGCCATATGACGAGATAGCGGGCCCGGTCTGATTTCGATTGGATGTACGTATGAGAGGTACTAACTTCTCATATTAAATTTTCAATTCCTTGATATTTGATGTTAATAACTTGTAGAACGATTAATTGTTGTCATATATATATATGTATATAGGTTCCTTAAGTCATTTGAAAAAAAATGTAGGTGTAAGGCTGATTGAGGTTCAATATGTAATGCGTATTTAGTTGAAGAAGCATCAAACTTTTGTTCGCATTACTTTGAATCACATGTTCACACAAGACAACGGAATGTGCCTCGTAATGATGATGGCGGGGTTGCTGTTCCAATAGAAGGTAATTTGTCAATATTCACGTATCTGGGCGATCTTGTGGAAGCTATGAAAGCCTAGGCCAATTGAGAGCGGGAACTTCGAGCTGCTTTCGAACCTATATTCTTTTGAATTGTGATGAGTTACACCTTATATCGAAGTATAAGTATTTTGGAATATTAGTAAAATTATTGATTTTTTATTTTAATGGTTTTATTTTTATTTGAAGTGTTACATTCTCAAGCTACGTGAACAAGATCCAGAATTAGCGTCTTGACATTGATCAAATGCTCGATAATAATTTTGTTGAATAGTTCGAACTTTATGTAAAATTATTTAGTTCCCACTACATAATTTTTTCATAATCAAATATTTTAAATCAAATACATATTGACATTAATATTTTTTGATAAACGAGACGCGTAATCAGTAACAAGCGTGACAAACATCTTTGTAAAAGGCTCTTCTTGAAGGACGATTAGAACCACACGGTCATATCGATGTGCTTTGTCGATGGGTACAAATTTCATACTATAGGCCCACGGGGTGGTCGAGCTACCATGAGCAGTGGTGTTTGCATTGGGGTGAGAAACTATGAGTAGAATGTAGTGATTATTATGGTCAATTGATAGAGATATTGGAGTTAGAGTATCCTGGTTATCCATTCAAAAGAACGGTTCTATTTAAATGTGATTGGTTTGACCCTTCAAGGCATGGTATAGGAGGCACCAAATTACGACCTCGTAGAAGTCGACGAGAAGTAGAAGGTTTAATAAATATGAACCATTCATACTTGCAATGCAGGCGTGCCAGGTATATTATGTACCACTGTCCTTCATTAAAGGCGAGCCCAAATAGTTGGATAATTTGTGTGCAAGATTAAGGCGGGCGAGTTGTAGAGATGCAGATTGTCAAAGAAAACTTCTTGATCACCGGGAATTGGCCTTTCAAGACAATGGGAATTAATTTTTATCGAGGTGAGGTGGTGGAGGACAATGATCTTGGTCTTCTTAATGATCGAATGGTGGAGATAGGATTACGATGTAGGAGATGATGAATTTGGATCGAAGATGAGATTAGACATGTTTTGGAATCTAAATCGAGAAGATGAAGATGATGAAGACTTTCTTGATTTATAGTATTTTTGCAATCTTGTTGCGAAACACCCTATTAAACTTATCTCCTAAGTTATTATAATCACTAGTTGTCCATTTGTAACTCCTTAACCTAGCTTTTGATGTAATGGGAAGGGATGAGTTTGGAATTTTATCTTTGATTACATTTCTAGTATTTTTTTAGAAGAATTGTGTAACAATCACTTGCTTTGAGTAGCCTGAAAATTTTTAATGATTAACACATACTTGAAAATAGAGTTTATATCCAAATTTCTTCATTTATTCTTGTTTCTTTTATTGATTGCTTTTGTCCACATTGATTTTTCTTAGTATATTAAATGCACGATTAGTAGGCCGGTATTTACGGTTGCGACTCCATTGTGAAATTGTTATCGTTGTACCATCAAGACCAGTCAGTGTGGACAAGATGAATATCTTAATGCTTTATTTTTAAATTATGAATACACAATACATGTGTGATATGATGAATGGTTTTATTTTAGATGATATATGTCAATAATCATAAATAAGAAGGTAATGATTAAAAATTAGATTTATGGATTGATTACTTTTTATTTAGTATGTTTGATTGAAAGGACACTTTTCTTTGTATTTCTACAACCTTAGTGGGAATAATAATTGAAAATACAAGAGGTTTCTTCGTTTTGATGATGTGTTTGAACATTTTGTTTTTGACGATTGGCTCGATGATTCTTTGTCTGTCACGCATAAGAAGGCGTAGCATGTTTATAGAGACGGCGTGAAGGAGCTCTACAGTTTGGTATGTTTCTATTTAGAGAAAATGTTGTTACGGGAAAATTAATGTTATAATGTTTAATATCTTTTGTCAATGATTGACTTGACCATGTCAAAACATGTTTGTAGTTAGAAAAAAATTTAGGTATTCTTGGTCATGATACTTGAGATTTGGTGTATTGACTTCTTTGGTGAAATCTATTACTTGTGTTTTATGGATGTGAGTCGACATTTCTGTGCGATAGTGTGGAATTGTTCTTTTTGTTTGGCTTCTATAGAAATTTAGGTTTGATTTCATATGGGTTGGTCTCAAAGAAACCATATGGTGGAACTATAATTGGAGCTCATGGCTCGCATCGAAAAATTAAGTGAAATTTTTAATTGACTTTACAGAAAAATTACATTATTGACTTGGTCATGCCAGAACATGTTTATGGTTGTAAAACTTTTAGGTATTTAGTGGTCATGGTACACGAGCTTTGGTGTATGGACATCTTTGGCTCTTACTCATGTTTTATGAATGTGAGATGACATTTGTCACGATAGTGTGGAGCTGTTCTTAGGTTTGGCTACGTGAGTGTAAGGCTTGAGTTTCATATCGGTTGGTGTAAAGCAACTAAATGGTGGAACATAATTGGAGCTCATGGTTTCTATCCAAGAAAATTAAGTGAAATCTTAGTTAGCGTTATCTAATCGAACAACGAGAGAAGGGAGATAGAGAACTAGAAAGAGCAACCAGAAAGGCTGTCGCAAGGAGGGATTTTGGGAGGCGCAGACATCAAAACAAAACTTGCAATAGATTTCATTTCACCAAATCACACCGTTGCTGTGATTCGCGCCACCTTTTAGTTCGAATATTCTAAATCAAGCGTATTCTGTTGTATGGTAGGATTAACGATAATAGCTCAACTACATTTAGTTGGACTTTTAACGGTCTAACGCCACGTGGGGGCTTTGTTGGATTATGTTTACAAAAAAGATTGAAGAACAGAATCTAGAAAACCTTAAAAAAATAACTAATTTAAAATCCTGATTTCTCTTTTTGAAACGCATCATGGAGAAGGCGAGAATAGATTGACTTGGCGTTACCATGAAATAGCAGTGCGTGCGCTTGACTCTTACTTATTTTGGGAGAAGATTATTAATGTAAGTGGGGTGCTTACAGTGGGAAGTAATGAATGTAGTTCCCACGAATCCACGTAAATTGGCTTTCTTCACTTGGTTGTGACTTTGGATAATCTATGGTGTTAGACCACTTGATTAGTAAGAACAGTGTTTCTAATAATGATCATGTTTGAAAATGCCGGTAATGTGAGAGCATTTTCCTTAAATTGCTTTTTGTCTTGCCAGAATGTTGGTTCATTAGAGTAGTCCCAAGTTTGAAAAGTATTTTTTTTATTGTGCTTTAAAATGGAAATAAGAATATTTGAGGTGTTCGGAAGTTTCCCAATATTGTAGTTTTGGTGTTTTATGATAGGAAGGATCACGTGAACCTTTAGGGATGGAGATGATTTCCAATGAAGTAAAAAAAATTTGTTGTGTGAGTCCTTTGTGTAGGGCATGTAGTAAATTTGGAGTTCAAAACACCTTTAAATTCTTTTATTTTCCTATTGTAATTATTTTGGGCGTGTTGCTGCATGATTGAATTTGTCCTTTCTTCTTTACATTGTGCTATAAAGCATTAAAAGAAATAATAATTTCAATAACATTTATATGGTTGTAGATCTAATATTAAGAGGGCATTCTATATCTGTTGCATATATATATTGGAAAGAGAAAGGTAAAAATATGACACCAACGGATGGTGAAAAGGAAAGAAGCGACAAATTCTAATTTCATATATGGCATATGAGGAAGGAGTGAGAGTGGGGTGTGACTTCTTTGGTGAGAATCTATTACTTGTGTTTTTCTTTTCTGATTGGATGGACCATTGTGCACTTTCCATGTTCTCCGCTCTCCCTCTTTGGGCATACTAGCCTATTAGTAATAAATAGATGGATAGATCCCCAGACGGAGAATAGTGAGAGCAACACTGCATACTCCTATAAACTATAGGTAACACAGCTCTCTCTCTTTTTTGTCTTTATAATATTTCTTTCAGTTTATCTATAAAAAAATGAAATTATATCCATATACCCCGAACCTGAAATAGTTAAGGACAAAAGCTTTGAGTTGCAAATGTGCTCGAGAATTTCAATTGATATTTTAAATGGTAAGCTGCTTCTTTAATCCTCCATTGGAGCTTTGTAAATGGTCAACACATGCTTAATCTTTTTCAAAGCAGAAAACAAGAAGAATTCATCAGATATAAAGAAATACAATGAAACATGATTCTGTTATAAGGTAGGTAATTGTTTTCAAAGATTTTTTCACAAAAGAAACTTCATTACATGGCACTTACCCAAGGAAAAAAAGCGTGACAAGCAACCAACCAGCACAAAATAAATCAACCATGATAAAATGTGAAACCATCAAATGCCTTGTGATAATAAATTTAGAAATAAGAGATCTTACAAGGCAGTGCATGAGAGAAGATTCGGCTTGACGACATTGTCTTCTCTTATTTTACCGGTTCCTTGCAAAATTTTCTACTGTGCATGACCAAACTGAAAAACGTGAACACTGAGGCCCGAGTGAAGAAAACAGATCAGGTGAATTAAGCATTATTCTGACAAAATTGGATGATCCTAACAGCAATCGATCCGTAAATGAAATAGAAGTCGAGAAAAATGCTACGCTTTCAAGATTAATTTAGATAAGCTAACAAAGAGAGATCTTGTAGACAAAAACTGATTAGATGGGGAGTATTCTGAGAATAGCAATTCCTTTGGACAAGTATGAGTTCTGCTATTTTTTATACTATCGATGTTATTGCTTACAACTATTGTGATCATATTTTAAGCAATCAGGGAAGGACTATAGTAGAAGTAAGTACTTACAATTTGTATGCCATTATGCTTTATGCTATTGTGATCATATTTCAATGTAAGATACACTTGATGACTTTATGCTTGTAGATTAACACTTTATGCTTGTTGATGAGCTTCTTGGGTCGTTGGTTTTACTAACCATCATATGTCTTTGGATGCGTTTAGGAGTAAAGGAAGAGGAGGAATCCTTGAAGGCAGAGGCAGAGAGGAAACATGAAGGTAGAGTTAATAATAATAGTAGATCTTGGGCCCGAGAGTCTATTGATGAGATAAATCGTATGCAGGATACCGAACAGCAAACCGTGATAGTATCCCATTCTTGATACAACCACTCACCTCTCGTGACGACCTGGCATTTAGAGAACCAAACTCACGCATAAACATCTAGCTATTGAATAATAAATATTGAGGCCAACATTGATGGTCCTTCTAGATTTTGACCCTAGAGATGTGATCCTTGTGAGAGCGAGAGAGTAAGATTTTCATCAACTTAATTTTCTTCTAATAATGCAAATGGAAGCATGTCTTGTATGAACAGAATTGTTATTAACAAGTTGTTTAGAAAAAATTAAACTTCATGAAATAATTTTCAGTCAATTTAAACTTAAAGACTATTTTGGCCTTGGAGTAGGTTGATGGACTTTCCATCCTCTGCCACCTTTTTTTTGTTTTCCCTCTTCTTCTCCACAACATTAACCCTAATTGCATCGAGCTCATGATCCTGAGTTATTTGCATGTGTCGACCAATGTTATTACTGGTATTTTTCGATGTTTTAATAAACTAATTACAGTATTTTATCTGAGAAGTGTTCAAATCTTATTAACTTCATTATAAAATTAATAATTTAAAAAAAATATAGGTAGGTTGTTTGTTTGATAGTGAAATTTGTGAGATTAATGTTTGAGCTTAGATAGATGAGAATTGTTTAGGCATGCATTGTAATTAAGTTATCCTCTCTACATGGGTTTCCTATTTATTACTAGGTGGTATTTCTTTTCAATGAATAGGTCTTCCATTCCAGTTCCAGCACTGTTGATTTCTGAATTTGATTAGTATTAATAACTCTTTTCAATACTGAAACTAACGAGAAAGTAATTTTCATCATGGAGGTTGTTGCCTCACGAAAAAATGCTCGGATGATCACTAAGACTTTGACGGCGACTTCACAAAGGATGGGTATACTTGGAAGAACATTCCTCGGAACACTAAAGATTTGTGTATTTTGAGGATTTTGAGTGATATTTCTTTCAAATATATTGTAATTTTAAAAAAAATATAAAATGAGTTTGTACTAGCTATTTGTTTTTTTTTTTTTGCAAATTTATAGAAATATTTTTCGGTGGGATCAAAATAAGTGGCATAGTCAAGATTCTTTGGGAGAAACGGGCAGCTATTAGATACAAGAGTTTCATTTGGACCATTAGAATGCCATGATAGCCACATGTTTCGATATTTGGAAGGCATGGAATGATGAATTCAAGCACAGTATATAGCGAAGCGCGACGAGCAAGCTAAATCGTATTTGGTGACACGCCGCTCATCTGGGAGGATCTATCACACATTCTTCACATGCTAAACTCATGGTTAGGTTTTACGATAAGAAAATTTGTTCTGATAATATTTAATTGTGTGATCATATTATATATAATTTTTGTTTTGAACTCATAGAACAAAAGTTCGGGAAAACCCCGACATACTATGAGTTGTTTATTACTTAATCATACTAAAAGGGGTGATGGCTCATTACGTCCAATGAGAAAGCAAACTTTGAATGTTAGCATCTTAATTAAAATTTAATGTTTTATTATATTAATAGTTAATTCTTTCATTACTAAATTTATAAATTCTAATGTGATGTGTTTGTTGAGTGCGGGATGAACTCATCGGAGCTACGGGAGGAGATGTCCTGACCCGGAGGAGGGGTCGTCGAACCTCGTCCGTTGATGACAATGAAATATTTGTTAAAAATAGCCGAGGAGTGAAGAAATCAAGACTATATAGTATTGACTCACGAAATGTCGGTATCTTGTGGCATTGCCTCTTTTAGTGGCACTTCACTGCTGACGGTCATAGCCATGAGTTAGGATAAATTGCAGCTTATGCGGGAAGAGAAAATAAGGCTGTTACGTGATCGATTTAAGGATTTGCAAGACCGGCACGAAAAAATACAAGAAAAATGAAAAAAACACTTGGGGGAGATGCGTAAACAAATCTGAGGGGGAAGAGATGTGTAAACAATGCGAGGAATCTGGGCATAAGAAGCGAGATGAAATCACGGAGTTGGTAAGCTTTTTCGTGGTGACAATGATCGATAAGTATATTTGACACTAATATTACCATTTTGTTATTTAGAATACTATTGTTTTATAATTGATAATGTAGTTCGGTGGTTAAGAGGGCTTGTCGGATGATACTTGATAACCAAAGTGGGATCTGCAGTTGTCTTAGATGTGATGTTAGCAATGGTGGGATCTTTGTGGTTGACCATACATTTCAAGCACCATTTTGGATGAATTCTGTACATTTAAGGATCTTCGGATCGCCAGTTGTTTAGTAAGCGGCCGATCTGAAGCCGGGATGTTGGTCGAATTACCTCGGCTAACACTTGAGACTCTCGAGCTTTCTCGTCGAACTTCGAACCTTCAGGTGGCACTTCCTCAAGCAATGTGGATTTTGATGAAAGCAGTCTTTTGCAGAATAGCTCTTGGTGACCGCGTGGCTCCACCGCAATGCGAACTTATACGAAGGTATGAGAATTAAATGAAATGCGAGCCCGTTTCATGGAAAAAGAAAATAAAAATTCAGATAAAGTTACCATATTAAGATTTATTTCCATGTTGCTACTCTTTCAACTAATTGAATAAAGTAATCTAAAGATGGTAGTCGAGGTCGGAAGCGGTAGGCCACTGCGGGCGAGCGACCAAGCCTCGGGCCCCACATTTTCTTAAAAAATAGGCCTTCTATTCGGGTGCGGGAGGCCTACGGGCGGCTTCGATCCTCATAGAAGAGCTCTCTACGATCGGAGGGACTTGGCCATGGGACCTCCACTTTGCTTTCTCCGCCCCGAAAGTTTACCTGCATGACAATTGTTCTCAGTGTGCCAGCTCTGTTTGATCTTTAGGGTGTGAAATTTTGGTTTGATGTTGTTTTACGTGAGGATTCCTTCCGACTTTTAAGTTGAGTTTTATTGAAGTTCGTTGTTGATTTGGCGTGGGATTCGGGTTTAGGGGAATCGGTGGTTTTTACGGTTTTCAAATTTGTGATTGATGTTGCTTTCGGTAAATGTAGGAAAAGATGTAGATGAGGGGAAAACAAGCATAGTCGGGAAATATTATACGTATTTCCTTTTTTGGTATCGATCAGAATCTTCTTGTTCTTGAGGTTTTAGTTTTGGTTTTGTCATTATTGCTATTTTTACATATTGATTTCGATGTGAAGTTTCGGATCAATTTAGGGTTCATGATGGTTATGGTGATTTCTAATTGATGTTCTGTGCTTTAATTTCTTTGTTCTTCATTCCTGCTTGATTTTGCGTTTGGTCAGAAAATTTGGTGTGTTTTGGGAATCTGGCTCGAAAAGTAGAATTTTGATTTACCCTCTTGCCATACGATTGGCTCGAGGAAAGGTCGAAAGGAAGAAAACAATAAACGGCCGGTAGGGCTTGTATACATCTACTTTATCCCCTTTGAAAACAACTTTTTGGTTTGGCCAAATTGTTTGGTTCTTGAATCTTAAGCTTCTGAAAGTTTTGGTTTCACTCACGTCATATCGATTTCAGAAGGATCGGTAAGAATAGTAAAAAAAAATAAAAAATCTCAACCTTTTGGTTTCATCATGAAAATTAATTGAAGTAATGCGAGGGCAAGCGGAGGTTTACATTTCACAACCTCTTGGAAGAAGAAGGAATTAGTCGAGCTAACGAGACCTCTTGGAATTAGTAGAGGTATGGGCAAATCGGCCGTGGGATAGCGAACGCGTCGAGATGTGGAAATGACGGCGGATAACCATAGTTTTAAATAAAATATTGAATTTAACATTTGTTCTAGATTTGTTTCCCTCTTGCCAATTATATTTGTGTGATTGATTGGGTTTTGAAACGAGGAAACGGTGGAAGAGAGTGGAGAAATCGGTGGGATTGATTAATTGATTAATGCTTATTTTTATTTTCCTCGATTTTCTTGGAAACAAATAGAGGATTTGATTACATTGCTGCAAGGTCGATTTCTATTTTCATAATTAATTTTGGATATATTTTCATGTTTTATTTTTTTCAAATAAATAAGTAGTAAGTGTGATAGACTAGTAGTGGTGATAGGAGGTTTGGGGTGAGCCTATTGAAAACCCTATTTGTGTGTTGATTGTTGTAGAATGGTTATAGGAGGTTTGGGATTGAATTTATTGAAAACCACATTTGTGTGTTGATTGTTGTAGAATGGTTATAGGAGGTTTGGGGTGAGCCTATTGACCTATTTGTTGATTGTGTTTTCCTATAAAACTTTTATTTTTGTTGTTGCATTTTCCTCCCAATATATGATTTTTATTGATAAAATGAGTTCTTTTATTGTTATACTATTTGTTTGATATATTTTTAGTGTAGTAGTGGTGATAGGAGGTTCGGGGTAGGCCAATCAAAAACCCTCTTTGTGAATTGATTGAGCTGATATGATTTTAGGTTTAACATAATAAAAACTAAGGTTTAGGCTTAATATTAATATTCTGAGTAAAAAAATTTATACACAATGAGCCCCCTTTTAGAATCTTGCCTTGGAGGCCCCAGCGCCACGGGGCGGCCTGGTGGCGGCCTTGTTTGCCGACTCTCGGGACGAGGCCTTGTGCTGGCTCTTTGAGTCCCGAAGCCCGACGGTAAGGCTTGACGGTCTTCATTCTTTGGGGAAGAGAGGATGCGTCTCAAATGTCCTTTCTCCTGCCCAAGACCATGTGTTTGTTTTGTTTTTTGCACTTTTTGTTTTTTTATTTTTATACGAGCTTGAAATGACTTCAGGCCCCATGCCTTCCCATGTGCCTGATCGAACCACTTTCATATTTTTACTCGGTTGTTGATCGTCTTGTTATGAACCGAGGAGCATGTAATAACGTGGAAATTTGAATCCCGATTTAAGGGAAGTGTCTCGATGTGCGGATTTCACACCTTTTAAGTGTTCCGGATGCTGCAAATTGACCTCGGAGGAATCAGCTATATTCCAACCAAAGAAAAAGTAAAAAAGCCAGGAAGGAGAAAAGACATCACCACATGGGTCACATTGGGACAAAGACGGCCTCGCTTAGATGTCTCCTTGATCAGTGTGTGCCAGTTCGTTTGTACATTGTTCTTGCCATAATTTCAACGAAAACTCCATTTCTTTATCCGGTGACATTATCATGTTTGTCGACAAAGTGTTCTTGATTAAATGTTTACGTGCATCATTGATAGGACATTACGCTTGGGTGGATTTCTTAGTTAGCAAGCGGGGGTTACGGCTGATGGCATTTTTGGGTACGTGACGGGTTCAAAATGGGATCGATTGGTAGGTCAATTGATGTTGCAAAGTTTTAAGAATTATGAAAAATTAAATTTAAACGTTAGAATGCATGTTTGGACTTGAGATCACGCTCGATGACCAAAAGGCTGGTGAAGCGGTATGTGGACTACGAGAATGATGTGCTTCTTGTTGGGGATGATCCCTGGAAGTAAGTTTTGATCTGTTTTGTGTATGCATGCACTGATAGGCGAATACCCCTTACAACATTATGGTAGTACATTTTGAGAACATATTCGATCATCCATTGAGTTCCTGTTAAAAAATAGAAAAATATCTACACCTCTAGGATCACTCTAACAATCTAGTGGGGGGCTTATGATAAATTATTTTTTTCTTTATATATCTTGCTTTTTTACTCTTAATGTTTTAATATTCATTGTTTTTTATTTGGAACAACTAGCACCATGGGATTTGATTCTGCGGTTTGCGTGTTTCTAATGCTCATCAATGTCATTGCCGGGGGAGTTTGTAGGCTACGTCGTGCATTAGGAGTACTGTCACCTTACAGAGTGCGGCGGATGAGTGAAAGAGGGGATCACGGCTTCTCAACGGCTTCTTGATTGACGGGATTAATGATTCTCTCGAAGGTGACCACCACCGGATTGTCGTGAATGTTGATGACAATCCACCCTCTTTGCTCCCTATTTCTTCTTTCTTTGCTTCTTGTTCCAATGGTAAAGATGGAAACCTTGGCTTCGTCACCAGGCATGGCCTGGCCTCATCATGAAATCCTGCCGGGCAAACCCCTTGGGGGTGGGTTGGTGTACTACTACACAGCCTCAAGCCCCAGGCTCTAGGTGATTTGGGTCCCGAAATGCAAATGCCTCTCTACCTTAGGCCTTTTGTTTTTGGCTTTTGTATATAAAAATTGGAATGTGTGGCGTATGAATTATTATAAATGGAGTTCACATGTGAAACTAGAACTTAGAGGAACCACTTTTAGTAGATGTAATGCACATGGAGGATGACCACCTAGAGGCTGTAAGAGATTAGACCAGATGATATTTCTAATTTAACGGAAGCGATTAATTCATAAAGCATGGATATGATATGAATATGAATATGAATATATATTGATATATGGTCTTAATTAAAAATGAACACACACACACGTTGGGTGCAAAATTTTGAGGGAAGATGGCGGGCAACGGTCGCATGCTCATTCTTTGACATTCCTTAATTGGAAGAGACAAGGAAAAGAATAACAATGCAGGAATCTAAAGTACAGGAAGAAAGAAACTTCCAGTAAAGTATGAATGATCTGTATGAGATAAGATGCAGAACAAATTTAGTTATTCTTAACAAAATTGATTCCATGACGTGGATAACCCAGGACATTTTTTTGAACATATATTCACTGTAATACCATGTTCTGGATTCGATCATGATGGCTATCCCGTAAAATAAATTATATTGTCTTTAAACTTCAGTTCGCCGTCTTTGATCTTTATACCTTATCCTCTCTGCTAAAACCCGGGTGGCGCACCCTCCCACTTCCCTTCATACATGACATTTGATGTTCTAAAGTTTCCTTGACCTGTTGGAATATAGAAGAAAACAGCCAAACCTCTTTCTTTTCGAGGCAAATCATCATTATTTCGAAACATGGTATTTGGCATATTGTGTATCACCATTGTCGAGGTGAGATCGAATTTATATAAGTAGGCGGCAACAGTACACAATTCTAAAGACCAGTGATTTATTATTCTCTTGATGGAAGTGAGCAGGAAGCTACGAGGCCACAAATCAGCGAAAAAATGAAGATCAAAATAAAGAAACCTACCGGACTAACAAATGAAACTAAATAAAACTTACAAATAAAAATCCTTCATCAATTCAAAAGGCAGAATTTTCGGATTAAAAATAAATTTCGGTCTCGGAATTAGATCTCGTCCGGAGAGCGAATTTGAGGCCAAAGAACCGATCTTCAGGCGGGAATCAATTAGTCTCGATGACGGAATTTGAGGACTTTCGAAAATTCAGTCTTTGTCGAGCGGTTGATTAAGTCTGCAATCGAGAATGGATTGATTAGTCTCGTTCGAGAGCGAATTTGAGGCCGAAAATTAGTCTCGATCGGGAGGCGGGTCGTTCAGATCTACGATCGAAGAACGGAATTGATTCGTCTCGATCGAAACGGGTATTTGAGGCCAGAAAATTAGGTCTTTGTCGAAATGGAGATAATTAAGTCTCGATCGGAAAACGAGGTGAGGCAGAAACTTTAGTCTTTAATCGACGGTTGATTAAGATCTCCCAATCAAGACGGAATCCATCCCAGTCTTTGTTTAGGAGCGGAATTTGAGGCCAGGAATTTAGATCTCTGATTAGAGACGGAATCAATCAGATCTTTGAATAGAGGCGATTTGAGGCAAAATTAGTCTCTATTCGAGAACGAGAATTAATATAGAATTATTAATTTAAGAGACGGAGAAAATCCGTCTCTAATCAGTCTCCCGATTAGAGACGGAACTTTAAATCTCTAATCGAGACGGTTGAAGCGAGTCGAAATCATACTGATTTTTTAATTGAAAATTAGTCTCTAATCATGATACCGTAATTACGTTACAGACGGTTAGAGGCCGTTGTCCGTCTAAATGGAGGTTTTTTTGTAGTGCATGTTTATAAATGTTTCCACCAAGAAGAGACAAAGGTTAGGTAAACTACTAAAATACCATGCTTTAGTTTTGAATGTAAGATATATATTATGAGATTGATCATATTCTTTTTATTGCCATGTAGATGGATGAAGGGAAAAATATGTTACTTCACCAGAAAGGTTAAGAGGCTGGAGCTTTAAAACTACGAAATTGCTAAAAGAAGAAGTGAAGGAGTGAAAATTGATATTCCAATATAATGATGGTGAGGAGTGGGGAGGGATATGTACAACTAATCTCATACTTGGGTGTGTTGTAGCGCGGACCATGGTGCCCAGGTATATCATATTGATTGGAGGAGTAGTGCGGTGTTGAATTGAAGGAGAAATTATGGGATTGTGTGAAGGTATATAGCAATCTTGTGAAATTATTTTCTACATTTGTGTATAACACATGCTTATTGAATAATTAAGATATTCTTATATTGTAGGGTGCATTCTTGGTTGATGAGAATAGCAAAAACAACATCATGTCATCCATAGGGACTAGCTTTAGATCATTCAGTTTTTACATTGACAAAGTATATCCTTCCTTATAAGGATAATGAAACACCTTTGCAGCCACGATTGAATATAATTACATTCTGGCCGAAAGATTGGAGAAAATTAGTGGCTAATAGGTTGTCGAGTTTGAAATTAAATACGAAAGGGAAAAGAAGGAGGTAACATCCCATACTCACGAGTGAGTAGGAAAGGATATCTTGAGGACTTCAAGAAGGTGGTAAGTTTAATTATTTTATTTTATTTTATTGGACTTTTACCTTTGTAAAATTTAATGATTACCTTTTATTTTGAAAGATCGCAGACAGGTTCTAGGAAACCTATTGATAGATGGAATCTTATAGGCTAGCGAGAATGAAGAAAGGTGAATATGATGATGTTACAAGGGTTGTAGTAGAAAAGATTGTGAGATTTGCCAAACCTATATATGTATATATTTAGTCAATTTCATTTGTTTATATATATATATATATATATATATATATATATATATATATATATATATATATATATATATATATATATATATATATAGTCAATTTCATATGTTCTCTATTTTATATGACTCTTGAAGCATCTTATATTTTTTTGGAGGATGAGTTAGTGAAGGATCTTTGAGGAAGGGAAGGTACATGCGTTGGTAAGGAGGGGGAGTATCCTGCTTTAGCATTAGGCTGCCGGGCATCTGGGCGAGTTAGGGAAAGGGTGGGAAAAAAAAGCCCCGAGCAATTCTGACACACCAACACCCAGTGAAGCTCACGAGAGAATGCGAAGGATGTTAAGGAGAAGAGTGAGGACGGAAGAGGGAATTATTGTTTTGAAAGCTAAAAAAAAAAGAGCCCTCACACCCAACTACGAAGTGAAGCGGCTAAAACATAAGGAAGCAATTGTTCTAGCATGAAGGAAATACAAAGAAAAGGCTCATTATGGTGCTCTCATGTGGGAGGACCCATCATCACGAGGATTGTAAAAGCTTCTCGACTAACTCGGTATATATGGCTTTCCTGAGTTAAGTTTGTAAAAACAATATATAAAATAACTAAAATTAAAGATTAAGGATTATAATATATGTTTTGGGTTTATAAATGTATGTTTTTACAGGTTTATAAATGCAAGTGGCTCTTAATTTCGAGGAAACATTGTTTGCATGGAACTTATTTACGAGATTTTTAAAGTTCCCTTTGTTGATTCTTATATATTAGTGGTCATCACCCCATCTCTTCAACTTTAATGCACTTCTTCCATTCCCTTTGCTGAAAACATACATACAATAAGGGGAGGTATTGGATATGAGTTTGTGGCCCTCACACATTTGTGATAGATGTGAAAATGATGAGGTGAATATTAGTGTTATAACTAAAATTTTCAAATTAAGTTACATTTCCTACCTCATGAGTTTGTTTTTCTTAATGTCATGCATCCTATTTATACGTGTTTAGGATGTTGCGAAAGGAAGAATAAAATGAAGAAATCTGAAGCATCCCCAAAAAGAAAATCAGTATGAAAATCCTAGAGATATCTGTTGTTTTCTAAAAGCAGTTTCGACGTGGAGGTGGCAAACTTAAAGTTAACTTTCCAATCAATGTATTTGGGATAATTTCAAACCTTCCTCTTGACAACTTCAGAAATGGATGATCTAATTTAGTAAAGAGTTAAATATGAATTGTTTGCTGTACATGTTGGTAAGATATTGTTATAAATCTTTTTGTTATGTTCATAATATAAATAGGTGAATTCATTTTTTCTTTTTAAAGTCATTCTAAATTGGGTGACATTTCATTAGGTGGTTGCATGCAAATTTGGATAATGCCCTTCTGGAGAAAATGATATTTGTTCATCCGGGGATGGTGTCAGGGCTGAATTAGTAGCTCTAAATTGAAAAAGCGAGAGCAGGTTCATTGTGATAAACTAGTGACTCTAAATTAGCGGACAGCCTTATTTTGTTCCATATAACCCAAAGGTAAGTTGTTAATCATTATTTATTTTAAATTTCTTAGCCTTATGTATGTTATTTATCTAAATCATATGTTGATATATTGTAGATTTCATTGGGTTTTAGGTTGTAATTATTACCAGAAAATCACAAATGATACACTATTTAGACTCTAGTGCAACAACCATACAAAGATACAAAAGATATCGTGAACATGTAAGTCTATCATAATTTTAGTTTCATATCTCTCCAAAATGAACACTAATTTGAACTTTATTTAGAGGGTTTCGAATTTTGAATCTCCCGAAAGGAAAGGATCTAAAAAGAGCTCGAATGGATGGTTATTGAGGTAATATTTTCCCCTCTTCAACTTTTGTTCATTTTCTAATTTTTAACACTTACCTACATTTAGGTTGCTTTATTGAAAAGTTCACTTGATTTTTGAAATGTAAGGATATTTATATAATTGCGCATTTAGTTATGAATTTTCTTAGCTTATATTTGGTTTTAGTTTTATTTCCTATTCCTAACTTGAGTTGAAGGATGTTGGCAAAGCTAACTTCGGTTAAGAAATATAATATTGTAAGCGTTGGTTGATCCACCTTATGAAAACATAATCTAAATTATTATAGATACAATGCATTCATATGTCCACTATTCCTACAGTAATGAAGTAGTACTAAAAGGAACAAACCCATTTTATCATGTGATTGAAAGATTTATGATTCATTTACTTTTTACATTAATAAATAAAAAATAATAATGGAAACTAGAAAAATATTTTGTAAAAAATGCATGAGTACAATATTTTTTTTTTTCAATCATATTCTAATGTTGAATATCCAAACCTTAGAAAATTCAAGCAAAAAAATTTAATGAATTTATAATTAGTCGATTCACAATGTTGGTCATAGGAAGAACAATTATTAAACTTTTGATCACTATATCCATATATTCTCTTATATGTGTGTGGGTAAGGAAATAATTCAAGCATATAGATAACTTTGATCATACTAATTATGTGTGAGTTGTTCTTATATCTTTCATTTGGCCTTAGTATGTATTGTATACTTTCTATATTTAGTTTACACTCACCTTGTTGGGCCTTAACCCCTCTCTCTCTCTTTTAAATAAAACTCTCCAAGCTGTTTTATCCATCTTCAATCAATTCATTTGCAAAACAATTTTTCTTATAATTGCTAATTGCATTTCTTTTCTATAATGATGTCCCATGAGATGTAATAATAAAGAGAATTGATACCATATTTCCAAATATGTTATTGATGACTACTCTTAAAGCTTGATTATGATATACCCAATGAAACCTTAAAAATCATGATATTTTATACTGGATATTATCACAATGAACAAAGCTGAATTCTTACCCTTTTTAATAGTGAATCGCCATTCTTAATAAATATAATTAATCATTGTCTTCATCTATTACTTTTTTTTATCCATATTTTACATGAACATATTGCTTGACATTCTTATAACTTCACATTTTATAAACCCAATTGAACCCTCTAAGTCTGAAATTTGGGAGCTTAGGGTCCTCTACTAACTCTAGGATGTTATGTTACACATGTATTGACTTCATTTAAGGTGTAATTTTTTGCTTCAAATTAATATTATGTCATTCATTATTCTTATAAAAATGTGAAGGATGAAAAAATTAACCAAGTTTATATGATGCATATTTGATCATGAATTTGATACGATATAATTTTTGCTTAAGGGCACAAAGCAGGTTGGATGGTGTCATGTGCGGATATTTTGTCATGATTACATGCGGGGACATAATTACAAATAAACCTCTTAACATCTCAGGTTATTTTATGTATTGTCATAAGTGCATAAGAACTAATACATATATTTAATTCTACATATTAACATATTTTTCTTGCCATATATTTTAGTTTGAAGGAAAAAAACCTGCTCACGACGAGTTAGATGAAGTGAGATGCGAGATAGGTATCATTTTGACCACTCTTATCTTAGATCAAGTATAGTGGGTATGTGAATTTTATAATTTTTTCAATAAATTTCAAACATAAATTTAAATTAATGTTGCATTTTTCCTACTTGCAAAGTAAATGATGACATTTGCACCTATTGCAATTTTGAGATTACAGGATGATGTATAAGATCTTCTTTGTCATATAGATGTTGGATTTGGAAACTTTTGAGTACATATCTACATCTTAATGTGATGAAAGGTACAAGCTCATACGCATAGTTTTTGTTTTAATTATATATATTTACTAGGTTCTTTTTCATAATTTTTTGGTACATAATAACATCTTTTAGTAAGTTTTCAAATATAACTTTAATTAATGTAGTTTTTACCTATCTACAACATGTTGGATGACATTCACGATAAGTGCATTTTGAGTCTTGTGGCCTTAAGCGGTTTACATGTAGTGTACACATGTGATGAAATTTCTAATTTTAATATATGTTGTATAAGAATGTATTTGAACTCTTAGGAACTATTGGATATAGTTGGTATGTTTTTTATGGGTATTGTAGTATGGGCCCGAGGCGTTTTATCCATATTTGTATCATTGTGAATTATATTGGCGCGGGACGGGTTTCATGCGGGTGTTTTAATTGGGTAGAGCTCCCAGGTACAAAGGGGCTTCGCCGATTTTCTAAGTGGCGTCGGGTAACCCGACATCCACTGTATTCCGTAGGTTGACGGGTAGTCCAGCGGACCCCGATTTTTGAGCGTCTGACTTGCTCAAGTCTAATATATATGTTCTTGCTATCATGTACAGGTGTAACTATTTTTTGGATATTTTTAGGTACATACATTATCTAGATTTTTTTCCTAAAAATACATTACTACATTTTTTTGGGATATATTTGAATATAGGTTTATATATTTTTAATTGGTACATTCAAATCTAAACATAAACTAATATTGTTTTTTCTTACTTGGAAGATGTTGGGTGACATTTACAATAATTGCAGTTTTTTGAGTGCAAGATCATGCATAAGTTATAGTCATCATCTACAACTACTAGATTTTTGGGTCAATATTTATGTCTTCTCTCATTCCCCCACCCTATATTTGATGAGTAGAAGATCATGTATGGTACATCGGGGTTGTTGTGAATACATTTGGATATATTTGGGTAAAGGCTTATATCTTTTTTAATATCATTAAATAATATTGTTTTTCTTACTTACAGAGGTTGAGTGACACCTGCAACATTTGTAATTTTTAGAGTATAAGATTATGTATAAGTTCTTGCATGTTCATATACAACTGTGAATTTTAGGTAAATAATATCTATCCACTTTTTTTGGATATATTTTATAATAGTACAATATCATCTTATGGATTTTAGTTGTTTGTGATACATTTAGATATATTTAATTTTAATGTTTTACATCTTAATGAACTTTCAAATATAAACATAAAAACAATATTTTTGCTTTTTCATACTTGCAAGAGGTTGGGTGACATCTTTGATACACCTAAAGCATGAATTCTTTCTCATTGAACTTTTAATAAACTTATAACTATAAACATATAGTAATGTTATTTTTTTCTTACTTCTTGGAGGTTGGGTAACATTTGATAACATGATAATATAAAATTGCTAGGTTGTTTGTAAATTCATTTGGGTATATTTATTTATTTATTTTATTAATCTTTAACGTAAACTTAAACTAACACTTTTTCCTACTTGCGGTGACATTTGCAATAGTTGATTTTGAAGGAACAAGATCTGGATACATTCTATATATCATGCATAACTATTGGATTTTGGGCACATATTGGGCTTTGTTTTTTTTTTTGGATATATTGATGACAATGGAAGATCATGTAGATATTAAGGTTTTCTTTTTATTTTCAATATATTTGGCTACATGTTTATATCTTTTTTGTATATATTTTATGTACTCATATAATTGAAATTAATATATATATATATATATATATATATATATATATATAATTTTGGACGTTTTGATAATTAGATTTTGTTCTATGATATGAAAGTTAATATTGAATTTTGATAATAGATTATTCAATTTTGCAATAGTTTTTAGTTTAGCTTCAAATCATTTTGGCAACAAGTTAAGTTTTTTGACACATTCCATATGCAACCTTGACATAGAATAAGAAATAATTTCTTTGATATATAACAAAGAAATCTTGACAAAAAAATAAAATATATTCCTTGACATAGAGCGAAGGAACCATAACATATTAAAAGTTTAACTTTGAAAAAAAAAAAAACCATCCTTGACATTTGTAAAATTATATTTGACTTTCAAACTTGACATATATTGAATATAATCTTCTGAAATAATGAGTCAACCTTCACACATATTTAACATAAATCTTGACATGCATATGTCAAAGCTACCTTTACCACTCTTGACAACGGCATAGATGACATATGCATATACCTATCTACTTTGACAGATATCCCTTATCTTGACGGTGAAAAACTGTCAATGAAGACCTTTTTTCTTGTAGTGGAACAATTCATGGGCTCCTCCGACGTGTAATTGTTGGACCATCTCCCAACACAATTCTCTAGAAAATCTTCCGTCGAAATTCCTTTTACAAACATTTTTCCTTTTTATTTTCTTTCATGTCATGCACTCACTCCTAATATTCTAGGGTGCCGTGCATAATAGATACATTATACCAATCAAATAATCGTACTAATATATAAAACGTGTATATACTAATATAATTAACTCAAACAAATCATGTTATTCAATTTGCAACCAATAACACCAAAATTAACCTTTTATGGGTTAATTAACAAATCTTGGCAATTCATTTTGAATCGCTACTTAGTCGCAAAAATTCACAAAATCACATGAGCAGTGGGAAACCTCGGTTGGCCCAACATTCTATACAAGTAAATTTTTCTGTCCCGGTTCAAATGTTTTGAGGCGAAGTACGGCTAAATCAAATATCAGAGTGTTCCTACCCATTTACACATGACTACTTGTGCGGCTGATAGCAGTAGGAAAGAATCACTGCCTCTTGGAGTTGTTTGGAACTCCATAAATCGGTCAATCACGCATAGCCCTCGCTGCGTAGAACAACTTTACTTCTTGGCCCGAAGCGAACCGACGATCCGAACGACGGGAAATCTAGAAAGAATGAGCTCTCTCTCTCTCTCTAAAACTTCAAAAACCAGAAAACTTCACCTACTGCCCGTTTTGCTCTTTCAAAATGGAGAAGATAACTATTTAAATTTTGTCTTATTCATTTAACATTTCCAATAATTCCAAATGTCTCTTTTTGCGATTTTTTGACCTTAGCGCAATCTGATCGTCAATTAAGTCGTCTGCTCCCACGTCGTACAACGTGTGTCGTAGTGCGTATGTAGGTGACTTTTGTCGGCGTCGCGTGTCTTCCAGTCGTTTTAAGGCACTCGACGCAGGATGCCTCAAGCGATGAAATTGTGTGTCACCGAGTCGAAGAATTTGACGTGGTAGCTAGATTTCACGAGACGATTCAACGATTGTTTCGTCATTTGAGATCTAGAAAAATTTCGGATTTTGACCGAAATTACCATTTTACCATTTTTAAGAAAATTTGAATTTTCTCGGGTTTTACATATTTATTAAGAACAAAAGAATTGATATGAACATACTCATAAAAGCCTAAATAATTTTGTAAATAAAATTAATTATTAATAACTTTACATTAAAAATAAATTTTGTTTTTTTTTTAAATATAAATTTTTTTATATAGGTTAGCAATACATAATCAAAAATTCTAAAACCTTTAGAGAATGATGCAGTATTCGGGTTAAAGTAAAAAGAAATGGCTCAAGGCTTACATATATTTGTAATCCAAAAATGTTTAGAATATAAGCTAAAATTTCAAATTTGCAGCATACTAACAAACAAGATTTAATATGATGATTTAGTCGAATCGAAACTTTGCAATCTAGAATGTCAACCTGAAAAACCATGAAGAAGCCAACGACAAAACTGCATGTGGAAACAAGACGACAAAATACACTGTAACATGTCGATGACAACAACATGAAAAAAATAAAGGAAAACGAAGGAAAACCCAGATTGGTGGGGAAGAAACAATTTTATTGAAAAAGAAAACCATAAATGGGGAAGAACGGAGAAAATGGTGATTTTAGGTAAAAAAATATATCATATTTTTGGTTACATATTTTTGGTCAAGAATCATCCATCCATAAACTTTATTTTTTCTAACATGTAAATATAACATGCTTTTGGTTACATGAACATATTTAATGTTCATTGTAAACAAAGAATTGTGGAATGATTTTATTTAATGTGTCAATAATTAAATCTATATTAATCGAAAATTATTCCAAAAATTCTTGAAAGCATATTAAATTTATTACAAATTATCACATTAAATATAATTATGTAATAAAAAAACTAATTTTTGTTTTATAGTGAAAAACTCACTATACCCAAATATAATAGATAAAAATATAGAAAATAAAGATGAAATTTGCTAACAAGCTTCAAAAATTCATGCTTAAGATGTCTTCAAAAAACCTTATGCCGATTCGTGCTTGCCATCTTTCCTAGTTACACTTAGGGATAGCGGCGGGATGGGACTGGGTTCACACACTTACGTCGAACGGATATGGGATTGACATAATCGTGTTTTTGGTGGGTTTGGAATTTATGTAATCGTATTTTTGGTGGTGTGGGCCGGGTTTCGGTATTTCTTAGTCCCACCTTGCCCCACCCCCATTATATATTAAATAAAAATTTAAAATTATGTTATTTTATTTTTATTTTACATTTTAATATAATATAGTAATAATATATTTTTTAATAAAATAAAATTACAAAAAATATAATATCTTATTTATTATAGTATAATAAAAATAAAAAAATTACAAAAACTAAATTAAAAATAATAAAAATAAAACTAATGTATATTTACAATATAATATATATCAAAACCTTAGTTTAAATAATAATGTTAAATCCTCAAGTGATTTGTTGGAAATTTCTACATTTTTTTTATTATTTAATTCAAGTAAAAGAATTATAAAATAATATTTTTTATCATAAATGTTGTGTAGTTTTAAAAAATATTTAAATAGGCTATGAAATTGGAAACTATTTTTTATTTGATTATATTTTAATCTATACGTGTATTATGCTTATTTTAATCAAATTTACCATAACCTTGAAGAGTACACACTTTAAGTCTCTATAAATCCTAGGTGATTTAATTAAAGATCTTTTGAAAACTAAATTTAGGAAATCTAACTCTTCATTCATTTTTGACATAATTTTAACAAAAATACATTTATTATTTTCTTGTAAAATTAATAATTTCTTTTCAAAGACATAAGACATGAAAGAGCATTTTTGTCCATGATGAGTCATTTAAAAAAATAAAAAAGTCAAGATTTACAAATTTTTGAATTTATTTGGAATCCTTCTGATCAAATATTTCAAAATCTAATACCACAAACCAATACTCGACTTATTTAAATAATAATAATAATAATAATAATAATGACCTATCCCAATACAAACTCTAAAAATAATAACTTTGTAATAGTAACCAAATAAATCAAGAATTTGAGTGAACATATTCCGTGTTATATATAAACTTATACATAATTAAAGAATCTTTTATTTGTATCAAATCAAGAACTCTGTTGCAAGAAATTTAGTTTCTTTAGGTGTGAGAGCAAGTGTTGATTCTCAAGGCTCTTGCTTTTGTTTGATCGAGAGTAATCTTGGGTTTGCATGGAATGAAGAAGAATAGAGGGTGGCCTCCCCCGATCCCTCCCCTTTGAGGGTGCCACCGGGCCCCAGCGGGCCCTACAGTCAGTAGGCCGTGCATTAGACTACCGATTGGGGTCGGCCCATACGTGCCGACACATAGAAGCAAATTCGAGCCAACAGGAGCCGGGATCCGGATACCCTCCCACCCCAGCGGGAAGGGTTGTGACATCCCTCCTAGCTAGGGAAGAGTTAACATTCCCCGAAGGCCATATCTCGGAGATGCACTATTTAACAAAGTACTGACGGATAGACTCCCCTGGAGAGAGCATACGCCCTTCCATGCCTTGCCGTGAATTCAAGGTGGACAAGCGTTCCTAGGGCCCTGTATTTGGAAAATATGCCCACTTAAAAGGAAGAGCTGATCTCCACATGCGATATATGAGCCACCTTCTCCCTCCGATCCTCTCTTTAGAAAGAAGAGTTGGTCTCCATGCGCGATATATGTGTGACGCCCCATTTCCCGAGGGTCCCGTTGACCACCATCAACCTGCGGAAAACCTGTGTGTCTCATATCACAAGACCCATACATGAGTAAAAATGGCCACATTGGCCTACACATCATACTCACCAAAATATATCCAACTATATTACAATAGTTTCAAGAGTTAATTACACTCTTATACAATATGTCTCAATTGTAATATTTCATACATGTTTTACAAAAGCGTAATCAAAGCCATATGTCGACTTTCTTCTCAAAAGCGGCCTCTAATGAGCGTGGTGCCTAGAACACTCCTTGTACACAGAAAGGGGATCCTGACGGGGGTGACGTGCCTAACGTGATAATCTCTTACATGGGTTACTCCCCACCTAAGTGCTCATGCAATGGAAAAACACACACTTTCAAGTGAATTCATGATTCTACTCGAATGTCTACATGCGATCCATGTCACCAGTCTTCACCGACTCTCACCACGTGTTTATGCCGTAGCCATGAAAATCATTTCCAAACAAAATACTTGTTTTTATTTGTGAAGGCGACCCCTCGGAGTATAATACGTTGGACAATCCTCGAAGTGAATTTGTTGGGTAATTCTTGAAACAATTCATAGGCCTCTCAGGCGTGAATTGTTGGGCGATTTCCCGACACAATTCTTGGACGACTTTTCGATTAAATTCTATGTCATAGATTCGGTTCGAGCCAGATTGGCGGATCGAGCAGAAATTAAAGTCATGAGCTATGTATACTAGGACTCTTAACTTGTTTTTTTTTTTCTCAGAGCTAAACTTGTACCTGTGGGTATGGCCCAAGTCTTATAACAAAAATCAAATATTATACATATCTGAAAAGAACTACCAGGAGTGGTGTCCATCGAAATCTATACATATCTTTGAGTCCCATTTACTTATGCATATACAAAACAACTTTACATTTCAATTACACATGATGGATGCGAGAACTTTAATGTGATGAACCCTCTTGATGTCTTGTGATAATATACGGAAGTTTGACGATCTTCTCCTATTACTACCTGGATTAAAAACTAGGTGCTAAGCTTTACCATGACGAGTGGAAGTATATTTATAACTATCTTTGGTACTGGCGTGAATTTATCTTTCCCGAATCATACATCTAACAATAATAGATGTCGAATCGTTATGAATTCATATAACACATTACATACATAATTATCCTTGTAACTTGACTTATGCTTGTTCGGATCTCAGTGCGATCTTGAACTTATAATTATAGCAATCATATACTTTACTTTCGAACTTACACTTATGGTAGACTTATTCTTGTTCCTATCTCCGTGAGACGGCGTATTTATACTTATCTCCCATAAAGACACATGCCTCTGAATTCTCGTGTTATTAGTGTAACCTACATATACTTATACTTGTCTCCCATTAGGGCCGCATAATTATCTTGTATCGGAGCGTATACTTATTCGATTCCTTGTATGGTGCGAACTTATACATATACTTAGGCGAGGTATATCGTACTCATGTACTTCTATCTATCTTATACTTGTTCAGATCTCAGTAGGATTCTGAGCTTATGCTTATACGAGAGATACTTATACACGTCTTGTCATATAATCTATCTGGATCTCCGTAGGAGTTTGAGAACTTATGCTTAGATAGAAGTGCGTGGGTACTACATAACTTATACTTGTGTAGTATCTTACACTTGTACTACGAGGGCATGTATCACATTTTAGTCCTCCTTGTATTATAGAGCTTATTCTTGTATTTCAAATCTTATTCTTGTATTTCGGATCTTATACTTGTATTACGGAGCTTATACTTGTCTTACGGATCTTGTACTTGTGTTACAGAGCTTATTCTTGTATTTTGGATCTTATACTTGTATTACGGAACATATTCTTGTACTTCGGATCTTATACGGAGCTTATTCTTGTCTGAAATGCCGAATTAGGTACTGCAGTTCATTATCTTGAGGTGCAGTAGGTGCTACGAACTTATACTTATTCTGAACTTATGCTTATTTTACCCGTCTGAATGCAGTAAGGTACTATAAATTTTACTTGTACAAAGTACCCACGGTACTACGAGCGAGATCTGAAGGTACGTGGGTACATTCATATCTTTACCATATTCATTTCTTTACTCTTATTCTTTGTTGAGTCTTATGGATAAGCTACATTTATTACTCATACGATCATAAGAAATGAGTAGGACGCAGCACAATAAGTACTTGAAGGTACAATGCGATGCGAGGAATGCCGTAGTCTTATTTCAACGTGCGCCGCGTGCCGAAGTGTCGTAGCACCCGGCGGGAATCTTGAAGCACCAATCGAGCGTGCCTGCCCATGTAGTAGTCTTAGTAACGCCGGTAGAATCTTGAAGCACCGATCAAAACATGCTGCCCACCGCAACGAGCGTCGTAGCACCAACGGGGAGTGTAGAAGCAGCGATCGGTATGCCTTGCGCAACAAAGTCGTAGCACCGGCGGAAGTCTTGAAACCTGCCGATCGAGGCGTGCACGCCCCTTGCCGATAGAAGTGTCGCCTTACCGGTAAGTCTTAAACGCCGTCGAGAACATCCAGTCATTCATTCTTCGGTCCTAGGTAGTCATACGATCATATGTATTTCAGAACTCATAACCTATCTTTATCACATTCTGTGTTCATGACATATTGCTTTTCATGTTCATGTTCATGTTTCAGTTCGTTTTCATATTTCATATCATATTCATGTTTCATGAACACAGCTATACATATTGCATTTCCTATATTTTTCCTGTTACTATTACATATGGCATGTCATATACTTGCACAAAATGATGCCTATGTATTCACACATCATTCAAGTATTCTTGTTCCTCTATGAATCTATTTGCCAGAAATTGAATCATTAATTGGATCATCATTCAAATTCTGATTTTCATGCCAAACTAGTCAATTCATAGATTTTACAGAGGACAGTTTGTAATACTCATTTTTCAGGAGACTTAACTTCATACTTGACCCTGGTTCTTTGTATTTATTTGAAGCTAAGGTGCTAATGGTTCATCTCCAACTGGAATCACCCAAATTGGAGCACTGAAACTTGAGTTATGTCCTAAACAACCCGAATTACTCCATGATCAAAACTGAAGCAGAAATTTGCTTGAACATAGCCCCTCTTTGAGTGAATTTTTAGGCCACATAGAGTCAGAATTCGAAGGTACCTATTTCGGGATGTTTGGTTCTACTTGAAGTCTAGTTTAACCATCAACTTGAATCACTCAAATCGGATAAGAAATGAGCAATTTATGGCCAAAATACGAACACTGGTCAAAATAGAGCAATGGGTACCGGTACCAGTGGATAGAATGCTTATGGTACCGGTACCATTCTGTCCGATAAGTGCCGCCTCATTCTAGAATAGGTGGTTTTTATCCGATTTTTCCATATATTGCTGCAATCGACTCAATAATCTATATACACATCAAAACCACTCCGCTATTCATCTTATAATCTCTTTTCTACTCAAATCATCTTCGATACTTGTCTTTCTTCAAAACCTTTCATGAATTACTCCCAGAAACCACTCTAATATGGTCCTTAAACATAAACCAAATATAAAAGATTAGTTAGGGTTTGTTCCTAACTCAGTACTTGTAATTAACCATGGATCCAACCTCGAAGGGAGGATTTCATACTAAATCTTGTACCATTTAGGGTTTACCGATACTACTTTCAGAAATCTTTGGTTGGATGAAATCCTAACAAACCCTAAGTTCGAGGAGCAAGCTACTAACCATACAATTGCATGGAAATTCATGAAAACTTTGAATTCCATCTGAAAATTCTGGATTCATACCTTTTTATCTTCCTTTCTTAACTTTCTCTTCCTCTTATTTCTTACTCTTCCTCTTCCTCTTCTTCTATCTTTTCCTCTTCCCTTCTCTTACTCACGGTTTTTCTCCCCCAATTGAGACCAAAATTTGATCACTAAGTCATTTTATCTCTCCTTAGGCCATGTTTGGCTCCCAAAAACCCATTTTTTTGGGTTAAGTTTTCATTATTTCACTTTAGCCCTTTGGTTCTTCTCTTTTTACAAATCAAGTTAGGCATATTCTAATTTAGCCCCTAGTCTTTCCCTTTTATGACCATTAAGTCCTCAAGTGGTAAATTACATATTTACCCTTTGCTCTCATATAAATTTCCGGTTTCCTTGTTTTATTTCCCTAAAATTCATATTTAACTTTTATTAAACCATAAACATGTCTGAAAACTGCTAAGGTATATTTTGGGGCGTTACATTCTATTTTTATAAGTTATAGCTTGTATTCCATGAGGTGTTTGGGTGGTGGCTCCATCCAAAATTATGATTGCTCAAGTATGGGGTACCTCCATATTGAGCATAATCCATGATGCATATGGTTGCCACACTTGACCCTTGATTGAGTTGTCACTCTTCTTTGATGCTCATCGGTGATTCTTTGCATTCTTGAGATTCTTTGCTCAAGGTGAGCCAATGCATTTAATCGACTCGATGTTCGGATCCATTGTGATTAAAAACTTGTACTTCTCTTTGCTCTCTAAGTAGTATGTTACGGTTCTCACTCTAGCTCGGGATCAAAGGAACTAGTTCGCCTTGACCTATCTTTGTATGCATGCGAATTAACCTCTGAAACCACGCAACAAGCAGTAGAACCAAGTAACAAACGGATGTAAAATGGGTAAAAAAAAAAATAAATAAATAAAATGTATTAAATAAAAAATTTTTGATCCAAAGTAATATCTAGTGCGTTGTTGTCAATATCAATACAAAAACTTCTCCGGCTTGTGGCGCCAAACTTGATAGGCGTTTAGTGAGTGTGTGTATATAAAATTATGCGAAATATAAAGAATTGCCTATTCCGGCGCAACTATACTACGCTTGTCAAGTAATAAAATTGTACCACAAATACGGATATCGATCACGGGAAAATGGGATGCTAAGTGACAAAAAATTATAATACTTCTCTAATATCCAAACTAACAATTGTGATAGTAAAACAAGAATTTAAACTAAACTAATGAAAGTTCTAAATCTAACTAATGAAGTTACGCAACTAAGGGGAAACCAAAGTTATAAATTCCTAGGGTGCAGTGCAATCAGGACAATCTCTTAGATAAGTCAAAATTCTGCTCTATTGTTTCATGAAAATGCTTTCCAAAGCGACTCTTGTCTAATTTAATTGTAAGCCTCTCTCGAGTGAATAACCTACCAACTAACACTAGTCTTTTGCTTTCGACTTCGACCCCGAGCATTAGAGATGCTTTAAGATCAAAAGTCTCACCGCCTCCCCAATTACCGATAATTTCTACACTACCGAGGGCTAATTAGGTTGATTCTCTATGTCTAGTTCTTTACTCCCTTCTCGGATCTTGCAAAGAACCACCGCTCCTACATTGAGATTAGCCATAAATCAATATGTAAATATGAGCAAGTATGAATCAATAGAGGTGCATTCTAAGAAACAATAGAAAACGGAACATTAACAAAATAGATATAAAACTCATGTTCAATACACAGCAAAACCTAGATCTATGAATTTAAAAGCATGATAGAGGTTTGATACATCATAAACTTAGGATAAAACATGAGAAAAGAGGAAGAAGAAACTATAATGATCAAATGATAGTGAGTCTCGGATTTTCTTCCACAAATCTCATGATCTTCTCCCAAATCTTGCATTTCGACCTCCTCGCGGTCCCAAAGTGTGGACAAGTCCCTTCAAGATGTGTGCCCTAGAATTGTTTCCACCTAAGGAGAACTCTCCCCTTCAAAAAGCTCCCAAATCTATCACCAATCCTCCTCTCTCGATCCCTACGGTTTGAGCTTTTAAATCCTCCATTATGGGCTCAAAATGGGCTAAAAATCCATCCAAAATCGACCCCTAACGTCGCGACGTCGTTTGGCAACGTCGCGACGTCGGGATGCTGCGTTTCTGCAACTCTCTGCAACGTCGCGACGTTGCTGCAGCTTTCCTGTTTTGCTCCTGACTTAGTAAGACCGCTAACTTTGTCATCGGAACTCCGATTTAGTGTTCTTAGTACCGTTGGAAAGATCTTGAAGTGTAGAGAATCACATGTATAGCTTGATGCAATAGGGCTCATCATGGTATCTGAAACATCAAAATACAGTAGCCTCTCCTGCTGAAGGTGCTGCAATGTTTGCTGATTTTCTTCAAGTTTTGGAACTTGCATAACTTCTTTGTTCGAACTCCAATTTTTGCGTTCTTGGTATCCCTGGAAAGCTCTTGAAGTGTAGAATTCATACATATAAATCTTCCTTCAATTGGAGCTCATATGATATCTGAAAACGTCAAAATACAGTAGCTGCTTCTGTAGTAGTTTTTCCACCAATTTTGCACAATTCCAACAAATGGATGACCTGATCATAAGTATGAGCTTTTAGAGCATTAGGGCACTTATTTAACATAAAAACACTAGAAAAACTAACTAAAGCATAGGGATAAAATGAGTATTTAAGATACTCATCACACCCCTAAACTTAAATTCTTGCTTGTCCACTAAGCGAGAATAACTCAAAACAAAACAAAAATTAATGTGTATGAACTAAAAATAATGAGATGAGTATGATAACATGATTCCAAATGGAAGAATCACTATGAACGTTTAGCTTAATGTGTAGCACTGGCAAAATTTGATTCTTAAACTTTTAAACTTTCTAAGGAACATGGCAAATCAAAACATGAATCAACAAATCAACCCCAGTCATATTGACCTTTCCCACGAGGAAACTAAGTGTAGGTGATAGCATGATCTTCAATTATATATGGTCCTAACACCCCAAACTTAAGCTCAACTCACCTATTTGGAAGCTAACTAAGAAAAGGATAAACGCACCCTTTTTATTCATATCAAAATACCTAAAAAATTTTCTAAATACCTAAAAGTGAAAGGAGAACTAGTGCCAAGTTTTGAAGAGTGTTCTGTAGCGGGATCCATTGACTCCCCACCGGTTGATTGAGAGCACCGGGCATTAATTCCTTCAAACTTCACCCAGAACACTCAAAAGCCAATAAAGCCCTAGGTTGTGGGAAGGATCCATCTTGTCCCATGTAGCGGGCGGTGGTCGTGACTCTGACGGTGGCTTAGGACGTGGGCTTTGAGGCCCCTCGGGTATTGCACGGGATTCGATTGGATGATCCACTTATTCTAATTCACAAGCCCATTTTTTTTTCTTCTTTTTCCCTTTTTCTATTGTTTTTGTATTTTTTTTTTTTTTTAAGTTGGGCTCAATGGCAATCCTCTTTTTGTTTAGGTGTCCTATCACTTAGGTGGCTAGAATCCCCCAAGGTTGTAGTTGAATTCAAAGCGGTCATGACCCAGAGGTATACAAGGGAGACCAAAAGTGTGTGTGTGATAGATTCCTTGAGAAATGGCTTCAACGCCAGCCTGATGGAGGTGACTAAGCTAAGTCGCCCCGCTACGAGCAAGTACCGCAGATTCGGATGTTTAAAAACCTAAGGGTCCTGTTCCTCTTTACACTTGGCATTTTGACTAGTTGTGTTCAAAATGACCTTCTACTAGCCCGACAAAAACTCATATGAGACAAAAATAAATAAAAATAAAGAATGAAAAACACATACAACTAACAACCAAACAACTAACTAAAACGAGGCAAGGAGATAAAAGTTGGATTTGAAAAAAAAATTTTTCTTAATGATTTCTTGAATTCACCCCCGAGCTTATGATGAACATTGTCCTCAATGTGAAACAAAAGCAGAATGGATAATGGAGTACTCCCTTGAGGTTGATCAAGTCTGCGGAAGTTGCTCAGTAGAATATGGCTGTTTGGACCTTAAGCGGTGTTAAGAGGTTAGACCTTAAGTCCCAGTGAGAGGCTTGAAAATAGGAAGCATATATGGAATGAAATGAGAGGATATTTGAAACTGATTTCCTTGTTCGATTTTGTTCTTTGAACCTCGAATACCATAAACTTCCACTTTTCAAGATTCCCACCTCCATAGCCAACTTGAGACTCAAAAACACAGAAAAACAACACTAAGAAACACAAGATCAAGCAGAAAATTTGTTGGCTCAAGCGCCAGTAGTAAAAAAAAAGGAAAAGGAAACTTATTAAATAGGTTGCCTCGAAGGCTGCTTTCCGTTTTTAGTCGAGAGGAAATTTGGAGCTCTACCAGCTACAGGATGGGTTGGTGTTTCTTGCCTCCATCCTTCTCTAGGCGATAGTTGTGCTCAATCGACAACTTGAGCACATAGTCTTCCACAAATCTTATTATTTTTTGATTTTCTATTTTTTTTTTAATTTTTTGTTCTGATGGTTCCTCTCAATTTATTGTTGAAGTGAATGATGTACTCATCCACCTCGAATTTGGGATCGAATCTTCTCATTTTCAATTCTTCATGCATCTCACCCATGAGTCTATCTCTAGGAAAAGTCTCTACAACCTCCTCTTTTACACTTTTCATATGATTAGGAGAAGTTGACTCTTTTCCTCCTTTTCAACTAAGTCTTTCAAAGTTTCTGCATCATCATCCTCCACCTTTTGAAGCTTCTCAAGTTCTTCATTACCTCTTAAAGTGATTTCTTCATTATAGCTCCAGTTTTCTTCTTCTGTATTCACCCCAAGAGTAGATGGCGAACTCTCATGTTGTCCTTCAAAGGACATTGTAGCCATATTCTCTTGTTCTTTCATATATTTTGTCATTAGTTCTTCTATACTTATACTCTCCTCTTCTTTAGGTTGTTCTTTCTCAAATGTAAGTTGAGTATTAGAAGTGGTCATTGGAGCCATCTCTTCTTTCAAGCTCTTGAATGGCATAGGTTGAATTTGAACATTAGCCCTTATCGATTCCATGAATTGAACTTGAGATGTTGCACATTTAGCATGAACTCTTTCATTTCAATTAATCTTTGCCTCCCAGCTTTGTCATTCTCTCATGTGGAGGTTGACTTATCTCATTGGATTAAAAAACTGAGAAGCCCGACTTGAGTGTAGTCCATTTCATCCATTGATCTTGAAAAATTCGAGGTTGTGCCATGGTAAATGCAACAGGTTCTTCTTAATTCATCCGCCAAGCTGTGCTTCTAGGCTTGATCTTTGGACTTGTGGAGATTGAAGAGTGTTATAGCTTGTATTCCATGAGGTGTTTGAGTGGTGGCTCCATCGAAAATTATGATTGCTCAAGTATGGGGTACCTCCATATTGAAGCGTAATCCAGTGATGCATATGGTTTCCACACTTGACCGCGATTGAGTTGTCACTCTTCTTTGATGCTCATCGGCAAATTCTTTGCATTCTTGATTCTTTGCTCAAGTGAGCCAATACATTGTCAGCTTCGATGATCGGATCCATTGATTCAACTTAGCACTTCTCTTTGCTCTCTAAGTAGTATGTTTACGGTTCTCTCTAGCTCGGGATCAAAAGGAACTAGTTCGCCTTGACCCTATCTTTGTATGCATGCAGATTAACCTCCTGAAACCACAAACAAACAGTAGAGACCAAGTAACAAGCACGGATGTAAAATGGGTAAAAAAAAAAAAAAAATAAATAAAATGTATTAAATAAAAAATTTTTGATCCAAAGTAATATCTAGTGCGTTGTTGTCAATATCAATACAAAACTTCTCCTGACAACGGCTCAAAAAACTTGATAGGCGTTTGAGTAGTGTGTATATAAAATTATGCGAAAAAATATAAAAGAGTGTCCCGCGCAACTATACGCTTGTCAAGTAATAAAATTAATACCTAAGTGCGGATATCGATCCACGGGGAAAATGGGGATGCTAAGTGACAAAATTATAATATATAATATCCAAACTAACAATTGTGATAGTAAACAAAAATTTAAACTAAACTAATGAAAGTTCTAAATCTAACTAATGAAGTTCGCAACTAAGGAAGCAAGAGATTATAAATTCCTAGGGTGCCCAGTGCGTCGGACGATCCTCTTAGATCTAAGTCAAAATTCTCTTTATTGTTTTAAATGAAATGCTTTCAAGGCGACTCTTGTCTAATTTAATTATAAGCCTCTCTCGAGGTCGAATAACCTACCAACTCACACTAGGTCGTTTGCTTCTCGACTCAACCCCAAGCATTAGAGATGCTTTAAGACCCAAAGTCTCACACGCCTCCTAATTACTGATAATTTCTACACTGAGGCTAATTAGGTTGATTCATCATGTCTAGTTCTTTACTCCCTTCTCGGATCTTGCAGACCATAGCGCATTGAGGTGTGTAAATCAGCCTTAAATAGAACCTGTGTGAATGAATAGAGGTGCATTCTGAAACAATAGAAAAGGAACATTAACAAATAGATATAAAACTCATGTTCAATACACAACCAAACCCTAGATCTATGAATTTTAAAGCATGATAGAGGTTTGATACATCATAAACTTAGGATAAAACATGAGAAAAAGAGGAAGAAAGAAACTATATAATGATTAAATGATGGTGAGTCTCGGATTTTTCTTCCTAAATCTCATGATCTTCTCCCAAATCTTCAAAGCAGCTCCCAACCTCCTCCTTGGTCCCAAAGTGTGGACAAAGTCCCTTCAGATGTATTGCCTGAGGTGTTCCACCTGAAGAGAGAGCTTCCTCCACTTGAAAGCTCCCAAATCTATCACAACTCCTCCTCCTTCTTGATCCCTACGGTTTGAGCTTTAAAATCCTCCATTATGGGCTCAAATGGGCTAAAAATCCATCCAAAATTGACCCCTAACGTCGCGGCGTCGTTTTGCAACGTCGCGACGTCGGGATGCTGCGTTTACGCGGCTCACGCCTTGTCGCGACGTTGGAACGTCGCGACGTTCTAACGTCGCGACGTTCTGTAACTTTCACTGTTTTGCTCAATTTCGTAAGACCATAACTTTGTCATCCGAACTCTGATTTGGGTGTTCTTGGTACCGTTGGAAAGCTCTTGAAGTGTAGAATCCATCCATATATGGCTTGATGCAATAGGATCTTATATGATGTATGAAAACATCAAAATACAGTAGCCTCTCCTGCTGAAGGTGCTGCAATGTTTGCTGATTTTCTTCAAGTTTTGGAACTTGCATAACTTCTTTGTTCCAACTCCAATTTTTGCGTTCTTGGTATCCCTGGAAAGCTCTTGAAGTGTAGAATTCATACATATAAAGCTTGCTTCAATTGGAGCTCATATGATATCTGAAACGATCAAATACGATGCTTCTTCTTTAGTAGTTTTTCCACCAATTTTGCACAATTCCATCAAATGGATGACCTGATCATAAGTATGAGCTTTTAGAGCATTAGGGCACTTATTTAACATAAAAACACTAGAAAAACTAACTAAAGCAGAGGGATAAAATGAGTATTTAAGATACTCATCATGTCCCGCACTACTCTCGTTGCCTCGAAAAATGTAAAATTAGGCGTCTCGGGTCGTGAGTCGACGTGGTAGCTAGATTTCGAGAAGATGCAGCCCAGTGAAGTCGTTTAAGTCATCCGAGATCTAGTAAAATTCCGGATTTTGATCAAAATTACCATTTTACCCTTTTTCAGAAAATTAGAATTTTCTTGGGTTTTACAATATGCGCCACCTTCTCCCTCCGATCCTCTCTTTAAAAGGAAGAACTAGTCTCCGCATGTGAGATATGCGCCACCTTCTCCTTCCGATTTGGGAGGAGAATACCCACTTTCCACGTAAAGCGAATCCCCTTCCTCCCTGATAAAAGGAGGTCACTTCATAAAATAAGGTAAGCCCTCCAGACCGAAACATTTTGAATTTGAAAAGAAAGGGAGGATCTAACTTTAGCATCAGAGAGGCGACAACGGAGACCCTCCCTTGTCGCTTTCTTGGCGCGGGTTATCCACCAGAACAGTGTATGATCCGTGATCAATGGCTTCGAGAGAAGATTTTGGAACTTACAATTGGCGCCATATGTGGGAAATGCCTAGCGGGGGAAATCTCGGAGGCGTGCGCGAGCCACAGGGTTCATCCTCTCTCCAGCGATCTCCACGTACTGAAGATGCGGCGTTTCCGTTCATCATAGAATAGTCGAGATTTATCACCATGTGCACGGAAACCCGGTTAACTAACTCGTTGGGGTCAGTTTGTAGTTGTGACAAGAGATGGAAGTGAAGCGGGGAAGCGGAGCGGACAAATATGGCGGTGCGTGAGCATGCGAGAACCACCTAGCAGAGAGCAGAGCGTTCTGAACCGGCAGGTAGACGATGTCGAAAACCAAAGTGCTTGTGACACAGTACCACAACAGAGGCGAGATAAGGGCAAAGGAGCTCAGCCCTACTAACCATAGTGATCATCCAGAGATAGTGAGTTTTCTTTTAGATAGCTCTCCCACTTCCCTAATCGCTCTGCTTGATAGGCCGAAAGCATGATGTGTAAAATGTGTATGCCTATGTGCGCAAGTGCATGCGTCGCCTCAAGTAATATAGTGTACATAAGTACGGATATCGATCCACGGGGAGAAATGTGTTGACTACTGAAATTGGTCTTTTAATATTATCTGGACTTAAATACGAGATTTCTATTAACCTTCATGATTAAAATTAAAGAAGCTAAATTAAAGTGTAGAATTACTCTGCGTGTAAGGACTAGGGATTTGTCTCCCCCTGCCACTTTTGATGGATCATTACTTATAGGAATTACTACTCGATCTACTAATGACTTCTCGATGTGTGAGGGTGATCGTTCCTCACAGAGATACCCCCTCTTGAAGATTATATCGCCTATCTACGCGGTAGGGTTGGGTGCATCTACGCCTGATCGATACTCGAGAACTCTTAAATGCATGAGCCTTATTTGCCACTCGGGATCAGGGATATCTCATTCTTGCAGTTTGCGAGGTCGCTCTGTCGGATCATTGGGGTCACTTATCTCGATCTCGGATACCCAACAGGATCATGCCAATGTTGGCCAGACATTACCAAATATTTAAATCACAGATATTGTGATGCCACACAAAACATGGGTGTCGTTGACAACGTCAGCTTCTTGAATACTCGTGGATGTCGTGGCTTGAGCCACCACTCCACAAAATCAAGTAGGGGAGTCTTTGTGCGGGAGCTCTGCCCAAATACAAACTGTCTAAGCTTGGTTTACAATGACCACTAGGGTCCACATGCGATTAAAATAATTGCCCCTTGGGCCCTTGCATCAATACTCACAAAATACACTAACTATATTACCATAGTTCAAGTTAATAAATCACTCTTAATTGACATATATTAAAATGTCTGATTTCTAATGCATGTTATACAAAAGTCTCTACCAAAGCCATAACCCGGCTTATAAACGCGGCCTCTAGTGAGTGTCGTTCTCACACGTACCTCCACATTACTACGAAATAGTGATCGATAGAGTGAGCAAAGCCGATGATGATAATTTCCTATATTGAGTTACTTTCCCACCTAAGTGTACATGCCATGAAAACAATCACCTTTCAGTAAATACATGATCCTGCGAATGTCTACATGCCCGAACCCGTATCTTGAGTCCTCAAACTCCCTCACGTACTAAGCGAATGTGAGTAAAGCATAGTTTTTCAAAACAAAAGCTTTTTGTTCTCAAAAAACTTACTCTAGGGGTCAGTAAATATATTAGACTATCCTCGAGGTGAATTTGTTGGATAACCCTCGAGAAACAATTCCTTGGGCCTAGACGTGGTGTTGGACGATCTCTAACCACCGATTCTCAGAAAAATCTTATGTTGAAATTCATTTCACAAACATTTTTCCTTTTCTTTCTTTTTATTTCATGCACTCACTCTAATATTCACAAAGATTGCCGGTACATATGGAATGCATTATGCGATCAAACAACTCATGCTAATATATAAAACATGTATATATTAACATAATTAATTCACATAATTCATGTTATTAAATTCACATCAATAACACCAAAATTAGCTCACATGGGCTAATTAACAAACACAAGCAATTCATTTTGAATCACTCAACAACACAAAAATCACACTAAAAATCACGTGAACTATTCACATGAGCGGAGTGAGAGGAAACCCTCGGGTTGGCAGCATTCTGACCCTACAATTAGATATTTCTCCGCTCGGTTCAAAGCTTTTGAGGCGGAGTATCACGACCCTTTAGGCTCGACCAAATCATCCATAAAATGGCTCTTAGCGAAGAATAAACCAAGTAGGAAAAGATCCACGCCTCTTGGTTGTTGGAACTCCACCCGAATCGGTGTCCACGCATAGCCCTCGCCCGGCTAGAATAAGCTTTACTTCTTGGCACGAAACGAGCCAAATGATCCAGAGCAGATGGAAATCTAGAGAGAAGTAGCTCTTTCTCTCTCTAAAACTCAAATCCACAACCCACTGCACGATTTGGTCTCCTTTTGCACGTTTTCTTCTTCAAATTGAAGAAGAAAACTATTCATGTTTTATTTTTTATTCAATTAACATTTCAAAAATTCCTTCCATGTCCCTTTATCTTGATTTTTGACACTTGGCACAATCTAAGCCATTCATTTCCACCCTCTCTCTAATCATGCAACATCTGCCACATGAGTATATGTAATAGGTGACTTTTTTCACATCACATGTCTTTCATAAGTCGTTTTACGACACCCGACACTCGGTGCCTCGAAAAATGTGAAATTTGTTGTCTCGGGTCGATGAAGTCGACGTGATAGGCCAGATTTTTGCAAGATGATTCCTAACAGTGAAGTCCTTTTCATCATCTAGATATATAAAAATTTTAGTTTTAAGTAACTATTTACCCTTTTTCAGAAAATTGATATTTTCTTGGGTCTTACCGAAATGACCATATATAACTGAATAATATATGTTTAAAATTTAATCCATTCAATTGTGACAGGGTTCAACAAAAACCCTAGATAGAAATCGAGAACATGTTGGAATTGAATATAAACATAATCAATCTAACAATCATATGTAGTTTATCAGAAAAGAGAAAATACAAAAGGTATCTTCTCGATAATGCGGAGTCCTTTGCTACTCTGTTTAAGCCGCAAATCGCACGTTCTCGATACCAGTGAGTCTCCCCCTTACTTTTAATGATGCTGGCACAGAAATCGTGGTGACGTCACGACGTTGCAGCCAGTATTTCCCTTACTTCTTATGTTTATCTCCAAATTGCCCAAAAACCACCTTCTTGACCTGCAATTCACAGAAAACTCCAGAAATCAAATCTTGGGCTATAATGCGCTTATTTAAATGTAAAATCAACTAAAAACATAAAGCAGAAGCGGGTATAATATGAGTGTTTTAGGCGCCATCCACTTATGGCTGGCCTCTTTAGCGTCCCCGAGCGAAATCGACTCTAAACTCAACACAAAAGATCCTAACATACTAACTTGACGTCATGATTGCGATGCCCATGCTGCTAGAATACGGATAAAAAAGGACTGACTTACAAATCATATCGTTTCACTTGAATTTCAGAGGATCCATAAGGATGTTTGACTTTCGGAGGAACTTAGCTGTACATGATTCAGTTGACAAGTGACTCAACCTCCTAAACTTCAATAGCCATTCCCAAGGAGCCTATGTGCATTTGTGCATTTGATATGTGATCCCTAAGCGTAGCTAGAGTTCAGTGCCCCCCCAGCTTGAATTCGACCCACATTTGGGCGTCCCGGCTATGAAGGATAAGAATGCACCATTTGTATTCACTTAACATACCTATACTCATGAAAGAAAAACTAGTGCCCGTAAGTTTATGTTGGGTGTTCTGTAGCGAGAGTTAGTTGGTGGCTCCCACGATTGGTTAAAGAACATAGGGCATTTAGTTCCCTCGAACCACCAGAACACTGACTAAACCTAAGGGCCCTAATTTGTGGGAAACTTCCATCTTCTGTCCCATGTAGTGGGAAGTGAAGTCAATGGCTCCCGGTCAGTTGGCTCAGGGCATTAGGCTTTGAAAGGCCCCTCGGACTGTGCCCAGGATTCCAATTAGAAGATCGAATTTATTACATTCATATATATATATATATATATATATATATATATATATATATATATATATATATATATATTAGTTTAGAGCTCGATGTAATACTCTTTTTTTATTAGGTGTCCCATCACTTAGGTGGTTAGAATCCCCCAAGGTTGGTTGGACCCTAGTAAGCTAGGTTTGGAGCCTAGGCATATCCTAGCGATCATCTGTGTGTGAGAGCGACAGGCTAGTTGGGAATTAGTTTCTTGAATCTCCCAGAGGTGATTCACTCTGTCTTCCTACCTATCCAACATCAAATTCCTGAGCATCTAACACCCTACAAATCCTTTCTTGATTGATGTTTCTAGACAAGATTGAAGAGTAGTACAGAGTGGTTCTGATTAGCGTTAACGTGGGCACACCATAACAGTCTTCAAAGCGGAAGAAACAAATAACAAAACAAGACACATATAACTAAATATAACCACAAAAACATACTAAAGTAGAAAAACACCAATATGACTCGAAAAAAAAACAACAACACGCACACACCTGAAAGCAAAACCTTGACATGTGGCTTACGTCCACCGCCCACAAAGAACAAGTGAGACATTGCCCCAATGTCGTGAAGAACAAAGAGAGGGTGAAGAAACTTCCGGGGATCGGCCGTCATTACGGTGGCGTGGTGAAGAAATTTGGAGAGGGTGAGAATGCAGGTGGTGATGGCAGAGGAGCTGGCTGGCGGCGGAGGATGGTTGCTGGTTGGCGGGCGGAATGCGCGTGTCGGCTCGGAGAGACCTCACATCCTGACTATTGAGGACCCGGTGCTCCTGGGTCTGATCCTAGAAGGCCTCGAAACGAGCGGTGAGGTCAAGCACCGGGTCCTCAAGGATAGTGGAAGGACTGATCGGATCCTCCCCCTAGGATGGTTGGGGTTGTGGGTGATGGGAGGAGGTCTGGCCAGCGTCACCCTGAGGGTCAACAGGGAGGCCAAACCAGGTCTGATACTCTCGAAGATCATCCTCATCCGAGGGTTCATTGCCAAGCCATACATCGTATCGGGGCGTGGACACCCGACTTGTCTCGCTTAACCATAATTGCCTTGATCGGGTGTATCCACGCCTCATTGTCCTCTAAGGGCACCCCGGCTTGCTTGCATAGGCCGTAAATGAGAAAGGGGTGCATAAGGTTCATTTTCGCATCCCGATTATGGAGGATGGCATCCTCGATAACCTGCCCTACATCAAAAGGGATGTCTTGGAGGATGGCATAGTGTCGGGGCGGGTTTGACCGTCGCCTCACACACGTTGCGTCGGGATGTAGGCGGACCTTGAGATGTAGAGCCCAGTGTTTTGGCTTTGGAAGTGCCTCGTAAGCCCATCACTATTAAGCTTCCAGTGCCCTTGCTCGTTGGTCAATACTCGAATGACCTCAGGGTAGTTAGGCCGCTCATGGAGCCTATCAAAGGGCTTGAGAGGGATCGGGTCAAGGTGATAATATTGGTTAATGAACCTCGCGAGATACACTTGACACGCAGCGCTGCGAACTTTGTTCACGAAATGGGAGGCGAGATTGGCGTAGAATTCTTGTACCACACTTGTCGCAGCTGGACAAGGCGGTTGGCATAAGGCTTGCCATCCTTTAGCCGCAATAGTTATGCGGAAGAAGTTCTCGAGGTGTTCATGAAGGATAGGCTTTGCAAATGAGCCGGAATTTCTACGCACCTTCATCGACAAACTTGGCCCGGTCATATTGCACTGCGGTGGGTTTTTCACTACCTCCTCACTGGGCGGTCATCTTTTTTGCGCTTACTCGACATAAAAAGGGCGACGGGCGCAGGAAGAGGGCCATAGTGAGGTCTCGACACCTCTAACACCCAAGTGAAACAGAGGGAAGAATGGGCTCACTAGCAGCTCCCTAAAGCTCACTCGGGCAAAGTGTCGAACACCTAGGGGGCACGGTGGGGAAAGATGTGGTGGCGGGCCCGAATATAGTTTAGAACCCGAAACAGGACCAAGGGATCCTACCTAACCCTAACAAGACCCACAGTACAGGACAGATCGATGCCAATGGACAGAATCTACACCTGCAGGGAATCGTGAAAGACTGGGATTAGGCTACCAAACCAGGAAGGGCAATGGGAGACGGAGGTCCTAGAGATGGGTGCAGGGACGGGGGAGGTGCCGAGGGCAGGTGGGATAGCGGGAGAAGGGCGCGCGAGGGGTGGATAGGGTGAAAGGGAGGGGGAGCTCAAAATTAAGGTTTGTTATGGGGAAGAAGACTAAACAGTGAGGCTCATAAAACCTAGTCAATCGCCGACGCGGCAAGTTTAACGCCGCTTACGTGCCCGAGTTTATCGCTAACGCCGCGATGTGGAGACCAATGTCGCGACGTGACAGAGAGACAATCAATCGAATGTCGCGACGTGATAGAGAGACGATCAATCCAATGTCGCGACGTTGAAACCAACGTCGCGACATGCCAAATGAGGTATAAATCCAACGTCGCGATGTGGCAGAGGGTGGGCCAAACTTACGTCGCAACGCAGACCAACTTCGCCGACGCGACGTAGACTTGATTATTACTGATGCGCCATTGTCGCGGATGTGGGATGCAAGTCACTATCAACATGTCCTTCCCACTAATAGAGAAGAACAACGTCCTGCTTTCAAAAATTTCTAAGTGTTGAGAAAAACCCCTTGAATGAAATCTGACCCTTGTGCATGTCCGAAATGATCTTCCTTAAGCCATCTCCCCGCTGCCAGGGCTCTCTCAAGTCCTAAAAATAGACAATCAAAATAAATGCTCGATGACAGAAAGAAATTGACAAAAATACGAAAAAAAACGAAAATACACGGAGTTAGACTACGGAAAGAAAGAGTTCAAAAAGTTTGGGTTTCCTCCCAGTAGCGCTTTGTTTAATGTCGTTAGCTCGACCACCCTGCATCTCAATGATGTAGTTCTGAAGACTGGGACTGTCTGACTCACTACGGCAACACCTCTGGTATGCTTAGCGGAATGGTTTGCTTATTCGCATGGATCTCGCCCCCGAAGTCTGGCTTCAATCGTTGTATGTTAACCTTGAATGTGCCTTTTTTAGGGTGCATAATCTTCGCCCCTCCATGTGGAAAGACCTGGGTCACCGTAAATGGTCCCACCCCATCAAAGGACTTTAATTTCCTGTGAAAAAGTTTGAGTCTGAATCAATAGAGGACCTCTCCCCACCTCAGCTTCTTTAAACTCTTTCTTCTCATGAGAAAGCCTATTATGTCGCTTGTCTTTTCCTTATATATTCGAGCATTCTCGTACGCCTCATTGCGGAATTCATCCAATTCACTAAGCTATAGCATTCGCTTCTCCAGCCAATCGCACTGTCTTATGTTCAACATCCCGAAGTTGCCTAAGAGGGCTCTATGTCTAATTCCATCAGCAAAGGGTGATAACGCCTCCACAAACCCATCCTTGTTAATGATACACATATCAATGGTAGCGAATGGTTATGTCGCAGGTATCTCAATTTTTCAACCGGGCCCACCGATCGTCGAATCTTCTCCAAAATGGACTTATTTTCTCGACGGATACCTTGTCGCCCCATTTTCCCCTCTCTGCACGGTATGCGAAAGTGATGTGCGTACTCACTCATACTTGTGCAAGACTTTTTTTCAACCATCTTATTACAGAAATGGTACTCTATCTATGATCGCGTTTGTGATATCAACCGTGTAAATATAGTGTGGTCACATGAACTTCACAATTGAATGACTAGCATAATCATGGCGTTGTCGGTCGGTATTTTTTCAACCCATTTAGAGATGTAATCTACTGCAAGCAAGATGTACACGTATTAAAAATAGGAGGAATGGGCTCATGAAATCCATTCCCCACAAATCAAATAGCTCAACTTCTAGAATTGTGTTCATGGGTGGTTCGTCCTTTCTAGAAATGCTCCCCCTTCACTGGCATTTGTCGTAAGTGGATACGAACTGGTGAGCATCCTTGAATAAGCTAGGCCAGTAAAAACTTGATTGAAATACCTTGGCCGTTGTTCTCAGTCAAATGCCCCACATGGTAAAGCGTAATGGTCTGCATTACCGACCATTTCTATTTCCGGCACACACATCGCCTTATTTACTGGCCAAGACAATGCCTGAGATAGGTTCTCGCAGCGTTGTTTCAAAGTGTGCGAGAACCCTGCTTCTATTGATAGCTAAATTCCGAGGGATCACCTTAGGCCAACGCCAACCACATAGCCTGAAAACCATGGAACCGCCTCATTCGATAGTTAATACCGCCATCCGGCGAAATCGTCATTCACATGGACCTTATCTCTTGCCCCTTCTAACCGTGACAGATGGTCTACGACTAGGTTCTCTATTCCCTTCTTGTCTTTAATCTCTAAGCATAATTCTTACAACAAGAGTACCCACCATATTAGTCTTGGTTTTGCGTCCTTCTTAAATACAGGGTACTTTATGGCTGAGTGGTCAATGTGCACTATAACCTTATTGCCAATCAAATAGGGCCTAAATTTATCAAAGGCAAAGATTATGGCCAACAGTTCCTTTTTAGTGGTGGCATAGTTCAACTGGGCATCATTCAATGTTCGACTAGCATAGTAGATAACCTAAAATATTCTTTCACTTTTCTGCCCCAGCACTGCTCCAATCGCATAGTCACTTGTGTCGCACATTAGCTCAAATGGAAGGTCCCAATATGGTGCTACTACAATAGGAGCCATACCGCAAGATCAAAATGTCGCACACACCGCTTCATCAAACTCAAATGGTATCCCTTGACTAGTAAATTAGACAACGACTTCGCACCGCGAAGTCTTTATGAATCGCCTATGTAACCCCCGCGCTGCCCAAAAGCTTCTTATGCCTTTCAATCGATGAGGCCGAGTGTATTCTCTATTGCTTCAATTTTTTCTCTTTGTCTACCTCTTATTCCTTCAAGAATTTGAAGTTCAAGTACAATGTCCCTTGTACCATAAAATAGCACTTCTCCCAATTAAGTACAAGATTGGTCTCCTCCCATGAAGACCTCAATTGTCTTTTCGACCATATCGGAGAACATGGCCATCATACAGCGTTGGAATGTGCCTGGTGCATTGCACACAACTGGACAGACATCCGCCCTGAATGCAATGTATCATAGGGGCATGTGGAATGTCGCCTTCTCCGATCTTCAAGGCCTATAAGAATATGATTGATCAGCCTAATACCCATCCAAAAGCGCATTATATTCATGTCCCATTAGTCTATCCAACATTCCATCCAGAACCGCAATGGAAAATTGGTCTCGAGTGTTTTATCTCGGGGCTCCAATAGGTCAATACACCTCCGCTCTCAGACTGCCTCTGGGCGCACAAAAAGTTGCCTTCTGGTTTCATGACTCAAGTTCCTCCCTCTTTTAGGTACTACCCCGACGACTTACCCATGCACCGGTCGAAATGGGAGACAACAACCCCAAGATCTAGCCACTTTTAGTACCTCCTCGTGACCACCCTTCATAGTTGGATCCGGCCTCCCCTATGTCCACCCAAGGCTACACCATATTCTAGCAAAATTCGATGCATGCACATAGAAGGTGCTTAACCCTTTAAACTCCACCAAAAGACCATCCAAGCACACTCTTGTGATCCTCCGAAAGTACCCTCAATAACTTATCTTCCTATATTGTCAGTCGTGACAATCGAAATAATCATTGGTAAGGTGGGAGGCATTCAAGATAAGCATACTTCAAATGGTTAGGTAGTAGCTTTTGTCTATCTGGGGTGGCTACCCTAAACAGGATGGCACACCGGCGTTTAAGATTTTCATATTCAGAGATCTCGTGGCCATTCCTCCATTGACTTAAATTGACTGATCACTTTATGTCTCTTATCACTCATTTTAACATTTTATATTAGTTACTAGGTGGATTACTGAGATCACTGCCAGACACTATAGCCTCCACGCTTCCTTCATTGTGAAGCACCTATCACTAAGGGTGTCTCTACCGCCAACACATTAAACTTAACTTCATCTTCCTCAGACGCCAATTTCCACTTCTCCCCTTCAGACTTCAATCATCGCCTTCCGGGGCCATGGCGAGCGGCCTAACCAATATTATGCGGGTATTTCTTTATCTTCTTCCATATTTAATAGGTCGAAATCCGCTGGAAGATGAATTTTTTCGAATTTTACTAGAACGCCTTCTATCACCCTTCTTTCGGCGTTTAAGACCATCACTTAACTGGAGTGTTACTTATGTATCGGACGAGCTTCACCTAATCCTAAGTGTCTAAATATGGATAAAGGCATGAGATTGATACTAGCTCCTAAGTCACACAAAGTTCTCTTAAAGATGGCGTTCCCGATGGTGCGTGGATGTTGAAACCCGCCTGGTCTTTTAACTACAAGTAGCTTCCTTTGAAAGATGGTATTATATTCTTCGTTGAGAGATTGACTGCCTCAACTACGCTTTTCTTCTATGACAAGATGTCCTTCATAAATTTGACATAACTTGGCATTTGTTCCAGAAAGATCGAAGAACGAATGTTGATGTGCGCTTTCTTGAACACTTCCATAAACTCGTGAACCTAGCTTATCCGGGCCTTTATTCTTCAGCGCTGGGATACAAAATCGGGTTACGGGCTGCGATCCTTTGCCTCAATTTCTTTCCCAAACTTTTTCTTGGGGCTGTTCCCATATTATCATTCCGACCGGTTCGGGATGACTTCCCGCTTTCTACCTCCCGTCACTAGAGGTTACCCCAGATCGCAATTCTTCACCACTTCTTGGAAGTACGACCGCTTTTACATGTTCATTCCCTTCACTCTGGGTTCACTGAGTTGCTTGGTAAGGGAACCCGACTGCTTTCATTGGGTTAGATTGGCCATTGGCCCATCTCGCACCTCTTAAATTTCTCAACCGCATTGCTTGATTGTTCAATCAAAGGGCACCCTCCCGTGTTGCATATTAGCCTTTGTCTCATTCATAAAGGTAGTATGCGAGGTAAGCATTTGCGCAAGGGCTTGTTCCAAGTCAACCTTTTTCTCGGGAGGTGGTTCTCTTACTCAGGGTGGTGGCATGTTGTTCTGATTGTTCCTCCATCCATAACCTGACTGTTCTGATTATTCTAATTATTACGCCTACCCTCGTCTCGATTCTGGTTTTGATAGTTGTTGTTCTATAACAATTCTTGTTGCTGTAGTTGACCTAATAAACTTCACACAATACATCGGGCATGTTCCTTACTGCTTGCTGTCCAAATGACATTTTTGAAACTCGTTATGATGACCTCCACATAATTCATTTAACTCCCATGGCTAGTTCCTGATGGCATTCGTGAAGACTGTCGCCTAGTAAGTCGTTTAGTGTCAGGCGACATGAGTTACTAGATTGCCGAGAACTCGTTATTTCAGGCCACCCACTCGCCTTCACTTGGTGGCCCCACTTTGAGCCATTGATTGCATAAAAGATCTCCTAGGATTTCATATGCTTGGTCCGTGGTCTTCTTCATTAATGCACCTCCTGCCAAGGCATCAATCACTGTTCTAGTCGCATTCCTCAGACCATTATAGAAAGTATGGACTTGCATCCATTTGGTAAGCCTATGGTGTAGGCACTTCCTTAACAATTCGTGAAATCTATCCCATGCTTCTGCCAAGCTCTCTCCCTCTAGTTGTCCAAATGTATTGATCTCTGCAACAACTGGGGTGGTAATTTTTTCCAAAGGGAAGAACTTTGTTCAAATTCTCAGACTAGGTCGCTCCATGGAAGTAATAGTATCCTAAGTGGTCACTATTAACCACACAAGGTTGGCTCTCTATCACCTAGTGAGAGGAAATCAACCTCACCGAGTGCCTTTCGCTACCCCATTATACTTGATCTCAAGCCACATACTTCGATGAAGCTCGGGTCAAGTGCATGTTCGTGACTTCATTTGGTAATTCGTGGAACGTGATGTTCTACATCTATAAGGTCACCGACTTCTCAAATAAGTTGTTTATTTGAATAGGCGGTCTTCTGATAGCCGCCTAAACAATCAGGTGGGTGGCAAACTCTTCTAAAGCAACATGAATGGATCATCAGCCAGATAAATGGTCCGGGTGCTTGATTCCTTCCATTATTCCCCATTACACTCCTTTCAGCGTCTGCTTTTGCTTCTTGGCCATGATCTTGCTCTACAATGTCCCTGCGATGGATCGCGATTGTGGTTGTGCTTTTGTTCTTTGCAGAACGGTGTAAAGTTCTTTCCTTGCCTGTGATCAAACAGCGTAGTTCAATCCTCGACCCCACTTCTCGCATACATCTGCCAACAACAACCTTATCTAAATCACACATAAAAACGCACTATGTGTAAGGACTAGGGATTTGTCTCCCCCTACCACTTTTGATGGATCATTACTTATAGGAATTACTACTCAGTCTATTAATGACTTCTTGATGACGGGGTGATCGTGCCTATGAGATACCCCCTCTCAAGGTATATCCGCCTATCTCGCCAGTAGGGTTGGGTGCATCTCTGCCCCGTCCCAATACTCTAAGACGCTTAAATGGGCAAACCCTATTTTCCACACTCTGATCTGATATTTCCCTATTTACCGATTTAATTTGAGGTCGCCTATTCAGATCCTTGGGAGTCTTTATCTCTCGATTCAGATACCAGCAGATCATGCCAATGTTGGCCAGACATTACCATGTATTTAAATCACAGATATAGAGATGATCGATGGAAATCATAAATAACTTAATAATATATGTTTAAACTTTAATCCATTCAATTGTGACAAGGTTCAACAAAAACCCTAGATAGAAATCTAGAACATGCTGGAACTGAATATAAACATAATCAATCTAACAATCATCCGTAGTTTATCAGAAAAGAGGAAATACAAAAAGGAAGTGTCTTCTCCAATAATCCAAACATCACCGCCGCTCGCTACCCTCAAATCCACACGTTCGATACCGGTAAATTAGGTCTCCCCTGCTTTTAATGATGCTGCGTAAGTCGCGGTAGACGCCGCCGGGTTATGACGCAGGATGCTTCGCCGCCGTCGCGCAACGCTAAGCACGCCAGGATGTCGGACGCGGGCGTCGCGATTTCGCTTCGATGTTTAGCTCCAAATCACCCAAAAACCACCTTCTTGACTTGCAATTCATAGAAAACTCCAGAAATCATATCTTGGGCTATAATGCGCTTATTTAAATGTAAAATCAACTAAAAACATAAAGCGGACGTGGGTATAATATGAGTGTTTTAGGCACTCATCAACTACCCTAGGGTCAATGCAAAGGTCGAAACTCGTAAAGAGACTCACAAAGCCACCACATTAGTGGTGCGCCACACGCATGTGCAAAGAGAGCCCCATTCTGACCGCCCCGCAACAAATATCTATTCCTGCCTTGGGCATGACTCTACTGCCTTAAGCACTCCATTCTGAGCCTCCCGCCCCAAGATGCATTTTATCCCCCTATCCGAGGACTATACAACATGCTGTCTTCCCTCTTAGGCCAGCATATTTTGGATTACGAGCCCCCTCGCGGATTCGTCAATCCGCCATTTTCTATGTACGATGGCTCTTTTGATCCATATGATTATATGTTGCACTTTAACCAAGCAATGGTCCTTAATGCTGGGAACGACGACCAGGTAAGGTATTCCTACTAGCCCGAAGGACCCGCCTCGCCCGGTTCCATAAGCTTCCAAGAGGATCTCTAAACCATTTGTGAATCCATGGGCCACACATTCGCCTCTCAAGATTGTGTTCGCTTGCGTAAAGGGAACATCGCCCGCTCCAATCCATCTTCAAGTGGGACGACGAATCCATCCAGGACTTCACCCAAAGATTTGGACAGGCAATCCAGCAAATTGATAATTATAGTATGGATGCGCCTACGTAACTTCCGGGCCAGCTTAGTCGACCACTCCTTCCAACCTTCCCGATCCACCGCAACCATGGAAGAGGTCAGATCTAAGTGGGAAGATAAACACCTAATTCCTATGACACATTCTTAGGCCACCTCACAAACAAGAATAATGATAACTCCTGCAGCAAGAAAGGCCTACGGTGCCGCCGGAAACGTAAAGGAGCCAGAGTAAAATGTGCGCCACAGAACAATCAAAAGAAGTGGATCCTCCCCAATTCACCCCTCTTAACATCTCCTACGACCGGCTGCTCCCCCTCATCCAAGATCACCCCGAATTCAAATGGCCCCCACCCATGCGAGTAAGCCCAAACCAACGCAACCGGTCGCTAAGGTGTGACTATCACAGAGACCACGACCATGAAACAAATCAATGCCAAAGCCTGAAATTCTTGGTAGAAAAATTATCCGAATCAAAATTCGTGGTTGGTTCATTGGGTGGGAGCCATCCCGCTGAATCGAATCGCTTCGCAGCCCGGCGTAACTATCGCGGGCCGGCCGAAACGGTCGTTAGAGCCCCGACCTACCATCAACTGTGTACTGGGAGGCCCAATCGATGATCAATACCAGCCTAAGAAGCAGAGGCGAATGCCACAGTCAAAGCTAGAGTAAATACCATTAGTACTCTAGAGAGCAGCACAACGGTTCAGCCGATCGATGTCCCCATATCCTTTTCTCCTATAAACCCGACCCGGGTCATCACTCCCCATTACAATGAACTTATACTCACCTTATGTATTAACAATTCGACATGTCCATAGATCCTAGTCGATCTCGCGGCTAAATCTATTGCACCTACCAAAATTTCTTTTACGTAGATGAAAGTCCCGCCTCAATCATCTCGCCTCTACGATTGAGCTTGCTGATTCAATGGTCCACCACACCGACAATGGGTGATATTGCTCTCACGTATGCAGGTTCCAGAACTCACAGGTTATTTCAGCGTTGAAGATTTGTAACCATACAATGCCACCGTAGTCGAACTGCCGCACGCCACAAAGCAATCCCCAACCTACCATCAAACCATCGCCATTCACCACGCACTGTGTCGACCCTCTCAGAAGCCACCAGTCGCCACCGTTATCAACCATCAATCCACGAAAGTGCACAAAGGGCAAAGCGCCCTCGATCGTCGCCTTCGAAACTCACCCTCATCATAGCAATTAAGGCCTGTCCGCCACTTCTCGCAAGACAGGGAACAATTAGTCAGAGATCCCCGCCATCCATGCTCATATGGGCCGACGTATGCACTTATGTAAGTTCCCTCTTGACCGAAAGGGAAAGGGCCCAATTACAAGAAGTACTAAAGGCTAATGTTGACATATTCGCTTGGGTCCATTCAGACATGACGGGGATAAGCCCCGCAAATGCCTCCCATAGGTTGAATGTCCTCCCATCCGCCAGACCTGTTCGGTAGAGAGTACGCCTCTTCCACCTGGACCGCCATCAAATCATTTAGGTCGAGGTTGATAACCTTTTGAAGGCTTGGTTTATCAGAGAAGTGAAATATCCGGAATGGCTTGCTAACATGGTGGTAGTTCCGAAGAAAGGGGGTAAGTGGAGAGTATGCGTAGACTATACGGATCTTAACGACGCATGTCCCAAGGATAGCTTCCCGTCACTCCCGATAGATCGGGATTGGTTAATGCATCGGTTCGCATGGCATGTTATCGTTTAGATGCATTCTCCTGCTATCATCGGGGATCTCCCATGTACCCGCCTGATGCAGAGAAAACATCCTTTATCAACCACCCCCCACGAGTCACCGTTACAACGTGAATGCTGCCCTTCGAAAGCAAAGAATACCTAGGCCACCGCACCAAAGGACCTGGTGACCAAATGTTTCTACTGGCCGTCAGAAAACTATGGAAGTGTATATAGATGATATGTTGATAAAATCCAATGAGCGGCCGGATCGTGCTACTCATTTGCAACAAATATTTGACTTTCTCAGAACCTATGGTATGAAACTCAATCCCGCAAAATGTGCATTCGGGGTCAGTGCAGGTTGGTTCCTAGGATTCATGATGACTCAAAGGGGGATTGAGGCCAACCCGTCACAACTTAAATCCATCCTAGAATCTCTAGCCCCGAGCTCTAGAAAAGAGGTACAACAACTCCACTGACGATTAGCTGCTTCTTAGTGATCTTGTTTATTTCCTGGCTCACCTGACCGCTTAAAGCCATTTTTTTTACCACCCTAAGGGAGCTAATCTAAGCCGATGTGAATGAAGAATGATCTAAGCTATCCATATCGCGCATTTATCCGAACCCCGATTCTCGCAAGTCCTCGACATCTCATCTCCTCTTCTCGCATAATTTCTAAGAGTTTCAGATACCGAAGTAAGCGCCACATTGTTCAAAGAGAATGAAGATGGTAAACAGAGGCCTGTATTCTTCGTTAGCAAATCCCTAGCTGATGCAGAGACCAGGTATAGCCGTCTTGAGCATGCCTTAGCCCTCCGGATAGCAACCAAGAAACTTTGTCCCTATTTTCAAGCACATCCCATTGTTATATTAACCGACCTCCCTCTCTGGAGCACTATACATAAGCCAGATTTATCGGGAAGAATGGCTCACTGGGCAATCGAACTAAACGAATATGACATCCAATACAGGCCAAGGCTTTCTAAAAAGGGACAGGTGTGCTGAAAACTCATAGAAAACTCCCCACGAAAAGCACGCCCCGATAGCTTAGATTAGTGATTACTCTAACATCGATGGAGCGCCACAAAACCCATGCATCGGCCATAGCTAAGATCCCCTGCTCAGGATAAGATTGAACAGTAATCCCACTGATTTAGTGCCTCTAACAACGACCGAGCACGAGGCCACTCTAGCCTGCCGAAGCCGGGCAAACACCTGTTCTCCGAAAAGCTCCTCATCCGCAGTGATTCCCAGTTGGTGGTCGGGCAAGTAAATGAAGAATTCGAATCCCGAGATCCCCGAATGGTGAAATATGTGTCCCAGGTGAAACAACGCTTGAGCAGCTTTCTGGTTTGGAAACTGGAGCACATTCCTAGGGACCGTAACGAAAGAGCAGATGCCTTGGCTTCTGTGGCCGCATCCCTGCCACTCACTGAAACTATATTTATGTCTATCTATTATCAGTCGGCTTCTTCAATTGGATCATGACAAATAAATCAGGTGGATGAGAATCCCCCTTCATGGATGGACCCCATTTCACTATATTTCACCCAAGCACGTGCCCGGCTTCCACAGAGAAACAAGGCCCATGTACTCCAAGTCCTACCAGCTAGATTCTCCTTAGCCGACGGCAACTATTCAAACGATCTCGTACGGCCCCTATCTCGAAATGCCCGATGCCCAACAGAGCAAGAATGTGTTAGTAGAGTCGCATAGCAGGATATGTGGGAAATCATCCTGAGCGTAGAACTTAGCCTATCTCGCCAATACTTCAAAGGTACTATCACAACCATGAGGCTAATGCCATTAACTATACTAGAAAATGTGATCACGCAAATGACTTCATCCCATCCCGAATCATCGGCAAGATCCGATTCTATTTCGAGCCCTCGTCTCGCTGAATAGTGGAATCATAGTCGAACCACGCCTACTTCCCGCCCAAAAGAAGTTATTATCGTGGCTAATGACTATTTCGCAATATCGGGAGGCCGAAGATTCTCCTGGTCAAAGATAAGGATGTCACCATGCATTTGGAAGAATATTGTCCTGGCTTCTGGGCTCTAAGATCTCGCAAATCAATTGTGCTCTGCAGTTGCCAACTAGGCTCCCAATTCGACAAATGTCTATCGAAATTTCTATCGGGAATTAAAGATAAAAAATCTATACTCCACCCCACGGTATCCATAGAGCAATGGTCTAGCGGAAGCCTCAAACTGTTAACAGCCTTGAAGAAGTGGTTGGATTCAGCTAAAGGAAAATGGGTATATGAACTCCCCGAGGTACTTTGGACTTATAGAACTACTACCCGCAAACCCATCGATATAGCCCCGTTTGCAATTACTTACGGGATGGAAGCTATAACTCACTAAATTGGCATGCCTACCATCCTACGCGACGTCCCCGAACGTGGGAATACAAATTTAATGGCTGGCGGATCGCACACACACTCGATGAATTGCGAGAGTCACGCAAGAATTCGCATAACATCCTACCAAATACCATAGCACTCCTACAACAAAAGGGTCAAACTCGAACGCTCCAATCATGGAATTTCACTGTCCTAAGAAGAGTACTATGTCACAAGCCAGCCAAACGCAGAGCTCCAAACCCAATCAGGAAGACCATATCTTGTGACAGACGTGTTGGTCAATCCATCATATGCATTAGACAACCGACGGGACCTCTGCATCAGAATGGAACGCTACATATCTTAAGAGGTATTATCAATAAAGAATGATTCAATATACAATGTACATGTCGTCTATTTTTCTCCTCTTATAGGGTCAACATTAAAAGCCTGGACGGCGCAGTAAAATGACATGTCCGGCCCAGTATAGATAGCCTTTAACTGTTCAACATTAAAATCCCGGATGGCGCAGAGAATGACCCGGGTCCTACCAAGATAGATAATATCTAATCGGGTCAACCTAAAGCTCCCATGCGATGAGAATGACTCGTCCTACCAAGATATAATGTCTAACTGGTCAACCTAAAGCCCAAATGGGCAGAAAATGACCTATTCAGCCCGGTTAGATAACTTTTATCTGGTCAACCTAAAGCCCGGATGGCACACGTAGGCCAACCTATCTCGAATCTTGCTATACAAACACCGCTCAAAGCTCCAAACCCAAAAAGCCTGGATGGCATAGAAAATTACCTATCCGAATTCCGATTGGGATAAGATCTAACATGTCAACCTAAAGCCCGAATGGCGAGTAGAAAAATGACCTATCCGCCCAGCTTAGATGAAGATCTAATAGGTCAACCTTAAAAGCTCCTGATGGTGCGTAAATGACCTATCCCGCCTGCTGGATACATCTAATCCCGTCAACCTAAAAGCCTGATGGGTATAGAAAATGACCTATCCGACCCGATTAGATAACAGCTAACAGCAACCTAAAGCTTGGATGGCGCAAAAAATGACCTATCCGACCCAATATAGTTGATAATTTGCTGGTTCGTACGAGAGTATGGATGGCGCAATTTGACAAGCCTTATCCGGCCCATTATAGGTAAATGTTATCTGATTTGGCAATGCACCTCGGATGATAACACAACTCTCAAGATAAAATCCCGAGTTACCATTCCGCAGTGATCCCACTCCGATAGGATGATTATAACTCTGTCAAGAGAAAAAAAAAAAGAGAAAATTGTTTCTCCAACAAAGTAGAAGATAAAATGCCTTTTAAATATAAAGGTACAAAAACAGCGAATAGAATGTCTAGCAAGAGAAATACGCGCAACAAGCAAATGACGATTTCGATACTCAGCCCCTAGGTCAACTCTGGGTCCCTCTATCCAATCTACGGAACCCGGCCGAGCATCTAGTCCTTCTTCAGCGTACCGAGACTTTCTACCGGCAAGTCTCCTAGTAGTCTCAATGGCCTGAACAATACAGGATAGACAAAGAACCCGGGGGGCATCGAGGATTCGAAAAAATTCCTGCAGCAAATAAAGAGTGATGCGCCCGCATCCCGGCTGGGATCATGGGCTTGCTCCCACGTATATCATGAGCAAAAGCATAGCAGCCATAGCCATAGTCAAAAATCACGTCAGTGCTTGCATCAAATTTCGCCTCCATTGCCGACTTCTCCGCGGAACTCTTCTCTCGAAAAGTCACAAAGTCCCCTTTAATGGCCCCTAGCTCCATAAGCAGGGACAATTTCTCATCCATTAGGCGACTATTCTCTTCCTCCGCCCTCCGACAAGCCTCCTTCGCAGCGGCCAAGGCTTGTCGAGCGGAGTCAAGTTCGGACTCAGCCTTCAGCCGGCCACCATCCGATGTAGTCAGGGCGCATTAGACCCGGGATAGTTCCGATTCCACCGTTCGCACGCTCGCCGCCCAACCGTGCCATCACAAAGCCATGTCGAAGCGCATCCCTCCTTCCACCCGAGCCGCCTTATCCGTGGCTTCTTTAGCCTCCAACTCTCAGCGTTGGGTGGTCAATTGAACCTCCTTTAAAGAGGCATCCAATCTCTCCTGTGCAGAAAGTCCTAACTGAACATACAGCCGAAGCCTCTCTACATCCCTTAGCCGATTGACGAACTCGTGAGTGTCAAGGGACATAGTTCCGGTCGGCGTGACACCCAAAGAAACTCATTAAGTAAAACAAGAAACTATGGTTTATGAGCTTTTTATAGGAATTACTTTTGTCATCTTCTACCAACCGACGAATCACGATTCTCGAATTTGCATCCCATCTAAAGACTATCCGTTGAATATCCTCTTTACACCCAATACGCTTCCGGTAATAAAGTCATCTAAACGATCGGCTCCATGTTCGCCTCGATTGAAAGGCCTCCAATGGTGGAGGATGAGGTTGATGTCGTCAGGCCCAGGTGGTGTCACTTCCTCCATCGCTGAAGTAGGGCCACGAGGAGGGAGATAAGAGTTTAGCACAAAGATTTGGTCGCATACCTTTTGCACCTCCCTGCAACGCAGTTTAGCATTGCTCTGGTGGCTTTCTCGTCTGGGTCAGAGGGCGGACTAATTCTAATGTAGGCAGACCGAGTACTCCCTCGCTCTCCATGCCGATGTCCCTCCTAATCCAGCCGGTCATTAGATCCCGTCTCGGGAGAACCTGGAATCACGATTGCCTACATATCCGAATCCCCATCCATGGGGAGCCGATCCGATCTTTCAAACGTAACGCCTCCCTGGCATCCTCCCGTCATGGCTTCCCGGCAACAGAACGATCAGCAACCTCACATCTCTTCCAAACCGTGAAGGCCTGGATGTGGGTTCAAGACGAACCCAAGGTCTAAAATCTTCCACTTGGGCCCCGAGAGTACTCTTCACCTAGCTTGTCCCCTTCTTCCGATTGATTTTCTGCGAACCGGGGTCCCCTTTCTAGTGTGAGGAAGCCCGCTGCGTATACTCCCTCGTCCCGACCGGTCCCGGTGAGGCTGAGCCGAACCCGCTGAAAGAGGTCGACGACAGATGAGGCTCTCGCGACGCTTGTTCCCTGGGTATGAAGCCTTCGCCTCTAGGTCCTTGTTGATGGCGACGACCAGCGAGTAAACTTCTAGCGTGATCGAGGAATCAAGTACCTCAAGTCCAATAATCTCACAGTAACGACGCAGGGATAATCTAAGACTATATACAAATCTTATCTCACATCATGAAGGTTCTTAATGAGAAGAATCAGACGCCCTGCTCGAAACCTCCAACACCGCGAATCTTCAAGGCTCGCCTCTACCCACTCCGCACCACCCGGCCTCTTGCGCTTTTCCTGGGTCTAGTACCCGCCAATCGCCGCACGTAAAGACATGTGTGTATCTCTCCTAAACTCTGCCACTTCCCAGTTCCTACACACACTGGGAAGGACTCGTGGATCGGTTATCAAATGGTATTAGAGAGCCCGGAGTCTCATCCCAAGGCCCCCTCACTATAATAACTCCCTTTGCCTCTCGCTTAGGAATTCTAGAGTCCATTCACGAATTGTAGCTGAACTAGATCGACATACATCCCGCCCTCGCCAATGTCAAAGAATAGGCAAAACAAATCTCGACCAGTGAAAGGTCAAGTTGGTATAAGAAGCCCAGAACACGCATCCTGCTAGAATCCGGACATATCGATGAACAAGGGTCAAGGCTACTGAAAAGTGCAAAATTGCTTAACGCGGTGCACTAGAAAACGGTCCGACCGCAAGTTGCTCTCTGCAAACAACACCGCATTGTGTTCCCGCCAGAGTGGACTCGCTCGACGGTCCTTTAACTTCTCAAGTCAATGTCATCTAGATCTCGCGCAGCATTCTCAATTCCTCCATTGTCGCGACGACGATATGGTTACGAATCCACTCGCCGTGGCGACCGCCTAACACGACCGGGCTCGACCGGTGTGGAAGTTTCTTCCCGTCTCTCGCGTATTCTACAAACAGACGTATGAGGAAGAGCTTAGTATCGTACCCCAAGCCTCACATCAAACGAGTAAAAAGGCAAAATCACCAAATCTAGGCAAAAACCATTCGGGCCTAATAAGCCATAGACCTACCCTCATACTAGAATCTCCCGTGGTAGGATAAAGGCCGGTAGTAAAGATTCAACACGCTTACAAAGGAGAAAGCGAGTACCTGTAAAAATGGGAACTGAACAAACGACTAGAAGGGCGATTCGAAAACAAACACTAAAGTCGCTGAAGAATGCTTCTCAAGTAAGGTTTCAAATTGGTAAAAGTGAATGTAAACCCGAGGATGATATGAATGGGGAAAAGAAAAGCCCAATGATGACTCTTACATACCAACCGCCTAGGCCTATGGCGCATTAAATGCACTAACCTCGTTATCCCACCACGCTTCGCTCTCGCGACGCCTCCAACTCTTAGGGCACAATAGGTATACAAGCTCGACAGTGGGCCCTCTTGTTATTTCAACCCGGTTGGGCCCCACCCTGGCCGTTCATTAACTAGAGTCACTAGATATCCCAGCCAATGGCCACTGGATTAGCCTTCCATGCCTCAAGATAGAAAGTAAAGTACGGGGACATCTAGGAAGAACAAAGAACATAAATGTAAAAAATAAGTACAATTTTATTGATTGCGCCAAACGACATTCATCATTACATTCGTATCCTTACAAGTAACAACTAGGCGACATTGTATGGCTACATGGGGCTTCATCCGAATCAACATCGAGCCTGGCAAAAGAAGAAGCAAGAGTGTGAGTCGAAGACGCAAGACGAAGCCATAGCAAAAATGCTACCATAAAAACAAAAAAAAAAAAAAAAAGGGGAAAAAAGGAGGAAAGATGGAAAGGGGGCTCAAGAAGAGTAAAAGCCCCGTTGATTTGGATTGGGGGTGTCCTTGGATGCAAAAGATTCCATTCGAGTTTTAGGACCACCCAAAGGCCACCCAAACCATGGATAGTCTATTCTCGACCGTCAAAACCATGTAACGCTGGTCCGATTCACATGCTTGAGAAGCACGCTTCGAATGGTCAACCCCAATTATCCTTCATTCCGCAGCTTTCACAATCCGATCCTCGCAACGCCCAATTATCCTCTTCCCTAAAAACGGTAACAAGTGATCCAATGGATTTCGTCATCCTCCGGCCTTTTATAGTAGTCATTAGCCTCAGGGTATTCTCAAACGACCACTTGACATCTAATGCACATCCAAGAAAGTTAGAAAAATTCAAGATCTGAACATACCAAGATTGATCGCTTATTGTTCCCATGGTATGATCTGGCCAAGCATTGTTCTCTTTTTTTCCAATTCCAGACTCGCCCCTCCCCGCAGGGAAAAATGGGGGCATTGTGGGTGCCTCGGGCCCTAGCCCAGGCCCTCTAGTCCATAGGCCCAGTATAACTAAAGGCTACAATTGAGTCAGCCCATTTGGCCCGGCCTGTGAGCCAAATTTAGTAGCCAACTTAGCCTGTGATATCCGCATACCTCCCTAGTCTGAAGGGGTCAAGATCCTCCTAGCCGGGAAGGGGTTGACATTCCCCAGAGGCCATATCCCGGAGAGGCTCTATTTAACAAAGTACTAACGGATGACTCCCTTGGAGAGAGCATAAGCCCTTACATGCCTTGCCGTGAATTCAAGGTGGACAAGTGTTCCCAGGGCCTTGTATTCGGAAAATATGCCCACTTAAAAGGAAGAGCTGGTCTCCATGCGCGATATATGCGCCACCTTCTCCCTCCGATCCTCTCTTTAAAAGGAAGAGCTAGTCTCCACGTGCGATATATGTGCCACCTTCTCCCTCTAATCCTTTCTTTAAAAGGAAGAGCTGGTCTCCACGCGCGATATATGCGCCACCTTCTCCGTCCGATCCTCTCTTTAAAAGGAAGAACTAGTCTCCGCATGCGAGATATGCGCCACCTTCCCCTTCCGATTTGGGAGGAGATTACCCACTTTCCACGTAGCTTCGATCCCCTTCCTCCCCGATAAAAGGAGGTCACTGTAAATAAGGTGTTTCAGACTAAACATCTCGAATGAAAAGAAATGGAGGATCTTACTTTGAAGATCGAAGAGGCGACGACAGACCTCCCGCCGTTCTTAGCTATCTCGTTCAGCACAATACAGATAGGTGTATGTGATCCGCGACCTAGTGACTCAAAAGATTCTGGAACTTACACCCTTGACGATGGTGCTTTCTCTCCTTATAGTCCAACTACATCCGATCTCCTTCATGTATGTATTTTTTTCTTCTTTTTTTTATATATATATATATATATATTTTAATTTTTTTTACGCTACTCTTCAAATTTGAAATCAAGCATCGACTGATCTACTCCCCGCTAAGAGCTTCAAAATTGGCATGATGTGAAGTTTTTTGATGAATTCGATGACAATGGCAGAAGGATATTTGTTTTTTATAATTATTCGATTTTAAAAACCTATTTGTTATATATCTTGTTTAGAAGTTCGAGTGCAAGGAACTCCCAAGGTGGGAGGTAACATTTCAACTTAGGAAAAAACATGAAGAGATTGGACGAAGTTTTGAAGGGAAAAGAATCAAGTGATCAATCGACGGCTAATTCAAAACAATTCTCCAATCCCCCTATAATTGATCACCAGAGAAAGGGATATGAAAAAGGAAGTCGGGATGGTGATGAGGCCGCTTTGGAATGGAAATTTGAATATACAAAGAGAAAATTTCAAGAATCATATCAAAACATTGAGAAAGGTAAATTTTTCTCCTTACCAGTTTTAAGAAGACCTAAAATTTCTTGAATATCTTAAATTTGTCATGGAGCAGAAAAAGCGAAGAAAAGATTCAAGTAATAGTTTTCAACTTGATAACTATGAAAGTAGCTTCTTATAAAATGGTCCGGCCCAAGTCCAAGAAGTGTAACTCGAATCTTTTGACACGTCAACAAAAATCCAAATCACTTGTATTATAGATAAATCGATGATGTAAGATTGTATAAGGTAATGGTTCAGTGAAATGATTATTGTAATTTTACATTAAACATCTTATTAAGTCCATAATGTATAGTATACGGTTTATTAATAATGTTATGCATGTTCATTTCACTAAAAATTGATCATTATACTACTACATGTTAATATGAACACAAATTAAATTGTTCATTAGATATGTAGACATTAATTAATTTGACTTGAGTTGAAATATTTTTGAGTTGTGCATCATGGAATCATCTTTTATTCTTTGGTGCATTGTCGGTAAATATGGAAGAAAAATATTATTTATAGCTTGTAACAATTATTTTTTGGTAAATGTAAAGTTTGGTTGTGCATTTTTCATCAAAATGATAAATGCATAAAGTTTATCTTAATTTACAAAAAAATTGTGTATATAGTCAAGAAAAACAAACTAGTATTAATCATTATAGTCCATTGTTAATTTTTTTAAATAATGAATTTCTTGAAAAAACATAGCTATTTAGAATAATAAACTTGTTTTTATAAATTCGAAATAATTGTTTTTCATTCCAATCAATTTTTTTCTTGAAGCAAACCTAGTTTCATTAAGATCTTTTATAATTACATCCATAGGATAGAGGTGGTAGCAGATCACTCTCCTCTATATTGGGAAGCTCACAGTTTGCTTTGGCTCTAAACTCATGGGTTGCTTGGTTACTCGTCCTTCTTAGAATCCTCATGGTGTTGTCTTGAAGCTCCTCTAAAGGACTTATAGTCCTCAATAATCAAGCTAATGACATTTTAGGGGACCTTCAGGTTTTGTATAGTCATTTATAGTTGGAGGTGTGAGTACCATGATATATGGGATCCGTTACTCGATGGGCTCGGGGCTCTTTGGGCTGTGTTGTCAGAGATGGCAGGTTCCGTCACCTCGCTGAGACAGTGGATATTTCTCGGAGCCGGGAGAGAGATCTATAGAGGCTGCTCGGGAAAGCAAGGTCAAACTCTTCCATGGCTTGCTCGAGGCGGCTCGTCTGGGACTTCAAGTCCGCCAGCTGCCCATTCTACCCGATATGGGAATTCTATCCCATATGGGAAGTTTGTTACGTATAAGCACCTAAAGCGGAAAATCCGCAAAAGCGATATTATCAGTGAATTTTCCAGCTTTCGAATCCCTTACTCCTTGGAGAGATAATTCTGGAAAATGGAAAAATAATCCCTGACGAGGAAGAACTAGTCGTTGATAAGGAAAGTAAGATTTCCTCCCTTAAATAAGGAGGAGATAAAATCCTATCCCGAGATGGAAGGAGGGGATTTTGTTTACTAACCACATAAGTCGAAGATAAGCCCGGCCCAGGAAGTGCTTGATTCGACTACACTCATTCTTTTCTCCTCTCCATACTTTTCGGCTTAACCATCGATGGGCGCCCATTGCTAACGTAGAAGCGCCCTTTACAAGTTCATTCGCGGCGGACAATCAAGACTCCTCTGACTTGACGTTCGAGAGATCGGAAGTCAAAGTCCTAACAATTGGCGTTGTCTATGGGAATTGAATAAAAAATCTCGAAGACGGGCTATAAGGGCTTGGCTTCAACGATTCTCTAGCAGTCCCCCGTTACTTGGAACTCTTCCGGCTCCCCCTTCCACATCTGATCTACCTGAAGCAGTCGCAATGTCGAACAATCCGATGCATCAAGCACCTGAAGATTAGTTCTTCCATTGGCGTCAAGGGATCGAGAGGAAGCAGGAAGAGCAGGCGAGACAGATGTAGGAGTTACAAGCTCGTGTTGAACACTTGCAACATAAGAATGATCAACTGCGGTCCCGAGTAGAAAAAATCCTTAAACTTGGAAAAGATGTACAGAACAACGATTGTGTTGAACATCCGATAGTATGCGATAAAGGAAAAGAGCCCATTAGTTTCGACGATGGTGACGCCCCAGCAAATGATGAGTTATTCTCCGGGAAGTCCCCATCCATGAGTCCTTTGCTAGGAAGGAATACTCGAGGTAGCACAAGGGCCAAATCTTGAAGGAAGCACTCATACTGCCTTGCTCTCAATGATGCCGTTAGTGGTGCTTCCATCGGCCCAGGGAGCAGGTTGGCAGAGGTGGGAGCCAAGCGCAGGCCCCTCGAAGCGGCGTCGGTGTTACTAGGCGACATGATCTTAGATGTAAGCCTATGCATCACACTACGGTCTCAGGCGGAGCATTCTATGTGCGACCTACAACCACGATTCAAGAGCCAGAGCGACTGCTTTCAATACATCCCTAGGACAACATATTCTTAATTACTAGCCACCCGAGGGTTTCTCGTACCATCTTTTACCATGTTTGATGAGAAACTGCTGACATATGACCACATGCTCCATTCTGACCGGGCAATGACATGAGCCTTAGACAATGACCATACATTGTGCAAAGTATTCTGGCTAGTACGCAAGGGCTTGGCCCAACACGATTCCACGAGCTGCGGAGTGTAATTGATAAGCTTCGTTCAATGAGCTTTGGACTGCATTCATTTCTCAATATCTTTGTTTGGTATGGCAGAAGAGGAACATTAGCTCTTTGTAGACTATTATAAAGCAGGAAGAGGAATCCCTATTAGACTTCACAAGGAGGTTCGGGTAAGCCATCCAGTAGGTAGAGGCTTATAGCATGGACGTAGTCCTTTAGAAATTCATGAGAAGCTTCGGGCCATCCACTAATTTCTTACACTCATTGTCTTTAGACCTGAATGGAAGAATTATACAGGAGAGAAAATAGGTACTCAACGCTAGAAGATAACATCTGTGCAGCAACATAAACTATCATGATCTCGCGGCCCGATTTGAGAGCAAAGCAGGAGGGGGAAGAAGCGTCGAACTGAAGGTTAGAGCGGCGAAATAGATCTCGTGATGCGCTCCTTAGAAAAGAGGGAACCCCCACAGTTCGCCCCCCTGAACATCACATATGAGAGGTTGTTGCCCCTCATTCGCAACTTGCCCCGATTTCAGAGTGGCTGCAGATCCGGGGACAGGATCCCTCTCAAAGAAACCCGATTTATGCGGTGCGTTATCCGCAGCGATCACGAGTCTGAAGACCAGCCAGGTGTTGAAACTGCAAAGTTCCTAGTGGAAAGACTAATCAAATTAAGGCACCTCATAAGGTATATCAAGGAAGTTGTGGGGCCCGATCGGCCGCAGTGAAGCGGTCGGTTGGTGCGCTTTGAGTCGGAATCAGTCGGCCATAAACCATATATTGGGAGGCCCGTCGATGGCCAGTATCAATGATACGCAATGAAGAAGCTCTAGCTGAGACACGGTCAAGGCTCGAATTAAATGCTATCCATACTATAGCGTATAAAGAAACCCAGATAAATATTTGTATCCTTTCTCAGATAAACCCCGAACTTATGGTCATTCTACCCCATTATGATGCACTTGTACTCACCTTATGTATTAGTGGTTTTGATGTGCACAAGGTGCTAGTAGATACTAACAACGCGGTAGACTTGTTGTAGCTACCGATCTTCAACTAGATGAAGCTTTCCTCAAGAATGATGAACTCAACCAAGCGAATCCTCTTTGGTTTCAACAACGTGACAACCATGACACTAGGAGACATCACGCTCCTTGTACAACCAGGACTTATCGCCTAGCAGGTTTTCTTCTTAGTTGTCGAAGACCTGGGGCCGTACAATGTCATAGTAAGCCGGACTTGGCTGCACTCAATGAAGGTTGTCCCTTCAACGTATCACCAGACAGTCAATTATTTGACCAACTCATAGTAGTTCGACCTTCTAAGCGTCATTTGTTGCATGCTCCCGAGTTAGTCTTTGTATCCATATGGGAACAAAAAGGGGAAAAAATCTCAAATAGACTTCCCATAGAAGATCACATTCCTGCATAGCAACCACAGTTTGCCGCCCAGGTTAGGGTAGAGGAGAATGATCCATTAGTCGTGGATCCTTGGAGACAATAGAGCTAGATAGGCTAGAGAAGTTCACATACGTAAGATCTCTGCTATCCAACGAGGAAAAAGAGCAACTACAACGTGTATGGTTGAGAAACATAGACGTGTTTGCCTGGAATCACTCAGATATGACCGGGATCAACCTCCATAGGCGAAAATCACCTATAAAGCCTTTTTATATTCCTCCCCATGGCCCCTTGTCGCCCATTAGCTTGGGCTGGGTGAAGATACCTCGTCCTTGCCCGTCTCAAGCTCAAGTAGGAGAGATGTCCGATCAACCTCTAGTCGGGCGGCCTCATATTCAGCCTTACGCCTATCCTCTTTTGCTACCACCCTGGCTTCCTCCACAGCCACCAGTGCATCTTTGACCCTAGCTAGGTCACCCTCCATTTTTGCCCTCGCATCGCCTACTGTGACGGCTACTAGCTGGGCAACCTAAGCTTCCTTCTTAGCCTCGTCTCTCTCTTTTTCCACACTTTCCATATTCTCTTAGCCCTCTTTGGCCCCCCCAATATTTTGATCGGGACTAGGCCTTGCCTAAGGACTCTTCGAGGGCGAGGTGCTCGGAGGTGGTCGCCTTGGCATAGAGTCGTAACTATGACATCATCGACTTACGGCGAAGTTCCTTATCTTTAGAACCCCGTGTTCACGAGGGGGTGGTCGTCTTTGCAAAGAGAGAACATGAGGAAGGAATCATAACATCAAAGAAAATAGTCGAACGTGAGGATTCTGACCATACGATTTGGTAGTCTCATTGAAGCCATGATTGCCATGCATCCGGATCGCTGCGTGCTGGTAGGACCTCTTATCGAGGTGGCGAGGGAAGTGGAGTATTTATTCCCCATGAGCCACCTCGATGTGGTTGTGAGGTAAAGATCGTACTTATGTGTCACGGCGGAAGTCCCTCCGAGTTGAGAAGGCCTTTAGTGGTTAATGAGCGCCACTGGCGGTTCTTGATCGGGGAGCGGTGCATCCTCCGTGAAGCTGGCCTCCATTGGCAAGCGTCTGGCCCGAGCACCGACCTATCGGGGCCTTGGCACCATGAGCGAGTGAGACTGGCTCGTGCGGCCATGGGCGACGCGCCGTGCCTTGCAAGTAAAGCCTCGGCGAGGCGTTTCTTGAACGAAGGAAGTTCCGGCTAGAGTCCCATCATCGGCGTGGCCACGAAGCCTTCGAGAGGCCTCTTGGCGGCACCCACGGCGTAAGTAGGCACAAGGACTCGTTCCAATGAGTATACGATAATCACAATCGGATCAACTTCAGATGGCTTAGAGCATTTACTACCCGGAACTTCGAGGTCAGGTGTGGCCTCTCCTGAGCGTCAATAGCTCTCTTGTGCATACACATAGCAAATCCAGCGATGAGGCTAGACATTTCAGCCTCTCTCTTTTGGCAGATTCTGCTTGTAGAATTCGTCAAGTCGCAAACCCCCTCCCGGTCCCTGATGGCCTTCGATGCGCCGGACTTCTTATTCTTTGCTTTGGGAAGCTTGGGGTTTGCACGGTAAGGTAGATGATCTGGTCCCTAGGATGGGAGTTTGGAATCACCTCTCCACACAGGAAGAGCCTCACAGGCTTGACTTTGGGATGTACGCAGGACAAAATGCTCACCACTTGGCCAGCCTCATTTGAGGCGAAAGGACGAAGAAGAGACATGTATTATATAGAGGAAAGGAGTGGCGCCTAAATCCTACAAGTTCTTCACATATAGAAGGAGCTCGTGATGGCGCTCCCTCTCTGTGATCTCTAGCAGCCAGCGGATGCGATCCAACCTCGCCTTCTCCACCCAATTAACCACTCGGCCTCGTCTCTACCTATATACAAATCATCGAGAAGATAGGTACGTCAATACACCCACGACCTAGGGAAGTAAGGGATATGCCAAAATAGGAACAAAGATAAACCCGGGAACGTAAGGGACTAGTTCAGATTGAAAGGAAGCCTTGGAGAGCCAAGGGTCTCATACTACGAGCCCTTGACCAACACGACCCCTTTTGCCTCCGTCTTTGGGGAGTCAGGGAGCCCGGTTACAAATTGCGGCCCGGGCGTAGGCGGAGCCAGACGGGCGGCCCACGTAGTCTAGCAATGTGTAAAGCGGATCTCCATGACGAGATATCGACTAGTGGGGATTTTAGCACACTATAACCCACTAAAATCCAAAAAACATTTGGATGTATGAGTGCAAGAGGTGCCCGAGAAAAATGAAGGAACTGTTTCACCAGCGAAGGAATAGGGAGGCGGAGCCCAACAACAAACTGCTCACGCGTAAAGTAGACGATATTATCTGCCTCCCCAAAAGTTAAGGTAGCCGCCCAGCCTGACGTCTCCAAACTGATTTCAGCATGAATTTGGCTGTATAACCTTAGTCCCTCTGCAGATATGGTAGCAACTAGATTGCTTACAATAGGCATTTCCTAGGGGGTACCCCTTCTACCCCCAGCCTAACTGGTCAAAACCTCTTTGTGACCTCTTACCATTCTACAGGCATATATATAAAAAAAAAAAGGGGGAAAGAAAAAGAGTAAGCAGCAGGTCTAGCGAAAAAAAAAAGTGGGGATAGGAAAGAACCTCGAAGAATCTCACGGAGGTTTACAGCCCACATGGGTAAAACCTATAAAAGAAAGCCGGCCAGAAAACAACCGTGGAAACTAGTAGGACACCTTGAACCACGGAGACACCTAAGTAAACCAACGACGCTGAAAAGGTTTGAGTTACAAACACTCATTGGAAAATCAGTCGAAGCGTCAAGGGACTTCGATGGTTCCTTTGGAAGGGAAATTTTCAGAAGCTCGGAGGAGGATAAAGTACATAAGGTAAAATATATATATATATATATATATATATATCTTTTGAGAAAACGTAAAAAAAAACCACTCTTGAGACCACTATCCCTATTTATAGGGGTAAGAGGGTCATTAGACGCATTAAATACACCGTCAAAATAAGATATGTAGGATGCACATCGGGAGGCGTGTGTCTCCCATGCGCCTTAAACACATGTAAGCATCACCTTCGAGCGCATTTAATGCATTAATCACTTCTCACAAACCCTTCAACTCTCAACATTCAACATTTGAAACCACAATATTTTTCCTCCTACTAAAATATACAAAAACTCAATCAGGAGGAAAGAGGAGACGTGAGTACCATGATCTGAGGATCCATTGCTCGATGGGCCGGGGCTTCTTGGGCTTTGTGTTGTCGAACGACACGATTCGCTCTCACCTCACCAAAACCAAGCAGTCACTTCTCAGACGAGAGAATTTATAGGGGCTACCCGAAAAAGCAAGATCAAACTCTTCCATGAATTGCTCGAGGCGGCCCATCTGGGACTTCACGTTTGCCAGCCGGCCATTCTACCCCATATGGGAAGTTTGTTACGAATAAGCACCTAGAAGTGGAAAATCCGCAAAAGCGATATTATCAACCAATTTTCCAACTTCCAAATCCCTTACTCCTCAGAGAGATAATACTGGAAAAGGGAAAAATAATCCCTAATATGGAAGAACTGAGTCGTTGACAGAAGTAGAGAATTTCCTCCCTTAAACAAGGAAGAGATAAAATCCTACCCCGAGAAGGAAGGAGGGGATTTCGTTAACCTAACCCTATAAGTCGGAAAGATCACCCACTAGGGAAGGTAAGCAATTCCAACTACACCCATTATTTTCTCCCTCTCCATACTTTTCTTTGACTTAACCATCGAATTGTGGCCCGGCTTGGCTGCAGTCGGGCGCCCTTTTGTAGGTTCATATTGTCTTATTGATGCTGCCGGGAATATGAAGATCAAGACCCACTTACAACGAAGTTCGGGGGGTCCAGATGATCAGGGAATCGATGTGGCAGAGGCTCGGTCTCGATCGTTATGTTCCTTTCCTCCAATATTTGTTTCAGTTACATAAGAGCTTCCCTACAATTTAGCACTACTGTTGTTAACAAATCCATTGGGCCTGTTACCCATACATTCTTTGCTCTCACCATGATCCCTAGGTTGTTCTTAAGAATGATTATATTCTCTTTTTAAAATTTTAAAGAATAATAAGTTAATGAGGCCTAACTAAAATGATTAAGGGATAGGGTGGGCATAAGGAAGGGAGGAAACGAGGGTTCAACTCGCAACAAAATTATGTACTTATTAAAAAGAGAATAATAAAATTATTTTGTAATGTTTTATAAAAATGAAGATGCTTCACTATTGTTTTAAGAAAACATTTCTTAGAAAATAAAAAAAAACACAAAGTTTGTTTTGGGATAAATTGTTTTTAAGTAATTTTTTGTAGTGAATATTGTAAAAATTTTGAACTCCAAATTATTTAAAATTTTAAAAATTTATTAATAAAGTCACTGCCACGTATGAAACAATTTGCACTTCATATTGTAAGTTATAAAAATATAATTATGTAAGAAAAAAGTAATAGAGTCATCATGGACCAATTTCATATTCAATCATTAATTTGAAATACCACAACTATTTTGAAAAATTGTTATTATTTATTTGATGTCTGAATTTTATTTCTTGAAATTAATCTTAATAGCAAACTAAAACAATAGTATAAAAACTGTTTTCCATTTTATCTTTTTATTTAAAACAAAAAACAAAAAAACAAAAACAAACAAAGCAGTAACCACCAAACTATAAATTTTTTTTAAATTTTTTTATATTTTTAAATTTAGTAATCTATCTTTTTATAACATTGAATTTTTTTATAGCTGTTTATAATAATTTAAAATGTCAAGTAAAAGCAATTAGAAGGATTGGAAGGAAATGATAGGATAAAAAATAAAACAAATTAACTTACAAATAAGATATTTTAAGTATTATTTTAAAATTAATGAAAGTATTATTTAATTTTTATTAACTTTCAAATGAAATTCCAAATATTTTTCATTTTCAAGATGTAAAAAACTTAGTTGTAATAAAAACATTTTTTGATATTCAATATTTCAAATCAATGCGATCATATTTTCTCTTTTACATTTAATTTTAAAAAGTAACAAAAAACAATTTTCTTTTTATTAAAGAACAAAAAAATAATTTTTTATATTTTTTATAAGAAAGGGTTGAAATTTTTTTTCAAATTTATTTTTCATAAAATTATTAAATGACAAGTTGTTTTTAAAAATAAATTTTTAGTTTATAGAATTTTAGTTTATAATTTAGTACAAATATTTATTGAGAAAAAAACTTTGATATTAACATACTTATAAAAGCCTAAATAATTTTGTAAATAAAAATAATTATTAATAAATTTATATTAAAATTAATTTTTTTAAATATAAATTTATTGATTCAGGATAGCAATACATTAGAAGAAATACATAATAAAAATTCTAAAACCTTTAGAGAATGATGCAGCATTCGGGTTAAAGTAAAAAGAAATGGCTCAAGGCCTACATATTTTGTAATCCAAAAATGTTTAGAATATAAGCTAAGATTCCAAATTTGCAGCATACTAACGAACAAGATTTGATATGATGATTCTGTCGGATCGAAACTTTGTCATTTGAAACGTCAACCCGGAAACCCACGAAGAAACCAACGACAGAACTACACGTGGCAACAAAACGACAAAATACACCACGATATGTCAGTAACTGACAACATGAAAATAAAAAGAAAAGAAGGAAAAACGTATTGGTGGGGAAGAAAGCGAATTTATTGTAAAGAAAACCTATAAATTGGGAAGAATGGCGAAAATGGTGATTTTAGGTAAAAAAATGACCATATTTTTGGTTACATATTTTTTGTCAAGAATCATCCATCCATAAAATTCACTGTTTCTAACATGTAAATATAACATGTTTTTAGTTTGCATCTGTTTGTATGTTGTGTTCATTGTAAACAAAATTGTGGAATGATTTTATTTAATGTCTCAATAATTAAATCAATATTAATGTAAATTATTCCAAAAATTATTGAATGCATAGTAAATTTATTACAAAGTATCATTAAATATAGTATGTGACAAAAAACTTAATTTTGTTTATAGTGAAAAACTTCGCTATACCCAAATATAAATAGATAAAAATAACTAGAAAATAAAGATGAAATTTGCTAACAAGCTTCAAGAACCTTCGCAAGATCTCTTCAAAACCTTATACCCAATTTCAATAACTTGTCATACTTTTCCTGGATTCTAGTCAGGATTGAAATTTCGATATATCGACGATATCGGCGATATATCAGATCGGCCTATAAGCGAGAGCGTTTTGCTCACGAAAAGTGGTTAAGAGGAAAATCGAAAAAATCGGGAAATATCGCGGAGTATTTCAAGATATCATCGATATCGGACGAAATTGGCGAGAATTGGTGGTAAAGCCTAGCCTTGGCGTGACTGATTTCTTTAAAATATCGGAGATATATCGGAAATATCGGTAAAATATCGGAGATATATCGGAGATATATCGAGATATATCGGGATATATCGGTGATATATCGGGATATATCGAAAATATATCAAAATGACCATATTTGCACCAAAATTAAATCCAACGGCTATAATTAAATTACAAATATATTTTGACCATCAGGTTATTTTGACCCAAAAATCACATAAATGCATAAATCGTTGATTTGATCCTGAATTCTCTGCTAATATCCGATCTTCATTTCACTCCAAAAATTTTCTTTGTGATATCTCTTAAATAACTATATATTAGTTTAATATTTTAAATTAGTTAATTTAGTAATAATATATTAATAAATTAACATTTCATCATTAAGATTAATTTTTTAAATCAAGTTATATATTAGTTAATATCGTGTATGCATATTATAAATTTATAGTATTATATGAAGTTTTCATGTATTTCAAAAATTAAGTTTAATTTAGTAATAATATATTAATAAATTAATTTTCATGTTAGTTAATATTTGAAAGCGAGTATGTGGATGAACCCGAATTTCCTATCCTTTGGAGAAGTTGTAGATACAAGTCAAGACATTTATTCATGACATGTTCGATCTTATAATCAATATTATCGAACGAAGTATCTTGGTATGAATATTGTCTTTACGAGGGTGATCTCATCTAAATGTTGCAATTGAGTGGTATAAATGTTGCGTTTGATTTAAAAACTGTTGCAATGTATATGGCCCGATTATTAATGTCATTTTTACACTTTTTAAAAAGTATTTTTTATAAATTTCAAAGAAATATTTTGTTAATTTTGATATATCGATATTCATAAGAAATAATATGACCATATCTCCGATATATCCGATATATCCATAAAATACGAAATACCCGATATAATATCGAAGCGGAAATATTTCCAACCTTGGTTTCCTGGTCAGGATAACAGCAGGATGGGTTTGGGTTCTCCACCCTTAATGGAAGGATATGGGATTGATATAATCGTGTTTTTGGTGGGTTTAAAATTTATGTAATCGAATTTTTAGCGATGCTAGTCGGGTTTCGGTATTTCTTATAGTCCCACCTTATCCCACCTTGCCCTTTAGATTTATATATTAAATAAAAATTTTAAATTATTTTATTTTATTTTTATTTTTACATTTTAATATAATATAATAATAACATATTTTAAATAAAATTAGCAAAAATACAATATCTTATTTATTTTTAATATAATAAAAATAAAATTGTGTAATCGAGAGAAAAATTTCAATTTTCTAAAGATAAAATAGTCATTTTGGAAATTGGCTTCGAAATTTTTTTAGAATCTCGGATGATAAACTTGGATTTCCCCGTTGGAGATCGTCTCATGAAATCTAGCTTCACCATGTCGTAGAATTTTATAGAATTGAGGCGGTCGGGCTGCGTTTGAGGCAGAGTGTAGAGTGTAGTAAACGGGTTTGAGAGATATTAGTGTGACAAAAAGTCGCCTCTTGCATGTACTCTTGTGACACATGTTGCATGAGTAGAGAGATGATGAAATGGATGACCTAGATTGTGCCAAGTGCCAAAAATCAAGAAAAAGAGACACATTGGGAATTTATGGAAAGTTTAATGAATAAGACAAATTTGGAATAGTGATCTTCTCCAAATGAAAGGAGACCAAAATGTGAGGAGGGCAAAAAATCGACAGTAGGTGCAGATTTTGAGTTTTAGAGAGAGAATGTGTGCCTTCTCTCTAGGATTTCGATCATTCGGACCGTCGGTTCTCGACCGAGCAAGAAGCAAAGTCGTTCTACCCGGCGAGGGCTACGCGTGGACACCAATTTAGTGGAATTCCGATAACTCCAAGAGGTAGGAATCTTTTCCTACTTAATTTAATCTTTGGTAGAGCGTAAATGGTTAGAATGTTAGAACTGTTTTTAGTATAAATTGAGTCGTCTTAAAAGCTTTGAATCGAGTGGAGAAAATTCCTATTTGTGTGGTCGTGACATTGGCAAGGGTTTCCTTTGTTCATGTGAATATTGATACGAAATTTTGGTGTGAAAATGTGTTTAGTTGAGTGATTCAAAATGAATTGCTCATGTTTGTTAATTAGCCCATAATGAGCTAATTTTAGTGTGATGATTGTGAAATTACATAACATGTTTATGTAGATTTAATTATGTTAATATATATGCATGTGAATATATTAGCATGAATGTGTTGGAATTGGCATCATGCATTCCATATGCATTGGGGCACCCTAGAATATTAGGAGTGAGTGCATGACATGAAATTGAAAGAAAGACGAAAATATTTGTGAAAGGAATTTCAAGAAAGATTTTATGAAGAATTGCCTTGGAGAGTTGTCCAACATATCACTTCGGATGAGGGCCAGTGACGTTTAGAGAAATATCCGGCAGGTCGCCTCGAAGATAAATCGATGTATTCACCAAGTCTGTTAGTGAGTTTCGAGAACAAAAAGCTTTTATTTTGAAAACTGGATATTTTTACTCGCATTCGACTTAGGCATATGTAAGGGAGTCGATGAGGACTCGAGACATGGGATTGGTCATGTAGACATTCGAGTAGGTTCATGAAATTGCTTGAATGTGATTGTTTGCCATGCATGTGCACTTAGGTAGGGAGTAACCCATGTGAAATTATCTCTCTTGATTTGCTCACGCAATACGAGGGGTCCACCATTTCGGTCACTGGAAGCGTCGGAAGCGACACTCATTAGAGCGTTTGAGGAAAGCGAAACATGACTTTACGATGTTGTTGTATAACATGTATTAGAATGTTGTAATTTTAATATATGTTCAATTAAGAGTAATTATTAACTCTTGAACTATAGTATACGAGTTGGTTTATTTTGATGATGCGATGCTTCATGGGCCCAGTAGCCATGTTTACTCATGTGCATGTCTCATGATTAGTGTTTGGCCAAGTTGTAGTTTGTTGAGCTCCCCGTACAAAGGAGACTGCACGTTTTTATGGTTGTTGGGTTAGGCATTCGACCATTCTGAGGTTGACGGGTTGTCAAACGAACACCTGTTTTGGGCGTCGACTTGGTATCGAGTTTAGGTAAGCGATTACCTGAGCTCTGGTTTGGGTATGCCGGGTTTCAGATCACGTACCCGGCCACAGCTTGGTAGAACTTGAGTATCTCCAGTATCCTAGGGCTTGAGGGATGAGCGGACCATGGTCATTAGGTGTAGAACATCACGGCTTGGTATGGCTCGATGTTGGGGTTGGAGTATGTGATTACTGAGCGATCACGGAGACCAATTAGAACACTTGCATGCATGGTGTTTATGTGTGATTGGTGTGTATAACATGAGTGATGTGTGATCATGTGTTGTATGGTGTGTGATTTGTATGCTTGAGTGAGTAGCATAGGAGAAGCAGTTGAACTGCTTAGGGTCGAGAAAATATAACCTTAGGTGTTCGAGAAATTTTTTGGCAAAATGGTCCAGAATTGAACGAATATATATATATATATATATATATATATATATATATATATATATATATATATATATACTATATAACTATATATATATATATATATATATATAATTTTCTAGAGCGATAGTTCGATTTTGAACATAAACAGATTATGTGTGACTCTGGAAAATCTTTCCGGTTTTGCCTGAGAAAAGGGTAAAAATTTTAACTGCATAAAAAAAATGTTGGGTTGTATGAATGCGTGGTCTAGACTCTTTTGCATTTTATGGAGTAGCAGGAGACTCTTGGGATGAAAAATATATATATGATGAGAATAAATTTTTCTAAGGTTTACGGTGTGTATTGGAAGAAAAATAAATAAAATAAATTTTAATAAATTTATTTGGTTATCTTTGGAAAAATGAAAAAAAATGTATGCTATAATATATATATATATATATATATATTTTGGGTGGTTTTCCAGTCATTTGAATGAAAAAAATGATGAAAAAAATGTGTCTTGCGGGGAAGATGAGCTGCGCCTCATCTTCGGCTTTAAGTCGCGATCTGATGGAATTATATCGTGACCTGCCGTGACTATGGGCGGCCCGGCGGTGCGCGATGCGGCGAGAGACGCGTCACGGCCGGTTGGTATATGCGACTGCGACATTTAGCCGTAGCGGTGGTGCGGAAGCGTTTGCGCGTGGCGGCGTTGGGGTGAGTGTCGCGATACAAAGCATTGTATCTTGACAAGAGCTAGGGCTTGACTGGATGGGGATGGGTCACGATATAATCAATTGTATCGTGACAGGAGAGCGGCCTGGCCACTGAGGTGTGTCACGATACAATCGTTTGTATCGTGATAGGAGCATGGACTGGCTAGGGAGAGTCACGATACAAATTGTATTGCGACTGGGGGGAGCGACCTTATGGGTCGCGACACGATGAAACGGCAGTTTCTTTGGGCGTGTCGTGAGACAGGCCCGCGACCGCAGCCTTGACACACACTGCTGACCTGATCAGTCTTGGGCTGCTGACATGGCACAACACGCCACAACATGGCGCGGTCTGTGGCGTGGCTGGCGCGGTCTTGACGACACGGGTGCCGTGCGCGACCCGAGTCGGATTGGGTGTGCACTGTGCGCAAGCCCGATTTTGGACTTAATTCTGCTTGTTTTCTAAGTCATTTGTTTTGGACGCCCCATTCATGAATAATAATAAAATAAAATAAAATAAAATCAAATGAAATAAAATCTTTCAAAAAAAAAAAAAGAATGAAATTTTCTAAAATAAAATTTTTTTGTTAAAAAATGATTTAATGTGGAATTATTGTCTTGCAATTCCTATGAATGCAAGGACATTGTGTATGAAAAATGTTGTCTATGTGTGAATAGTGTCTCAAGGTTGTGTTTTACATGCTTAGAGAATCTTGCATTAGGAAATTAACTTGCCATTTGACATGTGGGTAGCTAGTCGAGGCGAGGACACAGAGATCGTCCGGCGAAGTGCGGTCGAGCACCATCGGCTTTTGACCGAACGGGCTAGCTATCTTTGAGATAGTAGGAGATTGCGGCTCTTGCTACGAGGCCCAGTGCAGCCAGGCTGACCCGGGGAGGTAGATGACATACGATGCATCTAAGATATGGGTCGCGGTACTAAAGGAAGGAAGATTCATCTTAACGACCGGGAAAGAAGCGAAGACCACGTTTGCGAGGATATTCGGGACGGGCGGGGTCATGGGACGAGGCCGGGATGGAACGTTAGTCGAGGCGGGCGGATGTGTTCTTTCTGCCGATAGCTTGGACACTTTTGATGGGATTGCCTACGGAGGCAGGAATCCCAAAGTTATGGGACACCTTAGTCCCAATCATTAGTGAGACAAGTTAAGGTTGCCAGTCAGGATGGGTAGATGGTGTGCTACCATTGCCATCAGCCCGAACATATGAGGAGGGATTGCCCCCAGAGACAAGGATCCCAAGGTTTTGGGACAGCGCAGTCCCAGTCAGCGGTAGGACAGGAGGGGACACGGTTGTTCCTCCGCTAGTATGGGTTAGGGAACGATGTCAGTTCCGAGTGCCACACTAGCACACAGTACTTATGACAGGTCCCACGTAGACGAGACCGGGCGTGGTCGAGGTCGACCATAGGATTTGTGGGGCCCGGGGTGTTCGAATCAGTGGGCGGATGACATGTTACCATTGCATGACTGAGCGGAGCGAGATTGTCTAGGAGAGCGAGAGATCTCATGAATTGGCTAGGAGCGGCGTTGGATTAATAGGATATGCGAGAGTGCGTTTCTACCCTTGCGTTTGATGGCAAGTAGCGTTTAAATTGGACTGTATCGTATTCATTCATTAATGCATCTTATTGTGACATATTTGGAGCTTAGAGATTAAGGCCTTTAGAAGCCATGTGTGGATGTTCTTTCTAGGATGTAGGGTGAGAGTTATTGGGATAAGTCGGGATTGTGAGTTAGAGATCTTTGAGATCTGCTCATGGTGGACCCCCAGGATTTGGGATGTCACAGTATGGCATCATTGCGTTCATGTGCACGGTAACATCGCGTCGAGTTGGGTGTGGGTGCACGGTATGGTCATTCACCACTCTTGGTGAGTGTGGGTTGAGTTTGTCTTTGGGACTACTTCCAATGAAGACTCATAGTTCAAATCAAGAAATGAAAAAGTAAGTGCCAGTGTGTGTTAGACGAAAGAGGGGTCGTTAATCCCCTAAGGTGAGGAGCCTGGAGTTAGGGTGAAGGAGACCTGCGGTAGTATCCAGAAGGTCACATGTGTGGTGTAAAGACCACGAGGAGATATCCCAGGAATTTACGTGTAGGTGTAAGAGACCCGGGAGGTATCCCCGAAGATTTACGTGTGGTTATAAGGGCCCAGGGGCTATCCACAGTTACGTGGGTATAAGAGACCGAGGGAGAGATCCCAATTTACGTATTGGGTGTAAGGGCAGGGGTATCCAATTTTGTGTGGGTGTAAGGGCAGGGGGCTATCGAGGAATTTCTATGTGGGTGTAAGAGCCAGGTGAGATAAATTTACGTATTGGGTGTAAGGGCAGAGAAGACTATCCGGTGCATTGGGTGTAAGAGACTCGTGGAGTTATCGAGAATTTACATTATTGGGTGTAAAGGAGACCCGTGGAGTTATCCAGAAATTTCTATGTGGGTGTAGAGACTGGTGGAGAAATCGAAATTACGTAATGGGTGTAAAGACCCGAGGAGCTATCAGATTTACGTGGGTGTAAGGGCAGTGGAGTTAATAGAAATTTTGTGTGGGTGTAAGGGCAGTGGAATCTCAAGAGATTTACGTATTGGATATAAGAGGCTCATGATGTGAAGCCAGAAAAGTTACGTTGCACAGAGAGATGAAAACACATGGTCATGTTATCACGAAGACTTAGAGTTGAGTGATAGGAGTCGGGAGTGACTCGAGATGAAAACACACGATCAAGTTATCACGTAGACTTAGAGTTGAGTGATAAGAGTCGAGAGTGACTCGAGATGAAAACACACGGACATGGTTATCACGTAGACTTAGAGTTGAGTGATAGGAGTCAGGAGTGACTCGAGATTGGATACCCCTGGAAATTGCATTGGGTGTTAGTGGCCAGAAGCAAGGACTCGGTAAATAGATGTCAATTCATGACATGGGTAGGTGTGGAGTCCATTGGATTGTCAGTGATTGTGACCTTGGGAAGGTCAGCGTTTGCACACCAAGCATGGGTTGTGTAGGGTTACATGTTGTGTGGATTATATACAAGTGTTAGAGGACATCTTTGTGGCAGCCATCTGGATCATAAGGGTAGTTGCAGGAGGCTACTTGCCCTTAGTGGGATTTACCCACAAAGCCGGTTATCGGGCGAGAGTATACGGATGGCACCATATAGGCATTATATGGGGAGGCCATACGAGATCATTGATATGTTGGGCCCAGGTGGAGAGAGCTCCATCGTAGTCACGTCGATTAGAGACACCTCAGAGAAGGTAGGCTTGATAAAACGGCGTCTTCTCATGGCTCGGGCGGCGAAGAGGCATGCGTGTGCGGCGTCGTCCGCCAGAGTTGAGTTGGTGATCACGTCTTCTTGAAGGTGATGTCTAAGAGAGGAGTGGTCAGGTTCGGAAAACGAGGGAAGCTATCGCCTAGGTTCATTAGACCGCCGGATACTTTCGAGGGTAGGCAGCATGGCATCTTGGTTGGCTTTGCAGCCCGGTATGTCGAAGTGTCCCACGGTATTTCACGTCACCAGTGCTCAGAAAGTGCGCTCCAGGATCGGCTCATGTAGTGAGTGGATTGGGGAGAGATTGAGGTTGACAACGATGGGACCTTTGAGGAGGGATCGGTGTTCGGTATGGATAGCGGGATCGGGTTTTGCGGCCTTGGTGTGAGGCTGAGTGAAGTGTATGGCAGCATCGTGAAGTGGAGGAGTCAACGTGGAAGCGTGAGGACACGATGAGGGCCACCTATCCCTTCTTGTTTAGGGATGAAGGTACGTGGTTTAGTCGTTTAATACTTAAATGACTAGTTTACATGCATGGTAGAGTGCACGTTGCATATGCATGTGTTTAGTGTGTTGTGCGAGTCGGGACGAAATTCTTTTTAAGGGAATGTAGACAGAGAAAATTCCCGATTTTGAAAAAGATAAAGTGGTCATTTCTATAAAAACCGAAATTCTTCTGGTCCCGGATGTGAAAGCAATTTCACTTGGATTGGAATCGTCTCGCGAAATCTAGCAGCTACCGCGTCGAAATTCGTAAATTTCGAGGCCGATCGAATTTCACGTTTTTGAGGCACGATGTGTCGGATCTTGGTAAAGCGGGTTTGAAGGAACATGTGATGTGACAAAAGTCACTTACTACATGTACTCTTGTGACACATGTTGCATGAGTAGAGAGAGGATAAAATGGATGGCCTAGATTGTGCCAAGTGTCAAAAATCAAGAAAAAGGGACAATGGGAATTTATGGAAAGTTTAATGAATAAAGATGAAAGCGAATAGTGATCTTCTCCAAATGAAAGGAGACCAAAACGTGAGGAGGGCAAAAAATTGACAGTAGGTGTAGATTTTGAGTTTTAGAGAGAGAAGATGTGCCTTCTCTCTAGGATTCCAGCCATTCGGACCGTCGGTTCTCGACGAAGCAAGAAGCAAAGTAGTTCTATCGTGAGGGCTTCTGGCGTGGACACCCGATTTGGTGGAATTGAGCAACTCCAGAAGGTAAGATTTTTCTTACTTGCGTTAATCTTTGGCTAAAAGCCGTGTAAATGGTTAGGAATGTTCTGAGGCTTGTTTTAGCGTAAATTGATCTCAAAGCTTTTGAGCAAGTGGGAGGAAAATTCCTATTTGTGTGGTCGTGAACAGTAACCTGAGGGTTTCACTATTCATGTGAATAGTGATACGAAATTTTTGGTGTGAAAATGTGTTTGGTTATTTAAAATGAATTGCTCGTGTTTGTTAATTAGCCCATGTGAGCTAATTTTGATGTAATTGATTGTGAATTTACATAACATGTTTTATGTGATTTAATTATGTTAATATATATGTATGTGTGAATATATTAACATGAAAGTGTTGGAATTGACATCATGCATTGCATATGCACTGGGGCACCCTAGAATATTAGGAGTGAGTGCATGACATGAGGGTGAGCAACGAAAATGTTTGTGAAAGGAATTTCAAGGAAGATTTTCAGAATTGCCTTGGAGAGTTGTCCAACGGATCCGCGGGATGAGGACCGCCTAATTGTTTAGGAGAAATATCCAGCAATTGCTTCGGAGGGTAATCAATGTATTCACAGATCTCGTTAGTGGTTCCGAGAACAAAAGCTTTTGTTTTGAAAACTATATATTTACTCGCGTGCGGCTTTGGGCATATGTGAGAGGGAGTGGTGAGGACTGGGACATGGGATTGGTCATGTAGATATTCGAGTAGGTTCATGGGGGGTAGCGGGTGATTGTTTACCATGCGTGTGTGCACTTAGGTGGGGAAGTAACCCATATAGGAAATTATCTCTGGGCTTTGCGCACCTTGTCGAGGGATCACCATTTCGGTGCGGGGGGAGGGGAGGAGGCGATCGCGCGGGGAAAGCTGGCCTCATTAAGGTCGTTTGAGAAGAAGTCGAGCTTGTGGCTTTGATGTTGTTGTATAACATGTATTAGGAATGTTGTAATTTTAATATATGTTGAATTAAGGAGTAATTATTAACTCTTGAACTATGAGTATCTAGTTGGTGTATTTTGATGATCTTGATGTATGAGGCGAGTAGTATGTTTACTCATGTACATGTCTTATGTGATTGATGTTGGGACGGGTTGTAGTTTTGGGTAGAACTCCTAGGTACAAAGGAGACTCTTTGGAATTTTCATGAATAATTAATGGGTTGCAGCTTCTGATGTCTTGAGGTTGTGGGTTGTCAACGGACACCCCGGTTTTGGAGCGTCACAAAATTACTTAAACTAAATTAAAAATAAAATTAATGTATATTTACAATATAATATATATCAAAACCTTAGTTTATTAAATCCTTAAGTGATTAGTTGGAAATTTCTACTTTTTTTTGGATTATTTAATTCAAGTAAAAGAATTATAAAAGAATATTTTTTATCATAAATGTTGTGTATTTTAAAAAAATATTTAAATAGGTTCTGAAATTGGAAACTATTTTTTATTTGATTATATTTTAATCTTATATGTGTATTATGCTTATTTTAATCAAATTTACCAATACCCTTGAAGAGTATACATTTTAAATTCTCAATAAATCCTTGGTGATTTGATTAAAAAATCTTTTGAAAACTAAATTTAGGAAATTTGTAAGACCCAAGAAAATTCTAATTTTTTGAAAAAGGGTAAAATGGTAATTTCGATTAACATCCGGAATTTTTCTAGATCTCTCGGATAATGAAACAGACTACCGTGGAATAAGTCTCCACGAAATCTACCTACCCACGTCGAGATTTCGTCGAATTTCGTCAAATTCACGAGGCCGATCGAGATTTCATCTTTGAGAGCCGCAGGAAGTGTGGTGCTATATAACTGACTTCAGCTGAGAAATCGCATGATATGAGAGGCATGTGGTATGACAAGGGCTACCTACTACATGTATCCATATGACACATGTCACATAATTAGTAAGAGGATAAGAGATAAATGGTCTCTATTAAGTCATGTGTCAAGTAGTCCTTAAAGTCAAACAATGAGGACAAAAAGGGAATAAATGAAAAGAAAAAAGAACATTTCCTCTTTTGTTTGGCCTGGAATCCGGCAGTGAGGGGAGAAAACAGATTTTAGAGAGAGAAAGTCCACCTTCTTTCTAAATTTTCCGATGATCGGACCAGAAGCGGTTCAATGAGACAAAAAGTCGAAGTTGCTTTCTGTTGCAAGGGCTACGCGTGGAGTCTGGATTTTACGTGGAGTTCGACAACTCACGGGAGGTAGGGGTCTTCTCCTACTTGATTTCATCCTTGTTAAGAACCTTGTTAATGGTTGGAGTGTTTTGAGGCAGGAAATGGCCGTGAGTTTCGATCCTGGGAGGTAGGGTGAAGTAGAAGTCACTGGATAGTTTTGAGACCTAGGGTTGTACTATTCACGTGGTCTTGTGTGTGGTTTGTGTGCTTGGACGGTTGAAAATGAATTGCTTAAATTGTTTATTAGCCCATGTGAGCTAATTTTGGTGTTATTGCTATGAATGAATAACAAGTTGTCGTGCGTTAATTTTTGTTAATATATGCATGCTTGATATATTAACATGAATTGTTGTGATTTGGCATATTGCATTTCTCATGCACCGGGGCACCCTAGAATAGTAGGTGTGAGTGCATAACATGAATTAAATTGGAGGGTTGTCCAAAACAATAAAATTTTATCGAAAAGTTGTCCGAAGAATTGTGTTGGGAAATCGTCCAACAATTCACGTCGAAGAGGCCCATGGTGTTTAATTACCTGAAATTCACCTCGGAGGATTGTCAGCGTATTTATATGTCGGAGGGTTGTCCTGATTAAAACAAATATTTTGTTTGAAGACAATTTTCGCCACATGGCATAAACTTATGTGTGAAGTCGGTGAGTACTCGAGACATGAGATTGGGCATATAGATATTCGAGTAGTAATCATGAATTCACTTGAATGTGTGTTTTTCCATTGCATGAGCACTTAGGTGGGGAGTAACCCATGTAGGAGATTATCACTACTAGGCATTGCTCACCTTGTCGTGGGATCCCCGTTTCAGGTACAAGGAGTGTTCGGGAAGATGACGCTCATTAGAGGTCGCTTTTGAGAAGAAAGCCGACATGTGGCTTTGATTACGTTTTTGTAAAACATGTATGAAATATTACAATTGAAACATGTTTGTATTAAAATGATGAAATCTTGAAACTATTGTAATATAGTTGGATATATTTTGGTGAGGATGATGTGTAGGCCAATGTGACCATTTTTACTCATGTATGGGTCTCATGATATGAGACACACAGGTTTTCTGTAGGTTAACGGTGGTCAACGGGACCCCCGGGAAATGGGGTGTCACAAAATCTAACTCTTCATTCATTTTTTACATAATTGTAACAAAAATAAACTTATTAGTTTCTTGTAAAAATAACCCTTTATCATTAAAGACACAAAAGAACATTTTTGTCCATAATGAGTCATTTTAAAAAATAAAAAATAAAAATAAAAATTCAAGATTTACAAATTTTAATTTATTTGGAATCTTTTGACCAAATATTTCAAAATCCTAATACCCAATCCCAATATTCCAACTTATTTAATAATAATAATAGTGACTGATCTAGTCCTGCGTTGTTTAAAAAATTTCCATGATAAAGTTCTTTGATGAATTCGATGACAATGGCGGTAAGGATATTTGTTTTTTACAGTTTTTCTTTGCTTCAATTTTGAAACAAAAATGAGTATTCAATTTCTTGAAATCTATTTGTTGTATATCTTGTTTAGACATTCGAGATTACCAAGGAACTCCTCAGGGTCGGAGGGTAACGACTCAACTTAGAGGAAAAGACATGAAGAGAATGACCGACGTTTTGAAGGGAAAAGAATCAATTGATCAATCCACGGCTAGTTCAAAACAATCCTCCAATCCCCCCATAATTGATTACCAAAGAAAGGGATATGAAAAAGGAAGTCAGGATGGTGATGAGGCTGCTTTGGCACGGAAATTTGAATATACAAAAGAGAAAATTTCGAGAATCATATCAAAACATTGAGAAAGGTAAATTTTTCTTCTCTTTTTTTCCATTTTTCTATAGTGAAGACAAAATTTATTGAATCTCTTAAATTTTTCATGGAACAAAAAAGAAGCGGAGTATGACGCCCCATTTCCGGGGGTCCCGTTGACAACCCGTGTGACGCTCCAAAACCCGAGGGTCCCGTTGACCACCGTCAACCTGCGGAAACTCGTGTATCTCATATCATGAGATCCATACATGAAATAAGAAGCGGCAAATAAGACCCATCATCCACACTTTCGTCTATCTGATTACAAAACCATACATTTCTATAGATCCAAGAGTTATTACATCACTCTTAAAACATATATTAAAACTAGTTTGTTCTAATATATATACAAAACATGAATCAAGGCCACACTCCGGCCCGCTTCATAATCTCGACCTTTAAGGAGCGTCATTACCTGTACCTATCCTGTACCTAAAAGGGGGGTCTCACGACGGGGTGAGCTAACGCCCGATGAGATAAATCTATAAAGGGCTACTCCCACAGGTTATGCAAGTAATCGCTTTCTGATCAAACCAACTTAATAGATCCGATGCATACATGTTGTCTATCATAAAAACTACATGCATGAATGAGATGACACTCTACATGCCCATGTCTTTGGGTCAACCTCAGGCCCACACGCTAATCTGAAGTGCTAATGGGAAATCAATGCGAGTCGGTCAGCTCCCGTCTCACCACTCGTAGTCTATGTGATATTTATTTAATCGTTTAGGTGTCTTTTGAGCGCTTATAACTTTTTGGGGTCTCACTTCTTAGTCTCTTACACCCTCAGAGCCTTTAGGGCTTTCAGATTAGATAAGCTATCTAACCGGGTTTTTGGAGCTTTTTCACTTGCAGGGGTATCTATCCCTACTTGCTATACGACACATTTCATTTCCATTTTCATTTAACCTTTATTAAGGAACTTAATTGGACTTCGTCCATTCAGGAGCCCACACGGTCTGTGCAGCAACGATGCAGGCGATTTTCCATGTACACACACCCATGTAATGCGGTGTTCTGCTTTATAATGCAATGCAATTTGTGCCCACTTTGTTTCGAACCATGACAATGTATGAAGACCTCTACATGGACATTCTACACCATACAACTTGTTTGTGCTATGAACACTCGTGTATAATGCCTGACATTAAAGTATATTCGGTTCGACATCAACATAAATGCGGTCATGTTAATATTCCATACACATTCAAATCGGTACATCGCAAAGCATGCACTACATCTTTTCTATCATTCAATTCATTCATGTCGACACATCATTCAAGCATGTGTAGCTTATAATTCCAACCATTACTTAGGCAAGTAATGCTATAATTCATATTCGGTGAGACATAGTGTGTCAATCATACGACCAATGCATATATGTTCCATCTTTATCACACATATGTCACATAATTTCACATATTCGTATGCCATTGAATTTATGGCAATAACACACATTAGCCATTCCGACCCGAAAATTAGAGCCGTACTTGGCTTTGAAATAATGCGGACTTAGTCGAAAGTCGATTTTGTAAATACCACACAAACATCCAACACCTGGTCACGGTCGAGGCTATATACATTGAAGCATTTAGGTTCAAACCGGTTAAAAACGAAGTTAGGAAGCAACGGACCATTCCTCGATTGTGCGTGACCCGGCCCCAATGTTCTGACTACACATTTTTGGCTAAGAACTTTATTTTATTAAATTCTAGACTCAATGAGCTTTCCTTAGAGTCCAAAGGCAGCGAATCAGTTGGCTTGAAAGAGATTATAGTCGTACAAAGTTTGTGACTGATTCACAGGGTGTGCATAAATTTGAGCTTTCAGTTTGCCATTATGCTCGGGATTTTGCTATCCGAAACACAATGTTCGGTTCGGACGGTCCAAAACCCCGTGGCGGTCTTTGACCATCCACCACCAAATCACAAAACAAACCACACAACATACAAATTCGCGGGAGAAAGCGGAAGCGAAGCAGTAGGTATTACACAGTCCCTAGGCGTAAAACCTTAAGTAGGAGAAACCTCGTATGATTAGAGTTCTTTGAAGTCTGGGTCTCCTCACTGCGCAACACTCCTTCCTTTTCCTCTTTCTTTTTCCTCTTTTCCTCCTTTTTCTTCTCCTCTTTTCTTCTTTCCTTTTCTTTTCCTCCCTTTCTCTTCTCCTTTCCTCCCTTCCTCTTTTCCTTTCCTCCTCCTTCTCCTTGCTTCTCACACAAACTGAACTTCCTTAGAATTGAATTTGATGCCCATATTTATAGCTTTCAATGTGTGCCATGCATGTTGACACATGGCAAGGCATGCCATGTGTCACACACATGGCTTGCCATGTGTCACACATGCATGCCTTTGCCATGCATTGTGACACATGGTTTGCCATGTGTCACTCACATGGCAAGCCATGTGTCACTCACATGGCAAGCCATGTGTCACTCACATGGCTTGTCATGTGTCACCACATGGTTTTCCATGTGTCATCCACATGGCTTGCCATATGTCACTTGACACTCTTTGCCTCGAAATACGTGAAATTTCGACTATCTCGGAATTCAAGGAAATTCGACTGGGTAGTTAGATTTCTCGAGACGATTCCAACGGTGCAATCCGTGTCGTCATCCGAGATCTAAGAAAATCCCAACTTTTCTCCGGACTATTTCGGTAAATTACCGTTTTGCCCCCCCTTTTTTAAAAAAAAATTAAATTTAAAATTTTCACGTGTTTTACAACCCGTCAACCCGCGGAATATTCGTGGATATCGGGTAACCCAACACCACTCATGAAAATCGGGCAGAGTCTCCTTTGTACGAGGAGCTCTGCAGATACACAACTTTGTCGACATTTACCGTCACATCGGGTCCTCTGTTGGATAAAATGAGTAAAATGACCACTTGGGCCCATTACATCGATACTAAATCAAAGGAATACATAATTATATACCATAATTGAAATTGTGCATTACTCTTAACAAGACATATATCAAAAGTTAGGTTCTAATACATGTTTTTACCACAGAAAATGTCAAAGCCACAATCAGGCTGCACCTTACAAACCACGACCTCCCAATGGCGAATCTCTTGTACCTCCTGTGCACAAATAATGATCCCTCGACAGGGTGAGCAAAGCCCAGTAGTGATAATTTATTACAGGGGTTATTCCCCACCTAAGTGCACATGTCATGGCAAACAATCACACTCAAGCAAATACTTGATCCCACTTGAATGTCTGCATGCCCAACCCCATGTCTCGAGTCCTCATCCACTCCCTCACACATGCCTAAGCCAAATGCGAGTAAAAATAAAGTTTTCAAAACAAAAGCTTTTTGTTCTCGAAAGGGGCTTACACCGAGTTTTCGGTAAATGTTAGACAGTGACCCTTAGGGTGGTGCTAGGTAATTCTCTGCAGAATAGTCATGGTCGCCTTTGAGATAGACTATTAGACAACTCTCGAGGCAATTCTTGAAAATCTTCCTTGAAATTCCTTTCACAACCATTTCATGTTTATTTCATTTTCGTGTCATACTCCCACACCTATTGTTCTAGGGTGCCCGTGCATATAAGATGCATTATGCCAATTCAAACAATTCGTAACTAATATATATTTACATGCATATATTAACACAATTTAATTAACATAATTCATGTTGTTCAATTCACAATCAATAACACCAAAATTAGCTCACGTGGGCTAATTAACCAATCAAGCAATTCATTTTGAATCATCCAAACCACACAAAAATCACAAAAACAATTCACGTGAACAGTGAAACCCTCGGGTGGCAGCGTTCACGACGACCCTACAATGGAGATTTCTTGCTCAGTTCAAGATTTTGGGAGGGGCGGAAGTAACACGGCCTTCAGGGCCTCCCGAAAAATCCCAAATCCATAAAATGGCTGCCAGCCAAAGAATAAACCAAGTAGGGAAAAGATCCCTGCCTCTTGGGTTTTGAACTCCACAAATGTTGCCACAACGTTGCCACTTGCCGAAATAGAAGACAACTTTGCTTCTTGCTCCGATGAGAACTAACGATCCGAATGCCGAGAATGTAACACCTTGTCTGAGAGAGTGTCTGGAGTACATGATGCGGAAGTAGGGTGTACAAAATTTCCAAGTGTCACATTGTAATATTTTGGAGATGAAAATATGAAATGATAAATTCTGGAACCCGGAATTGTAGTACTTGAATAAGGGTACAATTGTCATTTAGCAAAAAGGATATGGAAAAAAAATCAAATTAGAGATGGGCCACAATACAAATAACATAAGTTACAATTGCAATATTTAAATGCTTGAGGACTTAATTTCAATTATGAGGAATATGGAAGTATAAATAGGAGGGTGAGAGCCAGACAAAGCCATTTTTGTCATTTTGCTAGAGGTTGCGTAGGAGAGGAGAGAAAGAAGCGAGGAAAGGAAGAAGGGAAGAAGAAGAAGGAGAAGGAGAAGACCAAAAATTAAGGTATGTTGTCTTAGAATCAAGTGTATTTTGGATTCTAGAGTTTAGTTGAGAATTGTCGCTGGGTATAGGTTTTGTGCAAAGATCACATAAACCTTTGAATTGTTGGGGTTATGAGAGTAAAACCCCAATTGGTGGAAAATAAACATGGAATCATCAAATTATGTGGTTTTATAAAGAATTGGTGGACCTTAGGTAGAGTTCTTGGATTTTCACCTAGGGTTTTGTGGTTTGAGGTTCCAAAGCACCAATTCAAGTGTTATGAAGTTGTTTGTGGATGATTTCCATGATAATTCTTGAGGTGTTATGAATTATAGAAGTTGTATGAAGTGAATTGGTAGCAAAAGTGGCAAAAATAACAAATCTGGGCAAAATTTCGAGGTGTACGGTACATGTACAGGGTGTCTTTGCGGTACATGTCAGAAGGCGGCATATGTAGGTACATGTCCCGACAATAATGCGATACATGCCAACGAGAATGCAACATGTATGGGTACATGTTCGAGGTGTCAGGTACATGTGAGCCAAAATGCTCGAATGCTATGGTTTATAATTAAAAGCCAGTTCATACACCGATAGTTTAGGAACCTTAGGAAATGATTAAGAGAGGTTCAAATAAGATTGAACTCGACGAAAAACGTAGCGTACCTCGCCGCCTCGGCGATATTCGTTGAGTGTGACTAAGTCTAGGAAGTACGTTAAAATTATACGTTATACGTAGGCGATTAATTGTCGTTGTATTCGGTTGAGTGTGTAGGTTAAAAGCAAAGCCGGAAAAAGTGTGGAAGCGTGCTCCAAGTTTAGCAAGCAAAAGGAGGTGAGTGTTCTAAACCCATTTTCCAAATACTAGTGTATTATTATTAATATGGCTGTTTACAACTGGTATTTCATGGTTTCCCGATTACAACCATTTTGAAGCAAGCAATGAATTAGAAAGCAAGCAAATGGTTTTGAGTTAAACCATTTTTGAAAAGCAAGCATTGGTTTTAAATGGTAAAACCATTTTTCAAACAAGCAAGAAAGTAAATGGTTTTTGAATTGTAAACCATTTTTCAAGCAAGCAAGCAAGTAAGTAAATGGTTTTTGAATTGTAAATGACAGGCCGAAAACGTGGTGTGTAAAATGTGTACGCCTATGTGCGCAAGTGCACACGTCGTCTCAAGTAATATAGTGTACTAAGATGCGGATAATGATCCACGGGAGAAGTGTGTCTTGAGTGCGACTTTGCATTTAAACCATTATGCGGACTGGAAATCGTAATGAATTTCGGTGTAAAAGAAAAAACTAATCCTATATTATTTGCTAAATCAATTAATTATGAAAACTAGGGTTTTGCCTTCACCTGTCACACTCGATGAATTTTAACCCCTAAATAAATTATTTATTTAATATTTCCATATGATTTAAGCTAAGCGGGTTGATCATGCACACAAGATATTCTCTCTCAGATATGTCGTCTATCTCGCCGGTGGGGTGTATTGCATCTACGCCTTGACCCTCGACTACGAAACGGCTTAAATGTATAAACCTAATGCCACACTTGGAACTAGGGATATCTCCATTCACAGATTATTGATTGTTGCTTTGTTCATGTCCACAGGGTCATCATCTCTCGATCTCGGACTCTAGCAATGGCATACCAAAAGTTAGCGAATATAACATGTAATTATTTCAAAAATAAAGCGAGTCGATAAAAATCATACTTATATTAAATAAAATGAAAATTAAACTAATCATCTACAGTGCGGTTAGGTTTGACAAAACCCCAGACGAAACTGAACATCTCTATGGAAGAAAACCATCAAGAAAAGAGAAAAAAAAGAGAGGATGAAAATAAAACGATTTTGAGTGAAAGCCCGTCTACTCTTCTTCAATGCTTAACTTCTTCTTCCAGCTTTTCCCCTTGAATGTGTGCCTAGGGTGTTTCCACCCTAGAGAGGAGCTTCTCCATAGCTCAATGCGTCACAAATCCTCCCTCCTTCTCGATCCCTACGGTTTGAGCATTAAATCCTCCATTATGGGCTCAAAAATGGGCTAAAAATCTATCAAGTAGACCCACAACATTCGCGACGTCGTTTAACAGCGTCGCGACGTCGGGATCTTTGCGTTTACATGACTCTACGCAGCGCGTCGTGACGTTGGAACATCCAGCGACGATTACGCGACTTTCTGTTTTTTGCTCCAACTTCGTAAGACCATAACTTTGTCATCCGAACTTCGATTTGGGTGTTCTTGGTACCGTTGGAAAGCTCTTGAAGTCTAAAATCCATCCATATATGGGTTGATGCAATAGAACCTCATATGATGTCTGAAAACATCAAAATACAGTAGCCTCTCCCTGCTTGGGTGAAGGTCTTTGCAATGTTCTGTGATTTTCTTCAAGTTTTGGAACTTGTATAACTTCTTTGTTCGAACTCCAATTTTTGTGTTCTTGGTATCCCTGGAAAGCTCTTGAAGTGTAGAATTCATACATATAAAGCTTGCTTCCATTGGAGCTCATATGTCTGAGAACATCAAAAATCTGATGGCATACGTAGTAGTTTTTACCAATTTTGCACAATTCCATCAAATGGATGACCTGATCATAAGTATGAACTTTTTAGAGCATTAGGGCACTTATTTAACATAAAAACACTAGAAAAACTAACTAAAGCATAGGGATAAAATGAGTATTTAAGATACTAAATACCAGATAAATATTTTCAAGCAAGCGAGCAAGTAAGTAAATGGTTTTGAATTGTAAACCATTTTCATGACGAAGTAAGTAAATGGTTTTGAATTGTAAACCATTTTGATCAAACGAAACAAATGGTTTTAAATTGTAAAACCATTTTCAAAGAGCAAGCAAATGGCAAAGAATATTTGCGAAAAAGCGAGGCCTTCCTGGATTCTAAGCAACTGGCCAGGTCGGTATTTAAAATGCGTGCGATGGAGTTAGAATCTCATACATGCATTGTAGTTTTGCACAAGTCGGCAAACTTAGGTCATACATCATGCATTTAAAAGGAGATGGTAACTTGCGTGCGAGTATAAGGTTATGGCTGCTTAAATTATGGTGATGGCGACCTAGGTCAATTCCACCATATTCAGGGAGAAAAAGATTGGCGGACAATACGGGTCCTTCCAGCCGCGGTCGATGCGAACTCCAGTGTTCTTGGTACAACAACGAAATAGGCCTCCCGATTGGTTGATGTTTTATAAGCATGATATACGAGTTTTGAGAAAATCAACCATTGGTTCCTGATACATGAGGCTTCCGCAGGTTTTAAAGCAAGCGGTTGAGCCGGGCTCCGTTTGAATTTCAAAACGTCGGTTGAGCAAGCTCCCATGGGATTTTAAAAACAGCGGTTGAGCCCGGGCTCGTTCATTTTCAAAAACATGCGGGGTTGAGCCCGAGCTCCTATTTTATGAAAAAGTTTGAGAAAGCTTTTAAAAAGCAAAAAGGTTTGTGAAGGTTTTAAGAAACTTTTTCAAGCGAAAATATACTGTAAACAAGAAATTATGAGAAGTTTATAAACTTCTAAGCAATAACTGATAAAGTTTTATAAGCTTTTAAAAATGGCAAGCAAGCGAAGCAAGTATTAAAAGTTTTATAAACTTTTAAAACAAGCAAGTACAAAAGCAAGCAAAGCAAAGTAAAGCTTCTGGAAAATATTTGTAAAAGAAAGTTTTCTGAGTTTTGAGGGTGTTTAGGAGAAAGCAAAAATATTTTATAAACATACACTCAGGTTCGTTTTACCTCATTATTTTTTCCATTTTAAAAACTATTTTCCGGATCTGGTCACGCGGGAGCTATTTGGGCACAATAGGATTTGTCCTGACATTGTACAAGTGCTGTAATTAAGAATATTATGTAAGGAAAAGACTTTGAATATGTATATTGGAACATATGTATGTACATAGAGTAGTTTTGTGAGAATGTGTTGGAATGCTAGTTGCCATATTTGGATATAGTGTAAATTTGGATGTATACAGGATTTGGAATTATACTATATACATGATCATCTTTGTCGAAGAAGTTTTTCTGTGCTAAGATTTTCTGAATCACTAAAGTTATAAATAAAGAAAAATTTTTATCACGAGGTTGTGGCAATACGACTTGACTTGCGGGGATTTCAGTCGTTAGAAGTATGGTGAGGATTTGCATTGGAGTGGCCGACAACGCCCGCCCATTGGAAGGGTGGGGGGTGTGTCAAAAATCCTAGAGAGAGAAGTCACACTTTCTCTCTCTAAAATCTGAAACTCCCACTCACCGCACGTTTTCTCTTGTTTGGAGAAGAAGAATACTATTTCTTCTTATCTTATTCATTTAAATTTTTTAATAATTCCATTTGTGTCCTTAAGTTTTGGATTTTTGACACATGGCTTAATCTAAGCCATTCATTTTCATCATCTCACTAATCATGCAACATGTGTCGCGTAGTCACGTGTAGTAGGTGAAACTTTGTCACATCATATGTCTTTCACAAGTCCTTTTTCATTTAGATGATGCCTTGAAAAACATTAAGTCATTTGTCTCGGAATTCGACCAATCGTGGTAGCTAGATTTCGACGATTCCATGATGAAGTCCGTTTCGTAATCTGAGATCTAGAAAATTTTGGATTTTGATTAAAATTACCATTTACCACAAAAAATTAGAATTTTCCCGGGTTTTACAGGAGAAAGATTTCAAGTGATAGATTTTCAACCTATGGCTATGGAAGTAGCTTCCCGTAAAATGGTCAGGCCCAAGTCCAAGAAGTGTACCTCGAATCTTTTGATGCATCAACAAAAATCCAAATTACTTGTATCATAGATAAATCGATGATGTAAGATTGTATAAGGTAATAGTTCAATGAAATGATTATTGTAAGTTTACATTAAACGTCTAATTAAGTCCATAATGTATAGTATACGGTTTATTAATAATGTTATGTATGTTCATTAAACTAAGAAATGATCATTATATTCCTACATGTTAATATAAACACAAATTAAATTGTTCTTTAGATGTGTAGACATTAATTAATTTGACTTGTGTTGAAATATTTTTGAGTTGTGCATCTTGGAATCATCTTTATTCTTTGTACGGTAAATATGGAAGAAAAACGTTACTTGTAAGCTTGTAACAATTATTTTTTGTTAAATGTAAAGTTTGGTTGTGCATTTTTACTTCAAAAATGATAAATGCATAAAGTTTATCTGAATTTACAAAAAAAAAAAAAAAAATTGTGTATATAGTCAAGAAAAACAAACTAGTACTAATCATCATAGTCCATTATTATTACTTTTTTAAATAATGAATTTCTTGAAAAAAAACATATCTATTTAGAATAATAAACTTATTTTTATTAATTCAAATTAGTTATTTTTCATTCCAATCAATTTTTGTTTTTTAAACGAAACACTTGTTTCATTATAGTATAAGATCTTTTGCAATTACATCCATGAGGAAAAGAGGTGATAACAACGATTACTCTCCTCTATATTAGGAAGCCCTAGCTGCTTAATTTGGCTCAAACATGGGTTGCTTGGTTACCCGTCCTTCTTACAAATCTCATGGTGTTGTCTTGAAGGTCCTCTAATAGGGACTTATAGTTCTGAATAATCAAGCCAGTGACATTTTGAGGGACCTTCGGGTTTTGTATAGTCATTTTTAGATGGAGGGAATCGGTCTCAATCGTTATGTTCCTTTCCTCCTATATTTGTTTTAATCACATGAGGGCTTCCCTACAATTTAGAGTCATTATGGACAATTGTCATAGTCAATTATTAATTTGAAATGTGATAACTATTTTGAAAAACTGTTATTATTTATTTGATGTGTGAGTTTTTTTTTCTTGAAATTAATCTCAACAGCAAACTAAAGCAACAGTATAAAAACTGTTTTCCATTTTATTTTTTTATTTAAAGAAAAAAACAATGAAACAATAAGCAACAAAACTTTAAATTTTTGAAAATAGTTTTATCTTTTTAAATATAGAAATCTTTCTTTTAATCACATTTAGTTGTTTATAATCAAAGCATTTAGAAGGTGTTGTGGTGGTTTTATAATTTTACACAAACATAAAAAATACAAGCATGCAGGCGTGTTAGGAAATTAAAGTGTTTCCAAACTGAAATGGCTCATAAGATCAAACTTCTAATCAGACTATGTAGGCTCCCTAGTTCCCTTGACAGTTCCCCAGAATCAAAATAGAATGTCTTACAAATGGAAATATTGTAGGAATTAAATGCTAAAGAAAATGTTAGATTTCCCTTGGAAGAAATGAAATAACACGGTATTGAAAATTGACAGACTTGAATGAAACTTGGAGATAGAATGCTGTAATTGTCGAAGTAAACATTGGATTTCTCTATAAAAATAATATTGTGCTTGAAAATTGATAGAAACTTGAATAGAACTTGGAAATAGAATGTTGAAAGAAATATTGGTTGCTCATGAAGGATGACCAGTATGTCAGCAGGTAGCGTCGGAAGAAGAAAAGCTATAGCGGCCCACGATTCGAGCCCCTAGTGAACACCATCAGTATCCTGGACAGTGGCAAAGCAATACAGTCAATTGACGGCCCCATATCCTTTCCTCCCATTAACCTGCCCAGGGTCATCACTCCATACCATGATGCACTTGTGCTTACTTTATGCATTAACAACTTTGATGTGCATAGAGTGCTTGTTGACCCTGGAAGCACGACCGACCTGTTACATCTTCCCGCCTTCAGGCAGATGAAAGTTCCACTTAACAAGCTCAATTCGGCTGGTAGAATTTTGTTTGGATTTAATGGGGCGACCACGCTAACCATGGGTGATATTACTCTCCCCGTCAAGGCAGGGACGGTTATTCAGCAGGTCTTATTTTCAATTGTAGAAGACATGGGGCCGTAAATGCCATCGTTGGTCGAGCCTCACTGCACGCTATGAAAGCAGTACCCTCGACCTACCATCAAACAATCAATTATCTAACCAGTGCCGGACAGATTGACCTCCTGAGCATCCAATTAGCAGCTCGCCAGTGCTATCAGCTGTCGGTACAAGAGTGTGAGAAAGGTGAAAGCTCCAACAATCCGGCCTCCGAGACCCAGTTCCCAAAATAGCAATCACAGCTCGCTGCCTAGGTAGGATCGGAGGATAGGGAACAATTGGCTATGGATCCCTTGGAATCAATACTCCTGGGCGGGCCGAATAAACACACTTACATTATCTCCCTCCTATCCGGAGAGGAGAAAGAACTATTAAGACAGGTTTTGCTTTGTAACATTGATGTATTCGCCTGGACCCACTCGAACATGACTGGCATTAGCCCCGCGCAGGCTTCTCATAAGATGAATGTCATCTCGTTTGCCAGGCTGATCAGACAAAGAGAAGGCGTTTCCACCTGGACCGCCATCAGGTTATTCAAGCTAAAGTAGATAACCTTTTGAAAGCAGGGGTTCATCAGAGAAATTAAATACCCAGAATGGCTGGCCAATGTGCTGGTCGTACTAAAGAAAGGTGGTAAATGGAGAGTATGCGTAGACTATCTGGATCTCGACCAACGTACCTAAAGACAGCTTCCATACCCAGCATAAACAGTTATTTGACTCTAGGCATGGGATGTTGTCATTCCTGGATGCCTTCTCGGGATACCATCAAATCCCCATGTACCCCACATGGACTCTTCTGCTATGACGTAATGTCATTTGGATTAAAGAATGTCAGGGCAACTTATCAAAGACTGGTGACCAAGATGTTTAGACCACTGCTAGGTAAAACCATGGAGGTATACATTGATGATATGTTAATAAAGTCCAAGGAGCACTCGGACCACGCTGCACATCTGCAAGAAGCTTTCAAACTCCTCAAGGCATATGACATGAAACTCAACCCCTCAAAATGCACCTTCGGGGTCAGTGCGGGCCGGTTCCTAGGTTTTATGGTGACTGGGGATAAAGCCAACCCCGCTTTCGGCAAGGCTTTCTTGGGTCCACTGGTTTACAGATTACGGAAGGGTACAACAAGCGGCGTAGTTGGCCACCACAGGAAGTTCATCTCTCGGTCCACAGACTATCTAAAGCCATTCTTCGCCACCCTCAAGGGGGCTAATCGGACCGGATGGAATGAGGAGTGTGATCAAGCCTTTGTAGTAATCAAACAATATCCAGCGGAACCTCTAGTCCTCGCTAGCCCTGAAGCTGGCGAGACACTTTTCATATATTTAGCAGTCTCGAATATCATAGTGAGTGTTGCCCTATTCAAAGAAAATGAGGATGGAAGGCAGAGGCCAGTGTTCTTCGCAAGCAAGTCATTGGGCGTTAGAAGCCGGATCTGACCACATTGAGTGATGGGTTGTAGCTCTCCCGGGTAGCAATCGGGAAACTTCGGCTCATGCTTCAAGTGCGCCGTTTGTGGTCTTCGGCGCAAACCTTCTCCTTCAAATCTTGTTCCACAGCCTAAATTATTTGGGAGAATGGCTCGCTGGGCGGTCGAACTAAGCGAATACGGTATCCAGTATAAGCCAAGGTTAGCTAAGGAAAGGGACAAGGATTAGGTGACTTTCTAAGCGAGGAAATCCCTCGACTTTGAAACATGCGGGGATGGTTTAGTTGATGGACCCTCGGTGTAAGGCGGAGTCTCGGCCGAGGGTGGCATTGGTGCAACTAAGATCCCCGAGTGGGGACAAGATTGAATAGGCCATCCAGTTAGGCTTCAACGCCTCTAATAATGAATTAGAGTACGAGGCCATCTTGGGCGTCGGGCGAAGCTATGATATCAGGCGTGAGGCTTTTGATCCCAGTGATTCTCGGTGGTGATTGGGCGGGAAGTAAGCGCCGGTATGAGTCCGCGAGATCCGGAATGGCGAAGTATGTATCCCTAGTTAAGCTACATTTGGGCAGCTTTTCAGCTTGGAAGCTAGAACACATTCCCAGGGACTGCAATGAGAAAGAAGACGCCTTGGCCGCCGTAGCTACGTCTCTACAAATAATAGAGACAATATTTCTACATATCTATTACCATTGCAGTTCATAGTGTATCAGGGTAAGCTAGATTGAATGAAACCTCCTTCCTAGATGGACCACATAGCGTAGTACATTAACACGGGAGAACTTCCTAATGAGAAGGATAAGGCTCTGAGCTACGAGATCCGGTCGGCCCGATTTTCCTTGAGGTGATGGGCGAAATTTGTTTTAAGCGATCCTCGGACGGACCCGAATCGAGAAATGCTTCTTGAAACGAGGCTAGTATGTGTTAGTAGAGTTGCACGAGAAGAGGATATGTGGCAATCATCTAAGAGGCGACAGGAACTCTGGCTACATAGAGCCCAAACTTCAGAGGGGTATTATTGCTTGACCATGAAGTGCGTTTATGGAGTTAAGTCTGCGAAAATGTGGTAGAGATTGCTAACGGGAGGCTCCGAATCTTAGATCGTTGGCTCAAGACTTAATTTCCATCTCAAGTCCTTGGCCCTTTACTCAATGGGGAATTGACATAATAGGACCACTCCCTACTGCCCCGACTCAAAATAATTTATTGCTAATAGCCACTGATTACTTCAAAAAAAAAAAATGGATGGCTAGAAGACTTCGCATCAAATCAAAACGGGGGCATCACTCAATTTATACGGAAGAATATCATTTGTTGATTCGATATTCCATGATCCCCCGATTGTATCAAACATGACCCCGATTTGATAATGGTCTCACTGACGAAAACATACGGGGAGTTAATAAAGAATCTATACTCCACCCCGGTATCCAGCGAGCGCGGCTTAGCGAGCTTAACAAAACCACTATTAAGATACCTTAAAAGCAGTTAGGTCGGCTAAAGCGGAAATGGGTAAACAAACTTACTAGGGTACTTTGGGCTTCTGAGCAGTAGTCCAGAAGACAGCCGACATATCTCCATAGCATTTACCTATGGAATGGAAGCTACTATAATCCACATAAATCGTGCGCCTTCGCTCGGCGATGTGCGAGTGGTTAAGTCACGTAATCTATGATTGGGACTGGAGCATGGAAAATGGTAGTGCGAGACCGGTACATCGAGATAGCATGTACCCTTCTTTGGGTTAAGCGAGCCTGTACAATAGGTGTGTCAAGGCTGCACAGTGTTCAGACCCGGAGGACACGGTCCTAAGGAAAGTCTTCGAACACAATAATCCAGGAGTGGTAGGAAAGTTTCGTTGATTGGGAAGGACCATATGTTAGTAACACGGTAGGCGAGAGTCGGGTTCATATACATGCATATAAACTAGACGGAACACCCTTACCTAGAATGTGGAATGGTAGGTGATTTGTGCCAAAGTAGGTGTTCCAGAATCAACAATTTATATCTAAAAAAGTCCTCTTTGTCCGTATGAGCTATTGCGATATAGCGACTCACATGGTCGAATTTCTGAGGATGGGTTTTCTTTGCATAAATGATTTACTATTAAGCTAAAAAATGGTGAATTTCAATTTGGATTATGGGATTTTGTACAAACATGGGGTTTTGATGATTAGCTTGGCGAAAATAAATTAAGTAAAAAAATTGTAAAAATAGAACTCCTTGAACTATCAGACTGCGGATCACCGGAGTTACACGAGGTCCTTTGAGGGTCCTTGGGTCATTTCATGCGTTGGGGAGGATGACTATAAGTCATCTCTGAGGCTGGATCTTCATTTAGCTACTTGAGCCTAACCCAAAATAATTATCCTTTTTGAAAATGGCATTCACTAGCCATTTATGTTCTCGTCATTCAAGCGAGTCTCTCCTTGACTCCACTTGTTCAATGGGTAATAAATGATAACTAATGAACATCACGAAATCTAGTAATAAGCATCAAGTGAGCACTAAAAGATTACCAAGTATTGACCATTCAACATGAATCGAAGGGATCTACATCAGTTAAAAGGAGAACATAGACGACAATGACTACCTGCGTGAAAAATAGGGGACCTCTAGTAGCCTCCGGATCCTGCACCCAACAGCCTTCTGCTTCAAGGAGGAACTGGTTTTAGGCTGCTCATCCTCCGAGTTGTCATCCTCGGAGGGTGTTTGGCTACCCAGAAAGTGGAAAGAAAATGAGGGAAAAGGAAGCAAAGAAGAGCAGAAGCAGGGGAGCTGAAAGCTTCTCCTGTCAAATTTATTGATTGATTGCAATGTTTGTACAGACTAAGGCTTATATACGCTCAGACCAGAAATTACAAAGCGAGGCAAAGCTATTACAAGGGATAATATCGGAAGAAACAAAAATTGAACAAACGGGGCTGACGTCAAAAGCGACGGAGGCGGCAAGAAGGAATAGGGCGGGATGAGCGGTCAGCGAGATGGTGAGAGCAGTGATAGTGGCAAGCACATTCTGCGAGTGCTGCATTTTATTTTTTGCTCTTCTTTGTACAGGATCTGATCTGCGGCGATGAGTTGACTCTGGGTTCTTCGTGTTTGAATTGACTCGATAAATTTTGGCCTTATTATCTTGCAAAACTAAAATTAGCCACAAAATCACACGATCGATAGAATAAGCGGGGACCTTAATGTGAATCGGGTTAATTAGAATGATTAGTACACAAAAAGCACTCAAGGAACCTATAATAAATAGGGTTGAAAATAGCACATTTGGGCTAATCACCCCCAACCTACAGTGCTGATCCCTTATCAATGAAAGAAGAAAGAAAGAAAAGAAAGAGCATAATGATAACAAAATGATGTTCACAAGTAATTTATTTCAAAAGGTTGTGAATGAGTAATGCAACCTAAGTAAGAATCATCAAGCCCTTGCCAATGATCTCGAAGAATGAATGCCATCACAAAATTGAGTATCAAAAGAGCCTCCCTTCTTGGTGAACAACTTGAGAGACTTCCACCAAAACCCTAAGTGTTTGTTTGATCAGTTCTCAACAATAAAATCTTCATTGCACTCCCCCAACCCGAGCTACTACGCCACCTAGGACACTAACTTGACCTAAATAGATGGGACCCATCTTGTTCCACAGCTCTTTTTTGTGTTGTAGGGGTGCAATGCTGAGGTATCGACCTCACCAAAGTCCATGTAGCGGGGATCTACCGTGACTCCCAGCTAATTGCAAGGCTTAGGGCACCAAGTCGCAAGGATCTTCGACCACTAACTCGCCGGGTTTCACCCACGGACTCAGGAATGATTTGAAACTCTGCTTTACGACTTGCTAAACTCACCCATCCACAGTGTAGCGAAGCACTATGTCGGTGGCTCCCGACCCAGTTGAAAGCCAGGGCATCGGGCTTTAAAGGAGCTTCGCCGTATACCCCTCGGATTTGTCTTTCCGAGGTTTCAAGGCAAAGTGTTGCAATTTTTCTTCTTTTTCTTTTTCTTTTTCACTTCTTTTTTATTTTGGAAGACACATTAGCCTTCTATTCATGGGGGTCTTTAACCTATTAAAGGTGGTCAACGAAACTAGGGTGGGTTATTGCAAGGCTTAGGAGGCTAGGCAGTTTTGAGGTTATTGAAGAAACTTTGATGTGTGTGCCTTATCTTGTTGTTAGCTAAAGGTGGAAGAAAAGGGTGAAAACATGAGAGTTCAAGCCCGATCATCCCTCGACTAGGCATGGAACCAATCTAACATCGATAGAATTGGACAATGTTTCAAATTTTCAAACTCTGGGCTAAATGAAACACAAAAAAAAAAAAGAATGCAATTTTTGAAAAAAGTAAAATTTGTATAGTATAACATGGCTTCACAAAAAGGAAAACGACAAGCCCTTTGAACATCACAAAATGGGCTTGCTCAAAATCATAACAAAAACATAAATACATGCCACTTCCTTTGCTAACTCTCCCCCCAACCAAATGTCACATTGTCCACAAAGGGCGCGGAAGGAATGGCCGGGCGGCAGGGAGCGGGTTGCGATAAAATCACCGGGATTCTTCTTCAAGTAAGAGGACTTCGTGATGCTCTGGCTCCCGCTCGGAAATCTCGACAACTTCAGTTTTTCAAAACTAGCCATCTCTTTGATTAACTAGCTTACCCCTTAGGCTTTTCCCTACACAAGCAACACACAGTAATAAGGTCCGTGCACATAGAAAGTAGGCGTGTAAAAGCACACACGCTACACACCTAGGAAAGACATTGATCGGTTTACAAAAAACGGAAGGTCAGGAGAGCAGGAGTCTCGTCGAGGTCCACGACGGGGATCGCCTCCTTTCGCCTGGGCGGGTGAATCGAGTCGTAGCGGTGTGGCCGGGGCTCTAGGCGGAGCATGGATAGTAGACGCAAATGCGGCCTCGAGGTGTAAGCAAGAAAACTTCCGCAATGAAAGGTCCGGCTGATAAAGAAGGTTTGAAGTGCGCAACATCCGGGTTCAGAATCGAGACCAGCGTTTGGGTGAATATAGCCAGGTAGCGCTCTGGTAAAGTGCAAGAATTGCTTGACCAGGGATGACATGGGGAAGTGAAGCCCGACTACGAGTTGCTCCTAGGTGAAAAGCGCGTTGTTCTTGCCCATGTAGATTCGAGACGGGCCCCTCAGAATGACTGAAGTCAATATCATCGGGGATTTGACAATGCACGACCTCCCTGTCCATGGAGAGGGAGGGAGATGATCTTTACTTGCGAGAAGGCAATTCTCGGTGCAGGCCACTTTGCACCGTACTTGACTTGACTAGTAAAACCTCCTTCACGACCTCTCGCAATACTACAAGCGGAGACAGCGAGAGGGAAGCTGGTAAGAAAAGTGGCCCAGTCACGATACCAAGGCGGTGAAGAGCGAGAACGATGTGAATCCATTGGACCCAGGGAAGATTCACCCGGTTACAGCATGCTACTAAGGATCCCATCCTATTCACGACTAATATCCATAGCTAATGTACGACAACCAAAACTAAACGTACCTAGAGCGAAGCGTGTTCACACGAAAATAAGGAGGAAACCGAGTGCACAGTGAAGCGGTGTGATGTACGGAGATATACGTAGGCGAGGCTCTTAGCGAGGGGAGGGAAACATGGCGATGGAACAAAGAAGAGGAACAGGTGAAATCTAATGATGACTCCCTATATATCAAGCGTCTAGCATCTACATATGCATTAAATGCACCGCTGACACATCACCTCTATGGGCAATTTGAATCCTAGCGACGCTTCGCTTCCTAGGGCACTGAAGACTAGCGTGGGCCAGGCTCGTGGGCCCTTGTACCATCATAACTGTTGGGTTTGAGCCGACGGATTATGTTACATTCATGAGAAGCACTAAGGGTTGATCCATTCCAAGTTTTATCAAATGTCACAGCCTATGACCCAAGGAGTAGGTCCTTACCTTTGGTCAGGAATCCGGGAGCCAAAAGAATAAATTATACAAGGGTGCAAAAATATCAGGAAATGTAATTTCATTAATTACGCCAAAAGGTGTTCACAATTACATAACAAATTACTTCTGACCAAGTGATCATACTCAATGATTACACATAACCCATCGAGTAGAGACACTGGCTGAAGAGGAAAAAGTTGAAGAATGGCTAAGAAAGAAGATCCTAAAGAAGACGAAAAAAAAACACAAAAAAGCCCCGTTGATTTAGGAGGGGGGGTTCTTGGCTGCAAAGGATTCCATTCCAGTCTTCGAACCACCCAAGGACACGACAAGGAAGAGGAGCATATAAGATAGGTGAGGCTAGAAAATATTCTCTAAAATGCAAATTAGCGCGCCCCAGCTCAGTCCTTGCGGCCTTCGGCTTGATCCATAGTTGAAAATCACGTTCAAGCCCCCTTCATAAGCCTCTTCCATGAAGCAATCAAAAAAGTACAACATCGACAGTGTCCGACGACGTCTAACCATATCTACCTGTTGAAAAAATCCTTGACGGTGGCACAGGTCCACCACCTGCCCAGAGGCCTTTTATAGAGAGACCTTAAGATTGAGGAACTAATAGATGCATTAAATGTGACACCGAAGATAGAAAATTCCTTGGTAATGTGCACATTGGAACACACCTGCATTAATAGTCCATTGTTTCTCACACCTAGCCAGTCACAAATGTTATCTTTTTCCAACCGGGAGGCGAGCTTCCACTGGCCCAGGGAAAGGGGGCATTAATGGGTACCACGCTCAAAGCGAGCTACACTATTCACGGGCTAAACACCTTTAACTCGAAGGCCGGGCGAGTATCACCTTCGGTAGGAGTCGGGGGATGCAACACCTAGACTTATCCTCTCCTAGCTAAAAGTCATCTCTAAGAAGACGGTTGGCTAATGATTACTCAGCCCGAATCTCTCTCGGTTTAAAGACCCCCGCACACACACATATAAGCTGTTATTTTTAAGTGGTCAAACACTTCTTAAGAGCTGGGATTCTGTGACCAACTTGTATCGAAAAATGAGAAGAACATGTCATGGCATGAAGAACGCCCTCTTTCCCTTGGTTTCAAAAGGGAAATCACTACTCATGGAATCGAGATCATCTTCACCTCCTCTAAAGGAAGGAGAGTCCGCGACAAAAGTACGACATTCTTTATTAAAAAAATACTGACTCTTTCACTCTCCAAACTCCTTGATCTAACTTAGGCATCGGAGAGGCGGCGGGCGCACCACCGCCATTTTCTTGTTTGTTTTGCAAGTTAATGCTCAGGCGATCCGATTTAGCTCGAAAATTGAGGAGACTTCTGATATGGATAATCTTGGGTTTGTATTCAGTGATTATCGAAGTGAATCAACGGCGAAAATAGCCGGCTACCACTCGGATTAAGCGCCGGAGTGGCTGCGTCCATGACCTCTGGAGTAGGAAATAAGCGGGATGATTAAGCGTCGGGTAGTAGTATTCATGTGTAGCTGGTGGCGTCAAGACCACTAGCGGTCGGTTGTGCCTTGTGGGCAAGGTAGGGATTATACAACATGCCTTTCCGACTATAAAAATAAAGGTTGATCATAGTAAAGAAAAATATGTCGAGGTGTCTTACTACAATCAAAATCGTACATGCCATACGATGAATTTTCTTTCTTCTTACGTAGGTTGTAGTGTGACACCCAAAACGGGTCGTTTGACCCGACCGTCGGCAGCGAAATACCATGGATAGCGTATATCTCGGTACCTACACTGTCTAATCCAGCGACGAGCCAGGAGGAAGAGGAAGGAGGAAGGAAGACAAATGATGTTAATTGAGATCCATTCATTAGTCTAAATAATCCATATCTACGTACTTAACACCATGTTGTGTGAGAGCGGTCGAATTACCTATGGAGATATCGGTGTGTCATGATACCACAGCGTCGATCCATTTCACGGGACCTGTTTAGCCACATTGACCAAACTTTTTATGTTATTTTCAAAACATATTCTTGTGAGTTAAATAACAAACTCTAATACATACGGACTTATGCCCAGCCATTTATTTCCAAGTTTGTACAAAAGAACTATACTGACCATGAGTTGGCTTTTCTTGACCTCATTGGTTGATGAGGCCAGTTCACTGTCAGTAGCCACCTTTGAACATTCACATATATATCAACATTCGATAGAATGATGCAGCTCTAATGGACTACTACATGTCGTGCCATGAAATGAGATGAGACTCGATGCATGAAAAATAAGTCATCTTATACTCCCATAACAATCTGACTTGATGTGTGATAACATCCATATTCGATGAATTTCATCGATGATCACTTTGAAACAAAATCAAGTTTTAGAAATCAAAACCGATTGGATGTTTAACCTCAGGTCATTTACAGCCAAGCAAACATGTGTCTTTTGTGGGTAGGGCGAATTTTCGAGGTCCTTACAGGCTTCGCATGCCTTCACCGCACTCACGGGCTTTCACCATTGGACAGTGATAGGCTTAAAGTCACATCTATTTTAGTCATTTTAATTTGATTTTCATCTAAGAAATAAATAAAATTAATATCTGAGGAAATATGAAGAAACTCACCAGGGTGTTATTAGCGGAAGAGAGAAAGAAAGTAGAAAAATCTGACAATAAGTGGAGGAAAAGTCTGCGATCGAATGGGTGACGATAACGATTAGGCGATTCATTGATCACGATTTTGGGGGTTTGATCAAATTCCCGGGGAAGTCGCGACCTCGAGAGGGGTGAAGGAATTTGATGCGGTCGCGACGGTAAGTACCCGGATAACCGCGGTGAAGGGTAACCGGGAGCTAAGAGGCCCAGACGTCGCGACGACGTGAGGGGTCGCGACAAAGGATTGATGTCGTGGCCCAGGATAAGAGGTAGCGATAACGAGAAACACCTTTAAGCGTAAGAGAGGTTTGGGCGATGAAGGCTGGCAGAGACTCCGTTTGATGTCGCGGCGTGAGATCGAAGTCGCGACCGCAGAGACACCTTTCGATTGAAGGTTGGAAAGCTCCTTAAGGTGGTCCGCGACAAGATATCGATGTCGTGACATCGGGAACGACCAGATCGATGATCGCGAGCCGTAAAGGGTCTTCGCGTGAAGATATTGATGTCGCGACAACATGAAACCAACGGTTAAAAGCATACGGTTCTTTAAGATGATGTCGCGACGAGAGATTGATATCGCGACATCAGGGTATCCGATTGAAGGCTGAGATAGCAAGGCGAGAATTAGCGACAAGATATCGACGTCGCGACATCGGGAGAGAACAATTGAAACACCGCGAGGCGTGAAGATGTCGCGACAAGATATTGATGTCGCGACATCAAGAATGACAAATCAAGGTTACATAAGTAAGGCGGTCGCGGCATTAGAGTGATGTCGCGACATCGATGATATCCGCGACAAAGAGCGGAAGTCGCGACGAGCGATGAATTGGAGCCCGAGCCATTTTGAAACCCACAGCGGGCCACATTGGGATTAGGGCCCCGATTGAGGGGAACCTATAAATGCAGCGACTATCCGGCTCATTAAAGGCGACTTGCGGCCCACGGGGCGAGAGATGCGGATGGTGAAGCTCATTTTCTTTTCTTTTCTTTTTTTTTTTTTTTTTTTTTTTCTTATTTTTATTTCGGATGTTTTTAGAGCGAATTATGTTCGTATTTTATTTTAGTTGTATTTTTAAGATACGGATGTTATCGTTTGAAATTTGGCGAGTGCGAGAATTCATTTATTTTCAAATTACTACGGAATGTTTGAAGTTAGATAATTCTACGGAATTCGATTGTTTCGGAGTTTTAAGTGCCGATTATTCTTATGATCGGGAGGAATGTTGTATCGTGTGGTCGTGGTGGGAATCCGACTCCATTAAGTGAGCGTTATAGTCATAATTTATCTTTCTGTAGTTGTTTACGACTTGATGGTGTGATTATTTTAATTTACTTAAGTTTTTTGGGTTTATTGTCTTGGGATGAATATCAGTTTCTTATGCAGGTTAAGATTTGCGTCATTGCTCTGATTTCAAGGAGGTCCTACAGGTGACACGGGGAAGACATTCCCGGGGGTAATGTACATTTCTTTGAAGGTATGCTAACTTTGCTATTAGGGATCTTTTGAGCTAATAAGTTCACTTAGATAAATCCCTCTTCTCACTTGAAATCAGAGGCAGAGTTGAATGAGTTATCTATTTAAACAAGCAAAGAGTTCACCTCGGTCGGATAGTGAGGCCAATCCAGGTGTTAGGCGAGATCTAATCGAGGAAGGTTGATCTATTACAATTTTCGAGGAGGGCAATGCGGAAGTTGTATATCCTTGCTTGGCCAGATAACTTGGGAGCTAAGGTTCACAGTCCATCAAAAATGGTATGAAGTATTGCAAAAGAAAATATCGAGAATTAGGAAGTCCACATTAAAAAGTAGTTATCTAATTCCACGTATTCGAGAATGGGGTGCGGATTAGATAATGAGAAGTAATGGAGTGTGGAGGAATCCGGTACACTTAGCTACAAACGCCTTGAGCCCGATTTTAGGCGGAGATAATCGAGAAATTTTATCGGAGTAACTACGGGAATCGATAGTTCACTATAAGCTGTTTCTATTGATGTGTCCTGCGAGGATAACTATTTAGTATTCTGTTTTCTTTTTTATTAGAAATTCATTATTCTTTATTCTTTATCTTCCGGTATGTTGGATAGTTTCGGTTATTTTCCTTTTGTTCGTTTCATTTTTCAGCGCCTTAATCTTTGGATCCTATATCATTTTGTGGTCCAAATAGTATGGAAATTGAGTAGTCGGGAGTAGTTGATTAAAATTCGGGAGATCTACGTGGGATGGATATACGGACTTAAATCCATTTTGTGCCATGACTGTGCACTTGCGAATGCGGACCCGAAGCGAGCTTTGAAAAATGATTTACTCTAAGAGATTGGTGATTTATATAGTATAGTATCAACAAGTTTTTGGCGCCGTTGCCGGGGATTAGACAATAGTCCTTTGGTAATAGTGACATACATTTGTATTTGTGTTCTTTGGTTTGGTTAACAAGTTTTTGGCGCCGTTGCCGGGGATTAGACAATAGTCCTTTGGTAATAGTGACATAAATTTGTATTTGTGTTTTGGTTCAGTTAACAAGTTTTTGGCGCCGTTAAGTAGATGGAAACGATAGTCAACTGGTTATATTGACATAAATTTGTATTTGTGTTTTGGTTCGGTTAACAAGTTTTGGCGCCGTTAAAGATGAAGGATTTTGTAATCAATATTCGGATGAGAAGGAAATACTAATTTGGACTTTTTTAAAGAAAAGAACAAAAATAAGCGTTTCAAGCGATGAATCTTGTAGCCACTGACCTTTAACAACCCATATTAAATATTTGTTGATTAGGCTAATCTGATGATCTGAGGTGTACTTTGATTTCGGAAGACAGCTCATCTGACCATAGCCGGATAAAAGGATTAGGCAGTTAGCTGACCCGGGAATGCGACCAAAGACCTCCCGAGAGCATGACACTATGGAGAATTTATGGAATTCATTCATCATGATAAATATTGGCAATAGAGCAGACGACCAATCGATGCTAATAATTTTGAACTCGAACCCGGTAACGATAACCATGGTCAGCTGACGCCAGTTTTGGTCATCCGCGAAGATCAAAAGCAGGCACTGGGAAGATTCCTTAGGATGAAAGCTAATCTTGTTAGTTGAATGGTGTGGAGCGAAGTTATTCGAGTACCCAGTTATTCCCGGTCTGCTTTACGAGATATGGAGCAACATAGTTTAGCTTTCCCTACCATATGAATACGTTAACACATGGAAGGAGCTAATGAGAACTATTTCGACCAAATTCTTTACTCCATCCCTTCCCTCTTACTGGACAAGAGAGAGTACTAATTCGAGCATGGGGAAAGTGAGAACCCGTTATCTGAGATAGGAAAAATCTTCACGATCTGACATTGGCTCATGTGAGTTCGGGGGAGAAATGGCGGAAATTTGAGAGGAGCAAAGGAATGTGATGGACAGGTGTCGGCCGTAGAGCCCAGGCGGATGCATTGATGTGGTTGAATGAAAGAGTCAACTAAAGCTAAGCGACGAGGAGTTGTGGAAGAATGAGATTGCACGAAAGAAGGATCTCTAAAATCATTCGGGACGGTGATATAACATGATTTGGGAATAAAAGGGAGTCTCTCTCATTCCTTTCTCTATCTTTTATTGCAATTGAGTTGAAATAATTAGGATTTTTATATTTAAAGTAGCATGATTAAGAGTTTGAAATTTATTTTTTATCTTGCACAAATGCTTAACTATTGAACTCATAGAAATAATAGAAATTGTCAATTTCTGCATGATAAAAATAAATTGAGTTGTGGTTGATTTGAGTGACATTGAACAAGCTGTGATATTCTTTATCAAGTTGGATTGTTTTGTGTTTTGAGACCTGCTGCAGGTTCGAGAAGGATTGACGAGGATGTGAGAGAATGAAGAATAATAAATTTTGGAAAGAAAGCCAAATTAGTGAAATTTAGTCATAAGCAGAAATAAAAACGTTCTCTGTCATAACTTAGGAAACGCTTCCGATAAGTAGCTTCCGGTAATTAATATCTAGACTTTATTGCCCGATAGATAATGAAATGGCGGGTAATGTCGAAGCATTAACCTCGGTGTCTAATTTCACTGAGGTCCAGCAGACTAAAGGTGCCAAAACTTATGCAAGAATAAATGGCAATAAATACGAAGCTTGAAATCTCTTTTTTGATCTAATCGATCATGGAATATCCTCGGTTTCAAGGAGCATAATAAGGAGGAAAATTAAGGCATTCAAGAAAACGTTCCAAATTCTCAGCGAAATACGGATTGAAAATACAAGCGGGACATAAATCGATGAATCTCATTTAATCTTCCATAGAAATTGAAGGAAATCATAATTGACTTTGTTCTTTCCATGACACACCTCGCTATAAAAGGGATGGAAAGAGCAAGGAATTAGAAGCTCTTGAAAAAGAATGAAGGGAAGGGAAAATGAGAGTGAAAGAAGCGTCCGAGGGGTGCAAACACTGTTTTATGGAATGAGTGGATTCGGAAAACAAATCAATTCCACTAAGTGTTCCATAAAACGTTGTTTCACCACGAGAGAAAGTTGATAAGAAGGGAATATGGATTAGTTTAGAATCCATCAGCGAAGCTCGAAGAAAAGGTGGAGCGGTCCCCGATTTGTTTGTTGAGAGCGACCTTGCTAGCGATTGAATCGCTCATCAGGCACCAGTGCAGGGAACCAAATTTTGAAGCGGGGGATGCAACATTCTGGAGAAGAGATAGGATTTTAGAGCAGGAAATAGAGTTTTTCTTGAAATTAGTAAAAAAATGTTTGTAAATGAAAAGTTGGTGTAATATCGAAATCTTTTTGATATTTGAATAAAATTCTGTTGATTTACAAATTGGTTGATCATGATGTGTGGATTGTGTTTCTGTACTAGTTTATTTTCTGTTAGAATCAAAATAACATTTCTGTTCTGTTCAATTTATCTGAAAAGAATGGAGAACATGAATAACGAAACTGGAACTAAGAGTATGTACTGTTTTGTTCAAGTTCAGTTTGGGTTGAAAAATCGAGAAATTGGTTAATTCTGATATAACAAAGTACTTGGGTAAACTAATGTAATTAGACAGTGAATAAACACAAGTCTTACAGAGAAATAAGCCACACTCGGTCAACAGCACCTTTGAAACTTTGACTGAAATTAGGAAAATTTTCTGGGAATTCAGAATTTGTAATCCACAGTCCTAGAACTTGTTTGAATATTGATTGAGGCGAAATCCTAGTTGAAAACAACCGACAAAAAAATGATACAGGCCATTATTGAACAGTTTGAGCTTTTCCAGCCACCACTATGTATATGCTTTTGCATACACCTTAGTCCTTGAATTTGAGCCAAGATATTCCATGTCTTCAAAATAAGCCAATGAAAAGCCCAAGCCATCCTTTATCACTAAACTTCCAGTAAAGAACCTATGATGACCCAAGAACTCAAAAGGAGAGAAAGAGATATGGAGTTTGGGGAGTTTGATTAGGGAAAGGCAAAGAGATGTACAGAGAAGGTGAAGGAAGAGAGATGAAGACCCAGGAAATACAAAAGGAAAGAAAGCTAAAAAGAATAGTTTTTTGTCTTGTGGCCTAACTCTCTTGAACAATTAAGTTCTTAGGGGTGTTTCAACACCTAGTACCCTAATACCATCTGGTATGGGAGCTACTAACCCAAAGTTCGCTAAGAGTGTTAGAAAGCCTAAAAAGACAAAAACATAGCATAATTCCTAAGGGGCGATTAGAAGGAAAAATTCCCCAAAATCGAATTACAGAAGAGAATTGGGAGCATACAGCTTTGAAAAGAAGAAATTCAAGGTAGAATCCCAAACATAAAGTTTGGGGGAGTTTTTTTTTTTTTTTTTTTTTTTTAGGGAGGAAATAGCAGTTGAGGAGAAAAGAAAAAGAGTTTGGGTAATCTCAACCTAAAAATTCCATTCATCCTACCCTTTTTACCCAAGCCTAACATTACAAGCCAAAAGACCTGATTGATTTTGAAGGTTGGAATCACCTACATTAGTGGAGATCAATATGAAAAACAAGCATATGGGACTTGAATAAACAGTTTAAGAAAACTCCCAGAAGATTTACTAAAACTAAGAAGAAGTTGAGAAGGATTGCTGACCTGCACACACACACAGTAAGACTTGATAAATAAACTGTTTAAATACATTAGTTTATCAAGAAATTTTGTAATAAAAGTATACCAATGCTTTATTCTTTCATGCGGCTTGAAACTTGAATTAACAGTGATATCTTTTAGTTAGATTAGAAAGGTGATGGAATAAAGGGGCGCCAAACAAAAAACGAGAAAAATGTCCTTCTTGTTTGAGGACAAACAATTCTTTCTTTTCTTTGCTTAAGGACAAGCAAAATTTTAAGTTTAAGGGGAGTTTGATGAGCTTAAAGTCATATTTTTTAGTCCATTTTTCTGTTTGATTTTTCATCTAGAAATGAATAGATTAATATGAGAAATATGAAGAAACTCACCAAATTGTTATTAGCAGGAAGAAAGAAAGTAGAAAAATACAGCAATAAATTAGGAGGAAAAGTGCGGTCGAGATGGCGGAAGCGAAACGAGCAATGAGCCCACACACGGCTGATTCATTGATGCGATTTTGGGGTTTTGCAGTCAAATTATGGTCGCGACACGAAGATTGAAGGAATTTGATGCGGTCGCGACCGGTAAGTCTGAATCGCTTGGTGAAGGGTAACGGGGAGCTAAGAGGCGGCGTCAGCGCGGCGATGCGAGGGTCGCGACAAGAGTTGTCGTGACTAGGACCAGAGTCGCGATAGCGAAACACCTTTTAAGCGATAGAGGTTTGGGCGTGAAGGCTGCCGGGCTCCAAGTGATGTCGGCATTGAGATCGAGTCGCGACCTGAGATTTGCTCGGTGGAAGGTTAGGCTCCTTAAGGTGAGGTCGCGACTTGAATACTCGATGTGACATTAAAGACGACGGATCAATGATCTGAGCCATAAGAGATGTCGCGACAAGATATTGATGTCGCGACAACATGAACTAACGATTGAAGCATACGGTTCTTTTTAAGATGATATCGCGACAAAGAGATTGATAATCGCGACATCAGGCTATCGATTGAAGGCTACTTGAGATGACATGGTAGAATTAGCGACAAGATATCGGCGTCGACATCGAGAGAACAGTGAAACGCGAGGCGTGAAGATGTCGCGACGAGATATTGATGTGTGACATCGAGAATGACGAATCAAGGTTACATAGATAAGGCCCGAGTGCGACGCATTAGAAATTGATGTCGCGACATCGATGATATCCGCGACAAGGAAGCGAGTATGACGAGGCAGTGGGTGGGCGAACCATTTTGAAGAACCCCGCGGCAGGCACATTGGGATTACCCAGGGCTGATTGAGAACCACATAAATACGCGGCTATCCGGCTCATTAAGCGGCAGCGACCCGCATGCGAGAGGTACGGATGGTACAGCTCTCATTCCCACTGCTTTCTTTTCTTTTCTTTTTTTTTCTTATTTTTTTATTTAAGTCGTTTTGGGCGATTATGTTCGTATTTTTATTTTAATTGTATTTTACGAGATACGGAGTTATCAGTTTCCCAGTGGGTGAGTCGCAGGAATTCATTTAACTCAAATTACTACGGGAATGTTTGAAGTTCGAATGAATTTGGGGTCGATTGTTTTGGGTTCAGTGCCGATTGATGCGCCGTTACGGAGGAATCTTTGTATCTGGTATGGTCGTGGTAGGAATCCGGCTTCCATTAAGTGAGGCGTTATAGTCATAATTTATCTTTCTGTAGTTGTTTCTGGCTGACATTAATTTCAGTTAATGAATTTACTTAGTTTTGGGTTTATTGTCTTGGGATCCCGAATATCGGTTCTTATACGTTAAGATTTGCGTCATTGCTCACGATTTCAAGGAGTCCTCCCCAGGTGACCACAGGGAAGACATTACGAGGGTAATGTACATTTCTTTGAAGGCATACTAACTCTTATTAAGGGATCTTTTGAGCTTTTGTAAGTTCACACTTAGATAAATCCCTCTTCTCACTTGAAATCAAACAGGAGTTGAATGAAAAGGTGTCTATTTAAACAAGCAAAGAGTTCACCTCGGTCGGATGGCTGAGGCCCGATCCGGGTGTTAAATTTGAGATCTAATCAAGGAAGGTTGATCTATTCTAATTTCGAGGAGACGTCCCGGAAGTTGTATATGCCTTGACCGTGGCAGGAGCTAAGGTTTACGGTCACAAAATGGGTATGAAGTATTGCGAAAGAAAAATATCCGAGAATTAGGAAGTCCTGGTAAAAAGTAGTTATCTAATTCCACTGTATTCAGAGAGAATGGTCAGATTAGATAATGAAATGTAGTGTGGAGAATCAGTACCTTCTGCGCCTGGACAGAATTTTGAAGCTGGAGATAATCAAGAAATTTTATCGGGGTAACTAAGGGAATCGATAGTTCACTATAGCCCATTTCTATTGATGTGTCCTCCCGAGATAAGCTATTCAGTATTCATTTCTTTTATTAGAAATTCATTATTCTTTATTCTTTATCTTCGGTATGTTGGATAGTTAGGTTATTTTCCATAGCACTGTTGGTTTCATTTTTCCGGCGCATAATCTTTGGATCCTACTATCATTTGTAGTCCCGAATAGTATGGAAATTAATTAGTCGAGGTGATTTGATTTAAAGTGGAGATCTCTGTGGGATCGATATACGGACTTAAATCCATTTTATTATACATGGGCTTTGCGCACTTGCGAGAATGGCAGACCAAAACCAAGCTTTTTTGAAAAATGATTTACTTTCTAAATTGGTGATTTATATATTAAATCTCCAGCGAAGTTTTTAGCGTAGTTGCAGGGATTAGACAATAAGTCAGCACATTTGATGTAGGCATGAAGTTTACATGTTGTTTGTCACGGTGCTTTGGTTTGGATTAACTTAGCAGTTTTTTAGTGGCCAGTTCTTGGGGTTGAACAATAGTCACTACGCACTGGTGACCTAGTGACATAAATTGGCATTTGTGTTTTAGTTTGGAGTTAACAAGTTTTGGCGGCCACAGTTCTTGCAGGCAGTTGAACAATAGTCCTTTGGTAATAGTGACATAAATTTGTATTTGTGTTTTGGTTCGGTTAACAGACACATATGCATAACCAAAAATCTTTGGGTCTTTCACTGGGAGTATCCGTCCCTACTTTTTGCTACCGACACAAGTTTCGTGCTTTTCTGACGGGTGATTGGAACTCGGCGAACTTCGTTCAGCGTTTCCTGACCACTCAAAAAACCACGAGGATGGTGTGTGGTATATGAACTTTTATGAATCACGATGCCTCAGTGCATATCTGATGCATTATCTGCATTACATCACCGATTCTCTATCACATATCTGATATGTCATTTTAGACCAAATTTATGTATATCATGAACAGTTATATCAAAAGCATATAACTTTCAAACAATTCCATCTCGATGTTAATATATTGGGGTTCATACTGTGACATTGTCGACAATTATCTACCAAGTAAGTCTGATGAAAGCAGAAAAACAGCCGGTTCAGAGACCGGTGTGGCGCCAGGAATGCCACAATCCAATCAACACCATATACCCATCGCAGGCCACACAAACGTACCACAACCGGACATAAACAGGTCAGGATCACAGCCCCAAGCATTTCAAATCCGGTACAATACGGGCGTAGACATGTCATGCTTAGGCCACACATTCGGCCTCACACGACCACGGAACAATCCTGAACCTTGGTGCAGATGTGATCCCCATTTGCGTCCTTGAACACTTGTCAAAGAAGAGGTAATCAACCAAAAATGGGAAAAATCACCTCTTGGGTGCATAGCCCTCATTGAGTAGATGGACTTTAACTCTCGGCCTGACGAACTCAGGCCGTCAGAACACTGGAAATCAAAGGAAGAAACTGTCGGATCTTCCTTCCTCTCCCTCTTTCTCTCCCCCTTTCTTCCCTTTCTCCCCCTCTTTTCCTCCACCTATCCCTTTTTTATAGGTTGTACACCTCCACATGGCATGCATGCATCATGCCATGTGTCACCCACTTGCCCTCAAAAATCATGAAAAATCGACTATCTTGAGGTGATGAAATTCGTCTTGGTAGCTAGTCACCCCGAGAGATGAGATGCGATGGTATGTTTCGTCATCGAAGATGCAGGAAAAAAGGAATTCGGGTTTCTGACTTGTAATTGTAGCGGAGATTCTGGTTTGCAAACATTTCCAGTTACCCGGGTTTTCATTCATCCCCATGAATTTCAATAAATTCACACACACATACACATCCAGTTCTATGCATATCTGACCGGTCGTTGTCTCCCGAATGACTATGTGTCTTAGATCCTCAGACCTGGGCGATAAAGTGTAGCGCATCGTGTCCTAAATTCCGTGTTGCCTTCTCCACTCTCAGTCTTTTCCTGACGCCTTAACTAGCCTTACGGGTCCTTGTGTCTCAAGAGCACAGTCCTGACTAACCACGGGGCGTCTTGGTCTATCCTTAAAGGTTCCGTCAGCATCGGCCAATGGGTTGCTTTTGATCCATTTCACGTGAGCCCGGGACCTGGGTATCTTGAGACATGGAGACGTACGGAATAATGCATGACACCCAAGATAAACACAGGTGGTAACTTCATTTGAGTGCTGTATTTGTACCCACCTCACCAAGGAGTACCTTGGATGGCCCAGTATACCTCGATAGCTTTCCACCTTGCGGAACTTTGGGCAATTCATCTTTTGGGCATCACCTTTAAGAGACGTGAGTCACCCCACCTCAAACCGAGGTCACCATAGTTTGTCGTGTGGATTCTTCTGTGGTTCGAGCGGGTGAGAGGAACATACGTATCGATCCACCTTCTCACCAAGTATCCCTCACCGTCAGGTTCGTAGATGAGTATCTCTGCCTCCACCTCGAATCTAATGACCAGGAGGTCGACAGCCTCCAGCTAAGTTGCCTCTTGGGTGCCATCTGTATACTAGCTTGATAATTGTTGTTATAGGCGAATTCCACTAAGGGTAAATGCTCTTCCCAACTACTCTTAAGATCCTGGATGCATGCTCGCAGCATGTCATCCAATGTCTAGATGGTCATCTCTGACTGACCGCTCGTCTAGGGATGAAGCGGTCTTCGATCATCATTTGTGTCCCCCATGGCTCTTTGTTTGTCCACAAATGATTTGTAAACTAGGATCCCGATCGATCACATAGAACTAATACCAGTATAGTAGAACAATCTCACTTATGAATAACACAGGAACACCCGAGAGTGAAGGTCATCTGCACGACCCGAAGTGTCTTGGAGCTTTGTGGCGGTCCATGATCCACCCACACTTGGGTCAGCGCCTCACGATGTCCATGGCCGTGAGTCCACGAAATCCACAGCGACGTGCTCCCTTCCACTCTGCTACCTCTAATAGTTGGAGTAACCCCATTTGGGCTCATTGTTCGAGCACTACCGACATGTGAGACAGACGAACAAAATCTCAACTTGCTACTTCATTCCTCCCGATGTCATAGCAATGAAGATCATGGTACATCTTCGTGCCACTGGATGTCTGATAAACAAAGAGCGATGGAACTCGTGAGGATCTCCTCTCAAATCTGCCGAACCAGAGAACCCTGATCTGCCCTTGAGGGTCATAGGTACGGTATCAGCGGTCCGCACAATGGATGCTATCTCGTGTCTTGTCCTAGGACTCAAATCCTTTCTTTGAATAGGGAAGGTGTAGCCACAGGAAACTCCCCGAACCACCACAGGCACGATCCTATCTGGCGCGACTGAGGCGTCCCCCAGCCTCGGCATTTGCCGCTCCCAGAAATTTATATTAGCCAATGCTCCACGTGTGACTTTTGTTGGTGTGGCCTACATTTATGACTAAGATGGTAATGCAAAGTGAAATCATAATACTCAAAATACTCCATCCACCTAGGTTGTCTCATGTTGAGGTCTCTCTATGTAAAGATGTACTTCAGACTCTTGTGGTATGAAAACACCTCGAACTGCTCACTGTATAGATAGTGGCGCCAAATATTTAAGGTGAAGACAATGGCCGCCAACTCCATGTCAAGCGTGAGGTAACTATACTTGTGGTTCTTTAACTATCGAGAACCATAAGCCATAACCCTCCCGGACTGTATCAAAACATATCCCAATCCATCCTTCAAGGAATCACAATACACTGTGTACCTCTATCCCCTCTTTGGGACTATTAGAATAAGAGCTGAAGTAAGCCTCCTTTTCAATTCCTGGAATGCCCTCTCACACACGTCATTCCACTCAAACTTGACCTCATTTCGGGTTAATTTCGTCATAGGCACAACTAGTCTAGAGAAGTCCTCAATTAACCTCCTATAATACTCTGTCAATCCTAAGAAACTGCGTATCTTAAAGATTGACTTCTGTCTGTCCCAAGCCATTACTACCTCAACCTTCTCTGGGTCCACTGAGACACCCAAAGGCAATACCACATGACCTAAGAATCTCACCTCCGTAAGCCAAAATTCACATTTGCTAAATTTGGCATACAATTGATGGTCTCTCAATGCCTAGAAATAAATCCTCAAATGATCCTCATGCTCCTCCTCCGACTTGAAGTAGATCAGGATGTCGTCGACGAGACCCGCGACAAGCGAATCTAAATAGGGTTGGAATACCCTAATAAATGAGATCATGAATGTTGTTGGAGCATTAAATCGACGAGATAGCATCCTTGTCAGACTCAGAAGTTACTATATCGCTTTCTAAACGTCGATCTGGGGATGTCTACCTCCTAACAGCTGAAGATAACCCGGTGAGGAGATCTATCTTCGGTAGACCCTTTATGGCTTGGAATTAAATTGAACTTTTCCAAAAAAAAAAAAAAAATCGTGAAATCGATAACTTGCCACTCTGATACGAGTTGAAAACTGGATTATTTCTAGATTCCGGATGATGAAATGAAGACTCCAGATTGAGGGTGAGTGTCCCACGAAATCTAGTACTGATGAATTTAGTTGAGATTACAGGCACAAGCATAATTTCATGTTTTTAAAGGGTAACGGGTGTCGGAGTGACATGGCAAAACACATGTGTCACAAGGCCTCTAAAGAAAAATACATGTGGACATACATGGCTTGGCAATGCACATGCATTTTCAATGGAAGAAGTCTATAAAAGGGGAGGGAAATCAGTTCGTAGAGTAGGAGAGCAACAAAAAGGAAAGGAAAGAAAAAAAAAAGGAGAGAGAAAGAGGGGGAAAAAGGAAATCGGCGTTTCGACAGTCGGAACTCGACGGACCAAGAAGGAAAGTTCGTATATTAGATAAGTGTAGCGTCCATTGCACTACCAATATGAATACAAATACGTCTTCTTCTTTTTTCCGTATACTATATAATATATAATAATATGCATCAAAACATTTGCGATGACATAATTTTGGATAAAGTCTACATTTGGCACAACCATGACATTATATACCCTTTTCAATAAGATCATTTACAAACTATATCGGAGTTTTCACAAAACATTTACAAAATAAAATCAGAGTTTATACAAAATGGTCAAATCCATTTCATGAATGCATGGAGGCCATGACATTGACTCTAAATCGCTGCGGTCTTTTCCTTCGTACCTGTTCACTCGATACCTGCGCGACGAAAAAAACAACGCATTAAGAATTTTCATGCTTAGTGGTTCTATAAAATTATCTCTTCATTTCGGTTTAAATCAATTCATGCAATGTTTATAAAACAATGCTTTTGTACATTTTTCCAATGACCAATGCAGTACAAAACATATGTATATATATTCATTTCATTTACATTCAATTATAATTCATTGGTCATTTCAAGTTATGCAATTTCATATGCACTAAATCATTCAAATCACAAATCATGCATTTTTCAATCTTATTATCATTTTGCACTTATCGAATTTAACCTATGCTTTGAGTGCACAGGATAGCGGAATCAAACACGGTCCCACTAGTTAATTTGACATAAAACGGTTTTAAAACCATGATGCGATGCTGCAAATTTTGGGCTCTTGGCCCGGTTATTAAAAATCAATTTGTGAACACTCTTAGAATCTTGTCCCACTAAGCTACGGATCAGTGTGACACTTCATTACATTCATTGCTTGATGCGCTAATTTGACCCTTATTGGTATACCCGATCTATCCTTAACTTCGAATTTAACGGTTAACATTCTTTTAAGAGCCTTCCCCGAATCATTCAATACAATTTACAATAAGTATATACATTTAGATACAATAATTTATTTTCAACACTTATGAAATTTTCATATGCAATTTATTTATGTCGGTTGTCTCAAATCAATTTAAAACAAATCAATATGCAATTTATCATAAATCATTTCAATATTTCATAATATTTCACAATCAATTTTGAAACAATTAAAGAAGAGTGTAGATCAAACTTTCACAAATTTGAAAAAAGAGAGAGATTGAAGAACAAACCAAAAATCCTGTTGTACTTTGATTCCAATTCTCAGAATCCCGTTCTTGGGTCAAGAAAGAAAAATCAGTTGTGCATTTTAGGATTTTTGGTTAGGGTTGATGTCTACCCAATACTCCTTCACTTGCAAAATTTTTTAGGGACACATGAGCCATATTTTTCTCATGCTTCCTTCAATAAAATGATAGTTCTATGAGTCTATTTTCAGTAGGAATTGAAATCATCTCATTTGGATCTGAACTCGAGTGCAGGCATTTTAATGCCAAACTAGTCGATATGCCCAGCTCACTAGATCACCTACTATTATTTTTTATTTCTGGGGTCTTAACTCCATAAATTGGTAACTTTTCCTTCACTCATTTGAATCTATGGTTCTAAGTCTTCTTCTCCAATTGGAATCATCCAATTTGGATCACCAAAACTCAAGTTATTGCATTTTACATCTAGACTACTCTAATTTGCAAAATAGAATATGCACATAGCTCCACTTTGATAGATTTCTGGGCACTTTGGGGTTACAAATTACATACACTTCCTTCAAGTAAATTATTCCCATAGAAGTCTAGTTTACCCAGAATTTTGAATCACTCAATTTGGATGAGTGAAACTGATTTATGGCCAAACACCACAACTACACTAAGCATGCAAGCATCTGTGAGGGGCTACCCAAACTCTCACCATTAAACCCATATTCGGGAGCCTTAGAGCTACAATTTGCTCCTATTCCCTTCTATACATTTGTAGCTCTAGCTCTTATGATTCTTTACCATTGGAATCCTCCCATTTGAACTAATTATAATAACTATAATAAAACAAGAACATGGTTTTTGAAAAGCATTCTTGACAACTCCTTTGAGAGCCTCACCATTTCCTTTATACAAAAAATTTGCCACTAATTCAGGCAAACATACTGACTTAGAGAAACCCCAAAACTTGTTTACAACCAATAAAAACACTTTCATCCAAAAATTTTGGGGTTTTCATCAACCCAACATAAGAAAAGAAAAGTTAGGGTTTGATTTCTATACCTTAAATGATTTGATTCTTCAATACCAAGCATCTTTCTTCCTCTTGATCTCTTAAACTCTTGGTTACTTGGAGAAAAATCACCAATCTCCTTTCTCCACAAGCCCTAGCTCTCTCTTTCTCTCTCAAACGGAAATGCACAAATGTGAAAAATGGCTTTAGACGAAATTGGTGCTTTAATCCCGATACATATTCTGAGCCATGTTGGCTATTCCATTAGTTCCCATTTCTCTTTTCCATTTAACACTTCATTTCACTTTCATTTCATTTTATTCACATTTTAACATTACACTCCTCATTTAGGACCCTTGGGTCCCCATTTGGCATTTTTACTAAATTTATTTGACTCTTGTAAAATTTCTGGATTTTTATCAATTTTCGTTTTTAGTCATTTAAACATCGGAAAATTATAATTTAATTTATTTTACACCATGAACATGTTATAAAACTGTTAGTGTATTTTCAGGGCGTTATAACTCTCCCTTCCTTAAAAAAAAAATTCGTCCTCGAAATTACCTTCATTGAACAGTTGAGGGTATTGTTGTTGCATAACTTCTTCGCTTTCCCACATGGCTTCCTCTAATTTGTGGTTTCTCCACATCACTTTGACCCGATGGGTTGTTTGTTCCTGACTCTTTCCTTTATCGGCAGAGATCTCCGGCTGGCTCTAGCCGTACATCAAATCCGGTCTAAGCTCAATCGTCTACGGAAGAGTACATGCGATGGTCGACACAGTACCTCTTCAACATTGACACATGGAAAACATTATGGATCCTTTCCAACTGCGGAGGTAAAGCTGGTGGTATTCATTGGACCCACTTTCTCACATCACTTCATATGGCCCAGTGAACTAGGAGCTTGACTTGCCACTTTTCCCAAATCTCATTACTTTCTTTAAGGCGATAAAAGCAAAAATACTTTCCGTGATCTCATATCAAATCCTTTCTTCTCATCATTAGGATTTTGTCTATCCATAGCCACTTTCAATATTTTCTAATCATTTTCACCTTTCTTTGGTTTCTTGAATCAAATCGGGGCGATCACTTTCTTCTCATAACTCGGTCCAGCCTGATGGTGTTATATTCTTAAAGTAAGAGCCTCGTAAGGCACCATTCCAATACTCGACTGGAAGTTATTATTATACACAAATTCGACTAGAGGGATGTGTCTATCCCAACTGCCCTCATAGTCGATCACACTACTTCTTAGCATATCTTCTAACACTTGGATCACTATTTTCGATTGTCCATCCGTATGTGGGTAGAACGTTGTGCTGAAATTCAGTCGAGTACCCAAAGCCTCTTGCAACTTTCTTGAAAATCCCAAGGTAAACCTCGAATCTCTATTTGAAATGATTGATATGGGAATTCCATGCAACCGAACTATTTCCCTTATGTAAGGCTTTGCCAGCTTATCAAGTGCATAGTCGGTTCTTACAAGTAGGAAGTGAGCTGACTTTGTGATTAATTACACCACGATGGCCCGAATCCATTCTTCCTTCCTATCAAAACGGTAACCCGACCACAAAAATCCATTGCCAGTTAGGTCCATTTCCATTCGTGTATTTAATAGAATTTATGATAATCCTAAAAGACTTGATGTTACGCCTTCGGCTTCGACACACCATACACTTGGTCACAAATTTTGATACATCTCTTTTCATTCCGAACCACTAGTATGAAGTCTTTAACTCCTGATACATTTTCGTGCTACCAGGATGCATAGAAAAGGATCCCCTGTGTGCCTCTTCAAGTATGGATTTCTTCAACTCATCATCATTGGGTACCTGAGCTTTGATCTATAATACAATTCATGCTCGTTATTTTTGTAAATTCAGTTTCTTTCCCCTCTCTATTCTGATATACAATTGCAGCTATTTTCTCATAATTCTTTTGTGCCTCTAGCACTCAGTTCAATGTCATCAGGAATTTGCTACTAGTGCCTTATATTTCATAGTCTTACATTAGTGATAAATGAGTATTCAACTCAGAAAGCGTTTTTGCACTTCTACTCAGAGGCATGTCACGCTCTTTGCATTGCCTTCGGGATGATAGTCGATCACACAATCATAATCCTTGATTAATTCAATCCATCTACGTTGTCTCAAATTAAGCTCTCTTTGTGAGGGTAAATACTTAAGAATTTTGTGACCGGTGTAGATGAAACACTTTTCTCCATAAAGATAGTGTCTCCATATTTTCAATGCGAACACAATAGCGGCTAATTCTAAATCATGCGTAGGGTAGTTCTTTTCATGTTGCTTCAACTGCCTTGAAGCATAATCTACCACTTTACCCTCTTGTATAAGGACACATCTAAGTCCATTTAGTGAAGCATCACTAAAAATCACGTATTCCTTACCGTAGGTCGGCTGAGTAAGAACCGATGTCTCGGTTAAAAATGCTTTCAACTTTTCAAAACTAGCTTGACACTTTTCACTCCACTCAAATTTCACATTCTTACGAAACAATCTTGTCATTCAGTATGTCATCGAAAACCCATAGACATACATGTGTACGCAATCCTAGAAACTCGCGCGTCCATATGCTGACATCACGGTGGTTTCCATTTAATAATCACCTCTATCTTCTTTGGATCCACTCGAATTCCTTCTTCCGATACAATGTGTCCAAGAAAAGACACTTCTCCCAACCAAAATTCACATTTGCTTAGTTTTTCATATAACTGTTCATTTCTCAAGGTTTCTAGCACTACTCGAAGGTGCGTATCATGATCTTCCCGATCCTTTGAATACCGCAAAGGATCACAAATACATAAACTTACCGCTACAAGTGATCTACATACGATCAAAAAACACGATTCATTAAGTCCATGAAAGTCGTCAGTGCATTTGTCAACCTGATTAGTGCCCAAAAAGTGCTATTTTGAACCCTATTTATTATAGGTTTTGAGTGCTTTTTGTGTACTAATCATTCTAATTAAACCAATTGACTTGTGTTGGTCCCTTTATTGTACTCTTTGATGCATTTTGCAATGACATTTGCAGTTTCAGCTAATTATGCCAAAATTGTTGAGTCAATCCAAGCATGAATAATTCAAGTCAAACTCAGCATTGCATATCAAAGACCAGAGGAAAGAATAGCAGAAAATAGAAGAAAATGGAGCATTACAGGAATGCTTTTCCTGCTATGCTTGGCTAAATCTGTGAGCTTGTGTAGATAACTGTTCATACGCTTGGCGCTAGGCACATTACAATTTTTTTGTTTCTTCATTTATTTTAACCCTTGTAATGGCTTTTGTTTTTTGGTTTTGTAACTTCCCTTGCGAGGCACCTATATAGAAGCCTCATTACGTACAAACTTTCAGTGGCTCCATCTCACTTCACGTCGAATCTGAGAGAGGCGGCGAGTTTCCATGACTTCCTTTTCCCATTTTTTCTTTCATTTTCTTTCCCCTTTCATTGCCAAACACTCCTTTGAGGATGACAACTCGGAGGATGGTTGGCTAGATTTCCTCCTTGAAGAGGAGGGCTACTGGGCAACGGTTTTAAGGTAAACTTTTGGTTCCCCTGTTTTTCACGCAGTAGGTTTTGACATTTTGGTTCCCAAATTTGCAACTCTAGGTTTAAATCATTTTGATGTACTTTCTTTGGTCAATACTTTGCAAGCTTTTAGGGTTCAATGTATTCTTAGCTTTAGATACACTGATATCCATTAGTTGCCGCTACGACGAGACCCACTTTGGAGTAGGTTAAGGGGGTTATATTTTCCTTTATTAGGTACATGTCTTTGATCAATACTTATTAATCTTTTAGGGTTGATGGATGCTTATTATTAAGATCGAGATTCATTAGTTGCCCTTTATATGAATCATTGTAGGATGGAGTTAAGGTGATAGATTTTCTTTGTAAAGACCATAAATGCTAAATAAATACTTTCTATCAAAAGGAAAATTATTAGGGTTTAGTTTTTAAAGTTAAATGAAGATCTGGTTCGGGAGATGACTATATGTCATCCTCCCCAACGTGAGGAAATGAACCGGGGACCTCTCAGTTGCCTTATGACCCTAAAACCAGTAGCCCGATAGCTGGAGTTCTTTCTTACTTTTCTTCACGTTTTTTATTTTTAGTTTGCAAACCATCAACTCCCCTGTTTTTACCTAAACCTGAAAATCCAAATTGGAATCCACCATTTTGAACTCCACTTGCCAAATCATTTGTCTGAGAAAACCCATCCACCGTATTCGACCCTAGAGCCACTATCTTTACTTGATAGCTTTGCTACGTTAGTAGTAGGAATCCTAGGTTATAAATTTTGTTGATTCCGAACACCTACTTGGCATAAACGAATCACAACCTAAACAACATTACAAGGAACTCCTAATGTCCATCACAACGTCCCGAGAAGGTATCTTATACACATCCGCATCCTTAATCCCTTAATCCGCCAATTGATGATACCCGGATATGATCAATCTTTGAAAAAGACACTTGCACCTTTCAATTGGTCAAACAAGTCATCAATCCTAGGTAATGGATATTTGTTCTTATTTATCATTTTGTTCGATTTGCTATGTCCCGGCCTTCTGGTAGGCGTACCATCTTTCTTTTAGCAAGAGAATTGGAGCTCCCATGTTGAGGAAATGTTAGCTCGAGACTGAATAAATCCTTTCTCAACAATTCTTGCAATGAAGCTTCAATTCTTTTAACTCTATTGGAGCCATACTACTATATGTAAATTAATGGATGCCCAAAGTGCTTTTCGGAACAACATCAATTGCAAACTCAATCTCTCTTTGTGGAGACAATCCTGGAAACTCCTCCAGAAACACCTCAGGATAATCACAAACTGTAGGGATGTTTGATAAACTAGGCTCCGCCTTTTTCGTATCTATCACATACGCCAAGTAGGCTTCACACCCATTTTGAACCATTATTCTAGCAGTAGCGGCGGATATCACATTAGAGAGGTGGTTCGACCTCTCGTCGATAAAAGTCACTTCCTCGTCACTCGGTGTCCTTAAGGTCACTCTCTTCATTCTACAATCAACTACCACTTGGTGTAAAGAGATAACGATCCATCCCATTATCATCAAACTCTCTAAATGACAACTCGATCAAATCGCCCGAAAACTCATACTCTCATATTCTAATGGGACAATCTCTATAGACTCTATTCACGACACTATTAGAGCCTGAACTTTCCATGCTTACCTATTAAGACCGACAAGATCCATAGTAGAGTCACATCATCCTTTATATGCAAATGTAATGCATGTCATAAACAATTTCAAAATCATTTATAAAAATTTCAAAATCATTTGGTAGAACCGCCTAAACCTAGGCTCTGATACCAAAATAATTGTAGCGTCCATTGCACTACCAATACAAATACAAAAACGTTTTTTTTTTTCTTTTTTCTTTTTTTTTCTTATACTGTAGAATATATAATAATATGCATCAAAACATTTGCGGTAGGCCCATGATTTTAGGATAAATCCCTCATTTGTATAATATGGCATTATATGCCCTTTTCAATAAGATCATTTACAAAATATATAAGTGTTTTCAATATCAAAACATTTACAAAATAAAATTAGAATTTACTCTGAAATGAGTGAAAATCCATTTCATGAAATGCATAGAGCCTTGGCGTTGACTTTCATCGGCTGCGATCTTTTCCTTCATTCTTGTTCACTTTCAGCCTGATAATAAAAATAGCCTTGTAAAACATTTACAAAAGTAACTTAGTGGTTCTATACAATTCTTTCTTCATTTCGGTTTTAAATATCCAATTCATGCAATGTTTATAAAACAAATGCTGTACATTTTCAATGACCAATGCAATACATATATTATATATATATATATATATATATATATATATATATATATATTCATTTCATTTACATTCAATTACAATTCATTGGTCATTTCAAGTTATGTAATTTCATATGCACTAAATCATTCAAATCACAAATCATGCAAATCTCAATCTTATTATCATTTTTCCCTTATCGAATTTAACATATGCTTTCAGTGTACAAGATACTTGAATCATCGGCACGAGTCCGTTGAATTTGCGAGACCGTATAAGCGGTTTGAAAACCTGATGTGAGTCCATTTGAAATTTCTTGGTAGTTATTAAAAATCAATTTTATGAACACTCTAGATATTGTCCACTAAACTCACGGATCGGAGTGACACTTCATTGATGAGGCGATGCTAATTTGACCCTGACTCGCTAATTTTGACCCTTTGGCTTGGTATACCAATCTATCCTTAACCTCGATTTAATCTAAGTAACATTCTTTAAGGGCCTCTCTTCAAATCATTCTACAATACAATTACAATAGCCTATATACATTTAGGGATACAATAATTTATTTTCAACACTCATGCAATTTTCATATGCAATTTATTTTCCAAGAATCTGTCTCAAATCAATTTAAAACAAATCAATATGCAATTTATCATAAATTATTTCAATATTTCATAATCAAATTTGAAACAAGGAAAGAAGAGTGTAGATCAAACTTTCACAAATTTGAAACAAGAGAGAGATTGAAGAACAAACCAAAAAGCTTGTTGTACTTTGATTCCAATTCTCGGAATCCCATTCTTTAGTCGTTTCCCCACGCCCTTCCCACCTTACTCGCTACCCCAGGCTCACAATTAAAGAACAACCCAAGAAAAGAAAAATCATTCATGGTATTTCTAGATTTTGTTAGTGGCTCGATGCTCACTAATACTCCCTTCTCTAATTTTGCAAACTTTTCTAGGGACACATGAGCCATGGTTTTTCATGATTCCTTGAAGAAAATGATAGCTCTAAGTGAGTCTATTTCTTCAGTATTTTTAATTGAATCATCCTAGTTTAGATCACTCCAAACCTCAAAGTTACTATGATTTTAATGCCAAACTAGTCGATATGCCCATCTCACTAGATCACCTACTATTATTTTCGATTTCTGGTATCTTAACTCCATAAATTGGTAATGATTCCTTCACTCATTTGAATCTATGGTTCTAAGTCTTCTTCTCCAATTGGAATCATCCAATTTGAATCACCAAAACTCAAGTTATTGCATTTTACATCTAGACTACTCTAATTTGCAAAATAGAATCTGCACATAGCTCCACTTTGACAGATTTTTGGGCATTTTGGGGTTACGAATTACATACACTTCCTTCCAGTACTATGTCCCTGAAGTCTATTCTTTACCTTAGACTTGGAACTCACTCACTGGATGGTGGAATTCAACTTCTATGGCCAAAACACTAACTACACCCAAAACAGAGCATGCTCCATGAGCCACCCGAAACTCACCTAAAAACCATATTTGGGAGCTTTGAGTCAATTTAAGTTCTTGGTCCTTCTCTTATACATTTGTAGCTGAAGGGCCTTTATGGTTCTTAAACAATTGAATCACTCCATTTGGATGATTTGCTAACTTAACTTTATATTTCACAAAAACAAGAACATGGTTTTTTAAAAATATTTGACAAAGAACTCCTTTGAAACCTTACCATTTCCCTTTATTACTGTGACTTTCAAACAAATCCAAACCAACTCAAAACAACCAAACACTAAACTCTAGAGCAACCCCAAAACTTAGTTTACAACCAATACAAACACTTCATCCAAAACACTTGTAGTTCTTTATCAACCCAACATCAAAGAAAAGCAAAAAGCACTGCTTTCACACTTTATGATTCTTCGACACCATGATCCTTTCTTCCTCTTGATCTTTAAACTCTTGGTTACTTGAGAAAATCTACTTCGATCTCCCTTTCTCCACAAGCCCTGTGATTCTCTCTCTCAAACTGAAATGCCCAAATGTGAAAATGGCTTTCTAAGACCAAAATCGTCTTTTAATCCATTACATGACTAAGGTCATGTTCACTACGCATTAATTTCCATTTCTCATTTTCCATTTCAAAACTTCATTTCAATTTCATTTCACTTTTCACATTTCTTTAACATTACACTCCTCATTTACATCCTCAGTCCACACATTTTGCATTTTTACCAAATTTATTTTGGCGCTTTCTTCATATAAATTTTTTCGGGATTTATTTTCTTTTAGTCACTAAATGCCAGTAAAAATATACTTTAATTCTATTTTACACCCCAACATAGAACATAAACTCGTAGGGTATTTCGTGGCTGCTACAAAGTAAGGCTACACCCAAGAGGTAGGATTCTCACTTTGGTTTATTTTTCCACCTCAAGGGGCGGGGCTAAAGTGGGGTCGTCTTTGCCCTAAGGGGATATTTGGTCGAATTTCGAAATATGGGAATGTTGCCTTATTTTGATCCTGCACATTGGCCTGATTTTAGGATTGATTTTCAAGTGAGAAACCGAGGGACTTCAAACTTAGGTCCTCCATGTAAATTGTAGCCAAATCAATGAACTTGATGTAGGATTTTGAATCACCAAAATCAGACCTCTACAACCCAAGTTATGGTCCATTTTTCGACCCGCGTACGCCTGACTGCTTATTTGTTGTGACCGCATTTTCGACCATTTCGTGCAGATTTCGCTGACTTCATGGATCGTTCGTGGTCTCGTTAATTCCATCGATCGGGTAAATTTGAACTCGACTGCCTCACACGCATCGCTGGGGGACCATTGTGTCTTGTTTTGCATTCCGCAGCCGACTTAAGTAGGCCCGAATTGATTGCGTGGTGCGCGTTTATTTTGTGATAACGTGCTTAATTGCTCCCGCGGATATATATATATGGTGTTTTAATATGTTGAAATTACTTAAATGTTTGGAAATTATATGCTTTTGACATACTATATCCATGATACATGATTTGGTCGCCTATGACATCTTATTACATATGAGACATGTGGAATCGACATGTAATGTTAATGTGGCTGCATATGCACTATAATATCGCATTCATGGTGAGTGTATGGTATCATCAAACACCATCCTGGTGGTCGAGAGTGAGGGCCGAAAATTCGCTGAACTAAGTTCACAGAGTTCCAATCGCTTACAGAGCATGCGAAAATCCTAAATGAAAGTAGTAGCAAAGGTGATAGATACCCCATCGAGTGAAAGCCTTGGTATTTTTGGTTATACACATGTGTCCAACGGCGAAAGCCAGTGAAAGTGTAGGAAGTCATGCGAAGCTTGATGTGAGACCCTGAAAATTCACCTACCCAAAAGATACATAAGCGAGTTAGGGACAAATGACTTATCAGCTGAAGCATCCAATAAGTTTTTTGATTTCTAAAACCTACTTCTGAGCCCAAAGTGGATTATTAGATGAAATTCATCAACGATGGATGTTATCACAATATTAGCTACACATCAGTGATAGAAATCTATGATGACTTGATTTTTTCATGCATTAGTTGAGTCTTATCTCATTTTAAGTGGCATGATGTAATATTCCATAGAATCGTATCTAGCTTTATCGGAATGTTTGGAGCATATATATATATATATATATATATATATATATAAGTATATATTCGTGTGTGTGTGTGTGTGTGCGTGCATGTGTCCAAGTGAACACATGTGGATTTAGGGGGTAATAGCCAATAAAATTTTCAGGATGAGTCTCTACCGGGCGTGGCTCACCCTTTATGAGAAACATTTAATGCCGGGTGGCGTATCAAGTGACGACTCATCTCGGGGCCGAGAGGTCAAGAGCCGACCTGGTCGTATAGTTGTAACACCCCAAAACATACCTTGATAGTTTTATTACATGTTCAGGGTATAATATAAGTAAATGAATATTTTTCCGGAATTTAAATGCAAAAAGTTAAAAAGATAAGAACCCGAGATTAATACAAAAGCCAAGGGTAAATTAGTAATTTATCAATCCAGGACCCAAAAGTCATAATTTAACATTATATGGATAAAGTGGTTATGGATAAGTTGAATTCATAATAATTGAAAATGATGGACCAAATGGCAAAAAGGGAAAGTTAAGAATTTGATACACCAAACATGGCCTTAGAAAAATTCATTTTTCGTATCAAGCTAGTGGCTTCCATGGGGAGAAGAGAAGAGAAGAGAAGAGAGAATATTAAAAGAAGAAGAAAAGAAGCAGAAACCATGTTTGAAAATCTCCTTTGTTTGGAAGTTTGAAATCCTCTGGGTTTAGTTGGGTAGGAAAATCATTAAAAGGTTATGGTTGGTATAAGATGAGTTTTGCGGTTTATTTTGAGTTTCGTTGAGTTAGTTTTTGGCTCGGGAAGGAATTTATAAAAAAGGCAAATCTGGTCCATTTTTATTCTTTGCACACCCTACGCCTAGGCTAACCTGCGCCTCAAACTCTATTCCTCTTCCCCGGTCCACTTAGGCGTAATAGTTAGCTCTGCCCAAAGGAGCATCGCTTTCGCCTGTGCATACCCGCAAGTCATGCTGTCTTCTCTTCGCCACTCTAACAACCCACTAACTGATTAATGAGGATCCTAATAAGTGAATGAAAGGGTTCATACAAGTATAAGCCTAGGCGATCCTGTCATTGGGCAAACATTGTTTCTTGCCCTCATTTTCTAATGTGTTTAAGAACAATATAACAAGCTCAGTAAGACATATAATCGGTGATCTCGCTTTAAGACCGATTGAATTTAACAATAAGCACCTGCTCAATGCTTCGCACTGCTACGCGGGCAGCATCGTCGATCGCATTTCGGGCACTCCCGCTTTTAGTGCTACGACACTGCTACATGGGCAAGCACGTCATGTTCAAGATTGCATCACACTTTCAGTACCCATCGTAGGTTGTGGTCCCTATCATTCATTGTTACTAGTCTATGCAGTCAATTACACAATTATAGCAATAATTATATTGGAATTCAGCATCTTCAAGTCATACTTTGCTCACATACGTATAAGAATAGGTACTTTAATTGTTTCCGTGTTTTTGACTTGTAATGCTCTTCGTGTTTCATAAACAATTATTTACAAGGATTCATCCATAAAGTGAATACGGGTTATCGAAGAATGATGGAACCGCATTATGAAGTTTCTATGCAATAATGCATATGATATGTGTGAGCAGGTACCTTGAGACCATGTACCTCCAACCCCGCACCTAAGACAATCTGCCGTAAATCACCAGAGGGCAACCCGGTGCACTCTGTGTAGCCCAACTGCACCTGCATTCTAAGCTTAGAAAGTACTCAAGACTAACCTCAGACCGCATAAAGACTAACCCCATACCTGCATGTGCGTGTGAGAGCTGCAGAATCTGAGCAGAATTTGATTCTAATGCAAGGGCACGTTTGTCATTCAACTATCACGCGGATCACAATGCAGTGCAAGGGTATAAAAGCTAAAGGATAGAGGGAGAAGGTAGTTTTGGATCTAGTGGTTAGGTTTTCATATAAGGGAGTGTTCTTTTCCAGGCTTCAAGGTTTATGTATTAGTGGTTAAAGACTTTTACTAGAGATTTTGATTTCAAGCGCATGTAACCTTCGCTTAGACCACACCGCTTTATCTCTCGCATTTTGTATTTTTCATTCCGGTTTTGCAATTGAATTCCGATTTTCTCAAAGTTCCTTTATGAACAAATTCTTCACCAGATTTACTTTATAATTTCCATGGAGTTCTAAACTTTTATGTTGGGGTCTACGGTGGAAACTCACCCTCGATCAAGGCACATCCCCCACCCTCTTTTATACTTCAATGGGATTGTGTGATGTTAATCACTTGTAGAAACTTTATAAACCTTGGGCTTAGTCCTCGACAACGTGTGAACTGTAGGGAGAGATCCTCAGACACGTTGTAATTTGATTTCCCCCAAATGCAAGTCTAAGAGTCTCGAATTAATTGTTGAAACAAGTGCTTTAACACTGATCAAGCCATTCTAAAAGAGCCGCTTAAAGCAAATATCTTCCATCAAGACCATTCATCAATGGCTCTTAGATGAGACTATAAACTACAGGGAATTACGCGGAGTAATGAAGTGAGCTGAAACCTAAGAATCCCAAGAATTATCTTTCTATTTTTAAAATACCAATTTAACTCAATCCTTAAATCAACCAACCACAAATTTCCATAATTTCCTTTTTTCAAATACACGACACCTTTGGAGAATAGCTCCTATGATCAACAATTATTCACTCTCTGAGATGACCTCGTGACTCCCACAAGATACAATGCTAGACAACCTTAATTCCTACGCTTGGGAATAAAATTCAGCATACGAATAAGAATGAAGCATTTTTGGCACCGTTGCCGAGGAGTGGCGATCAATCCAGTTGATCTGAAGAGAGCCAGAGGTAATTTGTAATTGCATTGCAAATCCGGTACGTTCTCTATTTTTCTTTTTAATTTGTTTTGTGAGGGAATTCAGGTGGGGTGTTTGCTTGAAGTGGGTAGGATTAGTGCATGCCTGTTTGACTCAACGAGCAACGCCGATTTGTAAGAATCACCTCCAAGAGATTCCTGAAGAACCCATAATAAGTCCATTGTTTCAAGAGAGAATCTTACACCCAGCCACGTACCGGAGTCAACAACCAAATGCTTTAATCAAAATTTTGGTGATAATTGAATCCACAAGGACTCCATGAGTCCTCACAACATAGACGTGCAGACTCCCACAAACACCGCAATGGAGGGGGAAATGTTAACTTTCAACGTAATAGAAATGCTCGAGTTTCTCCTCAAGCCTTACCCAATGTGGAAAGAACCCTTCGAGAAATTTTGCAACCTCAAAGAACCACAATGTAAACCTCTGTATTCGCTCCCGAAGAGGTTAATCAATCTCTGGGCGAAGCCTGAATGATCCGTCATACCTATATATCAAGGGTCGTAGTCTCGAGAACCCCTATTCATTCATGAGACTTTTGAGACATGTTTGTAGTGGCATTTCTCTACTGGTTCACCTCCATGATCCGTTTGCTCCTATTTTTCGCTTTCAAGAGAAGGCCAAAATCGTTTCATTCTTCTCGCACCTAATTCAAGCTGACGCCCCAAACCCGGGGTTCGCTTAATGCCCGTCAACTGTAATAGAAGATCGAATAAACGCCAGTGACCCACATTTCTCACGTAACGGCAGCCTCCTTTTGTACTGAGCTCTACCCAAATACATCACACCATATAACCTCGTCTCCAATCAACATCAATGACCACACAAGGTCCTGGTGCCAACGCGGCACAGAGAAAGTGTGGGCCTAATCTCTCGCCCCCATTATACTACAACATATGATCTGTAACTATCCATTATAATCCATCACATGAGCAAATCCCAGCTACTTCTGGGCCCATAACCAATATCATAAAACATCCCAACATACTGTACCATTACAAGAGTTACTGATTTATTTTATACAACACATATATTAAAATGAAAGACCAAATACATGCAAACCATCAAAGCTTACATTCGCTTTCTTCTAAACGGCCTCTATGGATGAACCAGTTTCCTCGCACGCTCCTCAGACTCAGTAGTATCCCTCGGCTGTGGTGAGCTAATGGGAGTGAATCACCCGGCGGCTACTTCTCCACCGCATGCAATGCTCCAAATAAACATAGCATTCAAGCAAATGCACAGATCCATCGAATGTCTAACTAATCATCTCAGTATCCCGAGTCCTCCCCGACTTCGCACCGCCCAAGCCAATGTGATGAGAAACCCTAGCTTTTACCTGCTTCAGGACAACCTCCTCCGATGTAGATATCAATCAACTGCCTCCTGATGAGGATACAAATGACTACCGATGTTTACTTAATCGGGTCGACCAAATGGTTGATATTTATTAACAACTTGTTATCTGGCTTATTTTAATAACCTCCTAACTATTCTCTAAGAATTGTTCTACGCATTCACCCTATCGTCTCCAGTGGTGCCCTAAAGGCATATAGCCATGATGTTAATTCATTTCAATTCATAACACATGCAACATATAATCATGCATATATCTTGATGAATTAAACACACCATGTTATGTAATTTCACATTTATACACCAAAATAAATACTTGGCTAATGATCAAAACACAGCAATTCAACTTGAATCAATTTAATCAAACATTATTTCACAAAAATATTTCAGATTATCAGAACAAGTGAAACTTTTCTGCTACTATTCCCACAGTCATCCAACACAAAGTTCACTTAGAACTTTAGTTTCAATGGCTATCAAATTTATGCATACAATATGATTATTATATAGTATAATGATACTAATTAACTACCCAATAATTATAGATACAAAACACTTAATAACAAATTTGGTCTCACAATTGAATAATCTGTCCTATGTTTTTGGACTGATCAAACTATTTCGGCTCTCAAGGTCTACAACAACCGAACATAAAATACCAAATGAAGTGTAAATCAAGTGAGAGAACCTATCTCTCTGAGGCTCAATAAAACTTTCTTGAGTCCTTATTCACCAGGTTCCTCCGCTGCAGAATGTTTTCCTCTGTCCCAATTCCTCACTACCTATCATATTTAAACTTAGAGAGAAGCGGACATTCTCTACTAAAACCACCATTTAATACTGGTGTTCTGACGTTCTTTCCTTTCAATTCGTAAGACATTACTATGCAAACTTTGTCTTATTATCATTTTAAGACAAATTTCTAAACAACATTGTCTTTTCCGCTGAAGATTCTGCATCATCTCTACAAATTATTTTCATCATTTATCTATTTATTGCCACTTATGGCACATGAGCATGTGTTACATGTGATCTGATCGGGGAAATCCGCTTTACTACACTGTTCATATTCGTCAAAATGCCAACCTGAACACCCAGCTCTAAATGAATAAATCTATGTTAGTTATGATTTCGCCGCTGTAAGATTATTCCATAATTAGAACGCATTTCACCATCCGAGATCCAGAGAATAAATTTCGGATTTTTAACCTAAATTACTTATTGGCTTCTTTTTCCAATGAATTTCTTTCTGGTCTTTACACTTATCGGGTAGACTAATAGAATCACAACAAATTTTCTCTCCCTCTCCAAAGACATACCAATGCTCCTCATGCTTGTTAAATCTAATTTTTCTCTGGAAAGCCCAAAACAACTTGGCCATGCAGATATAGAAAGAGATACATGATCCTCCTCCATGCGTCCCCATCGTGCTCTGATGCACAAAACTGCATGTATTTCACCGGGCACATCTTAAATAAAAACAATATTAGATCCAAGTGATAAAGAGTTTCAATAGAATATAGGGAAGTAATCAATCTTTATAATACAGAAGGTAAAATGCCTTAAATACGGTAGAGACTAACACTCCAGATCACCTTAAAGTGCATAGTACACCATAGGAGTGAACCACTACTTCAAAGAGAAATGACAGATCAAATAAAACGCCACTCTAATAAAGTGGAAGTCAGAGGCTATAGAGTTAAAAAGGTGAACGAGTAATCAATGTGCCTCAAGGTTCCTGACTATTTGGATCTGTGAGAGGGAGCCATGCATCATATACATGACCCTACGTGACTCAACTATTAACTCGCCCAAACTTTCTCAAGCAGAGCACCAACACAAAAGCAAATGTCTTACCACTGGGAAGGAAACCTTTCACCTCTATATTCAAAACAGTGATAATCAGACAAGCACCCTAATTTTGAACAGGAGAAACAGAGATACCATAACTTCACAAACAAATCATAATCCCACTTTATCAAAAAACCATGCTTTCAAACTGATCCCTCCATTCTTAATCAAGGTCCCTATGATTTGAACCTAACAAGGTTTCATCCATCAATCAAGGGTCTAAACTCATATTACTCAACCTCCATGATAAGAGTAGTGTCGAGATATATGACACGCCAGAGACCATCAATCCAAAATAACAATTTGAACCCGCTCGAATTATGAGATCAAATCACTAAGCTAACCCCTTCAGCAATTCTAACAAGAAAAGGGAAACTCCTTCTTAAACCATCCCCAAACTCCATGTCAAAATGTTGGAAGCCAAACCATTAGGCACCTTGAATTATCTTAAGGCATCACCACTTCATGGTGGCAATTGACAAACTATTCAAAACCTATTGAAACCAATACAAGAGTCCTTAAAGTGAATCATCTTGAGATGATGAGGTGCCTAATGCTCTGTGCTCCAAAAAAGCCATGTATTGTTGAGGTGTTTAACAAGATTAAGGCTACCATATCCCTCCAGCTCCATACCCTCATAGGTCAGAGAGCCCAAAGAAGTGAATAATCACTCTGAGACGAAAATACCTAAAAACAAGCAAATCGAATATTCTGCCAGATACATATAAATTCATTATATGCCAAGTTTCTAAAATGATTTATGCACTTAAAAGAACGAAGTCAACAAAGAGGTGATATTATGATCGAACACCCACTTACTGACCAAAACAATTTACCTCAAAGAGAAAAACAGAAGCCCTATCACACGCCTGACCTGAGTCCACCCGACAAGAGATCCGAACCTAAGCCAAAGTAAACTCATACTGGACTCTTGACATGGTAATAACCAACAATCATTAGGTTTGCAAAGCTGAATGCCACTCCAGTGGTATCCATTAAAATAATACACATATACTAAGTCCCATTTCATTATGCTAAACACTTATATGGGCACATATTTAGAATACAAACATCGTAGATCATGGAAAATGGCCGGTGAGCACTCCATCTCTCCGAGATGGCCTGTATCGTGGAATGTCCGTCTTCTTATCTCTTCGCACCTACACTGATTGAACACTGCGCTGCTTTACGCTTAAGTGGGAACATAGACGTGAACGCACTAATAACAATAATCGCTCACTACCATCTTTTTCATTTACTTTCCTTGCGCAATTAACGGCTCTGTTTGGCGGTGTGACTCTAACCTATATCATATTATATGTACATACGTCGATCATATCTGAAACAACTTATACATCTACAAATGAAAAACTGAACGCATCAAGTCATATCAATTACACAGCAGTCAAATTAGATTTAATACCGGCAGTATTAGACTTTGTTTGGGCATTTATCACTTTATTTTTGCCATTAATCAACTCCCTTTAGCAATTACGCTTTCATGATCTGATGTCTGCTTAAAATATTTTGTTTCAAGAGACAATTTTTATTAAAGTGTCGCACCGAATCCTGATTTTGACCCAGCTTGGCGGATCCAAGCTGGTTCCTAGCTTTACTCCGACATTTTCTAATCAAAACATTTTTTTTGTTTCATTTTTATTAAAATTTTATTTTCAAAAGTGTCACGAATTCGAATCCTTGACTAATTCGATTGGTGGATCCAAGCCGGGAGCCCTAAGATTCCTGGGATATTTTCAATTATCTTCCCAAAACATTTTGTTTATGTTATTCCATTTTAAACTTTTTAATTACCCGAAAACACTTCTTTTCGGGCAATCCCATAACCACTTACAAATTCAAAATATCCATAACACTCTCATTTAACAAAATAATGCCTTTTATACACACATATACTCATGCTATTCTTATTTTCGTGACAGTTTACTCTTATATATCATTTATCATATCACAACATACATTTTCAATGCAATAATTCAATTCACACTAATTTATGAGATTTAAGCATTAATATAAAAATCATTTACACTCGTCAATGTTAGTCATTTCACTTTGACTATTCAATTCACATTTATGACGGATTCCGTTTAATGAATCCCGCCCTTATTATCATTCGGTAATGTGCCTTCACATTTCAATAATTCGGTCTCCCATCATTTACTTTATGTCGCTTTGGTGCACTCGGCTGTAATATTATTACACCCTAGCCTCCCATCATGACGGAGTCGCTTGCGCACCCCGACACGGGTATCACTTATTCGTCTCCCATCATGCCGATGTTTGAAAACTCACACGTGGGTATCAATTATTCAGTTCCCATCATGCCTGGGATGCGCTTGCAGCACCCCACACACGTGGTATCAATTATTCAGTTCCATCATGCCGATGTTTGGTGCACCCCGACACGTGGGTATCAATTAAATGTCACGCCATCATGACGGATCCAATGGTGAATCCCGCCTGCCGGGACATTTCTTCAATGCCATATCGCCATCACGACCCGATGCCGATTGCGCATCCCGCCAAGTGGGACATTGATAATTTCAGTGGTGCCTTCGTGATGGATGCCGCTTGCGCATCCCGTCAGCGTTCATTCTTCATATCATTCACTCACCTTACGACGGATTCCGCTTAATGAATCCCGCTTTATTATTATTCACGCTCATTCCAGCTGAATATCACATTTCGATTTCATATTCACCATTCACATTTATGACGGATTCCGCTTGATGAATCCCGTCCCATATCATCTCACATTCATTCGGGTTTTTCAACATCACATTTCACTCCATTCACTCGTGACATTATCTTTTCTCTCAAAGATATACTCAATCACATACTCATTCATGTGATCATTTATATATACTCATTCATATGCTCATTCACGATACTCATTCATATACTTATTCACGTATACCATTCATGTATACTTATTCATAAAATTATTTATGTATACTTATTCGTATAGTGTTCATTCATACACTCATCCACATATTCATTCATGTATACTCATTCATGTATACTCATTCATAAATTCATTTACGTATACTCATTCACATATACTCTTATCATTTGTTATCATTTTCTGGTTATATGTGATAATAATCATATATCACTTAACCACATTATGTGTTCATGACATATTGCCTCTCATGTTCACAATCATGTTTCAATTCAAGCCATTTCATTTCCGTAATCATTTCATGTTTCATGAAATACATCTTTACATTTTTCATTTTCTACATTTTCCTTGCTCTCATGCCTATTACATATGGCACTTCATATTCTTGTGGAAGTATGATGTATGTGGAATCACACCTCATTCATATATTTTATTCTCTATGAATCTACTACTTAGGAAGTGGAATCAATACAACGATCATCCAAACTAAAGTTATGGCATTTTCATGCCAAACTGAATGGGTTTACCCGGATTACACTAGAACAGTTCGTATTACGCTAATTTTTCCTGGATCTTAACTTCATGTTTGACTCTAGTTCATTACCTTTTAAAGATAAGGTGCTAAGGGTTCTATCTCAACTGAATCACCCACCGGAAAGACCGAATCCCCAAGTTACGTCCGAAACAACCCGGATACTCTATGTTCAAAGCTGGAATCCAGAATTTGACTTGCACATGGCCCCACTTTTGAGTGGAATTTTTAGGCCACTTAGGACTGTGAATTTGGAAATTCCTATTCTTAAGTTTATTCTCCTTGAATTCTATTTTACGTAGCCACTTGAATCACTCAAATCGATAAGAAATGAGCAAGTTATGGCCAAAATACGAAACTCGGTCGAAACTGAGAGCAGAACAAAGGTGTACCCTCTAACTCAGACTTGCAGACACATTCAGTTCTCGAAGGGTGTACCGGCACATTCATGGTGTACTGGTACACATGACCCGAGCGCCCAGAATGTATTTTCCCTTTTTCCATATGTTTGATACCCAATTCAACCTAATACTTCATATACACCTCAAAACCATTTCAAATTCATCTTGTAACTTCAATTATACTCAATTCCTCTTTCAATACTTATCTTATGAACTCTCTTGATCTCATACACGCTTTCTATTCATCTCTTATACAAGGCCTAGGTTTTAATTCAACCCATCTTCAAGAAATCTAGGGTTCTTATCAAAACCTAGAACAAGAACAAACATGTCAATGCTTTACATAACACTTAGAACCCCAAAACACATGTATTGGGACCTCTAGATCTTCTCCTAACAAAACCCTAGAAAAACAAGGGGTTTATGATGATTTCCATACAAGAACTCATTTTAGGGTTAGGTTTCTCACAACCCACAACCCACAAACATGTATTCATACAAATCTATACAAGTTCCATACCAAAAATCATAGAATCCATACTTTGAATCCTTCTTGAACTCCTCCTTCTCTTCTTCTTCTCTTCCTCTTCCTTCTTCTTCTCCCTTCTTTCTCTTTACAGCTTTTTTTTTCTCCCAATTTGAGACCAAATTTGGTCTTAAATCCACTTAAGTTAAGGCTATGTTTAATGTCAAAACCCATTTTTGCTTTTAACTTTTCATTTTGCATTTTGATCCCCATTTCTTCCATTTGCACTCTAACTTATTAAATTTCTATTTTCGCATCCCATCTTTTTCACAATTTCCATAATTGAATATCAAAATTTTATTGATTTATGCCATTTATGTCCTCAAGTGGTAATGACCACTTTACCTTTGTCTCTTATATTCATTCCGGGTCTCTCGTTTTATTTTCATAAAATTTCTATTTAGCTTATAATATACCCTAAACAAGTCCGAAAACTGCTAGGGTATATTTCGGGGTGTTACACCTACTATTTCCATAGTAGTAGGGAATTCAAAGTTAGGACATGCTTTAGTGGATTTAGGGGCAAGTGTTAATTTGTTGCCTTACTCAGTATATGTCGACCTAGGGTTAGGAGAATTAGAGCCCACCAATATCATCCTTCAATTAGTCACCAGTAGTGTAAAAATCTAAAGAGGATAGGAAGGATATTGGCACAAGTGGATAAGTTCTATTTTTCGGGTAGATTTTGGTCGTGGCTTGACATCAACCTGTGATGAACTAAGGAACCGTCCCATGATTCTGTAGAACGATTCTTGGCAACCTGCTAATGCCATCATACACCGTAGGGGAGAGGCCTAATGACACTATCATTTGCAACATGACCGTTAATCAATATCTTTAATGTTATCAAGGGAATGGGGGATGAGGAAGATGTTTGTGAGGTAAACATGGTTGATCCTGTGGTAAAGAAATACTTAGATAATGTCTCACATGATGACCCTCTCATGTATTGTTTGGTAAGCCCTAGTTGGGATGAGGAAGTGACCATATTAGAATCGGAGTTCCTGCCAATTCCACTACCTGAAATCACAATGAGGTGGTTGAAGTTAACTGACGGGAACCAATTGAACTATTACCACCAATCGAGGATAGGCACACTTCAAAGAGAGACCACCTAAGCTTGAGTTGAAACCTTTACCATCACACCTCAAATATGCATTCTTAGGGGAAGAAGAAATGTTTCTAGTAATCATATCTTCGTCTTTAGAGTTAAACCAAGAACATAAACTTTTGGAGATATTGAGAACCCACAGAACTGCCCTAGGATGGACACTGCGTATATTAAGGAATTAGTCCCTTGACGGTACCACACATAGGATTCACTTGGAAGAGGATGTTAAACCCTCTCGACAACCACAAAGACGACTGAATCCAATAATGAAAGAAGTGGTCAAGAAAGAAGTTCTAAAACTTTGGAATATAAAGGTTATTTACCCTATTGTAGATATGAAGTGGTCACCCAACCCGTGTAGTCCCTTAAGAAATCCGCCACCGTAGCAAATGAAAATAATGAGCTAATTCCCACTCGTAATACCCGGCTGAGGCGTGCATAGATTATAGGAAGCTTAATGCGGGTACTAGGAAAGACCACTTTCTCCTCCCGCTTGTTGATCAAATTAGAGAGTCATATACGAATTTTATTGTTTTCGATGGGTATTCAGGGTATAAACAAACGGAGATAGCTTTGGAAGATCAAGAGAAAACTATACGACTCCGTCCCGTTGGTACTTTACCTTAGAAAATGCCTTTTGGATTATGTAATACACCGAACCTTCCAACTGCATGATGGGAATTTTCAAAGGACATGATAGAAATCATTTTGGAAATTCATGGATGACTCCTTTTCCGTTTTGGTGACTCATACGAGGGATGTTTGGAGAATTTAATGAAGGTTTTAGAGAGATGTCAAGGAAACCCTTGTGTTAAATTGGGAAAAAGTGTCATTTTTACTGTGGTGACACATGTGGGATTGGGTCTTAGGCCACATAGTATCAAAAAATGGAATTGAAGTGGATAAGGCCAAAGTCTAGTTGATCTCCAACTTACCTACTCCTAAGTGTGTTAGAGACATAAGGTCATGCTTGGGACACGCTGGATTCTATAGGAGATTCATAAAAGATTTTAGTGCTATAGCTCGCCCCTTATGCAATTTGCTTGCCAAGGATGTCCCTTTTGCATGGTCACAAAGCCAGAGGCTGCCTACAACTTTTTCAAAACTATGTTGGTGTCGCCCTACCATGCTATCTCTAATTGGAACCTTCCATTTGAGATCATGTGACGCTAGTGATTATGCCAGGAGTCGCTTAGACAAAGGGAAGATAAAAAGGCTTTGTAATCTACTATGCCAAAGAAGACTTTAGATTCCACCTCAAGCAAACCACAACCACGTAAAAGAGTTTTTAGCCGCTGCCTTTACCTTAGAAAAGTTCAGTCATACATCAGGAAAGGTCTCCCGTAATCCATTTTCACGCATCACGCACGTTGAAGTACTGCTTCAAGGTGATACCAAGCCTCTATTTGACTAGGTGGATCCTACTGTGCCAAGAATTCAACTTGACTATTAAAGACAAAAAGGGGGTTGAGAATGTGGTCGCTGACCATTTATCTCGGTTAGTCCCGAAATCCAGTTCTCATGGCGTACCCATAGGCGACAGTTTTCCTGATGAGCAGCTTTTTGCTCTTGTTCATTGCCCATGGTACGCGGACATAATAAACTACCTAGTGACTGGTCAAATTCCACCCCAATGGACTTCTCAACAAAAAAGTACTTCTCGTGACATTAAGAAGTATTATTTTGATGATCCATATCCGCTTAAATACGTCCGGCACCAAATTGACGAAGATGTACCCAATGATGAGCAAATGATACTCACCTTTGCCATTCGAAGCTTGTGGAGGGTGCATTTCTCTCTGAAGGAAAAAACGCTAGATAAGATTTCGTAAGCCGGGTTTTTACTGCCTACACTGCTTAAAGATTGTTTCAATTTTGCAAACTCTGTGCTCTGCCAACAATTAGGCGGCGTCACAAAAAGAAACATGATGCCTCTTACCCCGATTTTAATCATTGAGATCTTCGACTGTTGGGGTATAGACTTCATGGGGCCTTTTCCCCCTTCTTGTGGGCACCTTTATATTCTGTTATTTGTTGATTATGTGTCAAAGTGGGTTGAGGCTATTCCAACGAGAACTAATGACCACAAGGTTGTTTTAAAATTTATAAAAGAACATATTTTTTCTCGATTGCGTACTGGGCAAGTAATTATTAGTGATGGTGGCCCCATTTTGTAATCGATCTTTGAGAATTTGTTGAAAAAGTATGGAGTCACCCACAAAGTTTCAACAAAGATATCATCCACAAACCAATGGTTAAGCCGACTAGCTAATAGAGATCAAACACATTTGGAAAAACTGCTCCAAATCGCAAAGATCGTCGCTTTCTCGACTTACCGATGCCTGGGCTTACCGTGACGCTTTTAAACTCGTTTCTTGGTATGTCTCCATAGTTTGTTTACGGAAAGGTTTCATTATCCGCTCTAAGAGAAATGGAGCACAGGCTTATCAATATTAAAACTTTTAATTCTGATTTGACTCAAGCAGGTAAACAAATAATGCAGCCTGGAATGAGCTTGAAGAATTGAGGCGGGAGTCGATGAGAGCTCCCACCCTACAAAGAGAGGCTCAAGTCGTTCCATGATAAGACCACGTTGGAAAACTCGAACCTAACTAAAAGGTACTACTTTACAGCTCACGGTTGCACATGTTTCCAGGTAAACTCCGCTCTCGGTGGACTGGCCCATTTGTTGTCAAAGTAGTTTACCCATATGGTGCAGTGGAGATTGAAAATCTAGAAAATGGGAAATCCTTCAAAGTCAATGGCCAACGTCTAAAGCCATTTCTAGAGCACTTTGACCGGCAGGAGAGTCATGAGGACCTGGTAGATCCGCTCTACCTCAGAGACCGTCGAGTAAATTCTACCCAACCTTGTTGTATAGTTTTCCTTTTCTTTTGTTTTTCTTTCTTGCATTTCCTTTTTTCTTTCTTTATTTTAGTTGTTTAAAAAAAAAAAAAAAAAAAACTAAAAATTGCCAATTTCCCGGGGTGTCCCCTATGTGCATTGAGGATAATGCTTGTTTCTATTACGGGTATACATTGGTCTGACCTAATCCATGCAAGATGTTACATGTTCGCAGGGCGGCAAAATTTTCGAATTGTAGCTCTTTTGGGTATAGTACTTGACCTGTAATGTATGTAGCCACATGACTTTTTACACACTCCACGTCATTTCATTTACACAATAAAAAGCATGCACAAAATCTCTATGTTCATATTTTGGACCTTATTCCTCCGAATTATGTTCTAATTCCCTACACAAACCACGGACCTTTTGTTCATACTCTTGTTTTGCCTGCTAGTGCTACCCCTTGTGCATTATTTTGGCATGCCATGTTAACTACATGCATCAAATTCTCTGAGGAACATCATGCATAACTGGAAAATTATTGGAGGCCATCACTTATGTGTTACACTTTGTGGAATCGTTTTGTCTTACCCCTTGCACCTATTTTGAGCCTTAAGTTGCCAAGTTGGTTCGAACCCTAGGAACCCAGATCACCAGAAAAACAGTGGGCCCCATGGTGAGTGTGAAAGTGTTTAAAGAAGGAAGTACAGTTGTCAATTCCGTGAACACAGTCAATTTGGGCAGAAAATGAGCAGGGAGAGAGGTGAGCATGCAGTGAAACCCGGGATGGAAGGCAGTCGACAAGGATAGATTTTACATCAGCACTACTATTCCCAATTTTCAAAAATATAAAGATAGAACCATATAAAAAAAATGAAAATTGGAATTGTGTGTACCTAAGATGTTCTAACTCAGACTAAGATGTACCTGTAAAAGGGCAGAGAGCAACCCGTACCGGTACAACATTAACCCTGCACCTACGCCTCAAGGTATTAGCAATTTAGGGTTTTAACCCTTGCACCCCCACCCCATTCCACATCTCTCTCACTCCTATATAAACTAAACCCTAGCCCCTTTTGCCCTCTCACACAAGTGAATCGGAATTTGCCTGTCCTTGCCAGTGTTTCCACCACTCAGACCCAGATTCTCCTTCGTGCATCGTACAGAAGTGGTAAGCACCCTGCAATTCCTTGAGAGCATTGTTTCTGCGGTATTACATTGGATTTCCATGGAGTTGTTTGGTTGGTTCGGGTTCGTAGTATTTTTGTTCTCTCAGGGCTTAGCCCCACGGCTACTACGGGAGGAAGTTTTATCTCGATTTGTGGCCCGGCCAGCCCGATGCTTATGGAGATTGGCTACTCGGGACTGTTTTATATGTTCGGGGCTGTCTTGCACATCGCTATTCTTGCCATATCTATGGCAAGATCTAAGAACACCGGGAAGGGAAAAGCGCCTAGCTCCTCTATGGAGCGGGATGTGAAGAAAAGAAAATCCGACACCTCACAGCCGATAAAGAAAGGAAAAGGAAAGAAAAGAGATTCATCTTCTGAGAGTGAGGAGGTATCGGAGAGCGAGGATGAGGAGATCGAGGCCATGTTTGCTGAAGCTTCTGATTCAGAACAGGAAAAATGGGCCCAATCGATCGCGAAGAGGGAGGTGAAGGTGGACACATTTCTGTTCGCCCATCCTATCAGGGCCATTATTCAAGAGAAGAATTTGCAGTTTGTGGGTACTGAAGTTCAAGGATATCTACCTACCTTGGTTCAGGAGTTTTACACTAATCTGAGAGAGAATCGCCTGCAGATACCTTACTAGGAGACCACCCCGTGATGGGTAAGCGCTGAAGATCACCCCCGATTTGATAGCTCATTCTCTACAAGATGTCCGCCCGCGTCTCGATCTAACCTTACCCTCAGTGGCCATTATTGATTTCGACGCCCGCTTGTTCATCAGAGGCTGTGCACTCATCCCGTGTCCAAGGAGCGGATTTATACACAATGAATTTATGCCGTGAAGCCTGTCGGACATGTGTTGATGAATAAGATTATTCATGATAGAATCGGGCCAAAGGGCAATGAGAAATATCCAAGCCAAGAAGAAATTCAGTTCTTATATGAGGTGATAACCGGGAAGCTTATTGATTATGCCTTGGTCATATGGTGCATTATGAGGGATTTTCTATAGTCCCCGACTGAAAGTAGGCATATTCCATTTCCATCACTAGTGACTAATTGCGGAAGCCGCGATCGTGGGAGTGGTTAATGAAAAGAGAGTTCTTCCTAAGCTGGGGCCCATTACAAGCCAAACGGAGGCCAAGAGCCGAGCTGCATCTACGAGACCCCAGCCTTCACATCCCCCGGTGGCTATTCCCGGGGCCTCTTCGTCTACAGCACCTGCGCCTATGAGCACATCCCCTTTGAAGAGAATGGAGCGTCTGGACAAGGGGCTGCCTAAATGCATTTTGGGAAACAAAAACGCTTGACCACGTGCCTCCAGCTCGAGAGTCATATTTACCAAGGAGAGCCTGCTTTGGTAGATGCCCCTCCTCCTGACTTGGAGGGAGACTGAGGAGCCGATGATCATGCCAATGAGGACGCTGCTTTCTTCTAAGCAGACACGATGAGGAGGACATCAGTAGCATAGTAGGATATTAGATTAAAGGTGGTGTTGAAATCAAGACCTCACCATGTCATGTTAACACCCATTTTGTTTATATTGCCCTATATTTGTGTAGCCTATGGCCTGCCACAAACCTTAAAGACCTTTGATTTCAATCAAGTTAGTGTTCCTCCGAACTTATGCATAGTAGTTACGTGGTTATGTTAAACTGCGCTCTATAATATCGCTCGTTTACTCCCCTGCTCACATGGCAGCCTTTCCTGCTCTCAATTCCATGGTCCTTATTTGAATAGCTCGGGTTTTGTGATACTTGTTGTTATGTTTATTGCTTGAGATTGTGGTTTTGGTTTTAATTGAGTCAAAGGTGCACACTATGTCAGGTTGAAGTACTATGTTTAATTTTTGCCCTTTTGAGAAACTTGCAAAGCTTAACTGCACCTAGCGCATTTGTTGGAATTCATAACCAGTAGGTGTCACAAGTCTAAATTTTGCTAGGGACTAGCAAGATGTGGGGGGTGTGTTGAATACACACCGAGCAATAATTATATTGAATTCAAAGATCTTCAAGTCATACTTGCTCACATATTGCATAAGAATAGGTACTTTTAATTGTTTCCTATTTTTGGACTTTGTACTGTGCTTTTCGGGCCCATACAATTATTACAAGGATTCGTGGTCCGTAAAGTGAATATAGGTTATCGAGAATGATGAACCGCTTGGTGAAGTTTTGGGAAGCAATAATGCAGTAGACAAGTGTGAGGGGACTGCACTGCACAGCCCAACCCACCGTGCCACCCAAGCCAGAAATCACCAGAGGGCAACCTGTACCGGTACAGCTCCAACCTGTACCGGTACACCTAAGCTAGAAAGTACCAGTAGCCAACCTGTACCGGTACAACACTAACCTGTACCGGTACAGGCGTGTGAGAGTTGCGGGAATTGAGCAGGAATTCGATTCTAATGCAAGGGCACGTTCGTCATTCAACTATCAATGCGGGATCACAATGGAAAAGGGTATAAAAGCTAAAGGATAGAGGGAGAAGGAAGTTTTTTATTACTAGGGTTAGGTTTTCATAGAAGGAGTGTTCTTTTCCATAGTTTCGGCGAAGGGTTATAGATTAGGGTTAAAGACTTCATTTTTCTGGAGATTTTGGATTTCAAGCGCATGTAACCTTTCAATTAGGACCACATCTCGCTTTATCTCTCAAAAGATTTTGTATTTTTCTTATTCCCGGGTTGCAATGAATTTACTTTCTCAAAGTTCCTTTATGAATAAATTTCTCTTCAATTATGATTTGGTTTTATACTCACAGTTCTAAACTTATAGGGTTCTACGGTGGAAAACTCACCCCGATCAAGGTAATATCCCTTAATTCCTCTTTATACTTCAATGGATTGTGTGATGTTAATCACTTGTAGAGAAACTTTATAAACCTTAGTTGGGCATCCTCTGACAACGTGTGAATGAGAAATCCTCGCACATCGCTGTGTACTTGATTTCAAATGCAAGCTAAGAGTCTGAATTAATTGTTGAACAAGTAGCACATTCTCGATCATTTTCATCTAAAAAGAGCATTTAAAGCAACATCTTCCATCGAAGACCATCTATCAATGGCTCTTAGATGAGACTATAAACTAAGAGGTGGGAATTACGTGAGTAATGGTGAGTGGAAACCTAAGAATCCCAACAATTATCTTTCTATTTTAAAATAGTCAATTTAATCAATCCTTAAATCAACCAACCACAACCCCATAATTTCCCTTTTCAAATACACACCTTTTGGAGAATAGCTCCTAAGGATCAACAATTAGACCACTCCCTGTGGAGATGACCTGTGGACTCCCACAGTATTACAATGCTAGACAACCTTAATTCCTACGCTTGGGAATAAAATTCAGCATACGAATAAGAACGAAGCACAGGCAAATACTTATATGTTGTCGATTTGAATAATATGACTTATGCAAATCTTTATATGATAAGAATATGAATAATGAACAAGAAGAAAGTATAAGAAATCAATTGCTTCAGAATGTACCTACGTACCAGACAAGATTTGCTCGAACTCCTACGGGAGATATGAAATTTCAAGAGGCAAGAATTATGTTACATGTGAACTCAGAAATGTGGACCACCCAAGTATCATATCTATTATTTGCTCCCACTAAGCTATGCTTCTGCAAGACTCCGTGTTTTATCCGTCTAGGCAATCAAGAGGACAACCGTGGCATTCGCATCAACAGTACAACACAACAAGAGTAGTCCAACTTGATGTAGGTCTTTGAATCTGTTTTGTAATGTAATGTACAAGTTTTTTAATAGTGGAATTTGTATAAGTACAAGTTAATGGGACTTAGGCATGTATATGTATAAGACATTTTAAACATCACTACGATGGTATTTTTAAGAAGATTTATTTTTCTTATGGATATATATGTGTGTCTATATATATATATATATATATATATATATATATATATATATATATATATATATGAAATGGGCCCACCAATGTCCGAAAACAAGTTAAAGAGTCCTAGTCTCATGTCGCGCCCCTCTCTTTGACTAAGCAGGGGGTAGGGGCGTGACAATAGTTCTTTTTGTAAAACTTTAGAAAGAACTAGGTTTGGCATATGCTTGTGTATGTAATGAAGTTTGTAATTAAACTCATAGTAATATGTTTTGAAAATAACATAAAAAGTTTATTGAATGTGGCTAAATGGATCCTGATGAATGGGATTGGATAGTGTGGTATCAAGACACACAATATCCATAGGTAATTCTGACCCTCGCTTCACAGCATGGTGTTAGGGTGTAGGTATGTGATTACCTAGGACTCGATAAATGGATCCCAATTAATGGGATTAGACAACGTGGGTACCAGGATATACGCTATCCACGGATATTTTCCCGGGTTTTTGGGGTGTCACAACTTGGTATCAGAGCTTAGGTATACGAATACCTAGGGCTTGGCGGGCATGGGTCTAAATCATTGCATTTATGGTGCATTTCATATTTTGTCCTCAATATGCTACATGATTGTAGAAAGAGTGAATTATATACATGGTAAATGTATATAGGAAAATATGAACACTAGGGTTAGGCGAACATAACCTAGGGTTCAAATGAATAAACGGAATAGTTCAGGATGGAATGTCATATGCACTACTAGTTGGACTAGAAAAAGGAATCTCAATTTGCTATTTGACACATGTAGATGACAAGTCGAGGAAGGGGATGCCGAGGTGGTGGGTGGAGCAACAACCCACTACCACCAGCCTTTGACCAACAAGCCTTCATGAGGTTATCAGGCCGTGAATCGCTACTATTGCATGTGTGAGTGCAAGAATCGCTACCATTGCATAGGCTAGTGTAACAACAGGCCAAGGGGGGTTAAGTAACCTCCAAAGGTTCAAGGCACATCATCCTTCAACCTTTAAGGGAGGAGGGGATCTGATGATAGCTGATCATTGGTTCCGACAAGTGGAAAAGATATTGGAGGCTATGGAGATCATCTCTGATGACACCAAGATAAAGCTAGTCGTAGTTTAGTTAGAGGGTGAATCCCAAATATGGTGGGATTAGGTCAAAGCCTCGAGGGACTTAGAGGCAATGACATGGGAAGAGTTCTGAGAGCTCTTAATAAGTTTTTCCCGACATCTACTCGACATGCAAAAGCTCGGGAGTTCTTGGAATTGAGACAAGGAACGATGACAGTGCTTGAATACGTGGCTAAGTTTATTGAATTAGCCCGTTTTGCTGGTGAATATGTAGCCATGGACATGGCCAGGGTGAGAAAGTTTGAGAATGGATTGAAACTATCCATCCGGAGTAAAATTGTGGGACTTCTCTTGTAAGATATGGACTTGATGGTCAGGACAGTTATGGCCATTGAGAGGGAAGTAGATGATTCACGGAACATTCGAGATGCGGGTGTTAAGGATAAGAGGACGGAGAGCTAACCTTCTTCTTCTATCTTAGAGAAGAAGCAGAGGACTCCTACTCTGCAGCGGTTTCAGGGACAGGGTCGCGACTATCAGGGCCAAGGCCAAGGTTGATTATCCCAGAGTGGGAGACACTTCAAGGCTCTGGGCCAGACAGGGCAAGGGACATGTTTCCATTGCAATCAACCTAGACACCTGAGGTGGGATTGTCCTTAGAGGCCAGAATCCTAGAGTTATGGAACACCCGCATTTCAGTCATCAATGGGATCGCATACGATTTCAAATTTTGTTCCTCCTACTCCCCACCATAGGCCAGAGAGACAAAGACGCCGTAGGCGCCGCATGAGCCCTACCACTTCGTAGTTAAGCCAGATGGGCCAAAGCAGGGATCGTTGTAAGACCCGAGAAATTCCAATTTCTGGAAAAAAGGCAAAATAGTAATTTCGATTACAAAATTGTAATTTCGGTTAAAAATCCGGAATTTATTCTCTAGATCTCAGATGATGAAACGAATTTCTCAATTTATCGAATCGCCTCACGAAATCTGTGATAAAGACATAAAATCCTCATTTCGACTCGAGACAGCTTGAATTTACACGTCGAGGCATCGCGGTTCTGGGTGTCAGAAAACGATTTTCATGCACGAAGTCACATATAACATGTGTACTCCATGTGTCGCAAGTGGCATGAGTAGAGAAATGATGAAATCTGACGTCGGTGACAAAGGTCGAATGTCAAAACCGGGAAAGCATGGACATAATGGTCATTTTAGAAATTGTTTAAAATGAGGATAATGCCAAAATGAACAATGTCGCTCTTCAAAAGGAAAAGGTGTCGAGCAGAGGGATAATGCAGGGGAGCAGCAGTTGTGATTTTTGAGTTTTTTTTCTTAGAGAGAGAGAGACTTCTCTCTAGTTTTCCAGAAAATCCGACCGTCTGCAGTCTTCGGGACAAGAAGGAAAGTTGCTCTACGCGGAGCGGGCTACGCGTGGACACCAGATTTGAGGAGTTTTGACAAACTCCGTGAAGTAGGGGTTTCTCCCTACTTGGGTTTTACACTTTATTTAAGTGTTTTTCAATGTTTCGGTTGGATTGAGGCCTTGAACGGCCGTTTGATAGGTCCCAAAACTTGAGACCGAATTGTTGTAATTTTTTTAGAGGCCCGTTTCTGCACAGTCCGTGGGTAGGGGCTGTTTGGTTTAATTGTGTGTTGATTTATGTATTAAATGGTGCTTTGTATGATAGTGGCCGGTAATTGTGGAAACCCGGTTCACTATGAACCGAGATGATTTGTGAATTTCTCGAGTAGTAAAATCAGGCTTCACTATTCCAAATGAAGGTTCTCAAAATATATTTCAGGTGAAATGTGTTTGATCGAGTAATTCAAGTTGAATTGCTCGTGTTTGATCATTACCCCAAGCGAGCTAATTTTGATATATGAAAATGAGAATTTACAATGATATGATTGTGTGAATTGGAATTTTTGTAAATATATGCATGTTTATATATTTACATGTGAATTAGACTGTATTGAATTGGCATATGCATTCCATATAACTGAACACCCTAGGACTATAGGAGTGAGTGCATGAGATGAGTCTAGAGAAAATGGTTCGGAGGGTTGTCTAAAATGTTAATTATCTGAGGGTAGTCCAAACTAAAAATATCAATCGTCGGAGACGGCCCAATTGATATACATCGGAGGGTAGTCCACAAATAATATCAATCGTCGGAGACGGCCCAATTGATATATACACACTGAGAGTCATTCCACAAAGAAACAAAATAATACCTCATACGAGGCTTAGCGAGCGAGGAGTCGGTGAGGACTCGGGGACGAGATGATGGGTTAGACATTCAAGTAGGATCATGCATTTGCTTGAATGTGTATTTATTTTGGAACATTGCACTGCACTTAGGTAGAGAGTAGCCCACTTAAGGCGATTCCACTACTGAGCATTAGCTCAAATTCTGCCGAGGGATATTATTTTACTGTGCAATGTGAGCGTATGTAGGACGGCTCATCCCTTAGAGACTGAGGTTGTGGGAAGAAGCCAGGTTGTGGCTTTGATGATTTTATACATGTATTAGAATTCTCTAATTTTGATATATGTGTTGTATAAGAGTAAATTATTAACTTTGTGAAACTATCGACGTAGTTGGTATGTTTTTACGTGATATTGTTATGAGTACTGCTTATAGCCCAAGCAGCCGCTTTACTCATGCGATGATATATTGACTTCTTCGGGATTGTGTTTATACAGTATTGTATTTAGGTAGAGCTCCCATAAAGGAGACTCCCACCCGATTCAAGGGCATCGGGTAACCCGACATCCACTTGTATTCCGATGCAAGGTCACTGGTAGTCAACTAATTCCTGGTTTGGGGGGTGTCACAATTGTGGTCGAGCCAGGGCTCACAAGCCGGGACTTTAGGGACTTAGAGGCGTGTCTACGCCATTACACCTCAAGTTGAGCTTACAGATCATTCGGTTATTCAGGGTATGTTTCTACTCTTTCGCCTATGGGCAAGACTGTTATTTGATTTTGGTGCATCTCATTCCTTTATTGCCACATCTTATGCGAAAGATTTAGGCTTAGAGGTTGAAACCTTGGAAAAGCTGTTGTATGTGAATTCTCCCCTAGGAACTAGGGTGAGTATTGATCTGATATGTCGAGATTGTTAGTTGGAGATCTCGATTCGCTTACTATGTATCTTCAAAGCATGGACACGCCGCAGTTTGATGTTATCCTTAGATGATCAAGCAATCCGCACCCAAGTCGTCATTGATTGCGATCATAGAAGGGTTATTGCCTACACACTAGATGATGTTTGGGTTATGTTTAAGGGGGATAAGCATGATACTATGCCCCAAGCCGTGTACGATTCTAGGTGGCACAGACAGTTGCAGGGTTGGTTTGCAAACCTTACCCTAGAGGACGAGGCGAGACAGAAGTTGGGTCTATCTCGGGTAGTTCATGAGTATAAGGATGTTTTTCTATAGGAATTATCGAGATTACATCCGCATAGGGATGTAGACTTCGTGATCGAAGCCATAACTCGAGCATCGCTCTATTTCTATTACGCATGTAATGAAGGCCACAGTTGCAAGAACTCAAGGTCCAATTACAAGAATGGTTGGACATGGGTTTTATTATACTGAACACTTCTCCTCAAAAGCTGTGTTGTTTACCAGAGCATGAAAAGACCTTCATTGCATTGACTAGCAACGCTAAATGTGGTTACAATCAAGAATCTGTGATCCTTAACAAAGATCGAGGATTTGTTTAATCAATCGAGAGGGCACGAGTCTACCTTAAGATAGACTCACACCCGGCTTATCGCCTGAGGTTAGGAGGGAGATATCCTTAAGACGGCGTTTAGAACGAGATATGGGTATTTCGAGTTCACAGTAATGTCATTCGGGTTGACGAATTCTCCAACAACATTCATGGATCTCATGCATAGGGTCTTTTAGCCCTATCGAGATCAGTTTGTTGTGGTCTTCGTGGATGACATTTTGATCTACTCCAAGTTAGAGGAGAAGCATGAGGATCATTTGAGTATTGTTCTCCATGCTTTGAGAAACCAACAATTGTATGCCAAATTTAGAAAATGTGAATTTTAGCTTACTGAGGTAAGATTTTAGGTCATGTGGTATCGGCTTTGGGTGTCTCATTAGACTCTAAGAAGGTTGAGGCTATTATGAGTTGGAAGAGACCCAATTCAGTCTTCGAGATACGCAGTTTCTTGGGATTGGCAGGGTATTACAGGAGGTTCGTTAATGACTTCTCCCAATTAGCTGCGCTTATGACGAAATTGACTCGAAAGGAGGTTAAGTTTGAGTGGAATGACTTGTGTGAGAAGGCATTCCAAGAATTGAAAATGAGGCTTACCTCAGCTCCTATTCTGATATTCCCAGAGAGGGAACAGAGGTACACAGTGTATTGTGATGCCTAGAAGGATGTACTGAGATGTGTTTTGATGTAGCCCGAGAGGGTTGTGGCTTATGGTTCTTGGCAGTTAAAGAATTATGAGCGAAGTTACCCCACACATGATATGGAATTGACAGCCATTGTCTTTGCCTTTAAGATTTGGTGCCACTACCTATATGGTGAGTAGTTCGAGGTGTTTTCAGACCACAAAAATCTTAAATACATATTTACCCTGCGGGACCTCAATATGAGGCAACACAGGTGGATGGAGTATTTTGAGGATTATGATTCGCGGTGTAGCCCGTAGGGTATTCTGAATCAACAAAATTTATAACCTAATACCTCATACTACCATAGCATGGCTACTATAGTATAACGACTCTAGGATCGTCCATAGGGATAGGTTTTCTTCTTGGAAATGACTAACAATGAGGCTCAAACTGGTGATTTCATTTTGGATATTTAAGTTGTGATAAAAAGAGGGAATTTTAATGATTAAAACTAAAAATAAAAACTTACTAAAACATAAAAACAAAAACCTTGGAGTGTCAGTCGCTTAGGTTTCGTATCTTTAGAAAATGAGGTTTTCCTAGTTCTACCTCTCAATTGGGGAAGATAACATATAGTTAACTCCGAAACCGGATCTTCATTTAGCTATAAAAATTGACCCTAAATAAATATCCTTGAAAAATAGTATTTTCTTCCCATTAATGGTCTCGGACAGTAAAGAACATCTCCTTGACTCACCTTCTAATAGCTCATAAATGATAACTAACGAACATCAATGGATCTAACAATAAGCATCCAATGAGCCCTGAAAGCTTACCAAATACTGGGCATTCAAGGTGAATCGAAGGGATCAAACCTAGGGTTTGAAGGAAATAAAAACATCCTTTAATCCCCTTCAAATAACCCATAGATGATAACTAACGAATGTCAATGGATCTAGCGATAAGCATCCAATGAAACGCAAAGCCATCAAATACTCGATCATTCAAGGTAACCAAGGATTAAACCAAAGTTTTTGAAAATAAACCATTAATGGTGTAAAATACCAAGAACATGGAAAAACCCACACTTTTCATCCGGAATCCTTCAATTGCTCTTTACTCTAAGGAAACTAGGGTTTTAGCCACTCCTATTTTCGAGGTCAGTTTCGTTTGCTCGAGAAAGAGAAGAGAGAAAACGGCAGGACACGTAAAGCTTCACGTGAAGCTTTATTGAAAAATGAACTGAATGATTACAAAGTCTTTTTGAGGCAGTTTTATAACACCAAACTCCTTTACAAATTACCAAAAGATACAAATAAAAAACTATTACACGAGGGTAAGCTGGTAAGAATAACAAAAAAAGTCAAGGTTGCTGCTAATTTTTGCAAGCCCTACGAAAATTCGCAACCCTTGTGAATTTTGTAGAGTTGTTAATGTGATCTTTCTTCTCTTCTCGCATTTGCCCTCGCTTTTGCCTTCATCGCTTCAAGCTCAATTGCTACTGATTTCTTCATGCTTAAGCTGAATCCCTGTTTTTCAATATATATAGCCTGAGAATAACAAAACTTGCCACAAAATTCGATTAGTAGCCTTGCTAGGTCCTTAATGTGCCAACTGGGTTAATTAAGCGGATTACTACACAAAAAGTGCTTAAAACTTAGAGTGTCAAGGGTATGAAACAGCACTATTTGGGTAGTAATCACTTCCCCCAACCGATACATTGCTAGTCCCTTAGCAATGAAGGAAGAATAAAGCAATCGAAAGCAAGACAGACTATATATATATATATCCACAAGGAATGGTTCTCCAAGAGCAAGGACGTGATAAAACCCAACCTTAAACAAAAATCATCGAAATCCTGCCCAATGACTATCTCAAGAGAAGTATGTGCTATGCAAATTCAAGTATCAAAATAGTGTCAACTCCTAGATAATGAACCTGAAACCTTCCACAAAAAAACTAAGTTTTAACTTGATTAGTTTTCAAAACTAGTCTGCCAAACCGTCCCCCAAACCTAGCTCTTTTCTATATACCCAGCGCACTAACTAACCTCAATAGATCAGTCCCACTTTATTTCACAATTCTTTTCAGGTCGTAGGGGTGCAATGCTGAGGGAATCGAATTCACAATTGTCCATGTAACGGGGGTCCACCGATGACTCCCAAATCCACTAAGGTTTAGGCATCAAGTCATAAGGATTTCTCAACCACTAACATCTCTGTGTTCTCACCCTACTTTAATAAGCTCGAAACCTCAAAGACCTACCCCAAAACTCCACCTATCCACCCGTGTAACGAAAGCAACAAAGCTCTGTGACGCCCAAACCCCGGGGGTCCGTTGACTACCCACAACCTCGTAATACCCGTTTGTCTCGTATCGCGAGACGACCCAAGTAAAATGCCTCGGGCTCATAAACCAATACTATAAACAAATAGCACAACTATATTCTAATTATCTCCCAATAATTCAATAGTCGATTACATCTTTATACAAACATATATTAAAATCTAAAATTTAATACATGTTATATCCAAAAGCATCAAAGCCACAACCCGGCTTTCTTCAAAATCGGCCTCTAAGATGAGCCATCTCCTCGAACGCTCCCTGTACATGAAAATATGTTCCCTCGACAGGGTGAGCTAAGGCCTAGTAGTGGAATCACCCTAAGTGGGTTACTCTCCACCTAAGTGCATATGCAATGTTCCAAAGTAAACACACACTCAAGCAAATTCGTGATCCTACTTGAATGTCTACATGCCCGTTCCCATGTCACGAGTCCTCGCCGACTCACTCACACTTGCCTAAGCCATGTATGAGAAAATAATCATTTTCAAAACAAAACTTGTTGTTCTTGAAAAGATACTACCGAAGTGTCGGTAAAAATATGGGACTACCCTCCGAGTCGAATTGGTTACAGGAGTTCAAATGGGCCATGGTCCTCATCCGAAATGATCCATTGGCCCATCTCCCAACCCAATTCCAATATCATCCCGTGAAATTCCTTTCGCAGCCATGTCCGTTTACAACCATGTCATGCACTCACACCTAGTCCTAGGTTACCCAAAGGCATAAGGAAAATGCATTATGCCATTTTCAAAACCATTTATACAATATGTCACTATGCATATTTTCAATCAACTACAATTACACACATGTAATTCAACACATCAATCATCACCAAATTTAGCTCACTCGAGCAATTTACATTATCATCTCCAATGGCTTACAAACACAATTTAATTCCATATAATTGTGTCATTGTATTAACACATTAAATCATGTCTTAACCTATCTATTTCCACACATACCAAGCCATTCACATCAAACAATTCCAATGCCAAAGCACATGGACATTTATGGTACATTTCATACAAAATGGGATTGTTTTTACAGTCCCAAAATAGAGCAAGTGGGCTGTCCACGGGCAGCCCACTCCTCCTACATCGGTTCCTCTTGATGGAACCGAATTTCACACCCATTTCCGGTCTCCTACTCACCAAAACATAATTTATTGAATAAATTATGATCCAAGGCTCCCAAACAGTCCACACACACTGTCACGAACTGCCCACACGGCCCTAAAATTTTCACATTTTGATTCCAAGATTTGGAACCGATCAAACGGCCACTCACGACCTCAAACCAACACAAACATCAACAAATCACTTAAACCAAGAATAAAACAAGTAGGATGAAACCCCTACCTCACGGATTTTGTCGAAACTCCTTAAAATCGGAGCCCACGTGTTGCCCTCGCAGCGTAGAACAGCTTTCCTTCTCGGCCCGAAGAAATTCGACTGTCGGATCGCCTGAGATCTTAGAGAGAAGGAGGTCCTTCTCTCTCTAAAAACTAAATCCTAAGCCCACTGTAAGAAATGTCCAGCCCCTCACGTTTTCTTTTGGTCTTTTAAGGTAGGAAATGACCACTATGCATAATTTTGTCTTTTCCTCATTTAAAATTTTCAAAATTACAATTATGCCCTTCTTCCCATTAGTTTGACTTTTCAACCCAATGGCATCATGCCATGTGTCAACGTGGGTCCCACCTTGAGCTCAACTTGACTGAATTGGAGCTTGACACGTGGCACCCTGTGTGCCACTCAAAAATGCGCCAAGTGTCCCGCCCGACGCTCGTTTCCTCGAAAAACATGCAAATTCCGACTGTCTCGGAATTCGACGAAATTCGACGTGGTAGCTAGATTTCGCGAGACGATTCCAACGGTGAAGTCCGTTTCGTCATCCGAGATCTAGAAAAATTTTGGATTTTTATCAAAATTACGATTTTGTTCTTTTTAGAAAATTAATTTTCTTGGTCTATACGTTGACTCCCAACCAATTGGCTTAGTGCACCAGTTTTAAAGAATTTCGCTTTATATACCACGGACCGCGCCGTGTTTCAAGGCAAGTGTCACAAATTTTTTATTTTTTATTTAAAGACTCATTGGTCTTTTATTCAAGGGTCCCGACCTATTAAAGGTGGTCAAAGGTACTAGGTCGGATTTTTGGAAGGCTTAGGAGGCAAGGCAATTTTTCAGCTTATAATTGAAACCTAATGTGCACAGTGTGTGGTTAGTTCAAAGTGGAAGAGGTAAGGTTGAAGACAAGAGGAGTTTCCACACTTCATCAACCTTTATAAGCATAAAACAACTCTAAAATCAAAAGCATTGGAGCACAGTTTCAATTTCTCCCATTGCAAGCTGAGAATTACAAAAAAAAAAAGGCAATTAAGGAGACTGAAAGTAAAATGCTAAAATAAAAATGATAGGAGAAAAATAACCATCTGAAGTATGAGACCATGATCCACCAAAGATAGTCATTATACTTAAGCAAGGCACCATCCCCGGCAACGACGCCATTTGATTCATGTCCCAGTGGGGGTATCAATCAACAAAATTTATAACCTAATACTCATACTCATCGTAAAGGCATGGCTACTATAAGATAAATGCACGGTGGACGTCTACTGTGGATGGGTTTTTTCCTGGAAATGACTGACAATGAGGCTTAAACCGGTGGATCATTTGATATTTGGGTTGTGATAAAAAGAGGGAATTTTAGTGATTAAAACTAAAAATAAAAACTTACTAAAACATAAAAACAAAACCTTGGAGTGTCAGGTCACTAGATTTCAGATTCCTTAGGAAAATGAGGGGTTTTCCAAGTCTTTACCTCGCATTAGGGAGGATAACATATAGTTAACTCCCAAACCGGATCTTCATTTAGCTATAAAAACTGACCCTAAATAAATATCCTTGAAAAATGGTATTTGCTTCCCATTAATGGTCTCGGACAGTGAAGAACGTCTCCTCGACTCACCTTCCAATAGCTCATAAATGATAACTAACGACCATCACTGGATCTAGCAATAAGCATCCAATGAGCCCTGAAAGCTTACCAAGTACTGGCCATTCAAGGTAAATAGAAGGGATTGAACCTAGGGTTTGAAGGAAATAAAATCATCCTTGAATCACCTTCAAATAACCCATAGATGATAACTAACGAATGTCAATGGATCTAGCGATAAGCATCTAATGAACCCAAAAGCTTATCAAATACAGATCATTCAAGGTAACCCAAAGGGATTAAAACCAAAGTTTGAAAAGAAACCATTAATGGTGTAAAATACCTTCGTTAAAACATGGAAAACCCACACCTTTTCATCCGGAACCTTCACCTAGTTTCCTTTACTCCAAGGAAACTAGGGTTTTAGCCAATCCTCCTATTTTCAGAGATTGTTTAGCTGTCAAGAAAGAGAAGAGAGAAAACAAGAGAAAATACGTAAAGCCACAAGTAGTTTTATTGAAAATGAACTCGAATGATTACAAAGCCTTTCGGTTGTTTTAATAAAGACTAAACCCCTTTACAAATTACCAAAAGATATAAATAAAACACTATTACACTAGGGTAAGCTGGTAAGAATAACAAAAATACAAAAAGTCAAGGTTGCTGTGAATTTTCGTAAGCCCTACGAAAATTCTCAACCCTTGCTAATTTTGCTAAGTTGCTACTGCATATTTCTTCTTCTGCTTCTGGTTCTGCTTTTGCCTTCTACTGCTCTGAAGCTCTGAATTGCTATTGATTTCTTCATGCTTGAGCTAAATACCTGGTTTTCAACATATATAGTCTAAGAACAACAAAACTTGCCACAAAATTCGATTAGTAGCCTTGCTAGGTCCTTAACGTGCCAACTGGGTTAATTAAGCGGATTACTACACAAAAAGTGCTTAAAACTTAGAGTGTGAAGGGCATGAAACAACACTATTTAGGTAGTAATTAGATTATGAGTTCACTTTGCATTACCATCCCGATAAGGCAAATGTGGTGGTTGAAGCGCTCAGTCGGAAATCACAAGGTGTATTGGCTAATATAGCTTCCCGAGAGTGGCGGATGCTCGAGGTCGCGAGACAAAGGTGGACTACACCATGTAGATCGACTCGTATACTGGGAGTTTGGTGGCGCGCCTCCCTACTAAGTAGAGTGAATGAGTCCTAGGGACAGGACACAGAGACAGCATCTATTAAGGATCGGGTACAGTCAGGTACCGATGACAAAGGTTGGGCTATGCACACGGATGGTAGGTCTTAATATGGGGCAAGATCAGGGTTCCCGATTGCGCATTTGAGGAGAGGAAATTGATTCGCGGCCAACAAGAGGGGGTGAGCGGAATCAACAAAATCAGATCCTATATTCTCCCACGCCGTAGTCAAGCTACCGCAGTGATACGGGTCTAGGGTCGAACACGGGATGGGCTTTTCATCCTAGAATGACTTGCATAAGTGTGAAAAGGTGTTTTCTATTTGATTTTGGATTTGTTTCAAAAACAAAGGTGAGAAGTTTGAAAACCGAATAATCGTAAAGACTGAAAGTGATGTGAAAAGGTAACTTTGAAGACGAGTCACTAACTTGATAACATAGTAAGAACAGTGTCTCTCGGGTTTTATCCTCGTGATTATGACAAGCAACCCATAAATTCAAGCCATAACCGGATCTGTTTAACTAGAAAACCCAACCCTAGAAAAACCACTCCTATTTGAGTCAACACAGAAACATGCATCTATACCCTTTTAGTTTGAACCCTAATATCTGAATATCATTTCAAAGGGCTCGTAAAGACCATCTAAAACCACAAGCAGCATCTAGCAATAAGTATACACTGTATCCTAAAGCATGTTAAGTATCACAAATTAATGACATTAAATGATATTCAACCCTAGTTTGAGAAGATGGGAGCCATAAATACAAAGACTGTGAGTATTCAACACATGAGGACAACCTCAGAATCGCCCACAACCAAGCTAGCTTCCTTCCTCTTCAAAGAAAGAGGCTTTAGCTACATCTCTTGAAATGTCATCCCCAAGAGGGTTGTTCAGCAGCCTAGAAAATGAGAGAAAGAGTGGTAGAGAAGAGAGAAAAACCAAACCCTAACTCGAAGCCGCGAGATATTTACATGAAATGTACCAGCAAGATTTCTCTCCAATTTCTTCTCTTCTTGTTACAAAACTATGGGGGCTTATATAGCCACCCATTTATGTGGAAACTACAATAAAGCCTAACATTTTGGCTAAAATAAAGGACAAGGAAGTAATACACCAAAATGAAGCTTCCGCTTGCATTAATTACAAAAGGATGACAAGGCGCATACTCTCGCTTAGGTACAAAAAAATTCCCTCGCTAGGTAGCGAAATCACCAAGAGATAGTTTAAATCGAAAATTCGCTAGTATCAAGTACTACATAGCGAAATTTCGCTAGCTTAGCTTAAATTTTAGGTGATAAATAAATCGATTTTTTTCGCTAGGAACAGCAGAGCTTAAATCCGTCTAGCTTGTAATTAATAATTTCGCTTAGGATTGCGAATTTTCTATGATTGCGAATTCGCAATCCCAAATAAATTTTCGCAGAATCTTAGCTTAAATTCCCGGAATTGCCGATCTTCACCGTATGGCCTAACGCTTCCTATACGCACCAACTTTTATCACTTTGCCTTTCTTGATTTTTGGTATGTTTGATGGTCGATGAATGGGTCTAATCTTCATGGTTTAGCATATGCCCCGATATCAACTCTCAAGGCACGCAAAACCTCGCAAAACAACCAAAATAACCTCTAAACATAAGTGATACTAAGAACACTTAACACTTCAATTGGCATACTGACATGTGATTAGCGCAAAGCACTCAAAACCTATCTCGAAATAGGGTCCAAAATAGCACTGGGCACCAATCACACCCCAACCGAAACGTTGCTAGTCCCTTAGCAATGCAAAAACTAAAAGCGGAGATGTGTATGCGTGATTTTCAAAAAAGTTTATTATTCAAAAGGTGTATATACAAATAAATATTATCTTTAACCGAAAATTGACACCAAGTTTGAAAACCGACATGAAAGAGCCAAAACCATTCAAGAACAATTTCAGGTCAATATTGGTTCCATGACTTTTAACTTGAATTTCCACCAAAGTCTAATGGTTCTTTATGTAACCAGATCGAGCCAATAAATTGCAAAATTGTTCCCTCCCCCCAACCTAGCACTGGTATGGCCTTAAGCTGTTGAACAACCTAGATAAGGATAGTTACGCACTACTGTCTTTAAATAACTACATTGTAGGGTGCAATGCTCAAAACCCGATTTCACCAAAGTCCGCGGTAATCTGGTCCACCACGACTCCCAACCACACAGTTTAGGCATCAGTCAAAAGGATCACTTCCTACAAACTCTACAGCTTCACCTCGACCAATGACTCAAAATCGCCAATCACAAATCGGGCAATCCCCACCTTATCCACCCATGTAACGAACACTAAATCGATGACCCCAACCAATTAGTTTAGGGCATCGGGCTTCAAAGGCTTTTCGCCATACACCCTCTGACCATGTTCGGGCTTCAAAGCAAAGGCCACGATTTTATTTTTCTTCTTTTTCTTTTTCTTTTGCTTTTCTTTTCTTTTTCTTTTTCTTTTTCGCTTTCTTTCTTTTTCGAAGACTACATCGTCTTCATATGTGGGTAACACAAACTCATCATGGGTTGCCAACATGCCTAAAGCCTACTTATGCAAAGTGAAAAGGAGGTAAACCAATTCACGTTCTATTGAAACAACTGGTGTGCAGCAGGTGAATTAGCTTAAGTGGAGAAATGTTCGCTACATGCCGAACTTCAATTGACCAAAATTATATCAAACATGGAATTTGTTCTAACATAAAGGTGACAAACAGGGTTTCAAATTTTCCATTTAAAGGCAATTCAATTGCCCAATTAAAGCAATTCAATTGTCCAATTGAAGCAATTCAATTATTCAATTGAAGACAAAAAAAACGATTACATAAGGTGGAGGCACAAAAAGTTTATGCAAAAGTAAAGGAAAACAAAATTTTAACATCCAGGACATATAGAGCATGAAAATTACCTTTAACCGGCTCCTTAAGTATGGTGGGGATTGTAGGACTCAGGAGGGTCTGGAAGAGAGAATTTCTCCCGCCGGCTTGTCGCACCACATGTGGTTTCACCCTCTCGTCCATTGGACTTTTAAAACACACTGCTATCATCTCGATTGATTAGATTCATCAACCATTGGGATATGCTCATTAAACAAATGAACGGGACCTGTCCATCGTGGACTTGAGCTTGCTCCGGAGCTAGGATGGAGTTTGGAGTCGTATAAAAGAACTTGGTCGCCCTCTTTGAAATTCTTCCTGGTTATCATTTGATCATGCCATCTTTTTTATTTTTCCTTTGCAATCCTTGAATTCAAGTAGGCATCATTCCGTATTTCTTCCAACTCATTGAGATCAAGGAATCTCTTAACTCCGGCCCTACTTAGGTCCATGTTCAGCTTCTTGATTGCCCACCATGCTTTGTACCGACTCCACCGGAAGGTGACATGCCTTACTTTTGATAGACCAACTTAAATAAGGGACATTCCTAAAATTGTCTTGAAAGCTGTCCTGTAGGCCCACAGCGAATCAAGCAGTTTGATAGACCAATCTTTCCTGTTGGTGTTTACCACCTTCATTAGAATGGTCTTGATCTCCCTATTGGCAAGTTCTACTTGACCACTTGTTTGAGGATGGTAAGGTGGCCACTTTGTGTTTCGCTACACCATACGCCATGAGGTTTTCAAATGGTTTGTTATAGAAATGAGAACCTCCATCACTAATAATGGTTTTCGGTACCCCAAACCTGGAAAAGATATTGGCTTTCAAGAATTTAATTACCACCCTATTGTCATTGGTCTTGCAGGGGATTGCTTCAACCCACTTGGAGACATAGTCTACTCCCACCAAAATGTATGTATGACCATATGACGGGAAGGTCCTGAAGAAATCGATGCCCCACACATCGAATAATTCGACTACCAAAATTGGGCCCTAAAGGCATCATATGACGGCGTAGACAACTTCCCAAGCCTTTGCATCTCGGTTACATACACAAGACATTTGGTGTGCTTCCTGAATAAGGAAGGCCAAAAGAGAAACCCGACTCGTGAAGACCTTCATTGCTGTTTTCTCGGGAAGTAAACACCACCATTGTGCACTCTCATGGCAAAGGGTTCAAGATTCCTAACTGCCTCTCCGGCACGCATTTCCCGATTATTTGATCCGCACAATACTTGAATAAGAAGGCCTTCTCAGCAATAAGAATGGATTCTAGCAAAGAAGTACCTCCTATCCTCGCCTTTCCACTAGCCGAGTTTCCTCCCTGTGGAGAGAAATTGGCAATGTGAGCATACCGTGGAGTTTTTCCAGCCGCATCGTGGATTCTCAGAAATTCATCATTGATGGGTGGACTAAGAGTGTCAGTGAGCTATTGTTAACCTTTGACATGATCTCGCCACCACATTCTCTACTCCCTTCTTGTCTCACTCTGCAAATTAAACTCAAGTAGAAGAACCCATCGGATGAGCCTTGCTTTTTGCATTTTGTTTGGTCAGAGGTATTTCAGTTTTAAAATGGTCCGTAAAATGACTATATCAGACCCAACCAAGTATGCTCGAAATTTGTCTAGAGCATATACCACTGCCAACAATTCCTTCTCTGTAGTAGTATAATTCCTTTGTGCGTCATTCAAGGTTTTGCTTGCATAATAGACCACATGAGGTTTCCCATTTTCTCTTTGGCCAAGTACTGCTCCTATAGCAAGGTCACTTGCATCACACATTACTTCAAAAGGTAACTGCCAGTTAGGTGCTCGGACTATTGGGGCAGTAGTCAAATGAGATTTCAGCTCTTCAAAGCTCTCCCGCATTCTCTCCTAAACAAACTTGGCATCTTTCTAGGAGCTTGTACGTGGTTTAGCACCTTCGAGAAGTCTTTAATGAATCGTCTATAAAACCCGCATGACTTAAGGAATCGCTTTTAATCATTTTTACACTCATTGGAGGCTGCAGTTGGAATAAGTCTGATCTTTGCTTTATCAACTTCATTCCCTACACATGTGCCCCAATACAATTCCTTGGTTAACTATAAATGGCATTTCTCCCAGCTTAAGCACCAAATTCCTTTTCTATGCACCTCGCAATATACCTGATTGGTCAAACATTCTTCAAAATTGCCCCATATACAAAGGATGTCATCCATGATACCTCCATTATACGCTCCACCATATCACCGAACATACCTAAGCATACACCAAAGTGGGTCATGCTGTAGCGACCAAAGGCATCCTATAAGCATATCGTACAAATGGACAAGGAAAGTGGTTCTTCCTCATCTTCGAGCAATATCTATCCTGGAAACATCCTCGAATACCCATCCAAAAACAATAGAATGGGTGTCCAGAGACTCTTCAAGGAGCCGATCACTAAAGGCAACGGAAAGTGGTCTTTCGTGTTACCTCATTGAGCCTCCTATAGTCAATGCACACTCTCCAACCGGTAGTTAGCTCCGTAGACAATTCTTCACCTTTTCATTCTTTACAAAGAGTCACCCTGATTTCTTAGGCACCACCCGAGTTGACTCACCCAAATGCTATCGGAATGGGGTAAATGATACCGTTTGGAGCATTTTAAGACCCTCAATGCGAACTACTTCCCGCAGTGGTTCAACCTCTGCCGCTGCCTTAATAGCTTTAGACTCCTCTTCTAAATAGATGTGATGGGTACAGATTGATGGATTTATGCCCTTCAAATCAAAAATTTTCCATCCCAATGCTTGCTTGTTCCCTTTGAGAAGATGTAACAGGTCATCTTCCTGTGCAGTGGTCAACAATGAGGAAATTACAACTGGACACTGCTCATTTTCTTCCAAAAATGCATACTTTAACTCAGCTGGGAGTGGTTTGAGCTCTAGCTGTTGAGGTTCCTTTGGTTCATCACCGCCATCAGAGGTAAAATTTCGCTTTTTCTTCCAATACCCTTTGTGTATGAAACTCATGCTTTGAGGTTCTTGTTGCACTGACACTCGCACAATTTCGAGTTAATAAATCTCGCCCCGTCGCTTCATTAGCCTGCTCTTCCAGATCGCATCTATTACACAAATTTCTTCACGGCCATCTTCCTCTAAGTGCATATGCCTTTACTCAAAATGAAAATATCGAAGTTCTAAGGTCATATTCCCAAATGTGAGCTACATAACCCCGCTTCTAAGTAGCTTTATTATGGCATTTGAAGTGGCCAAAATGGCCTCCCCAAAATAATGGGCACATGGCGGTCCCACCGCAATCGGTCTCCGCTAGACAAGACAACAAACCCACTGATAGTAAAATCGTCCACTTGTATTTAGAACATCCAATGGTCCCTTTGGTATTTACTGCATCTATCAACTAATGACAAGGTGATGGAAGTGGGTTTCAGCTTCACCCAAACCCAATCGTTTACATGGAATAAGGCAAAAGGTTTACACTAGTTCTAAATCTAATGCTATTTTCCACACTAAAGCCTCTAACATTGGGATCTGAGATTGTAGGACATCCGTGGTCTTTGTATTTGCATCAAGTCTTGCATCTGGATGATGGCACTCACTGTCAAATAAAGGCCTTTGCTCACATTAAGACCCCTTTTACTCGTATGCTCCCAAGAATTTTGCGTAAGTGGGGATCATGATCATGTCAAGAGAGGAATATTAACTTTCACTACGTAAAACCTCTAACATTTCCGATTGGTTATCTGGAATTTTTCCTTTTCCTGAGAGCTTATGGAAAATGGTGGGGTACACTAATCTTCTCTTCCTTATCAAAATCGTTTCAAGTGAGGATCAACCAAAGGTTGTATCCGACCGGGATTAGAGCCGGGTCTCTGATTCAATCACCACTTCTAAGAGTCACATCGCTTTAACTTCACGCTCCGATATTTGGACTACTGGGTCACATATTTCATTCGCTCCTCTCGATGTTGTCATGGACCGGAAGCAGCCTTTTCTTTTTCTGCAAATCCCGCACTACCGGTCGGATAGTTTTGAAATTCCCCGTAATGCATGTTGTCCAAATCTTTACTATTAAGGAACTCTATTGCTTCAATTCTTCCAATTAGTTTGTACATTTAGCACCTTCTATTCTTCTACAAATATGCCTACCACTTTACTCAAATTCAGATCACTGCTCAACAGAGAAGAAAGTGGAAAAGGTCATTTGTTAGATTTGGCGTGGAACCAAATCAAGCCACGTGCTCCCGGAGGGGCGTATGCAAGGGGGGTTTGGATTTCCATGACAGTTTCGACAATTTCTCCAATAGGGTTATTTGGGTGTTACCATACTGGAGCATCGGCGGGTGGTTTATTATTGATTTATGGCATGGGCATGCTCTTGACAGTGCTCCTCAGGGTAATTATTTGACTGAAAATTGAAGCAAGAAAATTAGGATGAAGATAACTCATTTACTGTTTGCATTTCATGCTGATTTTTCATTTCCAGATCGTCCAATCTTTGAGTTAAACTGGTCAATTTCGCTTTCATCTCTCGTGGTCTTCTTCGTGAAATGCACTTGCCTCCCCTTGGTGGTTCACTGGTATCTTAATCTTTCAACTTCCCAGACTAGGTTCATCCTGCTTTGGAGGTTTCAGCTACATAGTTCAAAAATCCATAGCTTCATCGATGTTTACTCAAAAAGTTACCCCACACATAGTTTCCAAAGAATTTGCTTCATAAGGTGAGACATACCACCATAGAAGTGGTTCACCAACATCCATGTATCAAACCCATGATGTGGACATGCACTGATGGTCTCCATAAATCTCTCCCAACACTGATAAAACCTCTCACCATCTTGAGCTGCAAAGGTATAAATTTGTCTTTTCAAATTGTTGGTCTTATGATAATCGCAACTTCTTCAGAATTCCCGCCCGCAAACAAACCCTTCAATTTCCCCTAATGGTTCTAAGCCCTGAGTTTAGCTAAATTCGCCTTGTCTCAGTGGTTAATGGAAATAAGCCAGCTTAAGCAAATCCATGTCCATCATTCCTTCCTTAAAGGTAGTGCATTTCCTCAAATCCCTAATATGAGTGTATGGATTTTCATTTTCCATACCATGATACGTGGGGAGTAAAGTACTAAGTGTGGCCTCACCGCTACATCTTCGCCAGAGGTACGATGCAAGAGGGGGCACTAACTCAGGAGGGTGGATGTGATCCCCATGGTTCTATAGCGTTGATTCATTGGGGTTCCCGTCGACTCGTTGTTCTTCGTGCAAAGGATCCATGGTATCTGCGGTGTACACCGACTTCATCGTTTCGTCAATTTGTGTGACCGACTTCTCCGTTAGCCCACCTGATGTGTCTCTATCCCACTGGAGCATAAACACCTGTTACAAAATTGTAGAGACAACAAAGAGCACCAACAAACTTGCAAAAAGGTTAAGATTAGCTAAAAATAACACTAACTGTATGATAAACAAAAACAAAGTGCTGAAGTTAACGCAGATGAAAACTTGCGCCACGTAACCGGGTTACAAAAAGAGCTAAAAGGTTACCTTTACGGTGGATGTTAATTCGGCACACTTCAACCTATCATTAGTAGTTTGGCACCATCCCCGGCAACGGCGCCATTTGATTCATGCCACAGTAGGGTGAGACGAATCAACAAAATTTATATCCTATATTCTCCCACGCTGTGAGTCAAGCTACCGCAAAGATAATGCCTCAGTGGTCAACACGGACGTTTTCATCCTAGGAATGACTTGCATAAGTGTGAAAGTAAGTTTCATTTGGATTTTTGGATTTGTTTCAAAAACAAAGGTGAGTAGTTTGAAAACTGAATAATCAGAAGACTCCAAAGATGTGGAAGGTAATCTTTAAGATTTCAGTCACTAACTTGATAATGATAGGCAAACAAGTGTCTTCGGTTTTATCTCGCATTATGACAAGCAACCCAGGCCAAGCACAACCTAGATGACTTGTTTAAACTGAAAACTCAACTCAGAAACCACTCCTATTTGAGTCAACACAGAAACATGCATCTATAGCCCCCTTTAGTTTGAAACTCCTAACATTCAACATCATTCGGCTCGTAAAGACTATCTAAACCACAAGGCATCTAGCAATAAGTATACACTGTATCCTAAAGCATGTTAAGTATTGGCCAAATTAATGACATTAAATGATATTCAACCCTAGTTTGAGAAGATGGGTTTGGCAACATGTGCACTGTAGTATTCAACACATGAGGACAACCCGTGAATCGCCCACAACCAAGCTAACTTCCTTCCTCTTTCAAAGAAAGAGGCTTAGCCAAGCATCTCTTGAGTTGTCATCTCAAGAGGGTTTGGCAAATCTAGAAAATGAGAGAAAGAGGAGAGAAGAGAGAAAAACTAAACCCTAATCAAGTCAGCGAGATATTTACATGAAAAATTGTGCCAAAATATTTCTCTCCAATTTCTTCTCTTCTTGTTACAAAACTACGGGGCTTATATAGGCCACCCATTTATGTGAAACTATTAATAAAGCCTAACATTTTGGCTAAAATAAAGTGACAAGGAAGTAATACACCAAAATGAAGTCTGGCTTGCATTAATTACAAAAGGATGACAAGGCGCATAATTTCGCTTAGGCACAAAATTTCACAGTAGCTAAATCACCAAGAGATACAGTTCAGAAAATTTCGCTAGGTATCAAGTAATTACTAGTTAGCTTAAATTTCGCTAGCTTAGCGAAATTTTTAGGTGATAGTGAAACTGCATTTTTTCGCTAGAACAAGGTAGAGCTTAAATCCTCTGGGTCTAGTTTAAAATTACCGCCAGATTGCGAAATTTTCGCTATGATTATAAATTTTCGCAAACTCAAATAAATTTTCGCAATCTTAAATAAATTCCCCGAATTGCTGATCTTCACGCATGGCCTACCAAGCCTCCTATATCGCACACCAACTTTTATCACTCTTGCCTTCATTCTTTCTTTGATTTTTGGTAAGGTTCACGGTCACGAATGGGGTTCAATCTGCTTGTTTAAGGCATGTCTCGGGACATTGAACTCAAGGTAATGCAAAACCTGCAAAACAACCAAAAATAACCTCTAAACGGCATAAGTGATACTAAGAACACCTGAACACTTCAATTAAGTATAATTGACATGATTGGGCCACAAGCAAAGCACTCAAAACTCCATCTCAAATGGGTCCAAAATAGCACTGGGGCACTAATCAAAATCCTCGTGGAATTCCTCTATCAAGCCTCTACTTTGTTGTACATCCAGGTGGCATAAAGATGTACCATGATCTTTATCGCCAGTAGTTTTCAAGTGGAATGAAGCAGTAAGTTAGGGATTTTGTTCGTCGGTGTCTCACGTGTCAACAGGTAAAAGATGAACACCAGAGGTCGACAAGCTCCAACCCTTGAAGGTAGCAAAGTGGAAGTGGGAGCACGTCATGATGGATTTTGTGACTCACTTGCCACAGACATCGCGAGAGCATGATGCGATGTAGGTGATTGTGGGTCGGCTCACAAAGTTGGCACACTTTCTAGCCTTACATATGACCTTCACTCTGGAGAAATTCTGTAACTTATACATACAAGAGATTATCTAGCTGCATGGAGTGCCAGTCACTATAGTATCGGACCGAGATCCTAGGTTTACGGCTCCTTTTTAGGAGAGTTTCTAGAGAGCCATGGGGACATAATTGATGATAAGCATTGCTTTTCAACACCAGACGAACGGTTAGACAAAGAAGACCATCCAGATGTTAGAGGACATGCTACGGGCATGCGTCTTGGATCTTAAGGGTAGCTAGGAAGAGCATTTACCCTTAGTGGAATTCCGCCTGGGCAACAACGCTTATCGCGAGTATACGTATTGACACCTTATGAGGCACTATATGGGAGACCATGTCAATCTTCTCGATCCGTTGGATGCAGGCAGGGAGAGAGACTTACAAACCGACCGCAAAGGACAATTTCGAAAAAGGTAAACTTAATATGGAAGAGTCTTTTCACGGATTAGGGCCGGCAGAAGAGTTACGCCGACAGACGACAATGACCCCTATATTTTGAGGTCGGCAATCATGTCTTCTTGAAGATGCTGCATAAAAGAGGAACGGTTAGATTCAAGTAAGGTATATCGACCTTCGAGGTACTCGAGAGGCTGTGGCACAAGCCATGTACTCAATCTGGCGTTACTACTAGGCTTCATTCTGGGTGTTGCAGTATTCCATGTCTCCATGCTCCAAAAGTACACTCAAGATCTGACTCATGTAGTGGATTAGGGTGAGCTCATTATTGATGCAGATGGGACCTTTGTGGAGGGACCTATGTGTATTATGGATAGCCGAGATCAGGTTTTGCGACACAAGATTGTGAGGCTAGTAAAGGTGTTGTTACAGAACTGAGGAGTGGAAAAGGCAACATGGGAATGCGAGGACACGATGCGTGCCACTTATCCCTCCTTATTTGAGGATAAAGGTACGTTGTTTAGTCATTTGATAATAAAAAAATAACTATAGCATATGCATGTGATTGTATGTATATGTGCGTGTGAATTTCGGGACAAAATTCTTTTAGGGGGGGTGGGGATGAATGTAAAACCTGGTTAAATTTGAACTTTTCCAAAAAAATATGGCAAACATAGTGAACTTGTCGCTACAATACAGGTTGAAAGCCTGGAATTTTTTTAGATCTCGGTTGACAAAGCGGACCTCACTATTGAATTTGTCTCGCAAAATCTAGTTACCCAAGCGAATTTCATTGAATTCCGAGATAGTCAAAATTTCATGTTTTTCGAGGCAACAGGTGTCGGGTGACACATGGCAAGCCATGTGTCACAAGGCATGCAAAGGCAAATGCATATGGACACATGGCTTGTGTCCACATGCATGTCAATGGAGAAGTCTATAAAAGGGGAGGGAAATCAATTTTTAGAGGAGGAGAGGAACTAAAAGGAAAGGAAGGAAAAAAAAAAAAAAAAAAAGAAAGGGAGAGAGAAAGATAAGGAAAAGGAAATCGGCGTTCCGATGGTTGGAACTCATCATACCAAGAAGAAAAGTTTGTATATTCGACAAGGGCAACACTCCAAGAGGTAGGGATTCTTCCTACTTTGGTTTATTTTCCACCATAAGGGTTGTGGGGTTGTGTCTTTGCCCTAAGATGTTGTTTGGCAGAAATTTTGAAATATAGGAATGTTGCCCTATTTTGATACTACACACTGGCCAGATTTTAGGACTAATTTTCAAGGGAGAAACTAAGGACTTCAGACTCGGTCCTTCATGTAAATTGTAGCCGAATCAATGAACTTGATGTAGGCTTTTGAATCACCAAAATCGGACCTCTATAGCCCAAGTTATGGTCCATTTCCCAAGACTGCCACAATTGGGTTGTTTATTTGTTGTGTCTGGATTTTTTGACTAATTTCGATGCAGATTTCGTGTTAACTTCATGGACTGTTTTGGTGGCTTGTTAACAACCAGTTGGTAGCCCTAACCTGACCAGTCTACTACCGCTTGGGGACTGGACAGCCTTGCTTTGGTGGTCCTATGGTCGACTGCGGAGGTCCGAAATTACATTGTTTTAAGGTGTTATTGCTTGATTTTGTGATAACATGCTTAATTGTTCTTACTGATATATATGTTTTAATATGTTGGCAATTAAATGAAATGGTTGGAAATTATATGCTTTTAACATAATTATCCATGAGACATGGAATTGATATGCAGTGCATTGCATATGCACAGAGACAACACATTCATGGGTGTAAGTTTATGGTGCCATCAAACACCATCCTTGGTGGTTGATGAGTGGGTTGAGTATTATTTAACAAAGTTCAGCGGAGTTCCACTGTTCGCAGAGCATGAAAACTTGTGTCGGGTAGTAGCAAGCAAGGATAGATACCCCATTGGGTGAAAGCCCTGGTATTTTTGGTTATACATATGTGTCTAACGGTGAAAGCCCGTAAAAGTGTAGGAAAGCATGCGAAGCCTACGGTGAGACCCCGAAAAATCGCCTACCCAAAAAGACATGTTTTGTTAATAAAATGATCCTTGGAAGTGAAACATCCAATAAGTTTTAATTTCTAAAAACTTGATTTTGTTTCAAAGTGATCATTGGATGAAATTCATCGACGATGGATGTTATCACACACTACGTGATTGCGGTGATGGGAGTCCCGATGACTCGGATTTTTCATGCATTGGGTGAGTCTCATCTCATTTTATGGCATGACATGTAATATTCCATTATAATTGCATCATTTGATTAGAATGTGTATATATATATATATATATATATATGAATGTGTCCAAGTAAACATTTTATGTGCATTTAAGGGGGTAATAGCCTCTATAGGAGTTTCTCTACTAAGTGTGGCTCACCTTTTATGGGAAAACATTTTAGGTGCAGGGTATACACAGGTGGATGGCTCTCATTTGAGGTCGAGAGATTGAAGAAAGTAGACCTGTGGCTGGTATAGTTATTTTTGTAAAACTTTGGAAAGAACTAGTTTTGGCATATGCCTGTGTATGTAATAGAGTTTGTAATTAAACTCATAGTAATATGTTTTGAAAATAGCATAAAAAGTTTATTGAATGTGGCTAAACGGATCCCGGTGAATGGGATTTGATAGTGTGGTATCAAGACACACGATATTCATAGGTAATTCTGACCCTTGCTTCACAGCATGGTGTCAGGGAGTTAGTATGTGATCACCTAGGACTCGATAAATGGATCCCAATTAATGGGATTAGACAGCGTGGGTACCAAGATATACGCTATCCATAGATATTTCCCTAGGTTGATGGTTGGTCAACGGACCCCCGAGTTCTTGGGGTGTCACACCCGCGCCCCTTGCAATTGATCAAATAAATCATCAATCCTTGGCAAAGGGTACTTATTCTTGATGGTAACCCTATTCAACTGCATATAATCTACGCAAAGTTGAAGGGTCTTGTCCTTCTTCTTGGCAAACAGAACCAGAGCGCCCTAAGGTGAAGTGCTCGGTCTAATAAAACCTTTGTCCAACAATTCTTGTAATTAGACCTTGAGTTCTTGCAACTCAGTAGGCGCCATTCTATGCGGAGTCATAGAAATAAGTGATGTACCAGGGTGTAACTTGATAACGAAGTCCACATCCTTGTGTGAAGGTAATCCCGACAGTTCCTGTAGAAAAACATCCTCATACTCGCGAACTACCCTAGGAAGACCCAACTCCTATCTCGCCTTGTCTTCCAAGGTGAGACTCTACTCGCCTAACCTCGTGAACCTGTCTCAGGTAATCTAGAATCGTACACTGGGTAAAACATCATGCTTATCCCCCGAAATATAAAGCGACAATTATCCTGTAAGGTAACCTCTTTACTTATCACAATCACTACGACCTGATAAAGACACTTACCCATCCCAAGGATGACATCAAACTCTGACATGTCCATGACCCTAAGGTCCACAATCAGTAGAATCCTTGATATCTCTAACTCACAGTCCTGACATATCTTATCAACTCTTACCCCAATTCCTAGGGGAGAACTCACATGTAATGACTCTTCCAAGGTTTCAACCTTTAAGACCAATTCTTTCACACATGATGTAGTAACAAAGGAATGAGATGCACCATAATCAAACAATACTCTTGCCCATAAGCGCGAGAGTAGAAACATACCTTGAATAATCAACTGATCTACACCCCGGGCCTCAGGTTGTAATGATCGACACGCCTCGGCCCCCCGACACCTCGGGCGATGAGTCTCTACGACCTCAACCCCCGCTTCATCTATCCGTCCGACCGTGAAGTAGTATACCTTGTGCAGCTTGCGACCGATAATTGCCTCTCCGGCCTATGGTGGGTAAGGGGAGGAACAAATCTGCTGCCTGCACATCCCACCGATGATCGGACCGAGGTGTCCCAGCTAACTCCGGGATTACTAAATTCTTCGCAGGACAATCTCACCTCAAGTGTCCAAAGGCCGCATGGCAATGGTGCACATGGCCCCGCCCGGCCGGCCAGAAGTCCCAAATATATGCCAATTCGAAGATGATCGACCCTGGCCTTGGCCTTGATAATAGCGGCCTTGTCCCTGAAACCCTTGCGGAGTAGAAGTCTTCTGCTTCTTCCCCAAGCTAGAAGAAGAAGGTTGACTCTCCTTCCTCTTATCTTTCACAACACCCTTATCTCGGATGTTCCGTGCATCATCCACCTCCCTCTCAATCTATATATTGATGAATTAAAATAAATATACAATGAATTTGAAGTAGAAAAAAGGATCTATTGAGTTTAATGCTATTTTCTTTTTAATTTTTCCTTCTAATTTTTCTTGTGTTTTCCCCCAATTTTTTAAGTAATCAAATATAAATGGAACCGAAAAAAATACTAGAAAAGGGAACAAGACACTAAGGAAAATGATTTTATAATGTTTGGAACCATGAAAAATACAAAAGAAAATTAAATATAATAAAAATCCTTCAAAATTTTACATATTTTTAAATTTTTATATAATAAAAAGAAACAAATAAAATGAATTTGAATAATGTATACAATTATTAAGTTCAAACATATATATATATATATATATATATATATATAAAGGGATATATATATATATATATATATATATATATATATATTTTTTTTTTTTTTTTTTTTTTTTTTTTTTTTTTCTCCAAAAAAATTTTCCTTCCAATTTTTTTTTATGTTTTTCTATCTATTTTCTTTCCCGGTTCCAGAGAACCTTAAGTTAATTTGATAAACCCCGATCCAAGCTTTGATGTCAGAGAGTCAAGACTTATAGTAGAAAACAAATTGCAGCATATTACATTTGAGCATTTTTTATGTATAAAAAATCTTATTTGCCTTCACAGTATGTGTGTGAAGAGATTATATAGATCATTCACCACAGATGAATGGGGAACCTAAATAAACAAGGAGCTTGAAGTTGAGAGTTGTAGGAACAGAGAGGAAAAATGATTGTTCCTTAAGCTTTCATATATGATTGTTCCTTAAGCATGAATATAGATGAAATCCCAACTTAAAACTGAATGGAAAAATTGAAACAAACCCTCAGCAAATTACGATATTTGTAACAAAATGATTTAAAGCAATCCCATCAACAAATTTCAACCCTTATGAAATGTACAAGATTTTTTTTTGCAAAAATGTCAAAAGCATTAAATGTGGAAAGGACGATTGCTTTTATGGAGGCAATTGATTCTGAAACCAATACATTGATGACCCACTGCATATACAAGACGACTGACGTAAACGAGCTACAAGACGAGAGAAAAGAAGAGAAGGGAGGGGATTGGAGTTGGAATGAAGAAAGATTCTGCAATTATCCTTGCTGTGATGATTCAAGAACACAGGTAGAGCTGGCACCACTGTTGAAGAAGAGCAACACTACACCATTACCAATGAATGCAGTGGCAATCTCCAAAAATGTCTTACGGGGGACGTGTATTCCGAGGAGTTGTTGATGGAATACTTGGAAACAAGAAGCAATCTGGGAAAATTTCTGTCTCTGAACTCCAACAAGCCAAGGAAACCAACTTTGTCTTGTGGCAATGGCAAGCAATATAGAAGTTGCCTCAGCCCCCAAAAAAATAAATTCCGGTCACCTCAACATTGTAATTTTTTCACCCGTAGATGCTGATGTTGATGCTGGCCACCCATGATATCTCTCTCTGTTTCTAGCTAGTTTTCTTAGGAAATTATGAGTTCCCTGAAATGTTTTCTTTAGTGCAATGAAGTCTTATGTATTAGTATTGTATAAAATCAGCGATGTTAGTAATTTCGCCAGTGCAAGATGACCCAATTTCTGTCCTTCCAGCTCCCTTGCCAATGTTTTTGACTCATTATTGTTTCATTTCAAATTCATGTTGGTTGTAAAGCATGATGGGAAAAGTATATATTATGTTACTGATTTGATAATAAAAGAAAAGAAGGTGTTAAGAATGATAAATACAGGAAAAAATAATTTGCTTTCCGATAAATGTATTACCTTAACTAACAATAGGTACTACCTTAACTAATTATTTAAGATAATACCTACAATTAGTTAAGGTAATACCTTAAGTGATTAAGATAATACCTATATCTGAAAGCTAATTTTTTTTTTTTTAATATGTTCTGAATCATATATTTTTCATTTTTCATATTTTTTTTTCTTTTATTTTCAAATCAATTGCCTAATACATACTTTTCCCAAATATAATATCGGTTTTGTTGCATTTCACTTAATGTTGAATATATATATATATATATATATATATATAGTTGATTAACAAGTTTGCTGTATTTATTTATATTTAAACCCTACTCTGTTTTGAGTTTTTTTTTTTTTTTTTTTTAATTTCTTTGATGAAGAGTGTGAGTTCCTAATTGAGAGATTATTAATGTTGAGAGATTCGTTGTTGTATTCCTTCTCATTCGTATTGATTAATGGATTGTTGAGTGTTGGTGCACTTCGTTGATGTATGGATCACATTAATTATTGAACCATGTTAAAAATCTCGTGCTTCAACAAGTTAGCTTTGTAGTGAGTTGAGTTGGAATTCACACAATTGAGAATTGATAATATTATAATTGTATATATATATATATATATATATATATATTAAATAGTACTCTGTTACATTCTCAATTATAATGATGGAACTTATTTATAATAAATTTATCATATTTGTATCTATTTATAACAACCTAATTATATTTGTACGGGGACTCCAATCCAATTAAACAACATTCCTATTTAACATACAAAACTAAATATATAATGATTCTTATTTTCTTTTGGAAAATAGCAAAAAAAAACTCTTGTAGTTGAGCGATTTTTGCATTTATATACTATACAAAAACTTTTGATTTTTTAATACGTAATAATTTATTTTAATTGCACTTGTAGCTTCAAATATGCTAAATCAGCATCCAATTGTCCAATTGTGAGATTATTGAGTTAACTTCCACGTTGGTGGAAAAATAATTCAAAAAGAGGAAGCAAAAAGTTGATGTCTCATATTTGATGCTCTTTGAGAAAAATATTCTCATATTAGCGCATTGAAATAGTACAACCACCTATAAATTTAAAAAAAGATTTTCATTTTTAAATACTTTTCATCTCATATTTCCTATTAAAAAGCTTACTAATTAAAATCAAAATATATATATTTAAATATAAATCAATTAATGTTACCTCTAAATTTTATTAAAATTTTATTTTAATTTAATGTAATTATAAATAGTAAAATATATTCTTATCAAATAATTAATAATATAGTAAATAAATACTATATTTATATATTTTTACTTTTATAGAATATAATTAATAAATAAAATATTATGCATTAAAAGTAAAATAGTTATTTTGTTAAAAGATAATAAAAGAAAATATTAATCTACCTTTAATTTTTCATAATCATTATTATTTTAAATATTTTTTATTTAAAAGTAATATTTGAATATAAAGTTAAAATTTTTAAATGTGTTCACGTTAACTCTTTTAAAAAAATTTCCTTTATTTTCTTTCTTTCTTCACCATCATACCCTAGCTACCGCCCTCCTCCCCACTTCTTCTTTACCATTAAACCCTCGCTATCGCCCCTCCCTCATTCCTTCACGATTAAACCCTACTCGCCCTCAGAATCTGTTTCCCCAATAAAAAAAAAATTTTGAGCACTAATTTTTTCCTTTTATATTTACACTTTCAATCATTAGGGTTTCCCCCATACAAAATAATGTGTCTCAACTCATCCTCTTTTAACTTTCATAGAAACATAGCCCCTCAGAAATTAAAACTCTCTTCTTCTTCTTCACATTTTCTCAAGAACAAAATAGAGCACTCTAAAACCGCTCACGCATTTAACCCACATTTGATCTCCCAATAAACAAGCCTGGGCCGCCGTCTCACAACACTATAATAACAAAATTCCTCCTATTTTTTCACATTCCTCTATTCCCTTCTAGAATCAAATGAGTAAACCTTTCCAAAAAAGAAAAAGAAAAACTCAATTCTCCCGCCTTCCTTCCCATCAGATCTAAAGGATCAAGAACACTTACTCGTTGTTCCTGATCAGTATGAAAAACTTGACAGAATCGATGTATGTCTTCAATGCTTCAATGTGTAACTCCAATTACTAGAACTGGAATTTCTTCCACAGTCCAAACACCCTTTGTCTTTTCTGTGCAAAAAAAAAAATCTGATCTTTTCTTTTTTTGCAAAACATATGTTGGATCCCTTCATTTTTTCATCTCTCTCATGTACGTTTAACATGAGTATTGAGAGCAAACTTGTCTCCAAGACAACCGCTCAATCCCCTGCATATGGGTCAAGTTGACCTAGCCCACACACGGGCGACCACCCCAAGTCCAACATCTCCCACTCGCCCATAATGGGCTGGACTCATATCAATCAATGTGATGTAATTTTTATACTTCAGACTGAAATCATTCATACAGGAAAGGACTGCAGCACTAAGCACACCGATGATGGGAGCTCCAATATAGAAACCCCATACAAAGCCATATTGAGACATCAACTCAAAATATAATTAACCCGAAAGTGTACTTATATACCCCAAACATTTTCTTTTGACTACATACCGTAGTATTATTCAATCCTCAAGAATTCTATACTTAATTCATCACAACGATAACAAGTATTCTAAATCATATCAAACTCCTTCTCGAAAGTGAGAGATGATTCCGCCGCTGAATACAAGCAAAAAGTGTAAACCAAAAATGCTTTTCGCCTCATCAATTAGATTCGACTAACTTCGCTTCCTAGGAATGCACCTTTATGTCTAATCATTCCATGACCAGGATACACCCATAAGGTAGCAAAACATTAATACATCACATCATGATATAGCAAAGTTGCAAAGGGTAAAGCAAGAGATCTATCAAGATCTCTTATGACTCACAAAGGAAGAAGCAGTGGATCCATTCTTCGACTTTACAGTCAACTAGCAATATTACGCAGCATGAAATGCATGCTATGGCGTGAGCTTTCTTTTTCTTATCCTAAGATAAAGAATGTATGTCATTGCTCTCGCTAGATAATTTACCATTTGAGTCTTAGCCTTGTCACCAAATCAGCGTCCTGTACTCATCTTCACTTGGGTAAGCAGATGACTACATATCGAGCTTGATTTATGTAATATGACGCAGATATATTCTATGCTGTGTTCTTCTGATTTAAGAGTCTGATTCTGTTTAATTCAGGCGGTTTCTCAATACTCACGCCTTGAGCCTAGTTCTCGCTTCATCGCCACGCACCGAAGCGCTTACTCAAATAGTCTCATATGCCTACAAGCTTAAGCGCTTAGAAGAGTTGTTTCGTGTGAAAGGGTTACCTAGTCTATCGACATACTTTTGTTTAGCTTCCAGCACTTGTTTGCTGTTATCACTCATGTGGCCAAATGCCAACAATATGCAAAAATATTTAAATTATTCAACAAATTCCGTAAGAATTCTAATCACGATTACACTAAGACTGTGTGACAACATGCCCACGAATACTATGTTGTGAGTGGTGTCACCACCATAGTTGCGCTCAGGTAAATGTATTTTGCATCATGCTCTGTCGCACTGCATCTCTAATAGTAAGTGATACTTTTCGATATGTTATTCTTTCCATGATATTTGGGATTCAAATTCAATGCAAAGAAGAAGGTCACAGGGCTATGCAAACACGTTTAATGCCGACTGGCTGGTCAGCCCAATGCCGCAGAGTCTCTCAACCAAATCGCATCTTCGGCTGCCGCGACCAGTTACGGCACTGCTTCATAGTGGATATGATATGCGATTGCTTTTACAATTACAGTATGTGCCGCCATCATTGCCAAGAAACATCTCTAGTGTCGATTTGCACGAGCCAATATCATCTTCCTCGTCGCCATCGTAGTAACACGTACTAAAATCTCTTCTTCCTCGATAACACAAACATGTGTTCCTAGTTCTTCATCACAATTTTTGATCGCGATTCGACCAGATTTGATTGAAATCGATAACTGAATCAAGATAACATATGTCGGGACGCACATCATCGACATCGTACTGTCGACAAGATCGGGCATAGTAGGCTCGCTCTATTTTCTTCTTTTCTCGAGCCTTAGGACATATCAAGATTTAGGCTCAAACTTTTTTCATCAGATCATCGGCTAATATTCTGTATGTGATAAGCTTAACATTCTTTTGATGTAAGTCTTTTGAGATAACCTGTAATTCTTAGCGATCTTCTTATGATCTTTCACACAAGCACGTAGCGCCACCATACTTTCATTTCCTCAAAGTTTGATGATAAATCATCTTCTTAGTAGTGTCAATCATTCTTTGTTATTTCCAAATTATTGTGTCAACACAATACAAAGGATAAAATTACAAACCATCATTTAACGTTTTAAACACATTGACAATGGAACTTTTCTTCATCATCGTAACATCTTTGATTGCTTGATGAAATCTTAATGTTCCATTGTAAAATTAGATGTTGCTTTTGAGATCATATATATTTTGAGCTTTCAGAATTTCAGCCTTGTGTCCTTAGACTAAAACCTAAAGGTTGATTCATATAGATTATCTGTTTCTTCCATTGAGAAATGCGCTTACGTCCATTTGGTATAATTCTAAGTCCATATGTGCGACTATAGCTAGAACGAGGCGAACTGAAGTAATTCTCACAACAGGTGAGAATGTATCTTCATAGTCAATTCCTTCTTGTGTGTAGCCTTGCTACAATGAGCCTTATATTTTTTATGGACCCATCCGCCTTACGCTTAATTTTGAGAACTACTTATTTCCAATGATTTTCGTCCCGCGCTGATCAACCAAATCCTAGACTTGATTAGTTCTCATTGACTCCATTTCTTCTTCCATAGCTTTACTCCATTCCTTAGCTTTAGGACCAGATAGAGCCAATGTAATTGTTTTTGGCTCTTCGTCATCCTGTGGAGCAATCATGAATGCTTCCTCAACTTCAAATCGACGACCTGGGATACGTTCACTGGGATGTCGACGAGGTCGAGATTGCTCATGATCTTGCTCCATAGGAGCCTGATCAGGCACTATGTCGCCCCACTTTCCTCAGAGGATTAAGAGTGTCCTCTAATCCTCTAATGTAGGGTCGCCATTTTCTAGATTTTCATAAAATCAGAAAAACTCTTATTAACCTTACCTCTACAGAAAGTCCTCTCTTTCTAAGAATAATGGCATCACGACTCAAGCTTTGTCACGCTCCCATCAAATTTTTCACCAATGAAAACAAAGAGCATTGTCGCTGACTTGAACTATGGAGACAACCTGAATGAAAAGAATTACGATGTTTGGCATCATAAGATTTAGTATCTCCTGGAGGAGCAAGACATGCTGGAAACCATTACACAACCAATGGCTGAACCTGAGCAAGGCACTACTGCTCAACATAGGCGAGACTTGGAAGCCATCGCTTCACGCGCAAAGATTGTGTTGCTCGCATTTTGATGAATAGCATGAAAATGATTTGATGCCGCGATTTGAGAGGCACCGCTCAACACAAGTAGCTGGGATGTCATAAGGTTCAATATGGTGAACCTCAACAACAAGACTTCGCCGCTTAACTCCTCAAGTTTGATGGTTATAAGAAGCTGCACGACACCATGAGGCAAGATTCATTTATCATGTCTAACATGACTGAATTGAGGGCTGCGTGGCATGACATGACCTGGCGAGCGCTAAGTCCAATCAAGCATTATCTCGCTCTCGGGCCGAGCACCGGGAACACATGCGTGTTAACCTTACCCATAATGAGAACATCAAAACTTTTGATGATGTTGTCATGTCGAGCTTGAGGAAGATCGCCTTCTCCTCGAGAAGCCCGCTAATGAAGCTTCATGATCGAATCCAAATCGCGAAAGCAAAAGGCTCTGCACTAAAATCGAAAGGTAAGGGTTTCCAAAGGGCAAAAGAGGAAATGAAGCAAGTTCTAGTGGACAAAGCGCAAGCCGAAACGGCGCATGAAAAGCGTAAAATAATAATCGTTTAACTGGGTGGCAAACTCGTCACTTTGCTCGTGATCGTGACCGAGCCAAAGGTATTGTTTGCACAAACTCGGTCCTCTAACTTATATGTTAGCAGTCGCTAATGCTTGCCGAGACTGCCTTTTGACCTGTAGACTCAAGAAAAAACCGACCACGAGCAAGGACCGAACAACTTATGTGGAATTTGTCAATTCTAAAGGCGAGAAGTATACACGGGGAATAACGCTTCCAACGACGCATAGTGGATCTAGCACTGCAAACCGGAGTCATGGTGGTCGTGACGCTTTATCTTCTGATGTGCTATATGCTTCTAAAGTTCGACTCCAAATCTTGTTTCTCTCTTCTGTTCTACCAGGAACTAGGTTTCCAACTTATATTTAATAAGGTCAGGTAAAAGTATTTTTAATAACGCTTATTATGGTTCGCTATGTGGTTAGATGGATTTTACGGTGTCGACACTTACTAATATTGTAACGAATACGCCGCTTCATCTATGCTGTTGGTAATTCCAGCTCGCTTCAAATACCGAGCATTTTATGGCATGCTAGATTAGGACACATTGGGCAAGACCGATTAAATAGATTGGCTTGAGCAGGTCTCTTGGAATCACTCGCCAAAGTAGAATTGCCTACATGTGAGCATTGTCTAGCTGGAAAAGCAACTAGATTACCATTTGGCAAAGCCAAGAGAGCCATTAGTCCATTGCGCCTATTCATTCACATCCAGGGACCACTAACGAGATGGTCAGCATGGTGCGACTACTTCATCACTTTTATAGATGATTTCACATTGCGGTCATGTTTATTTGATTTCTGATGTCCGACGATTGAACTGCCACGATATACCACTTGGTAGAGAATCAATTAACGTGAAGATCAAAACACTAAGGACCGAATGAGGGTCGGAATATCTATCCCATCAATTCAAAATTTTTCGCGATGAAAAGGGTATAATGATGTACCTAACTATTTTACACTGCAACAAATGGAGTTGCAGAAGAAGGAATGAACCTCTTATTATGGAAAGAATATCAATGATGGCAAGTAGTTAATTTACCTATCTCCTTCTGGGGAGATGCATTATTAACTGCTGCCTACGTACTTAATCGCGTGCCCTCTAAATCTGTCCCCTCCACCCCATATGAATTATGGAATGGCAATAAACCTGACTTAGGAAATTTGCATCCTTGGGGGTGTGCAACTTACATTCACAATAATACTCATCAATATGGGAAACTTGGTCCTAAGGGGAAAAAGTGTATTTTCATTAGATACTCTGAAACCTCCAAAGGATTTAGAGCCATCAGAAAAAGCTGATGGGAGCGTGACAGAGCTTGAGTCCCGTGATGTCGTTTTCTTAGAAGAAGACTTTCCTGAGAGGTAGCAGCCACAAAGATTTTCAATTTTATGAAAATCTAGAAAATGGCGAATTCTACTATAGCCGAGATGAGGACACTCTTAATCCTCCCGAGGAAAGTGGGAGCGACATAGTGTCCGATCCGACCCCGGAGCAAGATCATGAGCACCTCAACCCGCCGAAGCATCCGTGAACGATTCCCTCTCGTCGATTTGAGATTGAGGGGGAAGGACCAAGATTGCTCCACAGGATGACGAGAGCCAAAAACAATTACGTAGTCTCTATCCGGTCCCAAAGCTAAAGGAATGAGTAAAGCTATGGAAGAAGAAATGGAGTCAATGAGAATCCAATCAAGTCCGGGATTTTGCTTGATCTATCGCCAGACGAAAAATCCATTGAAAATAAAATGGATTCTCAAAATGGAAACAAGGCGGATGGGTCCATAGAAAGATATAAGGCTCGACTGTAGCAAAAGGCTACACACAAGAAGAGGAATTGACTATGAAGATACATTCTCACCTCATGTGAGAATTACTTCAGTTCGCCTCGTTCTAGCTATAATCGCACATATGGACTTAGAATTATACCAAAATGGACGAAACCGCATTTCTCAATGGAGAACTAGACGAAGAAATCTATATAGATCAGCCTTTAGGTTTTGGAATCTAAAGGACAAGAGCAAGAAGTTTGCAAGCTCAAAAGATCCATATATGGTCTCAAGAAGCATCTAGGCAATGGAACATCAAGTTTCAATAAGCAATCCAAAGGATGGCTTTACGATGATGGCAGTTAAGACCATCAAGGTGGTATTTAAAACATTCGAATGATGGTTTTGTAATTCGTCTCTTGTCGGCGATATTTTAATAGCTGGAAATAGTAAAGAGATATTTGACACTACCAAGAAGTGGTTGTCATCAAACTTTGAAATGAAAGATATAAGTAATGGGCAATGTTTAAGGAAGATCATAAGAGATCGCGCTTTTGCAAGGCTTTTGGGTTTATCTCAAGAGACTTACATCAAAGATGTTAGATTTATCACATGCAGATAGTGTCACGATACCCCCGTTGAAAAAGTTTGGAGTCAAGTCTTGATATGTGTCCCAAGACTTTAAGAGAAAGAGAAACAACCATAATTTTGCCACACGTAGGTCTCACGTATGCAAATATGCACACATCCCGACATATGTTATGCTATTGGTTTGGTTAGCCGGTTTCAATCAAACCCTGGTCAAAAGCACTGGATGGCAGTCAAGAGGATTTTGCGGTATCTGAAAGGAACTTCAGACTACATGCTATGTTATCAAGGTAAGAAGGATTTAAGGCCCATCGTTACCTGATGATCGGGAGGTGATGTCGACGCTGCAAATCGACTTCGGGATATGCTTTCTGCTAAATGATAGCGCGTATACTATGGAGTAGCAAAGCAACTCGTGTACTATCCACCATGGAGGCTGTTTCATTGTCCGTACTCACTCTGCATGCAAATAATAAGAGTTTCTACATAAAGATTTAGAAATTGTCAACCTGCAGATTAGAGCCCTGACAATTTTTTGTGACAACATTGCCGCATTGGTCAAGTTACAAGGATCCTAAATATCATGGAAAGACCAAACATATCAAGAAAGATAATATATTAGAGATGCAATTACCGACAAGGACATGGTCCTAAAATACATTTCACAACACACTGGCCACCCACCACTCAAGCCAATAGCTAGGATGTATTCATTAGACATGTTAAATCGGGCTTATGCGTATCGTAATCGATTAGATGCTTATAGTTTGTTGAATAATTTAAATGTTTTTACATATTATTCAACATTTATTTAATGGTGATACTGTAAGAGTAGAGTTGTACAATTCAATAAAGTATGTCGATAGACTAAGATTGGCTCACTCACACGGCACTGCCTCTAGCGCTGTAAGGCTTATAGAGATGAGACTATTTAATATAGCGCCGACAGCGACTGACGCAGTTGGGAGCGAATTTAATTCAAACACATTAATTTGAAGTCGCCTTCGTTAGAAACTTTTCAAGATGAGGTTCTTAAATAGAAGAACCGACATGAATGGTCCCCACCATTCATGTGTCTATATGATAAATGAGTGTGAAATTAGTCATCTAGCACTATTAGCAAGTATGAGAAGATGAGAATTTCCAGGCTTGGCGCCTGATTTGGTGACAACACTAAGACTCCATATGGTATATTACCCCTAACGAGGAGAGTAATGACATACATTCTTATCTTAGGATAAGAAAGAAAAGCTCGCCATAGCATGCATTTTACACGCATGTGCTAGTCGACTCATAAGGAAGTCGAAGAATGATCCTCGTTTCTTACCGTGTGAGTCCTTAAGAGATCTTGATATAGATCTCAACACTTTACCCTTGCAACTTCGACTATATCATGATGTGACATTAATGTTTGCTACCTTAAGGTGTATCCTATATCATGGAATGATTCATAAAGGTGTGCATTCCTAGAAAGCGAAGTTAATTCGTATCTAATTGATACGAGGGCTAAAGAAAGAACATTTATGGTTTTACACTTTTGCTCAGATTCACTCGCCTAATCATCTCACCAAGGAGTTTGATATGATTTATAATACTTTGTTATCGCGTGTAATGAATTGAGTATAGAATTCTTGAGGGATTGAATACTCAATTATGTGTAATTAAAAATGTTTGGGGTATATATACACTTCGGGATTAATTATGTTTCGAGGTTGATGTTCCAATATGGCTCAGATGGGGTTTCATACTGAGCTCCCATTATCTGTGGTGCTTCGTGTCGCACTGGCCCTTTCACCGTATGATCGATTTCTAGTGCAAGTATAAAATTCTATCACATTGATTGATATGAGTCCAGCCCATTATGGGCGAGTGGGAGATGTTGGACTTGGGCTGGGTCACCCATGTGGGGTAGACTCAACCCAGCCCATATACCTAAGGAAGTTGAGGCAGTTGTCTCTGTGAATCTTAGTGCTAGAGAATAGAATCTGGTTCTCTTCCAAAAGTTAAATTCATGCTTGTTTTCAAACATGAACAAAGACTTGTTAGTTTTAATACTCTCGTTGAGGATATACTGCTTGAGAGGGAAAGTCAGCTAAAGGCTATGGGTATTCGTCGGACCGCGGCTTATGTTTGAACCCGCGCTAGAATCGCTCCGCATGAGGAGTATGAGCCGGTGGACATAGTGATGATAACTTAGATGACATTGTTAATGATCCCGATTATGTACCCGCATGTGAACCATTTTTTAAGATCATATTGGTACATATTTCCAAGACATTTCTTTATGTATGTACATATTTATGCACTTGATGTACATATTGAATGTTTTTCATTAAAGACATGTTTATTGTGTATTTTTTTTTAATTTAATTACATTGGATGAGCATGAATCTGATAGTAGGAGGTTTTTAGGTTGGTAGATTTATGCAATATATATCTCACCTAATAACCAAAATGTTGTGCATGTTTAAATTAAATAATAATAATTGGACTATGCTGACAAAAATTGATTGAATGTGTAACATTACTTTCGTTGTTGTTGCATGTGTTAAATTATTATTAATTAATTTAGTGGTTATCAGCAAAACATTTTTGTTAATTGAATTGTACAAGATCCTAATTTAAGTAATTGTCTCTATATAGTTAAAATTGCTGCAACAAAGAGCATTGTCGCTGACTTGAACCATGGAGACAAGCTAAATGAAAAGAATTACGATGTTTGGCATCATAAGATTCAGTATCTCCTGGAGGAGCAAGACATGCTAGAAACCATTACACAACCAATGGCTGAACCTCGGTGCGCGTACTCATCAAGCCAACATAGCGACTGAAGCCCATCGCTTCGCTAAGCGCAAAGATCGTGTTGCTCATTTCGAAGGCCGAGTAAAGATGAAAATGATTCGATGTCAGCGATTTGAGAGGCACCGTCAAATACGCGCTTGGGGATGTCAAGTAAGGTTCAATATGGTGGAACTCAACAACAAGACTTCGCGCTAACCCTCGTTTGATGCGGTTATAAGAAGCGCCTTTAATGACACCACGAGGCAAGATCTACCATCATGTCTACCATGATCGTTGAATCGAAATGGCGGCATGACATGACCGGCGAGCAGCAAGTCCAATTGCTATTCGCTCTGCCGAAAGCAATCGTGGGAACACATGCGTGTTAACCTTACCCATAATGAGAACATCAAAACTTTTGATGATGTCGCTGTCATGTCGAAGCTGAGGAAGATCAAGGCTCTCTCTCCGAGAAGCTCAAGCACGAAGCTTTCATGATCAATCCAAATCGAGAGCAAAAGGTCTAGACGAAAAATTGGAAAGGTAAGGGTTTCCAAAAGGGCAAAAGAGGAAATGAAGCAAGTTCTAGTGGACAAAAGCGCAAGCGTGGGAAACGCGGCGGCATGAAAAGCAGAAACAAGAACTGTTTTAACTGTGGCAAACCTGGTCACTTTGCTCGTGATTGCACTGAGCCAAAGGTATTGTTCACAAACTCGTCCCTCTAACTTATATGTTTAGTAGTCGCTTAATGCTCACGAGACTGCTCCTTTCGGATCAGACTACAAAGAACCGACCAATGAAAGTAAGGACCGAACAACTTATGTGGAATTTCGTCGAATTCCTAAAGGCGTAGGCGATATACACGGGAATAATGTACTTCCACCGACGCACAGGATCAGATCACTGCAAACCGAGTTGGCGGGTGGTCGCACTTTATCTTCTTGATGCTATATGCTTCTAAAGTTCGACGTAAATCTTGTTTCTCTTCGTTTCACTAGAACTAGGTTTCCAAATCCGCATTTAATAAGGGTTGTAAAAGCATTTCTCCTCGACAACGTTTATTATGGTTCTCAAGCATGTGAAAGCATGGATTTATGGTGTTAGACACCACTAATATTGTACTGAATGACAGTTCGTCTATCTATGTTGTTGGTAATTCCAGTTCTGTTTCAAATACTGAGAGTATTTTATGGCATGCTAGATTAGGACACATTGGGCAAGACCGATTAAATAGATTGGCTCGAGGAGGTCTCTTGGGATCACTCGCTAAAGTAGAATTACCTACATGTGAGCATTGCCTAGCTGGAAAAGCAACTAGATTACCATTTGGTAAAGCCAAGAGAGCCATTAGTCCATTCACATGCCTTATTCATTCGCATATCCGTGGACCACGAATGTGAGGGCTAGCATGGTGCCGACTACTTCATCTCTCTTTATAGATGATTACACGTTGGGTCATGTTTATTTGATTTCTCACAAGTCTCGACGACACCGCCTTCAAGCGATATACCAATTTGGTAGAGAATCAATTAAACGTGAAGATCAAAACACTAAGGACCGATCGAGGTCGTGAATATCTATCAGACGAATTCAAAAGTTTTTGTGATGAAAAAGGTATAGCTCGACAGCTAACTATTCCTTACACTCCGCAACAAAAATGGAGCTGCGTAGTGCCGAGAATAGAACCTCTGTATTACGGTTAGGGTCAATGATGGCGCAAGCTAATATACCTATCTCCTTCTGGGGAGATGCATTATTAACTCGCGCCTACGATTTAATCGTGTGCCTCTCTAAATTCGTCCTCCACCCCATATGAATTATGGAACGCAATAAACCTGACTTAGGAAATTTGCATCCTTGGGGGTGTGCAACTTACATTCACAATAATACTCATCAATATGGGAAACTTGGTCCTAAGGGGAAAAAGTGTATTTTCATTAGATGCTCTGATACCATTGTAGATTTTAAATGACCAAGAACACTTACTCGTTGTTCCTGATCGGTACGAAAAACTTGACAGAATCGATGTATGTCTTCAATGCTTCAATGTAACCTAATTACTAGAACCGAATTTTTCCACAAATTCAAACACCCTCGCTTTTCTTCGTGCAAAAAGAAAACTGATCTTTCTTTTCGCAAAACATATGTTGGATCCCTTCATTTTTTCATCTCTCTCATGTATGTTTAACATACATGAGCAAATCTGAGAGAAGGTTCCAAGACAACCGCTCAACTTCCTGTATACGGTCCCAAGTTGAGTCTAGCCCACATGGGAGACCCAGCCCAAGTCCAACACTTACTCATAATCCAAGCTCTCAATCTGACAAACATTAACTCCCATAATCGCAATATGCGAAGTATTATTCATGATTTTCATCACCAACCGATCCCTCATCGTCCCATCCTTGTTGGAGAAATGCGATCTGTTGCTCCTCATCTCCTTCCAATCACCCCATAATCCTTCAATCTGAATGTCATTCTCTCAATAAGCTCCCTACTCCATCTCCCATAATCCAACTACTCCCTCATCACCGCATCCTTATCGAAGAAATGAGATTTGTTCCTCCCCATCTCCTTCCAACTAACCCATAATCCTTCAATCTGAATGTCATTATCTCCATCTCCCCGCTCCATCTCCCCACTTTCTCTCTCCATAACCTTCCAACACTTCCACTTTCTCTCAATAGAATCTGTCGCTCTAGGGTGGAGGGCAGTTACAAGCGGCGGTGAGAAGAAGGGGGAGGAAGGCTCCAGCTTGTGTGTGATGATGAAGAAGGAAAAAATTAAAGGAGATTTTTTTAAAAAGTTAATGTAAACACATTTAAAAATTTTAATTTTATCTTCAAATATTACTTTTAAAATGAAAATTATTTAAAAATAATAATGATTATTGTTTTTATTTAAAAAATTAAAGTTAGATTAATATTTTCTCGTTTTTGTTTGAAGAAATAAATTTTGTTTTTAATTCATAATATTTTTATTTATTAATCTAAGTTTGATATATTATAAAAGAAGAAATATATAAATATAGTATTTATTTACTACATTATAAATTATTAGATAAGAATATATTTTATCTTGTGAAAATTTTTAATTTTATCTTCTTGCTTTTAAAATGAAAAATTATTTGAAAAAAATTATTACTATTTTTATAGTTTACTATTTGATTAGATTTTCAATTATTTGATATATATATATATATATATATATATATATATATATAAAATACTTATTTTATTAGATTTTTAATTATCAAATGTTAATATATTTCTTGTCAAAAAATATTTTTATATTAAATTTTAATAATTTAACTACACATGAAATTAAAATAAAATTTTAATAAAAAATTAGAGATAACAATACTTGATTTGTAGTTAAAAATTAAAATTTGATTTTAATTTTGTAAGTTTTTAAATAGGAAATATGAGATGAAAAATATTTAAAAAGGAAAATAATTGTTAATTTATAGGTGGTTGTACTATTCCAATGCACTAATATGGGAATATTTTCCCCAAAGAGCATAAAATTCGTTACATCAACCTTTTGCTTCCTCTTTTTGAATCATTTTCCATCAACACGGAAGCTAATTCAACAATCTCATGGTTGGAATGTTGATTTGGCATATCCGAAGATACAAGTGCAATTAAAATGAAACATCGTGTATTAAAAAATTTCTAATCTTCAAGATTGTTTTTTGCTATTTTTTTTTCAAATTTCTAAATTAATTTGACTTACATAGATTTTTTATTTTATTTTGAGGTAGCTTCACGTTGAATTATAATTAATATTTGAACATGTTTGTCTATAAAGTTAATCACACTAAACATCATCTTCAACTACTTCTTGAACATGTTTGTCTTTAATAACTTCGTACAAGTATCTGCAACTTGATTTCTTGATCTTTGAAACTCAAGTTTTATCTCTTCATTTTGACAAGTCTTCTAATATAATAAAATTTTATGCTTACTTGTTTGCCACTACCATCAAACACCATGTCCTTTGTCAATGAATAGCTTAACATGGTCTAATTTCAGCAGAAGGGTACCGGTCTTTCTTAATTTCTTAAATCTTTTTCAATTAAGCCACTTTGTAGAAATTTAGAATACGTTACTCTGATTTCATTGCTTTCAAGTCAAGCTATAGAGTATGTGACATGATGCATATATACAACAGCTGACTCACGTGGATGGAAGAGTCTAGAAACAGTGCACGCTGGTAGAGGTAAGTTAACCAAGCCTAGCTTGGAAAATAAGTGTAAAACCTGAGAAAATTCTAATTTTTAGAAAAGGGTAAAATGGTAATTTCGGTCAAAATCCGAAATTTTTTTAGATCTTGGATGACGAAACGGACTTCATCGTTAGACTCGTCTCGCGAAATCTAGCTACCACGTCGAATTTCATCAATTCGGTGACAACGAATTTCACGCTGAGGTGATGAAGAGAGTGACACTTGGCACTTTATGAGTGGCTCAGGAGGTGCCACATGTCCTGGGTAGAATGGGTTAAACAATGAGCCAAGTGGGGCTCACATGAGACACATGTCATCATGGATAAGGGATAAGGTGAAATCCAAGTCAACTAACGTAGTCAGACACGTATACGAGAAAGACACCCTCTGGCCTAGTGCTTGACCAACCAATTTGGGAGAGGGGAGAGCAAACCGAGAAAGGAGGGAGAAAAGAGGAGAGATTTTAGAGAGAGGGTGTCTACCTTCTCTCTAAATTTCCTGGTGATCGTCCCAAGAAACCCGACGAGGCAAGAAGGTGCTGATCTCCACTTTAAGAGCTACACATGGATACTTCACAGGAGTTTAGACAATTTCGGGAGGTAGGAGTTTTCTCCTACTTGTTTTATTCTTTGGCTAAGAGTCATTTTAACGGATAAGTATATCTTAAGGCTTGGAAGGTCGTGCTTTCGATTCCAAAAGATTTGGACTGAGTGAAGAAATCCCTATAGTGGTTTCTCACAGTCCCGAACTGACCATGGATTGTTTGTGTGTGGTTTTGTGTGTGGATATGCTATTTCTTGATTGAATAACATTGTCAGGTTATTCAGGTGATGCTATGGCACCCAAGACAACCGTATTTTATATTAGCCCATGTGAGCTAATTTTATTTTATTGCTATGTATGAATGAATAACATGATGATTGTGTATAAATTCTGCTAGTATATGCATGCCTAATATATTAACATGAATTGTTGTGAAATCGCATATTGCACTAGGATAATCTAGAATAATAAGTGTGAATGCATGACATGAAAAACGTGGTTGCTAAATGGATTTCAAAGGAAGATTTTCCAAAGAATTGCCTTGAAGAGTTGTCCAACAGTTCATCTCGGAGGAAGACCCATGACTGTTTTGGAGAGTTACCAGCAATTCACCTCGGAGGGTTGTCCAATAGATTTTATCGAAAATTTTGCATATGTTTTCAAGAACAAAACCTTTATTTTGAAAATAAAGTTTTCACACCCGGTTTAGGCATGCGTGAGGGAATCCTCTGAGGGCTCGAGAAGTGGGAAATGGCGAGTCACATTTTCATCCATTTCATGTAGACATTTGAGTATGAACATATATGTTTTGCTTGAATGTTTGGTTTGCCATTGCATGAGCACTTAGGTGGGGAGTAACCCATGTAGGATAATTTCACTACTAGGCTTTGCTCACCCTGTTGAGGGAAAAATTATTTTAGGTACAGCGAGTATTCGAGAAGACGACTCTCACTAGAGGCTGCTTTTGAGAAGAAAGCCGACGTGTGACTTTGATTATGTATTTTTGTAAAACATGCATTAGAATGATAAATTTTGATGTATGTTTGTATAAGAGTGTAATTAACTCTTGAAACTATTGTAATGTAGTTTGTTATATTTTGGTGAGTATGGATGTATGAGCCCGATGTGGCCATTTTTACTCATGTATGGGTCTCATGATAAGGAGACATTATTGTGTTTCAAGAAAGTTGACGATAATAACGGACTTCGAAATTAGACGGCACACAGCAATGAAAAGAGGGCCAGTAGAGACTGTAAAAAACATCTACTAGCTATGATGAGGAAGAAATATGCCGGGGGATAAGAAGCCTAGAATGAAACTTCTCACGCACAAGATGGAAATAGATCTCCAAATGCTTAGTCCTTTCATGGAAAACAGGATTATGGGTGATTTGGAGAGCAGCCTGATTATCGCACCATAAAGGAACATGCAATGGAATAGAGACATCAAAATCTTGGAGAATAGAAGCGCACCATTGAAGCTCCACAAGCGGTAGTAGCCATGCTGCGATACTCGACCTCGGTAGACGACCGAGACATTGTGTTAAGTTTCTTTGTTTTCTAGGAGATAAGGGAGGAATCTAAAAGAATGCAGAAGTAGGTAAGAGAGCGGCAAGAGTTAGGACACACTGCCCAATCAGAATCAGAATAAGCTGCAAGAGAGAGAATTTTTCCAGGGAAAGAAAAGACTCTTTGAGGCGAAGCCTTTAAAATAACGAAGAAGATGCAAGGTAGCCTCCCAATGGCATTGACGAGGGTTGCTAACAAATTGACTCAGTTGTTGCACACCATAGGTGATATCCGGTCAGCTAAAATTCATCTAAAGGCTATGAGGAGGAAGAAATATGCTCGGGAAAAAGAAGCTAGGAACAAAACTTCTCACGCACAAGATGGCAATCGATCTCCAAATGCTTAGTCCTTTCATAGAAAACAGGATTATGGGTGATATGGAGAGCAGCCTGATTATTGCACCATAAGGGAACATGCAATGGGATAGAGACATCAAAATCCTGGAGAATAGAAGCGCACCATTGAAGCTCACAAGTTGTAGCCATGTTGCAATACTCGGCCTCAACAGACGACCGAGACACATTGTTCTATTTCTTTGTTTTCTAGGAGATAAGGGAGGAACCGAGAAGAATGCATAAGCAGGTAAGAAAGCGGTGAGACTTAGGACACGCCTCCCAATCAGCATTGGAATAAGTTGCAAGGGAGAGAGAATTGTTCCGGGGAAAGAAAAGACTCTTTAAGGCAGAGCCTTTAAAATAATGAAGATTAAAATAACAAAGAGGATGCAAAGTAGCCTCCCAATGGGGTTGATGAGGGTTGCTAACAAATTGACTCAGTTGTTGTACGCCATAGGTGATATTCGATCAGTTAAAATTCATCTGCCGGCTATGAGGAGGAAGAAATATGTTAGGGAAAAAGAAGCCCATAATGAAACTTCTCACGCACAAGATGGCAATCGATCTCCAAATGCTTAGTCATTTCATGGAAAACAAGATTATGGGTAATGTGGAGAGCAGCCTGATTATCACACCATAAAGGAATAGGCAATGGGATAAAGACATCAAAATCCTGGAGAATAAAAGCGCACCATTGAAGCACACAAGCGGTAGTAGCCATGTTGCGATACTCGGCCTCAACAGACGACCAAGACACTATGTTCTGATTCTTTTTTTTTCTAGGAGATAAGGGAGGAACCGAGAAGAATGCAAAAGTTGGTGAGAGAGCAACGAGAGTTAGGACATGCCGCCCAATCAACATCAGAATAAGCTGCAAAGGAGAAAGAATTGTTCCAGGGAAAGAAAATACTCTTTGAGGTGGAGCCTTTAAAATAACGAAAAAGATGCAAGGCAGCCTCCCAATGGGTTGACGAGGGTTTCTAACAAATTGGCTCAGTTGTTGCACGCCATAGGTGATATCCGATCAGCTAAAATTCAAATATAGGAGCTGACCTATGAGACAACGATAAGGAGCGAGATCAGTGAGTAGAATGCCAGAATCTACTATGAAGCGACGACCGTTGGGGAAAGGAGTGGTGGAGGGACAGGCACCCAAGAGGCCAGCATCATGTAGCAAGTCACAAATATATTTGTGCTGGTGGAGATGCAGACCATCAGTAGCATAGGTGAGTTCGACACAGAGAAAATAATGAGCAATACCCATATCCTTAATAGTGAAGGCCTTAACACGATGAAGATCAGAGGGAAGAGAATCAGTTAGGAGAACACCCACGTATACAAGTAAAGCCATGAAAGAGGAGGATGACCTCTTGATGAAGAGGCAAGGATCAAATGTAGACTGTTGAAACCTAAAAATCTGAAGGCGAGAGGAGAGCTCAATATTCCATTGCCTTAAGGCTTGCTTGAGGCCATAAAGGGGCCTGCGGAGGAGACAGATTGCACCTAGCTAAGCATGTGTGTAACAAAGGGGTAGGGTCATGTGAACTTCTTCCTCCAAAAATCCTTGAAGGAATGCATTATTTATATCAAGTTGGTGGATGGGCCAAGAGCGGACAATAGACAATGGAAATGGCGAGGAATAGACAAACAATGCCGGTTTTGGCCACGGGGGAGAAGCTATCGAAGAAATCAATCCCCTTAACTTGGTTATAGCCCTTGGCAACGAGTCGAGCCTTGTGCCAATTGACAAAACAATCAGGATTAAGCTTGAGTTTGAAAATCCAACGACACCCAATAAGCGTCTTGCCAAGAGGAAGAGAAGTGATGTCCTAAGTATGGTTGGCCGCAAGAGCTTATAGTTTAGCCTGGATTGCATGTCGCCATTCAGGGATACCCTACTCCTGAGCATAAGTAAGAGGTTCGAACATGGGGAAGGATGGAGAGAAAGAATAAAAGTTGTTCGGGTAGGTAGCAGCTAGAAGATGTGAAGTGGGTGGGGGCATGTTAATAGTGTAGTTAGTCACATAGTCATTGAGCCACGTCGGGGGTTATCAAGCATGAGATAAGCAAGGGTAGGAGAAATTGGTGGAAGGGAGGATGGGGAAGGAGAAGGGGAAAGTGAAGGAGGATGAGGAAAAAATGGAGGAAAGGTGGGGGAAAGAGAAGGGGAAGCATGGGACTGTTGGGAAGGGACTAAGTCAAGGGATGGTAAGGGTAAAGAAACGGAGGATGTAGCTATGGGAGAATAAGGAAAACAGCCTCATGGAAAAGAACATTCAGAGACAAGAAGAGAATCCCTAAAGCAATATCAAACATCTTATAGGCTTTAAAACCAAGCTGGCAACTAAGGAAAATGCAGGGGATGGTTCGAGGGGCAAATTTATCCCGATGTGGTCTCATATGCGTGGCGAAACCAAGACAACCAAAACAACGAAGGGAAGACAGGTCAAGGGATTAATGATAAAGAAGGAAATAAGGTGTCTTATAGCCTAAGAGTGGAGAATGAAATCGGTTGACTAAGTAAGTAGCCATGAGGATGGCATGGTCCCAGAAAAATTTGCGTAAGTTGGCTTGAAAAAGAAGGACTCGAGCAATTTGGAGGAGTTGTTTGTATTTACAGTCAACAACACCATTTCGTTGTGGAGTATAAACACAACTACGTTGATGTAGGATACCATGCGTGGTAAGAAGGTTTTGAAAGGCAAGGCTGCAAAATTCAGACCCATTATCTGATTGGAGGGTTTTAACATTGGTGTTGAATTGAGTTGAAATCATCTTTAAAAACTTAGTAAGAATAGAAAAGGTGTGAGACTCATGGGGAACGAGATAAGTCCAAGTAGCACGGGTAAAATCATTGACAATGGTCACCATGAATCGGGAATTACTTTGGCAAGCATGATTATAGGGTCCCCACAAATCAACATGAATGAGTTCAAATGGGGCATGAGTGTGAATAGAGCTGGTAGAGAAAGGAAAACGTGATTTTTTTAGCAAGGGGATAGATTACATAGTTTTTAAAATTTGGAAAATGAACATTTGATAATGACGATGCATGCTTTAAGGCAGCTGCTGAGGCATGACCAAACCGTCTATGCCAAAGTGTTACAATGTCAAGGGTGTTATTTGAGGCTGAAGAAGCATTACAAATGATTGGGAAGTGGGAAGAAGAGGTGTCAATGAAGGAGGTTGTGGAGGCGTAATTGTTTCAGCTTGATCAAACACATAGGGTACCATGCATCTTGCCCACCATCATCACTTCAGCAGTCTTCCAGTCCCGTGGAACAGGAAGTAAAGAAAAAATGAAAACATAGGTTAGTGGATGAGCATAAGTGATGGATAGAGGTGAGGTTGAATCTAAAACTAGGCAAATATAGCACATTATGGAGACATAAGCCCTGTGTAAGAGGAACCCTCCCAACTTGCCGAACCAAATATGTTTTACCATCAAGAAGAAATACCGGTATGGGTGATGTTAGACTAATAACATCAATGAGTAGATGAAGGTCCTTGCACATATGATTCGAGGCACCTGTATCTATGATCCACAGTCCCTTCCTTGATGAGAATTCTGGTGATTTAAGGTTGCAGTTAAGTGTTAGTATGGAGGTCATACTTGCAAAATTTGTCTATGCAAAATGTGCTTGTGCGACTCTCTCATTTCCTTTCATGTATTTCATAATCTCTCTCTGTATCATGGCAAAAAGATCCATATCACTAGATGTTTGATGAGAGGCAGTGGAGCCTGGATGTGGCTCGCTATTATCATTGCAATCAAGAGGTGTTTCCATTGAGGTATTTGCCAAATTGACTCGCATCATACCTTGTGCTCTATGATTCTTAAGTGCTTTATACCATTCAGGGTAGCCATGAATTTTAAAGCAGTTTATCATGGTGTGTCCTATCATTCCACAGTGTTCACACTGTAGTTGTTCTCTACTTGGAACATGTTTTCTTCTTTGCCTTGAAACATGTTCTCATTTCTTTTATGGTTAACTCTCCCACGCCCTACTATCTTAGCATGTTGTCCATTTCGAAATTATGATGTGTCTATGTCATCATAGCCTCCCTTATTTTTTAATATAGGTGACTTGGCGAGCAAGGCAGTAATCTTCGTATTATCTGAGTTAAGTACAATATTCGCCTTTTTTTTCCCATTTTTAAGATCATAGAGTATACCTTGTTTATTGATGGTAGTGGATCCATCAAGAGAACTTGATCATTTGAGTGATCATATTCTTCTCCAATTCCCATAAGGGACTACATCATTTTGCGAGATTCAAAAATTCCGGTCAAAGCTTTTGTTGCTCCGCATGTGCATGTCGGTAGTGGTTCTAAGGAGTTCTGTAACACCTCGAAATATACCCTAGTCGTTTTTAAACATAGTGCATTTTGAAATTTTTCGAAAGTATTATTTTGCCAAGTGAGAAAATTCAAAACCTGGAAATAAGTAAGGGTAAATTTGTAAATTGTCAAAATAGGATATAAAAGTCATATGATAAGAAGGTTATAGGCTAAAGTGGGAATATGATTAACTTGATTTGCAAATAGAAGGAAACTTGAGGACTAAATTGCAATAAAATGAAAATTTGATCAAAAGGGGATAAGACCAAGTTGGTCTCTCGCTTTTGGAGGAGAGCAAAAACATAAAGAAGAGAGGAGAAGAGAAGAGGAAGAAGAACAAGAAAAAAGGTATGGAAACTTTGAGTATGGAATGCTATGTTTTTGCATGGAACTTGTATGGAAGTGTTTGTATGGATATTAGTGGTTCCATTACTAGGGTTTAGTTAGGAATCCATCATAACCTTAGATTTGTTGAAAGTTGGGTTGGTAAAACCCTAGTTTGTATAAGATGAGTATGGATTGTATGGATTCTTGGTTTATGGTGTTTGGAGACATGTTTGGGTGTTAGGAAGTTAACCTAACTTACAAGTATTGGAGTTAGGGTTTGGAAAAACTCTAATTAATCTCTATGTTTGGTTTTGGTTGGGTTAGAACCTATTTGGGAGTTGTTTTTGGTGATCACTATAAGAAAAGAGACCTATCTTAACGGTTACTGACTGTCATCGTATGTGTTATATGTCATCATAACTTCCTAGTCTTATATGTCATCTATTGCGGAGTGTCGGAGTAGGTGTGTCGGCAACCTTGACATATATAAAATGTTAATGAATGTGTTTTTCTGTTAATCGTATAACTTTTCTCTGCCACTCATAATATGTCAAGGTTATTGGAATTTTCTCAGTATGACATAAGTCAAGAATTCTTTCACTTTCTATCAAAGTTGGCTTTAACATATGTCAAGGTTATTTAATCTTATGTCAAGGTTTGATCAAAATAGGTCAAGGTTGGATTAAAAAAAAAACATGATTTCACTATAATTTCTAATTCTTAATGGAAAATGAACTGCAGTTACCATATGATACGATGATGCCCTATTTGAAATTAAATTTGATTCCTATTTAAGAAATTATGAAACTAATCATCAAGTCATATAACAAAATGCCGCAAGCACTATTTGAGGTAAAAAAAGCAATAACCACAAACATTTGAACATTAAATATATAATCCCAGCAGATCTTCTTTTAAGTTACTCTCCATTTTTTATACATATAAACAAAAACTCAATTAAAAACAATCAATAAAAATACTACACTAACTTAAGAAATTTGAATTCTCATAATATTTCTTGAGAAGAAGGTACTCTTTGTTTCTTCCTCTTTGGCCTTCTTTCTTACATTTTCTTGGTACCTAATAAAGATGGAAACAAAATATTAATAGAAAGATTGAGCAAAGATATAAAAAATTATAATATTTTCCATTGGAGAATACACATTAACCTCTTCAATATAACAAAGATAAATATTCAATATTAGATGTAAATATGCTTTAGTTACAAAGGATTTGGATGAGGTAAATCAAAGCTTCAATTGACTTAGTACAATGAGATAAACGTAAGGAAAGAGCTAGAAAGGAAAAGAAAACAAGAAAAAAAAAGAGGAGAAGGATTATGTGTTTTATGTTTACTATGCACACTTTTGAGGTGTTTATTTGAATATTTCCTCCTCATAAGAACAATGCCACTCTTTGAGATTTAAAATATTATGCAATGTCTATTGAAATTATTGCAACTAAAATGGTCATATGTATCAAGAGGAAGAACAAGAAGACAGTGACAATAAATTTTTTTAGCCCTAATTTTCTATAGAAATTACATTCCTACAACAATATGTCTTTAAATGGAAAAAAAAACACAACCCAAAGATGATAACATAAGCATATCCCATTTATATGAAATTACATTCCTATTTTTTTGGCCTAATTTTCTCTATAGAAATTACATTCATGGTGTCTTTAAAATGGAAAAAAAAAAAACACCTCCCAGAGCAATTACATTCCTAATCTTTTTGGCCTAATTTTCTATATAGAAATTACATTTCTACAACAATGGTGTCTTTAAATGGAAAAAAACTCCACTGAAAGATGATAACATAAGCGGATAAGATGTACTTATGGTAAAAAATAAAATAAAAAGATAAGAAATGCTAAAAATGATAGCTTTAGTTTTAAACCATCTTCTAGTTATTGTACATCTCTTGCCCTTTCCAAAAATCAAATCAATCTGAAGACAAATAATTTTTTCTTGGAAATTAAAAACCCACATCACATATAGGAAAGAAAAAAAAATCTAAACCCACCAAAGCTTGAACATATCACCATGATTATTTAAAAAAAAAATTAGGAGTTACCTCAAAGGGTGTAACAATAACATGTGCCTCAAGCACACCTGGCCCAAAGCTGGAAAGTTGCTGATCTTTCCAATCAAGAGTTGTTGAGGAAACTCTGAGGATCCCATTCGAAGAGTACTTGAGGAACAAGGTGAAACGAAGTCAATCCCTTGTAGATAGTAATCAAAATCTTTATTTTCCTACCGTTTTCCCATCAAGCAGGATTCATACCAGGTGCTTCAGCTTATATATCCACTCTGCTAAGAGGGATCCTTTCAAATGTTATCTTTAATATATCTATTAGAAGAGAATTATTTAAGCAATGAAAAAGCATTTGAGGCTTGTACAGGTTCATTGGAACTTAGAAACCAAGTCTAAATTTGAAGGACTCCCTGGCTAAAAAATTCTTGTTCCTAGTCGAAACATAGGCTGGATTTTCCATGATGCAATAAAAGTTTTATTTGTTCATTCTAACTCTGACCCTCTTTTAAATCATTTGGGTTTATTTGTAAAAATCAATATCAGACTATCCACAACAAATTTCTCCTCCAACCCATCAGTAATATTTCAAGACAAAACAAAAACAAAAGAGGAATAAAAAGCACATGCAACAAACCCAGATACAGAGAGAGATGGGAAGCAACCCGAATAAGATCTTCAGGGTCAGGCATTGCTTGAGCATCAACGAAGGCTCCCAGCTTTGGGTCAACATCCCTTCGCTAGGGTCCACGATTTTCACTCCATTGTTAGAGACCTTGTTATGGGACGCAGTGATCTCCAATCATTGATTTAGTCTTGAGCGACTTTAGAGCTGCCAATATTCTGTACATCGTGGATTTCAGTTTGATGCGTCCGACTCTGAACATAGTGCCATAGGAGAGTTTCATTCCTGAAAATCATTAAAACACCGAAAAAATAAATAATAATAATCATCAAAACACCAGGCATTGGCACATGGCTCACACTCTTTCCATACGATAAATGATGATGCTACCCAAGACAATTCCCTTGTAGATACCAGAGGTTTCAAGTAGCAATATAGTTTTGAAGATGTCGATGACTTGGAGATCGAGAAGATGTCGATGGTTTGGAGAGAAGATGCCTAACGCAGAGAGGGATTTTATATACGATGGCTTGGAGAGAAGATGTCGATGGTTTGGAGAGAAGATGCGTAACGCATAGAGGGCTTTTATATAAGGCAGAAAACAAAGCTGAAGTTAGGATAGAAAGATAATAGGGAAAAATTGAGGACCATGAAGAAGAGGAATGCAAAGATAGAGAAAAAGATGAATGTGCTTTCGCTTCTCCTCTTGGGTTTGCGACAGATCTCAAAAAATTGTATGAGAACATCCATTCCCTGTTTCTTTTCGTGGAAACCTAGATCTAGCATTTTCAAATGTAAATAAAAGATTTTCTTGACTCTAATCTATCTGTCAATGTAGACTTATTATACATAAAACTTAAATTTGTAAATTTTATTTATGTCATGTTTGCTTTTTGAATAGACACATAAGGCATTATTATCATTGAAATACGAAACTATGACTTATATTGCTCTTCTGTCAAAAATTATATGTTAAGAAATGTTGTTTTTCTTATAATATATAAAAATTTTAAAATATTTATTCACTAATATTAATGAAATAACTTTTTTGTGAAAACATATAAAATAGTTAATAAAATTTTATATAAAAATATTTTTTACGTAATTGGATTAAATATTAAATCAATCCTAATAAAGTATAGTTTTACTCATTATTAGTGTAGTGAATTTAAAAAATATTATCAAAATTATTATATTTGTTATTGATATAGACTAAAAAATGTTTAAATTCATTTGATTAAGAAATTAAAAAACATATAAAAATAAATCAAAATTGATTACATTGATGGTAAATTAGAAAGTTAATATTACAGTAAAAAAACTTTATAGTCATTAATAATTTTATTTAATTATATTAATTTTATTTAATTACTTTGGACATAAATTGACTTATGAATTATAAGTCATGGAAGAATTCAACAAATTATCTATATGTCATTATTGGGGGTAAACAATATGTATATGTCATAATTGTTCATTTAAATAAACAATATTGACATATATTACCTTAAGTCATGGTAATATATGTCAATAAAAACCTTTTTTCTTATAGTGGATGTTTATGGATTAATTTGGGTTTTTGAGTTGAATTTCTGGAAAAATGGACAAATGAGTAGGACACAGCACAATAAGTACCCGAAGGCACTATACAGTACAGAAGTGTCGTAGCACTACTTGGGAGTGCGAAGCAGCGATCGAGAAATACAGTACTATACATGCATGCCACGTAACAAGATGTCATTGTCATTGATATCACGGTCTTAGCGGAGTCCTGTAACATATGTGTTCAGGAACCTATTATCTTATCATAGGGCATTAAGTTTGCCGCATCGAACTCGCTTCGTCTCGATGGCGAGGTACGATATAATTTTTTTCCTTTACCTTACAAACATGAATGGACCTTTTCATACACTTATAAGGTCCTCATTAATCCAATGGACGAGATCTCAAAGTAACGGAAAAACAAAACAAAACAAAACACCAAAATTTGTCATGTGTGACGGTAGCTACGCGCGTGTATTTGTGATAAGACATAGCCTTTAGCTGAAGTTAAACACAACTTACAAGAGTATTAGAGTTAGGGTTTGGAAAAACCTTAATTAATCTCTACGTTTGGTTTTGGTTGGGTTAGAACCCATTTGGGAGTTGTTTTTGATGATGTTTATGGATTAATTTGGGTTTTTGAGTTTAATTTCTGGAAAAATGGACAAATGAGTAGGACACAACACAATAAGTACCCGAAGGCACTGTAAAGTACAGAAGTGTCGTAGCACTAGCAAGAGTGCTGAAGCACTTCATCGACGATGTCTACCCACGTAGCGAAGTGTGTATTAGCACTGGCGAGTGTCGAAGCACTAATGGGGCATTAATACGCCCACATAGCAGAATGTGGCGACACTAGCGGGAGTGCGAAGCACTAATCGAGGCGTGCACGTAATGAAGTGCCATAGCACTAGTAGTGTCGAAGCAACGATTAGGAAATCTGAGTACTATCTGTTTGCCCATGCTGAGAGATGCTATGTCATTCGATATCTGGTCTTAGGTAGTCCTATAATAATATGTGTTCAGGAACCTATTATCTTATCATAGGGCATTAAGTTTTCCCGCATCGAACTCGCTTCGCCTCGGCGGTGAGGTACGGTATAATTTTTTTCCTTTACCTTACAAACATGAATAGACCCCTTCATACACTTATAAGGTCCTCATTAATCCAATAGATGAGATAACATACTAACGGAAAAGCAAAACAAAACAAAACACCAAAATTTGCCATGCTGTGAACAGTAATTGCTCTAAGTTAACCTAACTTACAAGTATTGGAGTTAGGGTTTGGAAAAAACCCTAATTAATCTCTATGTTTGGTTTTGGTTGGGTTAGAACCCATTTGGGATTTGTTTTGGTGATGTTTATGGATTAATTTGAGTTTTTGAGTTGAATTTCTGGAAAAATGGACAAATGAGCAAAAATCTAGGCAAGCTCGGAGTCCTATGTAGCGGCATAGTGACCCTACGCAGTGGCGTAGGCCCACGCCATGGCGTGCCATGCCCACACCGCGGGGTGGCCAAGAGGAGGCTTGGGACCAACCTCGAGTACGCCGCGGCATAGCTACTGTTCAAAGCATGGAAAATTTTGGTGTTTTGTTTTGTTTTGCTTTTCCGTTACTCTGAGATCTCATCTATTGGATTAATGAGGACCCTATAAGTGTATGAAAGGGTCCATTCATATTTGTAAAGGTAAAGGGAAAAAAGATTATACCGTATCTGCTTTGGCGCAGTGTCTTGAACAAACTAACCCTATGATAAGATAATAGGTTCTGAACACATATTGTGTAGGGCCCACCTAAAGGCTGATCAATGAATGACATATCTCTGTGTAATGAGCAGGCACGTATAGTATTTCGGTACTCTCTATCGGAATGCCGGCGCACTCTGCTGGTGTGTTACGACACTGCAGCGGCGTGGGCAAGCATGTCTTTTGATCGATCATTTAATTGCTCACTGCTAGTGCTCGAGCTTACTTGTACGTGGGCAGGCACGTCTCTCATCAGTGCTCTGGCACTCTTGTTAGTGCTACGACACTTCCGTACTGTACAGTGCCTTCGGGTACTTATTGTGTTGTGTCATACTAATTTCTTCTTACTAGTCTAGGTATTCCTACAATATGTGAGTCTGAATAACGAATAAAGTTATAAGTATAAGCTCTGTAGTACCTATGGATACTTCTGTATAAGCATAAGCTTTGTAGTACCTACGGGTACCTCAGTATAAGTATAAGTTCTGTAACTTCTACTAGAGATCTGGATAAGTATAAGTCTGCTATAAGTACAAGAATATGTATTAGTTTTCTATATGAATTCATGCAAATTAAGTATACGCTCTTTATGTATCACATTACATTTATATGCTTCTTTGTAAAGAGTATTAATGCATGTTTATATGTATAAACCATATGTTTCCCAACTAAAAGTAAAGCAACCTGGTTTAATCCGATATAGGTACAGAGGAGGACGTCCATGATCTTTATCACTGCTTTGGGCGGCACTTGTAGGGGTTCATGCATGGGTTTGTGCTGCAGTTATGTAAAAAGTAAATGTCTGGAGTTTTTGTATATGTATATGTAAATGGGACTCAGGACTGTATGTATTGACACTGTAAACACCACTACGGTGGTATTTTTATTTTGTATATGATATTTTGATTCAGCTATAAGACTTAGGCCCACCGTGTAAAAGCAAATGGGATCTAGTACGATCTCGCACCCTTCATCTCTGGCGAGGGTGGGGGTGTGACAAGTCGGTCGTCCAGGGTTTCAAATTGTAATATCTTGTATGAATTATCGATTTCCTTGGGTTATGGTGCTAACTTCCCTCTGAATCTGGCAGATCATAGGTTCGTTGCATTCCCCAAATCTTGCCTCTATTTCCTCCCATAAATCCTTAGATGTGTTTGCGTATACAAATGATTCTACAATATCTTTCGAGATTGAGTTCAAAAGCCACGACATTACCAGACAATTCGCCTTCTTAAGGTTGTGTACCATGGTGAATCCATCTTCGGAGAAGGTGTTCCATCTACGAAGTTTAATTTGTTTTTAGCTCTAAATGCTATTTTCACTGATCTACTCAAGGAAAGATAATTGTCCCCGTTCAACGGTGCTAAAACCAGCGTCATTCCGGGATGATCGGAACTGTGTAGAGTGAAGGCTTCATCAATGGTGTATACGGCATCACTTTCGTATTGTCTTCCATCTATGTTTTCTCCTGATGTTTCTCTGAGATTTCCTGATATGACACGTCTAGATCTAGAGTCTTGTTGCCCTACCATTCCTCTTATCTTCATGAAAATCAATCGTATTCGAGGCTCGCTTCAAGAAACAAAGAGAAAATTTTCCTGCATCGTGACTTGCTTTGATACCATGTGTAGAAATTTAGAATACCGATTTATCATTGCAAGTCAAGTTAAGGTGAGTACGCGGATATAATGCATATATACAAATAAATTGACTACAAAGCACGGATGAAAGAGTTCATAAACAAAGGTGGCATGCACTCTAACACTATCAACATGTGAACTCTACACGCTTCATATATATCAAAGAGAAAGTTGGACGCCTATATATATCAGTGTTAGATACATGCCAATATAATGGATGATATGTTGTAATTTAGAAACTCCTTAAATTACATAAGTTCCATAAGTCATTGGTGTTTGCCAAAAATTGCCATCTCCATAGAATAAAAAGAAAAATGGACTGGATAGATCCCTTCAAGACTGAATATGAATAGATTATCATTATCATAGCAAGTGGCGGACTTAGCTATCGACCAGAGGAGCATATGCTCCCTTGAATTTTTTTTTTAGAAAAAATCTTTTATCTTGTAGTCAGGTGGACTTGAAACCTCACCCTTAATTATGCTCACCCTGGATCTATAAGATTCTATACCACTAGGCTACGGTTCCAAGTTTGTTAATGTATACCTCGGAACTGAAGAACTTTGCCGCTGATCATAGCTTTCTCTAGCTAGTTGCTAACTAGGAAATTTGTTATAATTGCGGAAGCTTTGATGAACAATAATATGAATTCAAGAACACAAAGATAAAGAAATCATCATAAAAATACACGAGAGGTTTTAAAATGGTTAGCTAATTTTGCCTTATATCCATCTGACATGTGGAAGAATATTTCCATTATTCTTGAAAACATAGAGAACAAGATTGAAGTATCAAAGTATTACGACGACTAGTAGTAATCACAAAATCACAAAACCCTAGGATGCCCACAATACCAAGAAAATACCCCATAAAACTCTCAATCTCTCAAACTTTTACATCTTTGCACACACCAAATCTCTCTCATAACTTTTTCCTCTCGTGACCCATAGTATTTATAGGGATATTTTAAAAGTTTTCCTTATTCTACAAGGAAACCTAATATTACAATAATATAACAAATATGAATTATCCTATAAAATATTATTTACAAAAACGAATTTGAGACATTCTAACAATCTTCATCTTGGATAAAATTCCATCACATATTGATAAGAGAGTAATCGACTCCACCTTGAACTGAAATTCATTTTATCTTCATCTTATGTGTTTTGTAATCTTTTGTTGTTCCAAATATATTCAACCTGAAGCTCTGATACCATTTGTTATGAATCGCCGAAGCTTTGATGCATGAGAATATCAATTCAAGAACACAAAGATAAAGAAATCAACTTAAAGGTGTACGAGAGTTTTAACGTGGTTCGGTCAATCATACCTACATCCATAGATGAAAGAAAATATCGATTTCAAAATCGTGAGTACAAGATCGAGTATTAACTGACAAGTGGCTGATTATGAAAATCACAAAATCCTAGGATGCCCACACACATCGAGAAAAACATTCCTACAAAACTCTCAATCTCTCAAACTCCCACATTTATACACATAATAGCCTTTACAAACTCATCTATCTTCCTCAACTTCTTTTTCCCTTTGTGACCTGCACATTTATAGGAATAGTCTCAAAAGCTTCCTTATTCTATAAGGAAACCTAATATTACAATAATATAATAATATGAATTATCCTATAAAATATTATTTACAAAAAGTAATATCACTTCAAATAGAAATTTGAGACATATTCTAACAAAACTAATCTTAAATGAATAGGGATGGATTCTTTTGTAAATATAAATTAGGTATTTTCCTTTTCTAATTGGGATAATAATACGCTTGAACTTTGAAAGCACTTGTGATTAATTGGGTGCAGTTGGATTGAAATTCTTCTAATGAAGAAACTTTTAATGATAGAATCAAATGATTAGACATTGTAATGTGGACAATGCTTTGCAGTTAAGTCATTGTAATTCATTTGTATCCGTCATTCCCATCGTCCTCTTCACATCAATTTTCCTCAAAAGTTCTCTATAATCGGCTCATATGTTTCTATTTATATACAGTATTGATTACTCACAACATTGCATGTGGATCTTATTAATATCATCAAGAGAGAGAACAACAAAGCCGACCACCTAAGTAATGGATTGCAGCGAATTCAGTTGAGGAATAACTCAAGGCTGTACGTTGCCAACAATTTGCTCATCGGCATAGTATAGCATGGCAATTGGGGTTGCAGTTGATTTAAATATCTCTTCAAACTACTATTTTATTGTACTGCAACAGAGCTAATATTGCAGCCGGCAGAAAATATGGAATCAAGGTCAGCGAGGTCCTTCTCCGGCGTTCAGATTCATTCTGATGATCCTGCTGCAGACAAATATATGTAGAGCCACATCAAGAATGAAGAACAGTCAAAGCAACAGCAGTTGCGATGGCGAGCAAGATGACTGCCTCATTGTAGACATAAATTGGGAAGAAGCGTTTATGATGAGTCCTAAACGAAAGCAGATAATTACAGTGAGGCTGAGCTTTTTAGTCAGGTCATCGACCAACCAAAAGTAAAACCAAGTGCAACTATATGATATAGATGCTAAGAAAATGGTCATAACTAAGGTATTATAGGGGGTTATAACTAAAGTTATAGTTATAATCTAGTATTGACTCTACTAAAAGGTGGTTTGGCTTATGGATGGAGGCATTTTTCTGGCCTCAATTAAAAGAGATGATTTATGGATGGGGGTTATTTGCCAGCCGCAACTAAAGGATGTCTATAGATGGGTTATTTCAACCGCAAACTAAAAGGGTGGCTTTGACGGGGTTATTTTCAGCCGCAATTCAAAAGGTGGCCAGGGATGGGGGTATTTTGGCCGCAACTAAAAGGGTGGCTTTGGATGGGGTTATTTTCTAGCCGCAACTAAAAAGGTGGCTATGGATGGGGGCATTTTTTGGCCGCAACTAAAAGGGTGGCTTTGGATGGGGGCATTTTTTTGTCACAACTAAAAGGGTGGCTTTGGATGGGGTTATTTTCTAGCCGCAACTAAAAAGATGGCTATGGATGGGGGCATTTTTTGGCCGCAACTAAAAAGGTGGCTTTGGATGGGGTTATTACTTAGTCAAAGTAACTAAAAAGGTGGTTATGGATGGCATTTTTCGCTGCAACTAAAAGGGTGATTATACGAGACAATTTCTTACGAACTAAAAGATGGCTATAGATTGGAAGTACTGTGTCGCGAATTAAAATGATTACTATGGATGAGAACTTTTTGGCCGCAGAATTAAAAAGAGTTATCACGATGACATCGCTTTCCGCCGCAACTATAAGAGGATATTTGGATCATGAAAAACATACTGATTTATCGAGAACGCCGTTTCTATTTTTAAAATTAATTTGCCGGATTGACTCCATGATCGATAAAGAAACAAAGGAGATAGTATTGAAACAAAGAATTCAATGTACATCCGTGATTTAAGCAAAATATCCAAAACTACATCAACAAAAAAAATGGAACAAGATTGAAAACAGTATCAAGCTTATTGGCGTAGTAATATTGTTTTTAGCTCAAGAGCTAATTGCTTCGAGGACTGTCAGATGATGTTGCATTCAAATAAAACCAAATAGTGCCAACAAGAAGAGGATCCAATGCATCCACTAAGACTCGAATGTTGCAGAGTGAAACCAAAAATCGCCCCATCTTTTTCTTTTGAATCTGCATAATGTCAAACCAAAAACTGATTTAGAGTAAATAAAAGTGCAACATTCTCCTAATAACAACATCATAATATTTGACAAGACACAAGGAAAAAATCAACTTCCAAAGACCAGGATACAGTACCAACCAAAGCTCTAAAATCTAAATAGATGATAGTCAAATTCCAGAAAATACATGGGGGAAAGCATCAACATCGTACCGCGGTGAGCATAAGAACAATAATAATAAATAAAATATTTTTGAGAATAAGTATTTATAATCTAAAACACTTGTAATTCATAAGATCACCTTTATGCAAAGAGACAACCAACTTCTTCACAGATAAAAGAAGCCAATGATGGAGGTTATGAATAAGTCCCAAGAATGGCATTTATGAAGGTTCTCATTTTCAAGTGGGTCTCCCACTATCTTCTCGTATGTAATGGGTGTTTTCTCGAGTATTGAGTTTGTGTCTATTAGCACGCTTCTCGTTATAAATAAAAATGGTATGTTCTCTGTGTGGTTTTTTTTTTGGGGGTGTTTTATGATGTAATGTGCTTTTTTCTATTATGAATTCATTATCAATTTGGTTGAATTCTAAGTTTTGCCCCCTTAACGGATTTTTCTTCCTTTGAACCATGATGCTCAGAAGAGCAGTGATTAGTGCCCAAAAAGTGCTATTTTGAACCCTATTTTTAATAGGTTTTGAGCGCTTTTTGTGTACTAATTGTTGTAATTAACCCAATTTACATATTAAGGTCCCTATTATTCTAATGATCACATTTTGTGGCAAATTTTGCAGTTTTTGCGAGCTAATCACGCCAACATTGTTGAGTCGATCCAAATATGAAGAATTAAAGTCAACCTAAACATCATAGATCAGAGACTGGAAGGAAAGAAGAGAAGAAAATAGAAGAAAAATGAAGGTGAAGAAAATGGAAGAGATAAAGAGGAATGTAAAGGGGCCAATGGAACAAGAGCCGCAGAGAAACCTGGATTCACTGTGCCAGCTTAAAATTATCGCGGATAGCTAAATTCTCAATTTCCCGCTATTCGTGAATTTCGCTTAGCCAGCTAAATGTCACTATTCCTAGCTTAAATTATGCATTCGCTTATCATTAAGAATTCTCGCTTGTTGAAGTAAATTTCACTAGCTAGCGAAATTGCCACGGCCTAGCGAAAATTCCTGATTTCGCTATCTCTTGGTGATTTCGCTTACCTAGCGGTAAATTTCTGAGCCTTAGCGAAATCCATATACTCCGCTTTGTCATGCTTTTATAATTAATGCCAACTGACTTCAATTTGGTGTATTACTTTGTCCTTAACTTAGCCAAATTGTTAGGCTTTCTTGTATTTTCATTACTGGGGTTGGCTATAAGCTTCTCACCTTATAAGTTTGTAACCCTAACTTTAATCTTTCTCTTCTCCTCTTTCTCTCCCTTTCTTGGTTGTGCCAAACACCTCCCAAGGATGACAACTTGAGGATGAGCGCTAAAACCACTTCCTTCTTGAAGTAAAAGGCCGCCGTGAGATCTTAGGTTGTCGGTGGTTCCCCCGCTGGGCGCAAAGAGTTTTGTCATTTTTTGGTTCCTCAAATCTTCAACTCTAGGTTTTTAGCTTTTGATTTACTTTCAGCTAATACTGCAAGCTTGTGGTTTAGGTGTATTCTTAGCTTTAGATACACTAATATCCATTAGTTGCCCTTTACTAGCTACTGAGGTAGGTTAAGGGGTTAGGGTTTCAAACTGAGAGTTGAATAGCATTTAATGTTATTGATTCGCTAATACTTCCATAAGTCAGATACAAGGTGGCTCTAGCTGCTGTATGCACTGTGGTTCATTAGATGGTCTCATTTAGCCTTCGAAATAATATTCAATGTTGTGGTTTTAAATCAGAAGGGGCCATGTATGCATGCTACCCGTGTTGACTCAAATAGAGTTGGATTTTTGGGTGAGGTTTGCTAGTTAAACATAGATCCTGCTTATGCCTTAGACTATAGGTTGCGGTCATAACGCGAGGAAATTAACCCGGATTCCTGCGCTTAGCCTAGACCTTGCAACCTAGTGGCCCAATGCTTCAAGGAGTTCTTTTTCTTATTTTCTTTATTTTATTTTCACTGCAAACCATCCACTCTGCTTTTTAACTAAACCCCAAAATCCAAATTTAATTCACTGCTTTGATTTCATTCAAATTATTTTCAGACAATAAAACCCATCCCCTGGTTCGACCCTGCATCGCTATGCCGCAAAGAGTTTGACTACGCAAAGAGGAGGAACTACGTACAAATTTCATGGATTCCGCTACCCTACCGTGGCACGAATCAAATGTGGCGCCGCTGCCGGATGGTGCCTTAGTGCAAGTGAGAAGTCATGGAACACTTGTGATCCTCATCACAAGTACCGGTGAATTGCTTTTATATTTTATCGTCATTCTTTTCTTTCATAAAAAAAAAAAGTGCCAGCAGGATCATTTCGGTTGTTTTCAGGTGGCCTTATTTCAAATCGGCAGATTGCATTTTCCATGGTTTTAATTGAGAGAAAAATGAATCTCATATGGAGAGCCATACCGTGAGGGTAACCTGCAGCTTACATGACAATGAGGGACTATGTGACCTTCCATACCAAAGGGCAACAACCCGGTGGAGAGGCACCTATGAATACAGTCCATGAGGGACTACACAGAGATCAATGGATGAGTTCTCACCATACGGTAGTACTTACAACCATAGTCAGAATCACACAAATTCCTCATGGGAACCAAAACCTCCACAATATGCACCTCCCGAACTCCTTTATTATGCTCCATTTCCTCAGCCGCCACAACACCACTACGCGACTTCCCTCGTTGAACAAACCATTTTGGACCTTACCCTTGATAGTGGATGACTTTTGGTGGGAAGAGAATATGAGATTAATGCCCATTCAATTGTCACTCAGGAAGACAATTCGAACAAGAAAATAGACGGGTCAGTGAGACTTGAATACAAATGGACAACCCAAGATTCCAACAAGACCTAATTGATCGCCAAAGAATGTCCACCGTGAGGAGGAGTGTCAAAGTGGCACCATGGTAGAGGAGCCGCGGTCACAAAGCAGCTCACAAGAAATCCCGTGGAAAATTCTCAACCCTCGCCAGCCGCGATCCGCCCATGGGAGAGAACAGCCAACCTTCCCATCGGGATCGAGAAGAATAGTGAGACATGAAATGCTGGAAGGGACCCAAGAGCCTATCATTCAACCAAACCCCACAGATTTGATCCCAATGCCACCGCCCAACCCAAAACAACAACCACCTAGTACTCCCTCAAATTACCATGTACACACGCCCACACCGTTAAATCAAAACCAAAGAAGACTCGCTCCCAAGGGTAAGTCCAACCCATCACCGGCATGCCATGCAGAACTTCAAGATTAGTGGCCTCGTATTACGTTTTTGCCAATTACATCAAAGGCATATACCGCCTATACGCATGGTGCTGGTTGGCTCGTGCTGTCTGGATTGGGAGCATCCGAACCCTAGATTTCCTCGAGCTCCGCTGTTCCTACAGAAATTCTCCAAAGGCCTAAGGAAGGGTACTGTGGAGCACATTTCCCTGTACTTTTTGTTTTAATTTTCTCAGTTTTATTTTATGTTATGATTTTATTTGATTTTAATTTTTCTTCTTAGGTTTTATCTAATTTTTAGTTAATTTATGTTTTTAGATTAATTTTTACTCTTCTGCAATTTTTCTTAATTTTTCTTGCATTAATTTTTGCAGTTTTAGTGAAATTTTTGGATTTATCAAGAAATTGGAAAGGTAAATGAAGATAAGAAGTTTTCAATTATGTTAAAATTCCTCAAGTAAATTTAGCTGAATGTGAAATTTTCATTGATGAAATTTTCGCTGTTAGCGAAACATTAGCTTAGCTTAAAACTCGTGGAGAAGTTTAATGAAAAATTTCGCTAGAACAAATTACTTAGCGAAACCTAAATTCCTAAATAAATCACTACAGACAAAGCCACATAAGGCATTAAGTTTTTTTTATTTTTATTTTTTGTTTTTGTTTTTTTTTAATTTTATATTTTATTATATATTTTAAAAAATGCTTCTTGTTTTTCTCAGATATATTATTTATTTAAAAAAAATTTTTTTTATTTTATTTTTATTTTTATATATATTATTTTTATTTAAAAAAAATTTTATTATTATTGTTTATATATATATATATATATATAAAATTTGTCTCTTAAAAATAGATTTATATATATATATATATATATATATATATATATATATATATATATATATATATGAGAGCATATTTTTTTATTTTATTAGTTTTTATTTTTTTGATTTAACAAAAAAAATCAAAAATCAAAAATAAAAAATTCGCTATTAGACATAGCAAAATTTCGTGAACTTTAGAATGCCATCTTCATAATAAATAAATTTCATACTAATGAAAATTTCGCAAGCAGCGAAAATTTTTCGCCATGCCCCACAATTTTGACATCCAATTTTGTTTCGCTCATAACTTTTTCATCCGAACTCCGTTTTAGGCGTTCTTGGTACCGTTGGAAAGCTTAGAGAGTGTAGAATCCAAATATGACCAGAAAGAACATTTTTGACACTTTTATGAAGGTTTAATTTTAAAAATGGTCCAACTGGTCACCTTTTTTCTCTCTTTTCTTCTCCTAACTTGTTTATTTGAATCCCAAACGGAGTGAATAAGGTGTCGATGGAAAGCTTGTGAGGTCTCCTATCCAGAAATGATCACATCTCATCAAGGAGGTAACACTTCCTTCTCTAATTTTCCATTCCGAGCCCCATTTCGGACACCGAGATGTTCGTCAGAGAGTTAGTAGCGAAGGCGGATTTTGTATTTATGTTTTGTTATCATTTTGTTTAAGCTCATTTTGTGATGTTTAGTGGCTTGTTGGGTTCCTTCTATAAAGTCGTTTATACTAAAATGTACTTACTTTTTCAAAATCGACCCATTTTGTAATCAAAATTTTTTTGGTGGTTTCGCTTAACCTCGTGGTTTGAAAAATTGAAGTCGTGTCCACCCCTATTGATGTTAGATTGGTTCCATGCTTAGTCGAGTGAATGATTAGTTGAATTCTTATTGGATTTCAACCTTCTTCCACCTTTAGCTAACTGACACAAAGCACATTAGATTTCATCGATAGACTCAAAATCAGGCACTTCCTTTTTACTTCTTGGGCATAACCCAATTCTAGTTTCATTGACCACCTTTTTTAATAGGTTAAGGACCCCGTGGAAAAAGAAAAAGAAGAAAAACGAAAAAGAAAAAGAAATGAAAAAGCAAAAAAGAAAAGAAAAGAAAAAGAATAAAAATCAAGAATGTTCAGCCTTGAAACCCGAGCACGGTCCGAGGGGTATATGGCGAATTTAAAGCCCGCGCCTCTAAACCTTCATCGGTCGAGTCACCGACTTATGTTCGCTACATGGGTGGATGGGTGGAGCTTAGCGTTGTAGTGCTGAGTCCTCGAAATCATCTAAGTCCGGTGAAACCCAAGAGTTCAGGTTGAAAGATCCTTGCGACTGGTGCCCTAAGCCTTAATTGGTCAGAGCCACCGCAGATCCTCGCTACATGGACTTCTCAAAGTAGAGGTCGACATTCTCGAAGATTGCACTTACAACACAAAAAGAACGTGGAATAAGAGGTGGGTCCCGATCATTTAGGGGTTGGTTAGCCTCGCTAGGTCGGTAGTATCTAGGTCGGGGGAGGAGTGCAAATTGACAAATATTATCAGAGCCGAGCAACAAACACTTAGATTTCGGGGGTGAAGTTTCGGTCAAGTCATCGAGAAGGAAGCTCTTTGATACTCAATTTGTATGGCATTCATTCTCTCATGATAGTTAATGGACACTCAGATTGATGATTCTTACTTAGGTTAGCACATTTTCTACAACCTTTTGAACTACAACCTGCGTACATAATTTTGTTATCTTTTTGTATGCTCTTTCTTTCTTTCTTTCATTGCTAAGGGACTAGCAATGTGTAGGTCGGGGGTGATTAGTGCCCAAAAAGTGCTATTTTGAACCCTATTTTAAATAGGTTTTGAGTGCTTTTTGTGTACTAATTAAGCTGTAACAACCAATTTACATATTAAGGTCTCATTATTCTAATGATCACATTTTGTGGCAAATTTTGCGCTTTAAGTAGCTAATCACAACATTGTTGAGTTTATCCAAATATGAAGAATTCAAAGTCAAATCTCAATATCATAGATCGTAGATTCAGGAAGGAAAGAAGAGAAGAAAATAGAAGAAAAAATGAAGCAGAAGAAAAATGGAAGAGAAGCAAGAGGGAATGGGCTACAATGGAATGAAGAGTCATAGGAGAAACTCCAGACTTTCTCTGTGCCAGCGAAATTCATCGGTGGATAGCCAAATTTCACTCGTTATTCGCGGGACCCCCATTAAAGGCGAAATGTCACTCATTCCCAGCGAAATTATGCATTTTCGCTTACTCACAAGAATTCGCTGGTTAGCTAAATTCCTCGCTTAGCTAGCGAAATTGCCACCGCCTAGCTAGAAAACTATGATTTCGCTTATTCAGGATTTCGCTACCTAGCTAAAATTTCAGCCTTAGCTAAATCCATCGCCTTTGTCATGCTTTTTTATAATTAATGCCAACCGACTTCAATTTTGGTGTATTACTCTCTTGTCCTTTAACTTAGCCAAATTCATAGGCTTTCTTGCATTTTCACACATTTGGTTGGCTATATGGGCCACCTTATAAGCTCAGAACTCCTAACTTTTAATCTTCTTCAAGAAATATCTCGCCAAGAAATTTTCATTTTCTTTCGCTTTCTCTTCTCCTCTTTCTCTCCTTTCGTCATAAACACCCTCCAAGGATGACAATCTTGGAGGATGAGCTGCCAAAAACTACTTCCTTTCCTTGAAGTAAAAAGGTCGCCGGGGGTGAGATCTTTAGGTTGTCAGGTTCCCCGTCATGCAAGCAGGTTTTGTCATTTTTGGTTCCCAAATCTTCAACTCTAGGTTTTTAGCTTTTTTGATGCATTTCTAGCAATACTTAAGTAAGCTTTTAGTGGTTTAGTGTATTCTTAGCTTTAGATACACTAATATCCATTATTGCCCTTACGAGCTACTCGAGGTAGGTTAAGGGGTTAGGTTTCAAACTGGAGAATCAATAGCATTTAATGTTACTGATTCGCCAATGCTCCATAAAAGCTCAGGATACAAGGCATACTTATTGCTAGATGCACTGTGGTTCATTAGATGGTCTTTACGAGCCAAATAATATTTGAATGTTAGGGTTTTAAATCAGAAGGGGCCAGCAGATGCATGCTACCCGTGTTGACTCCAAATAGGAGTTGATTTTGGGGTGAGGTTTGCCAAGCTAAACATAGATCCCAAGCATATGCCTCGACTATAGGTCAGCCACATAACGCTTGGTGAAATTAACCTCGGACCTCCTCACTAGTCATGACCTAAACCTAGTGGCCCAATGCTTCAAGGAGTTCTTTTTCTTATTTTTTTATTTTATTTTCAGTTGCAAACCATCCACTTCCCCTCGCTTTTAACCAAACCCCAAAATCCAAATTTATTCACCGCTTTGATTTCATTCAAATCATTTGTACGAAGAAAACCCATCCCTGTGTTCGACCCTAGACCGCTATGTCAAGTAAAGAGTTTGACCACGGCAAAGAGGAGGAACTACTGGACACAAATTTTGTTGATTCCGCCTCACTCCTATCAGGTACCGAATCAAGCAACCGCTGATCTAAATCTAATCTTCATTTTTCTCAATATATACACCACTACTGTAAATGTAATGAAACATGGAGCATAGTATAGCTATGAAATAAACCATATAATGAAAAGGAGTCCAACAAGATGACATAAGAAGAAATCAAGAAACCATGAAGTACAAACCACACAAGAAGTTTAACCAAAAACACTATACACCCAAAAACAAAACTAAAACAAAACAAAACAACATGATACTTTGGCAGATATCAAAACTCGCGTGAAGAACACTTCTCTAGATCTTCAAAGTCCTAAATGATACTTAAATTTTTTACAGTAATGCCATCACAGCTCGTCATGTGAGACACTTAGCTTCTTTTTTATAACTACCTACTTTAGTGCTGGTGAGGATAGCCGAAAGACTATTCTGGCTTTGAGGGTGTGAGTATGGATGTTTTGTTATTGATGGTCATTTTTTTAATTAATTAATTTATTTATTTTTCTTTGTCGTTTACTTAATGGTTATTTATTTATTTATTTGTATATGTTCTATTTTAGAAGAAATCAACAGGAGAAAGTGAGGATCCTGTCCCCTTCTTTCTTTTACTTATTTCTTATTCACTTACTATGAATCACCTAAAGAGATTCATGCTATAGTCTGGCTGATGTCATGTGTAGAGGTGCTGAACTTTAAGGCGTGAGGAAGCTCTTTTCCAATCTCTTATCCAAAAGTTTCTAACTAATATCAGAGGTACGATATATTGATCAATGGGCTCATTTGAAGAAGTCTTTTGGATGAGGCAAGTTACATGTGAGGCACTACAAGTTACTTGTACGATGTTTACTATTTATGAGAATAATCAATTTTCCAGATTGCATATTTGTTAAAATTCTGTTATGCATATTTGTTAGCTGGCAGTTAAAATTCTTGTCTTGTGGTCTTCCTGAGGAAGATGCCTATAAGACGCTTTTCTTGTAGTGCCAATTTCTCCAATCACATCATAGCTAAATTCCAAATCATCCAACTTAGGTCATCAAGGCACCAAGTATGAATATGCACCCAAAAAGCAATGGACAAACTACAAGGTTAATCCCATCAATCCCGCTTTTCACCATGCCATTAAGGCTCATCCTATTGACATGGTTATCCTACAATAAGCACCACTAGGTTTATTTACACCATACACTGCCAAAAGACACCAATTGTCATATGATAAAAAGATTGTACTAAGTTTCTTAAATGCTAATTCCTCAAGTGATAACCCAACTACTTCTCTTAAATCCCATTGTTTAAGTTCATGAATTAAAAGAAAGGAATAATATTGAATTGTTCTCAGATGTGCAAATAGGATGAGAATGGTGATCAACTATTATTTTCACTGTGCATGTTGGCACAAGTATTGTTGGGTCCTACCATTATACGACAGAGGTTATCTAGCAAGCAGGGTAAGTTTCCTAGAAGTGATAGGTGAGAAAACTGGAAAAGAACTCTATTGTGCTTACCTTGGAGTTTATGGAAGGAAAGCAAATGTAAGAATCCTATGGAGGAGCGAGCCATTTAAATGGATGCTTACTGGAAGCTTGTTACAATGTGAATCATGAAATTGCATGGATACGACATTTTTCCTAGATTTCATTGATAATGATGGAAACTGAACTGGGGGGACCTTTTTACAGTCTCAATTTTGTTCTCTCGCTTTGTTCGTTGCTACACATGGGGCTTTAATCACATATGGGTTAGTAAGTGAACTGGGTTGCTCAACTTAGCATTTAATTATGCCGCATTTTAACTATGAAAGTTAGCAGTCATTCATTATCCTCGCATTTTAACTAATCGTAATAAGTCAAAATTTTAAGGTCTCATCAAATTAGTACTTGTCTACTGTAATAATGCGAACTTTATTATCGCAGTTTCCAATGCCATCAGAATGATGGAATTGAGACAAAAAATCAATTTTTTCAAAAGATAATCCATTACCAAGGCATCCAAATAAGCAACACATTAGAGAAAATACAAAAACCTAAAAGACAAAGTAGACAAGTATCGAGCTAATCCTTTACCTCTAGTTGCAATTTCACAAACTAATCTCGAGATTCACTATGGATGGTCGAGGAGCTCTAACAAGAACTTCCCTTTATTCCTTCAACCAAACGATTCACTTCGGCGCAGATGATAATAAGAGTTTCTCACTCTCCAACGCCAGGATCTTGGCGACGCCAAGTGCGTGTCCCAAAGACAATATTCAAGAAATGGGGTCGAAAGAAGCATCAACTAATTAAGCCATACCTCATCCAAATTAAATGGAAGAGGGCAACATGCATAGTTACACCAAAAACATATGTGTAATTTTTTATCGTAACAATCACGCCAAGGGTCCTCTTTAACTTTTGAACTCCAGTCAATAGAAGAGAGAAAGAAACCATCTCCAACATACAAAGTCAATATAAATATGCGTATCCAACCTGGAGGTACATCTCAGCCAGAAGATTAATCACACAAGAGATGCATACACATTACGTAATATGAAGTTCAGAATTAATTACTAACACTTAATAACTTAATGATGATCACAGATGTCAACACACAGAAGCCAGCTCACTATTTTCTCAACTTCGCTCGTTCGTAAGATATCGTGTTTAAAATCCTAACAACTCGCAGATACCATACCTAAAGCATGGAGTCGCTTTCTACTTACAGATATTTTCAAGAGCAAGGATCACCTAAGAAGACTATATCTCATGTTCGCATAAAAACACAGTATCGATAACTAATATACCAAATTTCCTTTGTTCTCAGATTCTCTCAGGTAATTTTTCAGAGCTTTGTGCTCTTTTTTCATATATATATATATATATATATATATTGCTTTTTTATCGATAAATATAAGAGTATATATATATATATATATATATATATATATACCAAATTTCCAAACATTCCATCCAAAAATTTGAGTGGAAAATCAGAAAATAATTATGATAAAACATTTTTGGAGTAAGAAATGAAGAAATATTAATCATTCATACAACACAAGAGATATTCATCCTCGCGAAAATCCCCAACCAACCTCTAGAATTCCACCGATCTTACAAACACGCAGCCTCTGATCTTTCCATCTTCTCATCGAAAGCCAAATACATAAATGGGCCTGTCGAAGAATGTGTACGCCCGTTTCGAATTGTACGAGAACATCCAAGGTAAAGCAGAGCTTTCCGCATTTCGTAGCTAGGGTCTGTGCACTGATCCTCCTAATTGAACTCGCCGCACTGCGTGTCTCCCTGGAAATGCGTGTAAAGATCCAGCTTCAGTCCGCACTCTACTCGAAGAACCACGATTTATATATGAAAAAGCACAAGATAATACTTTATCGATCCGTAGAAAGCTCGGGACCCACTTTTATCAACGAATCTAAACGTAAATCAGAAACCTGAACTGCAGAGAACATGAAAATCCTAAACGTCAAATTAATGCAAAAGGGATCAAATCACCACAGATTATAAAAAAATTTCCGCAGATGGCGGTCTCAGATCGAGTATATGGGACTAGAGCTGAGTAGGAGATGATCCAGGATGGTATAATTATAAGGACATTTAGAAATTATCTTTTAATTTTCATTTCTCTTGGCGTAGAAGATGAAACTAAACTCATGAGATTGAGAAAGAAGAGAATTAGAAGAAAAATCAATCAATGTATAGAAGAATAATGGATTGAGGATTTTGGCAACATGGAAGAAAAATTAGTCCCGAGCTGCAGGGTTTAAGGGAGAACGTGAACAATCGGCTTGTATAATTGATCAAAGACCCGTAGTCTGACGGGTTTTGAAGTATTTGCAGCGCACAAAGAGCATGCATTCATAAGGTCAGATATAGTAAATGTCCATTATTAGTCAGAAAGTACAGTGTTCCTACAAATAAGGCTTAATCAATTCCTCGCACTATAAGATTTGAATGAACCACCTTTTACTCATGACACAATCAGATTTTGTCATATATAACATCTGTGTTGTGGATTTTTCTGACCCCAACTAAAATTGTGTCTCCATATCTCATTTTTCTAGAGCTGAGGATGGTCATTGATTATGGAGATGTCAGAACTCCTAGATCTTCTGAATTTAAGTCACCAAAGCCTGCTTTGGACAAGGTCGTGCATACAAGAGATTGCCTCCCAAGTAGGAATGTGGATGAAGTACCTAAGAACCCTGTGATAGATACAAGCCGCATTTCATGAAGGATGCATGTTTAGTTTATATGAGATCACATTTACTTTGCTTTTTTTTCTTCCTCATTTAGGGATTCCTGGGACCAGGTTTTTCCGTCGATGATGTATCATTTTTGCGTGTCATATAACAATGTCATGTGGGTGGAATCACTTCTCATAAATTGTCTTTCATCATATCATGATAATAATGGTAACTCCAATCAACTGACTTTTAGGTTTGTTTCTGAATCATCATAGAGTTTGAATCCTTAGGTCACGGAGGCTTACCAATCTTGTTAACTTCAAAGTTTCATGAGATTAGTAGAGGTCCAGCAAGCTAATTCGGAGACCCATGGTTATGAATATATGTTGGGTCATCTAGTTGAATAGAAAATCGTACCTAACATCGTAAAGTCAAACAAGCGAGTAGCCATTGTTAAATAAAAAAATGGTTATTGTCTTTCTTTTTCATTTAAAGGGTAGTATAGTCTTTGTTTATATTCTCTTTCTCTTTATGTTTTTAGGGTTTTTTTCTTTCTATCATTCATTTGCTTTTTTTGTGAAATCATTGCTTAAATGATTTGTATGTTTCATTGCACAAAATAATGGTGCTCTAATGTACATATTTTAGTTGTAGTTATATATTATTGGGGATAAGGTGTACAAATGCCCATGATGTTTGTGTGTATGTCCAATTAGGTGTATAAACTTTTTTTTGGGTCTAAAGATGCACTTAACATATGTCTTGTAGCTTAGCTATGTCCCTATTGTTAAAAGATTGAACAAGTGCACAAACAAGTGTTAAGCACCTTTGACTATGCCCTTACCATTAACATAGTGAACAAGTGGACAAACGGAAGTTAAACGCCTCTAACATGGAACCTACACGTCACAAGTCACTCTCTTTCCCTCTCCTCTCCTCTCTATCTCTTCTCATAGTCCCACCCAACACCTCCATCATCACCAACATTCTTTTAATATTACCACCAACATCAAAAAAATTTATTTTCTTAATCTCAAATTTAGTGTCAATTTTTTCTCCAATTTAGGACATTCATCATACATGTAGTCCATCAATATCTGACAAGCATCTTTAGAAGGCGAAATCAAAGTTGAAGTTGTCACGAGAACCACATCTAGGCACATCCTTAGAAAAAATTTATTCCATTGAACAACCCCGACAACATTTGGTCGATGCATCGAAAATATCGAAAAAAGCTTAGCTTTTGATAGCCCGACTTCAATCTTTCATAAACCTGAGAAAACGTGATACGAGCGAGAATGGAAAATAGCGTATGGGTTTCACGTCGGAGATGTTTTTTAGTGCGTTTGTCTAACTCTTCAATTTATTGACAATACATAGGGGCATGATTGAACTATGGAACAAACGTTATGAGCATTTTTTGACCGGAAAAAAGTTTTGGTGCCGAGTTGAACATTTGGGCAAACATTAGGAGCATTTTTGCACCTTATCCATGTATTATTGAGGAGCCATGGATTCTTGAAAGCAATAGGAAGTGAATAAACAAAATAATAATAATAAGAAAAGAAAAAAAACATGTAAAAAAGAATTTAAAAAATTAATATGTTTTAATTACTCTTAATCTGAGTCTCGCTAGGGGTCTTCTTGGGCGGGACCGAGCAGGCGGCCGTCGAGTTAGGCTCGCGGCCGATTCGGGCAGGGCTATCGCTTGTAGACTTGATCCAGCGGCCGGCCGAGGCCGGAATTTAATTTTTAAGGCCCACGGTCAGCCGCGGCTTTATCTTGGGCCAGACCCCCAGGGCGGTGTGAAGTAGGAGACCCGGGCCCGGGGGTGACGGGCGGGCGGAGCCAGAATGGCGGGCCCAGCGGGCGGTGTTGAGTGGAGGGCTTGAATTTGGAGTGGGGCCAGTGGCGATGGCGAGCCTGACGGGCGGAGTGGCGGGCTCGCCACCCTCCCCTGCGAGCCCCTGCTCCTCCTCCTTTGTCCTCTTTGCCCCACGCCTGCCCCCGACGGTCATATGGCCAGTTGGCTGCTCCCAAACCTCCCTCCCCCCTTGCAGTGGTCACATGACCATGCACACCTCTTTGTTTTTTTTTTTTTCTCTATAAATACTCCACAAATTCTCTTAATTTTTCATCAACCTCTCTTAATTTTTCATGCTCTCTTCAAATTCCTTCATTTTTCACAATTTGCTCTCATATTCTTTAATACTTCATTTTCTTGATTATTCTTACATGTCATGATATTATTGGTGGTGCAAATCAAGCATTGAGTGACTCAGTAGTTGATTTAAAAAATTTCAGGCGATCTTCGATTAGGTAATATTTCTCCGCCCTCTATTTTTTCTTATTTGTTACATTTTATTTTGATTCATTATTTTATTTTTAGTATAATATTTTATTAATAATTTTAATATGGATAGTGCATGTGCATCTTCTTCTAGTCCATGTGCATCATTAAGCAAAAAACTTAGTTCAAATATATGAAATTTTTTGATAGAATAGAAATAATTTTAGAAAATAATAAAAAAGAAATAAAAGCAAAATGTAAAATTTGTAACAAACTTCTTAGTGGTGGATCAAATTCGGGCCTGAAGTCATTTAAAGACTACAGAAAATAGACAATGTAAAAATAAGCATAATGTAGATATTAGAAATTATATGCAATTAGGTAAAGATGAATGTGGAAATTTAAACACATTTTCTTATGATGAGTCTGCTTGTCGTAAAGGAATGATTGATTACATAATAAGAGCTGAACAACCTTTTAATATGATGGAAACTGATGATTATTCAGAAACAATTCAAACATTGATTAATCCTCAATTCAAAGGTTGGTCAGAAATCTTGTTAAAGAGATATTATGAAAAAATTTCAAACAAACGAGAAAATTTAAAAACGATATTTTGCAAATTTTGAAGAAAAATTTGTTTAGCATCGATATTTGGGCATCTTTAATGCGTAGAGGCTTTTTATGTATTCTTGCTCATTATATAGATAGTGAATGGATGTTAAATAAAGAATAATTTCATTTAAAACAATAAATACTCCATAATGGTAAAAATATACTTAACTTTAATAAATTATGAAATTATAGATTTAGAGTATTCATGATAAAAATATTTACAATAACATAGATAATGCTTCAAATAATGATGTAGCAATACAAAAGATTAAAAAAGATTTTACGCAAATAAGCGATGATCATGCAAAATTATTTCACGTACATTGTTGTGCACATATTCTAAATTTGATTATAAAAGATGGATTAAAACAAGTTGATAGTATATTAGAAAAAATTAGAGACATTGCATATAATATTAATTGTTCCCAAGCAAAACATGAATTATTTTTTTATTGTTGCAAAATTGCAAATATGAAAGAAAAAATATAAGTTTAGACATACCAACTAGATGGAATTCTACTTATAAGCTTTTACAAAATATTACAAAATATAAAAAGTAGTACAATTATATGAAATGCAATTATCTAATAATAATATTGATGTAGATGTTGATGTATTAAATGATTATGATTGGCACATTGCGGACCTTCTACGAGATCTTTTTGAAAATTTTGATACTTCAACAAATATTTTTTGTAGTGTGTATTATCCAACTTCACATCAGGTCATTATGCAAATAACTAGAATTGATATGATACTTCAAAATTATTTAAGTTATGAAATTTTTAATGATGCAATTTTTGCAATGATAGAAAAAATTAAAAATAATGAGGAGAAATACCTTTAATTTATTATATTGGTTTTAGTGGACCTTAGATTAAAATTTGATGCTTTAGATGAATGATTACGATTATTTACAATGAAAGATCAAATAAAAATTGAAGAAATTAAAAATGAAATAGAATTCGTTATTATATATTTTATATAATATTTATAAAGAAAAATATGGTAATAATATTAGTTTGATAAAATCATCATCCTGACAAACTCCTCATCTTTTATAAAAGCCGCTAGAAATGTTAAAAAAGTAGAAAAAAGGTAACCATGAGTTCTCGAATAATACAACGGATAGATAGATATACCGGTGTAAGAAACGATTGAATTTAGAGATAATGAAGATTTTGATATTTTAGAATGGTGGAAAGCAATGACAAATTAAATACCGATTGTTATCTATTGTGCGTGATGTATTAATCGTGCCTATGATCTGGAGTCGCATCAGGCGCACTAGTGCGGGTGGAAGAGTGGTTATGAGATGTAATTTGTCACTCGAAGCGATCGAGTAGTAGTATGTTAAAAGGTGGAGTTTAGCGGACAAGAGATAGCATGATCATGTTCGAAGGCGAGGCGGAAAGTGGTGATACGGAGAACTTAAAATATCAAGACATGAATGAGATTAAAGATAGTTCGAATCACTTGGAAAATAATAGTTAAAATATTTTATTGGAAATGTATATTGTATTTTATTTTCTTATGGTTGAAAAAGTAAATGATTGACAAATAAGTAGGTCTTAAACTGGTTGGGATGTACTTTTATTTTGTAGTGATGTAAACTTTTCATACATTTCTAAGTGTAATTATATTTGATTAATAAAATTTTTAAATGATGTATTTTTATTTTGAATTGTTTTTTAAACTTACTTTTTATTTAAGCTTGAATACAATTTAAATAAAAAAGCACATATGGAGGGTTGGGCTTTTAGGCGGGCTTTTAAGTGGGCTTTTAGATGGGCTGCAGGCGGGGCTGTCGCGGGTTTTAGGCGGGGGGGCTACAAACGGGGGCTACGGGCGGGCGCTCGGGTGGAGAAGCACGGGCGGGCTGCAGGCGGGCCCTGGGCCGTCGTTCGAGGCGGCCGGCCGGTCGGGGCCGGCTGAGTGAGCCGGGCCAGGCAGCCCTGCGGGCTTGGGCCGGATGGACCTCAGGACTGGTAGGACTAAAGCCCATCGGGTCGGCCCAGACCCCAGCGGACCTCGGACCAGGGCCTTTTGGAGATCACTAGTCTCACCACATATCCGCAATGCAGATTCACCCGACGCGATCGTTTTGGTAACCGATCAATAATCATTTCTAGCCATTTGTCATTGTTAATTCTTTGTTCTTGCTATTAAGTCAGTTCCATTTTTATCACATAGTACACAAGTTTGGCGGTATTCTCAATGTTTACAGGTGACGTGTTATCAAGAAAGGGACGTCTAAGATTGAATTATAAGAGGACCAGATCAACAATTAAATAAAATGGTCGCTGAGAAGTCATCATCATCAATTTCAAATCTCTAGTACTACCCTCAATTTAAAAGGTTCAAATGAATATTAAATCCTTTAATTAATTAGGGTTACATAGCAATGTAGGAAAAAGCTAAAAACTTGTGAGAGCATGTATGTACCAATATCTTATATGCTAGAATCAGAAACCTTTGATAAAAGTTACAAGAAAACATTTTACCTAATACTTTTGCCTTGAATAACCTTGTCATTCAAGTGTTAGAGGTTTGATCATGATTCTGAAATGTTTTTGGCCTGAAATATATCTTTTTAATAAAATGAGTGTTTGATAAAATTCATGAAACGCTTTCAAAAATTCTATATATTACTTGTTATGTTGAAATTCACTTTTAATATTTCTGAATGAAAGATTTGATAAGTGATCATCTTAAAAATAATTTAAAAAAAAAAGTTACATTGGAAACAATTAGCGAACACACTCTTATAAAAACTAGAAATATTTTCTAAATAAAAAAAAATTAAAATATGAATGATGATAATTTTACTTAAAAGTATTTTTAGTAAAATTAATTCTTAGAAATTTTTTTTTTTAAATCACCTATCAAATATTTTTCTAGAAAACTATTATAAATAAATTTTTCTATTTGTTTTAAAGTGTTTTTTAGATTTTATCAAATGTTTTTATTTCTTTCTATATTAAAAACTTTTTTTTTGGAATAAAACACTTTAAAACTATTATAAGTTTCTAAAACTATTGTCAAGCAAGCTCTTGATCTGTTAGTTTTTTAATAAATTTCTCAACTAATATATTAATTAACTAATGAATATAAATAGCCTATTTTTGAATAAGAAAACAAGTCATGCTGGCCTCTTGATGAGGTAGATGTGGGCCAAGAGACGTGCTTGAAAAATGTAAACAATTGATAAGATCATTAGGTAAAAATCAAAGGCCATTGTCTCCATATATATGAAGGTCAATCATGCAACCTACAACGACTTGTTCAGTTGAAATATAACCATCTGCTCTATTACTTAATCTCAATTTTATAGTTTTAAATATCTTAATTAAATATAGTTCTTTAATTATTAATTAATTAAAACGATTTCTAATATACTTAATACTACCATAATAGACCCTCAAGAAGAGAAGCAGTGAGGTGACATAAATCCATTTGGTCAGCAATATGCATGTGGGTGCATGACTAATATTATAATTTAATTAATAAATCCAACTAATAATTTACTTTCTTTGGATATATGGCTTTGTTTTGTCCTCCTCACCAGGCATTTAAGCGAGGGGAAGATCCGAAGAAACGAAGGGAGAGGATATGAAGAAGAAATTTTCAGCGGCGGTAATCTAATACTGATGCTGTCACTATTGCAAGGCTTCCAGAGAGATGAAACGACAGTGATCAGCCCACCGCTCTGTGGCGATGGGCGGAGAAGCTCTGATCGGAACATGGGCGGACGAAGTATTCCATGGATTCTGACGTAGGGAGAAGGCTGCAAGTAACCACCGGACAAGCGGTAGCTTTTGCAGGCGCCGGCAACGCTAGTCAAGCAGCTGTGGCTTGTGGGATCAGGTACAGTAAATGTCTGCCCAATCCAAACACCCCTGCAGGAACTAATTATGGAATTTAATCCTGAATACCCTAATAGTGAAATCTTAGTGGTGGTCAGTATTGAATTTGTTCATATGTTCCTTTCATTAACCTTTTACCTTTTATGATGTATCTATCTTGCAAAGGGGGTGTGGTTATAAAGAATAGTAGCTTAATACATAAACCTTTAGTGGCTCAAGGAATATCAATACATAAGAAAATAATCAATGATCTTGTATGACTTCAATTTTTCTCGGTTCAACATTTTCTTAGAATGATTATTTTTGGAATCTTTTAGTTTTTATATATAGTAACATTAGATCCAATCCATTACCTTTTTATTTATAAGCTATCTTTGTATAAATGCTATCTGATTGAAATATTACTCTCTCTATATATACATTAACAATAATTTATTTATTTATATATTAATAATTTATATATTTATCATAAATCATAGTATATAGAATAATTTAAGCCTTTTTTTCGCTATATAATCAATAATATGGATGTTCAAGAGCAATAGTTTTATGAAAGTAGAACCTATTTCTTTTTGTTTCTGAAAAAATTTCCATTCAAAAAATGAAAAAAAAAACAAGGTAGGGTCATTACCACAGTTGTAAAAATATTTTTGCACTAAAAAACAAGGCAATAAGAACCAGAACTTGACAATCAAGAGATGGGAGCTTTGAGACAAGCCTAAAATTATTTTCTTCGACATTTTGATATTTTAGACGTCTAATGAGAATAGTAAGAGGTTCATAAAGGATAGGAACAACCTCATTAACTTCAAATTTGCAAGGTAAATTCGTATTTCCAAAGTTAAGAAAAACTTCAAATTTTTGGAAAATTAGTGAGTGATGTTGGCTAAGGATGTGGATCATAATAATTCATCTTAAAGGCTGCCACTTCTTTTCAACCCTTAAATGAACATGTAATTAAGTTGAAGAGGTACACAATTCCTGATTATACTTAGATTTGGAAGAAAGGAATTAAAATGCACATAAAAGAAATCATAGGAAGGCATGCTCCTATATGAGAATTTAGTCTTTGATATTTTCGAGGAACTGAGGCCAAGTAATAAAATAAGGACCCCTAATGTATATAATTAAATTTCTAAGTGTATGTAATAAAAAAATATTTTTCTTGTAAATCATAGTTTTTATTAGACTTAACAAATAACATATCATTTACAATCTAAATAAAAACATCGAATTTTAGATTAAGCATACAAATGTTAATAAAAAACATTGTCTTCGAGCATTTCTAGATGCAAAATCATTGATAATAGAATCAACATCTATATTTTCTAACATATTTTTCCCAATACATAAAATTGCTAGACCATTCAATCTTTCTTGTGACATTGACAACCTCAAGTAGGATTTCAATAATTTTAACTTTGAAAAACTTTTTTCGGCGGATGCTACAGTCATCAACATCGTTAATAGGATTCGGTAACAAATTGAAACAGTTGGATAACAATCTGCAGCTTTGACAAACTCAATAATTTCAAGTGCTGACATTGACACATTGTCAAAGGATAACAATTTTGAAAGGAATCCCTTCTATCGACCACCGATTTTCAAAGAAATATGCAAAAGAAATTTCGAAGGGCAGAATTTCCATCAATGTCAGTAAATTTCAACAAAATTTCAAAAAAAAAAGGTTTGAAGAGAAATTTCAACAAAATGTACTAATTGGGATGAAGATGATGATTTTTTGGTGAAATATCACTGAAATTTCGAAATATGCATCGAAATTATGGATATTTAAATTTGAAGAATGGAAGAAAAACATAAAATTTTGAAGAAAAGTAAGGGAAAAAAACTTACCTGGGTTTGGAGGGCTACCTAGAGTCCAAGGAGTTGTGGCCATTAGAGATGTTGGTGATGTTCTTTGTAGAAATTTGCGTTGCCGCGGGAGGTTAGTGTGTGACACCACTGGCTTGGGGCACCTTTGTGTTAGGAAAGGGTTCACGAAACTATAGACTTTAAACCTGATTAACTAAGCAGTTCTAAAACATTCCTTAAAATATAATCATATAATTTAACATATATTACAAAACCACACTATCATACCCTAATATTTTAGGTGTTCAAAATATTACTTACATATTATTTACAAATCCTTATCATTGTACCCAAAAGTTTATATACAACATATTGCTCAAAATAAAACGTTAAATAGAAATACTGTAGGTGAGCACCTATCGCTAAGGTGGCCATTGACCATGATCATCACATTCTAATACTCATGCAACTTGCTATGCATATATATATATATATATATATATATATATAAACTGTAAATTCCTGATGAATTCCAGAACTTACCACAATTAAAATAATTTAATTCATTTATGTTACTCTCATATTGCTCTTCTTCCTATCTTTATCTATCAAATTCCATATCATTTTAGTCACTTAGTATTAATGACTATTAGGTATTTATATTTGCATTATATTTTACAAATTACTTCCCTATGTTTATGATTCATATTTATTTATCAATATCACTTTATCTCTTTTTACATGTTTCATGCTGCATATTCAAAAAGTGGATAAAGGGGAAGAAAGAAGCTAATATGTACGAAAGGTACTATCACTATCTGAAGACATTGATCTCTATACGCCTTTCTTGTATGACTAAAGCAGGGTCCATGTCATCAACCAAATAGGGCCAGCTATATCACGTATCTTTGCAGAAGCCAATGCGTATCCATCTACTTGGTCATAAGCAAGCAATTAGTTTTATTACATTTTCAGTACATATCTCATATACATGAATAACTAGTGTTATCATGTATGCATATGAGATATTCACTATCCATTATTCTCATCCCCATAAAGAGTGTTTTCACATATCTCTTGTCATCATATGAATATATTCTATGCTTCTATATATAGCAACTATACATGCATTATCTTTTCTTCACATGGCTAGAATTCATGCCCTTTATAAACTACTATCTAATCCCCGGCAATGGCGCCAGAAACTTGTTCACCCAACCTAAGAACATACACAAATTTATGACGTCATTGCAAGGACTAATATCTAATCCCGGCCAATAGCGCTTTGGCTTGTTAGAGTCGTCCTCCACTAATGTAAGTGTGAGTGATGGATTCAAAACATCGCACAAATTTATAGCATTATTACCATAGGACTATTATCTAATCCTCGACCGGCGAATGCCATGAAACTGTTTGTTATATTTCTTTACAATTATCTTGATTAAAAGCGGGTTTCTTAAGAGTAGATAAATTTCTTTATGGTTTTGATCCATGATGCACTTGAGTGTACGAGGTCGAACAAGTAATAAAGTGGATTTAAGTCCAGATATCGATCCCACAGAGATCTCAAGAATTCTCAATCAACTACCCTGACTACTCAAGCTCTATACTATTTGGACTATGATTTGCAATTGATATATCCCTAACAACCTCTAAAATAATGAAAGAATAAAGATATGTAAACTAAATCAAAATGAAATCATGCTGAAAATAAAAGAAATAAAAAAAATTAAAGAATTGGACTGATCAGTTAGCTTTTAAAGGGAGCATTGAAAATACAACTATTGTGAAACATCAATTCCTGCAGACAACTCTGTAACTTTGCTTCATGAACCTCAGATTTAGAATCCGTCCAAGGAAGATGGTAATGCCATGTGGATCTCTCCTTAATGACACATTTCATCATCTAATCTTCTCTGTTTCTTTCGAAGACAGAGGATTAGATAACTACTTTAATACGGAATGCCTTGTTCTGGTATTTTTCTTTTTCAATACTTCATACCCAAAACATGGATGTAAACCTTAGCTCTAAGACACTTAGGCTAAGCAGTAGGTTTACATCTTTAGTTTCTCATCCTCAAAATTGGAAACGATTCATTCTTTCCTTGATTAGATCCTTGCTAACACGGGATTGAACTTACTATTCGAATCGAGGGAAGACTCTGCTCATTTTAGCGATAAGTCATTCAACTCATTCTCGGTTTCAAGTGAGAAGAGAAGATTGCTCGATTAAAATTCACAGAGCTCATTAGATCCCCCAATATTAGGTTACAGCATACCCTTGAAATTGTTCAATATTTATCGAGATACCTTCTCTGTGTCACTGAGGGCCTCACGGAAATCGAGCATGAAACGAATCCCTAATGCAGGTATAGGACAACGATATTTGGATCGAGGATACAAAAATAAACAAAACCGGCAAACAAATTCCAAGCGAGTTGAAGTACTCTAATAAATTTACTTGAGGAAAGATTGGTTCTAACAATGAGGGAAATAGAGAAAGATTCAAGCGGAAGGTGGGTTTCTAAATTACTTCATTACACTAACGGTAGCTCACGATCAAAGAACCACTTTGTAAATTAAAGCTGGGCGTTTGAATTCCAAAATTTGTTTGGACTTCAAAGCGAACCGAGCTGATAATTTAAAGAAAATAACGATGCATTCGACTTCAACTTCAACAACTAACATCGGGATCAGAAATTCAAATGAAATAAAAATCTGCTCTAATCTAATCTAAAATAGCGGCAAAACAAAGAAAAAGAAACATAAAATTAAATACCGAGCCTTAGGCTGCAGGACTTCTCTTTAGGCGCGAGAATTTGCTTTCCTTCTGTAGCGGTACATTTATAGGGTTCTGAGTTGGGCTAACCCCGATGCACTTCCTTGTGGGTTTTGAAATCGTGGCCCATTAGTTTGTTCATGTCGCTGACTCCATTTGTATCCACGACCTTGAAACTGATGCTCGCGACCTCTCTTTCACGTCGCGACTTCCTTTGATACGCTTATGGTGTTTTGATGTCGCGACTTCAATCATACGTCGCGACCACCTTCTGCATTATGATCTCTTTTGGTCGACTTGATCATATGTCGCGACTTAGTTTTCTGTTCTTTGTAAGCGAAGCTTTTTTATCTGGTGACGCGGCTAACACCCTTGGATGCGATGTCGACCGCTGGATATTAGCGTCGTGACCTTCTTTCCGCTATCGCGATGCTTCGCGACCCTTTGAATGATGTAGCGACCATGTCTGCCGGTGATGTCGCGACCTTTGAAGGGCGTGGCGACATCTTACGGTCCGGTGTTGATGTCGCTATCTCTTCCAACTATCGCGACCTCTATGTTCAGTCTCTTTGAAAATCTTTTGTCGCAACTTCTGGCCGGTGTCGACCGCCGTATCTCTTGCTAAGCTTTCAGTGCATGTGACCTCGGAAGTGGTGTCGGCGACATCATGTACCTTCTTCATTAATTATTGGTGCGTCGGATTTGGGTTTACATTGCGACTTTGGTGTTATTCTTCATTCTTTGTCAAAATTGGCATCAGTCCTTTCTTTCAAAATTAGTTCGCGACTTCTTTTACTTGAGGCGGCTGTTCTTGTGAAAGCTGTAGACAGCTCCTTGTGTCGCGACCTTGAAGTGGCATCCACGACATCATTTATCTCCTTTTGGTGTAGCGACATCGCTAATGTGTCGCGACATAGCTTCTTCCTTTAGTTGCTTCTTTTAATCTCGGCCAAGTCATTTTGTCTCAACTTCCTTCTTGATCCATGACTTCCGGCAGTAACTCTTCGATTTCTTCTTCAAAGCCAAATTTGTTGATGTCTTGACTTGAAATTCTTTAGGCGCACTTCACATTGAGCTTACTTCCGATTTTACTTTATGTAGTGCTGCTGGTGATTTCTTATGATTTTTGCTAAAATTTGATTTTCTATTGTATTTTCCTGCAAATTAGAATTTGAGTTAATTATCGGTTTATGAGACAATTCATCATTATTCTCATTATAAACTCGAAAATGGATTAAAAAATGTAATGAGTTTTGGACTCATCAAATTCCCCCCAGAACTTAAAATTTTGCTTGTCCCCGAGCAAAGAAAAGAGAAGAAATTGTTTGTCCTCGAACAAATAAACTAGAAAATTTTTTAAAGGACATTTTTCTGATTTATTCCACAGTCTTTTTCTCATTCCACCCTTGATATAGATTAAGAGATATCACTATTATTTCAAATTTGAGTTTGAATTTTAAAGAACAAGGCATAGTGTACTTCTATTACAAAATTTCTTGATAAACTAATGTATTTAAACAGTTTATTTAACAAGTCTTGTTCTGTGTGTGTGTGCAGGTCATCAATCCTTTTCATCTTTATGTTGAATTAAGTTAATCTTCTGGGAGTTTTCTTAGACTATTTATCAAAGTCCCATATGCTTGTTTTTCATATTGATCTCCACCTAATGTAAGAGTAAATTCAGCCTTGAAAATCAATGGGAACTCGAGGCTTGTAATGTTGGGCTTAGGTAATTAAGGTAGATAGTGGAAAAATTTAGGTTATAAAATTACCCGGTTCCATCTTGTCTCTACATTGTTGCCTCCAGCTTTTTTCCTTTTTCTTCCTTGTTCCTTCACGATTCTCCTCGATCTTAGCTGATTCTCGCAGATTCTTTTTATGGAGTTTCAACTTCCATGTGTACTTTATTCAGTGAGATTCTTTTGTTCTTTAACTCTTTTGCTTTTATTTTTCTAAGATTTGGAGATAGTGCATGTTTTGTCTTCTTAGGCTTTCTATTACTCTTAGGAACTTTGGGGCTAGCAACTCCCGTACAGTTGGCATTAGGATGCTAGGTATTTAAAAAACACCCTCTGAGCTTAATTGTTCAAGGAAATAGGCCACAAGACAAACTTATTCCACTATTTCACTAACCACCTTCCTTTCTTCTTGACCCTTCTTGTCAAAATTTGGGAATACTATTCCCCCAAACTTATTTCTTCCTTTATACTAAACTTTTATGAACTAGAAACTGGATAATTTGGGTTCTTTACTGCAGGTTTATTGCAAGGAAGGGAATTTCGGTTTTCAATTGCTATTTATTGAAGAAATAAGGCTCATTTGGCTCAAATCAGGAACTAGAGAATATGCTTAAGCATATTTTTGATGAGTAGGCTTAAAAAGAGGGGCTCAAAGGCGCGAAAGATGGCCTCTTATCATTTCACATTGGTTATTTTCACCTAGGATTTCGCCTCAATCAATAATCAAACAAGTTTAGGGTATGGACTCTAAATCTGAATTCCGGAGAAGATACTCCTAATTCACATCAAAGTTTCATAAGTTTTGTTATTAATGTATTATTATTTCTTCAAGACTTGTACTTATTCCTTTGTCCACTTGTTATTTTAACCAAGTATTTTTTGTTCCATCGACTAATAACCAATTTCCCATTTTTTAACTAAAAGTGAATTTAAAAGGGACAGTAAATACTCCTAATTCCAGTTCCTTTATTCATGCCCTGATTCTGCAATTATTTGTGTTCAAGTTTATCTCCTAGTCAAACTACTTCAACTAGCTCAGATTATGATATTTCAACATTTTCATTCTTGAACTAAATCCTAATGTTATTCTCCTAACAAGTCAAGCAACAAAAATACAATACAACTAACTGCAAGCAAGCAAACATTTCCTTTTTCACAAATTTTCTTGTTTTATTCATGATGTTATGCAACAGTTGAGAACAACAATAAGGAAGAGGGGAAAAGAAGGATAAATCAATGGGAGGATCATCTTTTTCTTTTTGGGGGAGGAGCAAAGATGTTGGGGGGATCCAGATCGAGAGTAGCCAAACTAGGAGAGAATTTGGGGAATTTCATTTCCATTCTCTTCTTCTTCTTGTCATTCTCCCTTTCTATTTGTTCTTCAAGGATTAATTCATTTATGAGATCAATCTTCTTGTTCAGATCATCTGTCTCGTGCCTAGTGTGTTCGTTGTGCGTTCCATTTCAATCATGACTTCTAAAAATTTGGAAAGATTGTTATTGATCAAATCCAAATTTTCAAGCCAGACCTTTCTTCTGAAGGCATCCTTGTCGTCCAGCTCTTGATCTCTGTCCTTCATCCTTTTCTCGAAATCCTTGAACATTGACATATATAGGAACTTGAATCCCTTGATCTGCTCCTTAGTCTTGGCTTCTTGATCTAAATCCCTTTCCTTTATGAGTTTTAAGAGCTGAGAATCACGATCATACTGATTGTTGTAGAATGATTCATGGCTTAGCTTTAACTTCTTCAGTAGATCTTGATCCCTTTCCTCCATTTCCTTCTTAAATTTTTCCTCTTGATGCTCCAGGATCTTTTTCATCTGCTCCTCCCTTCTGCTCATCTCTTCTTCCCATTGTTGATCTCTTCTTTTCATCTCAGCTTCATATACTTCTTCTCTTACATTTCATCTCCTCTTCCCATTATTTGATCCCTTCTCTTTAATTCTTTTTCATAAACCTCTTCTCTGAACTTTTGCTGGAGGTTCCATTGCTCTTCTCTTTCTTCCATACTCTTCTGAATGGAACTTAGCATTTCCATTATTTGATTATTCTCCTAGGCTCCCCTAGAGCTTTCACCAGGTTCTCTGAAATCACTGTTCCTTAAAGGGGGAGAGCTGGCCAGTGGGGTTGAAAAATCTATAGGATTTCCATAACCTTGTTCTCATCATCGGCAAATATAAGAAGGTATTCTCTTACGGATGCGCTTGAGATCTTCTTCTTCACGATGCGCAGCGAGAGTGTGTCCTCTTCTGCCTTGTATTATCATCTTCTTCTCTCCGAATCTGCTTCTATTATACCTTTTTTCTTTGAAGTTCTGGGCCCTTTGCTCACTTACGCCAGTAGTGGTGACATTTTGGGCATTCTTCTTCTTAACTTACGTTCCTTTCACACCGGCCACTAAAGCATAACCTTGTGATGAGTCGTGGATGGGGATCAAACCTCTTTATTCCTTCATGGTACCTCATTATAAATTTTCAATAAATGAATTTCAGCATCAATCTTGTAACCCTTGATTATAGCATAGAGAAAGGACACTTCTTGTTCTCTTCTTGTACGGGGACATGTGGTAGGGACCATAACAGAGGCCAGGAAGTAGAACCACACCTTTGCCTCTTTTGTCAAATCTCCCCTGCTCAGGGTCTTTTGCTCTCCTTTTCCTTTCTTCCACTACCCTTTACCACCTGTCAATTTTCTTGCGATCTTCTCACGGTTAGGGTTGTTCATCAGCTTCTTGAATTTTGATCCATTCTTTCGCCCTTCCATTCCATACATTTCATTAATAGTCTTCGCTCCATAAGGCACCCAAACTCCTCGTATCACGAGTTCTCCTTCCTTCCAACAGTTGGAGTAAAATTCTCGAACTCTTTGCTTTGCATATCCCGGACTTTTTGATGTTTTGCGGAATTCTCCCGACCTCTTTGCTCTATTAATTCCTTGAGAAAGGAGAGATGGTTGATTTGAAGCCTCTTTCTCCCTACGACCCCTTTCCAACATAGTGCTTTCGAGACGGAGAAGCTTCTTAAAGATAACTCATCTTCCTCTTCTTCGTCTTCCATTTTTCTTTTCCCTTTTCCTCTGTTGCTTTATGGCCCCGGTTGAACCCAGTTTGTTAGATGGCTGTTCTCCGCTTTCGGGTTCAGGATAAGACTTCCCCTTCGGTCTAGGTATACTCCTCCATGATTTCGCTCAGGTTTGGGATGAGGGTTGAAGGTTCGACCATTAGAGAAATCGGAAGGTTTTAGGAAGAAGTTCGGTTTAGGGTTTACGAATTGAGAACCGAGGAGAATATCACGAAGATGAATGGTTGTATTTGATTCAAGGAAGTAGATGATAGTGGAGGGAGTTTCTCAACAGTTGCAATTCAATTATTATTGTGGGCTCTTTATTACTTCATTTATTTGCGCTTGTCGCGACTTAAATTCAGGTTGCGATTGTGTGTTGTCATTAAATTTAGGGCAAAATTAAAAGCGCGGTAGCTTCATACCTTTAATGTGTGACTTATTCTTGTTGTCGCGACATAAGTAAAGTATGTGAGAACAAGTTATCATCAGTGCGACATGGTCTGTACTATGCCTAGTTGAGTTGTATAACAACCCTCACCACTCTTTTGAAGGAATTGTTCTTATCGCGACCACAATCATTACATGCATTATTACCAATTTCACAATGAGACATAAAATCTAATTCATGACTTAGTACATTACAATTTGATAATGAATGACTTTTCCTCACTATTAACTTTCATTCTTAGCATCCATTTAATCCCATTCCCACACGGCAATTCCAAAATGTATTCTATTCAATTTTCTAGAGAAATATATGTAGGGAGAAATGTACTCCCCACTTTTTCGAGTTGCTACGTCACAGTAAGAGTCTTGGGTAGTCAAGGTTTGTTCCTTCCTCTTTGTAGTGCATTTGATTCTTCATCGCATATTGTAACAATCAAAAAGGATTAAATTAATCTAATACTAACCCTAGCAATTTCTAGAATCATATTTAGAACTAAAAAAAAAAAATTAACGTAATAAAAAAATTTGAAATCTATATAAGAAACTAAAAAAAAAAATCAATATGGGTTACCTCCCGCGAAGGTACATACATTTTGAGTCTTTATTTGGACTATTTATTTTAAGCCTTCTCTTTCAGTTCTATAAGTGAAGTTCTTATTTTCTTTCTCCTATTTGAGATAGTGTTTAATCCCCATTAACTGATTCTTGACATCGATCCTGAATTATTCTAACGCTCCAAAGATAGTGCCAGCTTCTTGTATATGGTCCCTCCATTTTGATTTCAACTTCCACAGAAATAATCTTAATCTCGGAGTTAAGCAATGACACGATCTCACCACTCTGAACTCTTTCCTCACTAATCAACTTTAAATCTTCTCATTTCTTTGTTTTGTCCTTGTATATTCTAGCATTATCATAGGCTTCGTTCTCGATTCTTCAGTTCATTCGAGTTGAAGTCTCACCTTCCTTTTAAATTTTGAAATCGAAGTTAATTTGATAGCCGCATGGCTTTGTATTCAGTTCAAGAGGAGGTGACATATTGGTTTCCAAAGACTCAAGTCGTATGGGGACATTCCAATACAGGAGTTTTAAAGCCGGTCTTGTATGCCATAATGCATCATCAACTAAAGACCAATCTTTCTGCTAGAACTCACCGAGTCTTTTCAATTTTCTTTATTTCTACATTTAATTTCCGGCTTGCCCATTTGTTTGAGGATGATAAGCCAAGCTCATAATGTATTTTAATACCATATCTACCTCCTTGAGTTTGTCAAACACCTTATTTGCAAAATGGCTTCCTCCATCACTAATAATAGTTCTGGAATTGTCCCAGAATCTACTAGAATATTTCTTTGCTAAGGAAACCCTTGTATTTATTATTGGCATCATTCTTGGGACAATTTGCTGCTTCTACCCGTTTGATACATAATCCACATTAGATGTATCATATTTCCAAATGAAAAGCTGGAAAAGGCCCCATAGATCCATTCCTCATACATCAGCTCGTTGCACCACAGGATACCTTGGGGCATCTCATGCCTTTTCTTGATGTTCCCATTCTTTGGCATTGATCACACAACTTTACCTATTTCAAAACGGTCCTTAAAAATTGTGAGCCAATTAAAATCCTGATGGAGGAGTATTTGTGGGTTGTTTATCTCCTGCAAAGTGTCCTCACATATAAGGTGATGCATGACATTCCAGCAAAATCTTGCTTTGCTCACTTTACGACCTTACACCTCCTTATAATCAGATCAGCTCACTCTTTTTTAAACAAATATGGATCATCCCGGATGTAGTACACAACAGTGGAGTCCTTAACCTTTTCTCTATTGGTAGCTGAATGCAGTGGCATAATTCCCTGAGCTAAAAATTCACAATATCAAGCCTTACAGGGTGATTGGGTAATAACATGATCTTGCTCATCTAAAATTTTTACTATATTCTCTTGCTTTTCTTGTACGGGGAGTTTCTCTACTCTTGACAAGTGATCAGCTATCCCACATTACCCACTTGCCCTTCTTGTCTTTGAACTACAAATCAAATTCCTGCAACAATAATAATACCCACTGATCAATCTTGGCTTTGCTTCCCTTCTTTTGCCGCCATTAATGTTAATTGTTGCCAAATCGGTGTATTATAACAACATGGGACCCAAATATATAGCTGAATTTTTCACATGCAAACACTAGCCCGCCAGCACATCCTTTTCAGTAGTAGAGCAATTTTTCTTATTCAACAATACTATTAAGGTTTTGCTAGCATAGTAGATGGCCTTGAACACTTTCATCTTTACGTATCGATGGCTCCCATTCTGCAATCAGCATCACATGATCTCAAATTCTCACAAATTTCCAATGCGGTTTTGCCATGATGGGAGCTTCCACTAGTCTGGATTTGATTTCTTCAAATGCTTTCTGGTAGGATTCATCAAAATAAAACTTACTATCTTTCTCCAGCAATCTGCATAGTGGTTTGGCAATTTTTGAGAAATCTCTGATAAATCTTCTATAAAATCCGACATGTCACAAACTTGATTCCCTTGACTATAGTGCGTTAGCATTAAGATCTCTTATAATTGAAGCCTTTGCTTGGTCTACTTCAAGCCACATTGCGAAACCATGTGCCCAAAAGACAATCCCTTTTGCCAACCATAAAATGGCATTTCCCAATTCGAGCTAGATTTTGTCTTTGCACCTTTGAAATGCGGAGTCCCAGGTTATGCGAGGCATTGTTCAAAAGCGGATCCATACAACATAAAATCATCATGAGATCCATAGAAAAGCTATACCTTTAGATCCAGAAAATATAGACACCATGGATCTTTGGAAGATTACGGGGCATTACAGTCAGACTATGTGTCTTCTAAACAAAAGTATGCGAATGGGCATAAAGTGGTTTCTCACGATCTTGGTCTGATAGCTATTTGGTTATATCCAGGAGTATCAATAACAAACATAAAGTGTCCTGCAACCTATCAAACCATTTGATCGATGAAAGGTAGGGAAAATGATCCTTTAAGTTTGCGGTATTCAATTTTACGTAGTCGATACAAACCCTCCATCATCCACGGAGTTCTTATGAATAAGTTCATTATTTTCATTTCGATTACGGTGAATCCACCTTTCTTGGTAACCACATGTCTTGGAAACACAAAAGCTATCGATATAACATATATAAAACGCATTTAACCATTTGAACTTCTTTTCGATGCTTCTTTCATGATTAGGTTCGACCTCCTTTGATGCTTTCAGCGAGTTTTGCATTATCTTCCGGTAGCTGTGTAAGCTACGAATGGGGCCGATACCCTTGGATCTTTCAATTGACCGAAGCAATGCTTCCTTGTATTTTCTCGAAATTACCTTAACCACATTCTTGACTTTAGTGATACGTCACGATGGCAGGTTTTCTCACTAAATAAAAAGCTCATATTTTGAATAGTGGGCGCTCCTTGATGTTAACCATATAGTTTCGCCATGAGTTTTAACATTACGAGTACACTCACTTCATCTTATTTATTTTCATTATATGAGACTATTTCATTATTAAAGTTTGAGGAATGAACTTCACGATCAAGCTCTCTAGTCTTTTGAAAATTCATCTCGATTTCATTGATGAGTTTTGAATAATCTGTTCGAAGATTCACTTCCTCATTGAGAAGGCTATTAGCCCCAACGATAAACCATATTGTCTTCCTCTACATTAGGATGTTCCGGACTCCTATTAATTTTCGTCTTTGCTTCTGTCCCGACTCACAGTGTGGAGTTCACCTTTAAATGCGTTAATTAAGGCGACTCTGTTCTTTGAAGAGGTCTTTCGTGACGGAGGAACTTGAGGACCTTCCTCCATACGCATGATAACAAAATCTGCGGGAATAGATTTCCCAGCCTTGGCCAGTGCATCTTCGAGGAATGCCCTCTGGTTTATTGCCATTACGATCCTCGACCGTGCAGCCAAAGTAATTGTATTTGAGGTTGTTCCCCATCTTTAAAGTCTCTGCCTGGCCGATAGAGCATCGAATTTATACTTGCTCGAGTCACATAAAGCTTTCTTGAATTCATTTCCCTATAAACTGAGAATGAGTAGCGCGAGTCTTTCATCTTTGCTGGGAGCTTCTGTTGGATAATGGCACTGCATGAAGCAATCAAGTTAACTATACCCTCCTCAGCTATCTTTCTTTTCTTGCTCAGCACCTCCTTCAGAAATTTTGCATAAAGAGGCATTTGATTGATCACCTCTGCAAATGGGATATTTATTTCTATTTTCTTGATAAGATCCAAGAATTTAGAAATCTGTTCTTCTCTTTTTGACTTACGAAGTCTACTACGTGAGATAGCCTTTGAGAGGCATAAGTGGTATTCCTTCTCTTTTTGGTCATTTAACCCTTTCATACATTCAATCGAGTACACTCTTCTCTTCTTTCTTTTGGTCTCTTCTTTCTGCCTCAGTCTCTTTGTTTATATATCTATCTTTAAATTCTTTGCTCAATTTCCTTTCCACTTCTGATTGAATTGCCATCGATCTGCTAGGGTTCTTCTGGGTGTCATTTGGGAAGGTTCCCTTGTTACAGTTGGCATGGTCGGGGCGATTGCCCTACTTGTGTCTCTAGATTTTCGGTGAAGCACTAGCATTCTTAAAAAAATGCAGGTATCGAACGAAAGTTTCCAAGTCGGATAATTTACATTCATGGGTGTAATAGCCTCTTATCCCCGTGAGCTATGACATTTGTTCCTCGAATGGGTTGCGGAGTTTTCTCCTCATTACAGTGACCGTTTACGCCCTCACCTCCTTGGCTGTTCAACTGCTGGGACAGTGGTGGCTGTGATATCCTTGTTAAGGGATGTTTGTCACGCCTTGGGCCATGTAATGCCCCTCCACCATATGAGGAAATTCTCATGGTTCTCCCGATCTTTGGATTGTAGTATATGGGCAGGTTAGGATTCTTGAAATGATAACTTCTTTGCTCGTTCATAATTAACCTCCTCGACACCATGTAAGAATCTTCTTGTTAGCACATCGACCCTTCTTCATCAATGATTCTCTCACTTCATCTTCATGAGTAGTGTGCATCTTCCTCTCACTTGTTTGTCCATCCTATACATTATAGCATCGACCAGCCTCCATGTTTGTCATCTTGCTAATCCATGACCCCTTTTCCTACTACCTCCCTCTTGAAAACTCGGATGGAGCTTTCGCATTGCATTTTGCGGGTCCTCTGCTCCAGATCCTCACTTGCCTCTTCGGCCTTTTTGGCAGATAACCCACAGCGTAAACATCGATAATACCCTTGGATGTATCATTCGGGCGTGATATTCACTTATATCCATCTGGGTCTTAAGTCTGATCCATGTGCGTGGGCACCTCTTGGCAATCTTTTGAATCTTTCACAAGCAATCTTATCTGACTCTCATCTTCCACTTGTTGAAATGAGTGCTATCTCTCTACCGTCTCTGAAGTGAGAGATGGGGAAAGAATGCTAAGTAAGCTTCTGACTCTTCCCCAGTATTAACGAACCATATGGTAATGATTCCTTACCATGTGAGTTGCTATGTCTCGAAAGAAAATGGGAAGAGATGGTTTATCATCTCTGGTCTCTGCAGTTCAGCTTCTTTATATTAGCCATCCTAAAAATCTTCCAGTGCTCATTTGGGTCTTGATTGGGATGACCCAGTAGGCCCGATATTCTTTGAACCATTATGATAAAGAGGCGCTTTAGTTGAAATTGTTTGCATCCACTTTGTAGAACATCGATTAGAATACTCTTCTTAAATAATAGGCCTCAGAGAAATCCTCCATTGTGTCGTGTGGGGTCTTATTCTTGTCCTCATTCCTCTGTTTAGTCATGTCTCTCTTACACTTCGCAAACAGTTCATACTCTTTTTGTCTTTCTTAAGCTCTGAGCGTTCTCTCGGTCGGTGTCTGCTAGAATCGGGTCGGATCCACATTTCACCATATGCATTAAAGTTTCCTACGAAATCAATACAACTCTTCTATTAATAGGATTAGTCAAACTACAACAAATGTTTCAACATGGCTTGTTAAAAATTAGTAGTAATGAATCCTTTGCTTGAAAACTATTTTTGTTCTTTTCTTAAAATGTCCAAATTAGTATTTCCTTCTTCGTCGAAATATTGATCTAATTAATTCTTTGAATCCCGACAGCTCGAAAACTTGTTCGCAACCTAAGAACATACACAAATTTATGGCCGTCATTACAGGGTTTATTATCTAATCCACGGCGTGACATCGAAAAACTTGTTAGCAATTAGTCCTCCTTTAATGTAAGTGGGTGGATCGAAAACATCAACACAAATTTATAGCATTATTATGAATTTATTATCTAATCCCTGACAATGATCCATGAAACTTGTTTGTTATATTTCTTTACAATTATACTGATTAAAGGTTTCCTTAGAGTAGATAAATTTCTTTATGGTTTTGATCCATGATTACGCGAGTGTACGGTCGAATAAGTAATAAAATTATAGTTTAAGTCAGACTCTCGATCGAGAGATCTCGAGATTCTCGATCAACTACCACGACTACTCAAACTCTATACTATTTGGAATATGATTTACAATTGATATAACCTAACAACCTCTAAAATAATGAAAAGAATAAAGATATGTAAACTAAAATCAAAAATGAAATCATCTGAAAATAAAGAAATAAAATTAAAGAATTTGGACTGATGATTTAGCTTTTTAAAGGGCATTGAAAATGAGTGTGAAACATCAATTCTGAGACAACTCACGTAACTTTGCTTATTAACCTCAGATTTTACAGAATCCGATCCAAGGAGATGGTAAAGTACCATGTGGATCTCATATTGACCTGTTTCATCATCTAATCTTCTGTTTCTTTCGAAGACGAGAGGGTTGAATACTAGCACAATCTCGGATGCCTTGTTGGGTATTTTTCTTTTCAATACTTCATACCAAAAACATGTTGTAAACCTTGGCTTTCCTAAGACATAGATAAGCATGGGTTACACACTATCTTGGTTTCTCATCCTCAAAATTGGAAATGATTCATTCTTTCTGTGATTAGATCCTTGCCCAACACGGGGATTGAACTTACTATTCGAATCGAGGAGAACTCTGCACTCATTTAAGCGATAAGTCATTCAACTCATTCTCGGTTTCAGGTAGAAGAAGGGTTATCGATTAAAATTCACAAGCTCATTAGATCCCGATATTAGGTTCGCATGCCCTTCGAAATTGTTCAATCTTTGTAGAATGCCTTCTGTGTCCCCTTTCAGGAGGGCTCTGAAGCCGAGCATGAAACAATCCTATGCAATTTATAGGACAACGTGTTTGGATCAGATACAAAAATAAACAAAACCGGCAAGCAAATTCCCAAGCGAAGTTCGAAGTCTGATAAATTTGCGGAAAGATTGGTTCTAACATTGGAGCTCAAATTCAACGAATTTGGGTTTCTAAGTGCCTATTACCTTAACGGTAGCTCCTTGATCTAAGAACCGCTATCTAGTTAGAAGCTGGACGTTGTCGAGATTCCAAAATTTGTTTGGACTTCAAACGAACCGGGCGGTAATTTACAAGAAGAAAATAGCATTACGCATTCGACTTCAACGTGACTAACATCCGGAATCCGAAATTCCGATGAAACTAAATACATAATCTAATACAAAATGGCGGCAACGAAGAAAAACATAAAATTAAAATACAGACGCTAGGTAGCACCAGGACTTCTCTTCGAAGCGCGAAACATTTCCTTACATGCCTTATTTGCTTATTTATAGGATACGAGGTTGGGCCTAACCCGATGCACCTTCCTTATGGTTTCAAAATCGTAGCCCGTTAGTTTATTTCGTATAGCGACTCCATTTTGTGTGTCTAGACGCCGACTCTGATATCGCGACCTCTCTTTCACGTCAGCGACTTCTTCGTCTATGGCGGCACGTGCCGAAACTTCAATCGCCACGTGAGCTTCGCCTTCCTTCATTGTGATCTCTTTTGGTGGCGACTTCTAAATCTCGTGGCGGCTGCCTATTACTTTGTAACGCGGCTTTTATTTGGTGACCTTGCCGCTAACACCGCCCGAATCGATGCCGCGACCCATTGGATGCCGTCGTGACCTTCGCTCCCTTTATCAACGATGTCGCGACCAGCGAATGATGTCGCGACCGCGATACTAGCGGTATGCTCAGCGACCCGCGAAGGGCGTCGCGACATCTTACGGTCGATGGTGATAGCTATCTCGCTAGCATACAACGCCACATGTTCCGGTCTCTTTGAAAATGCTTTTGCGCGGCCGACCGATTATCGCGACCTCCGCCTGCTAAGTTTTCAATTATCATGACCTCGAAGTGATTGCCAGCGACATCATATCTACTTCTTCATTAATTCTTAGTCGTGGTTGAGTTTTATTCTGCGACTTTAGTTATTTATTATACATTCTTTATCGAGATTCGCGACATCAAGTCCTTTCTTTCAAAATTAGTTGCGACTTCTTTTACTTGAGGCTGTTCTTGTGGCTTTGTAGACGGCTCCTTGTCGACCTCGAAGTAGCATCGCGACATCATTTATCTCTTTTTGGTGTCAGCGACATACTTCAATGATGTCGCTGACGTAACTCTTCCTTTATTGCTTCTTTTAATCATTGAATCATTTTTGTCTCAAACTCTCGCGAGTCTAACTTAAGCTTGTTTCACTCTTGATTTCTTAATAATTTATTGTGTATCTTCAACCAGAAAATTATGGGCTTGCACTTCTATCGTGACTTAACTTCGATTTTACTTGGTCTCTTTGTGAAGTGTTTACAATTACTATTGATTTTCTATATTTTCTTTATAAGTATAGGTGATGTTATGATTCATGAGATAATTCATCATTATTCTATTCTAAACTCGGAAAAATATGATTAAATGTGGGTTTTGGACTCATCACTAGTATACATCCATTCTTGAGCCTTTCGTGTTTGTTTTATCCCAAGAAAAGTTACTCTTGTGTCATCTATTCTACCTTATCCATCTATGCAAGCGAAAACAACTTGCAACAACTTTAAGTTTTATTATTGCAAATATTCATCAAGAGATGGAAAAATGGGCACTTACAGTCTTCTTCTTCTGCCTTTATGAGCACAGGAAAATATATATATATATAATCAATAAAGAAAAAGCTAAGCCTTTAACAACGCAATTATCCTTTAATATTTAAGTTGTTCCACATTTCATATTGATAAAGTTTGCAAAATTGCGGCGTTGTATCTATTAGTGTGCATATAAAGTTGACCATTAAACAAAAATGTGAGTGAAGATTTTTGAGTCTAATCATGGATGCTTTGAAAGAGTGCTATTCATTGAAGCTCAGTGGTTTTACGATGAGACATAAGGGAACAAAAAGATAATTAGGTGGGCATATCATCTTGGCATGGATGCCCGTCTCAGTAAGGTAAAAGTTATAACAACAAAATTGAAAGAATTCTATACATAAGCTAAAAGCTTCATTATATATATATATATATATATATATATATATATATATATATATATATATATATATATATATATATATATATATATATATATATATATATATATATATATTCTTTAAGATAGAGGAATGAAACTTTCTGCGAAAATATTTTTAAAACAGTTTCAATAAAACCATTCTGTAATAATTGTTTTGTTTAGAATAAGCTATTGGAGGTAAGCACCCGAATAACTAGGAGGAATTTGAATTTTAAACAGAGGAAAATTGGAAAGGTCCGTTTGCACAGCTCTCATGAAGAAAGATCTAAATCTTCAATGAGAAGCAAACAGGCTCTCCACTATACAAATAGCATGACTTTAATTTATTTCCATACAATTTTGAAGTTATATCATTATTCCAGTAAGAAAATTATAATTTTTCTTGCGGACTGACATTTAACCTACTTTTTAGTTTTTATTTTATTTTGCCTCCGCCCATTCTAAGTCGACAAGGTTGATTACTTTGATCATGGCAAAGTTCTAAGCCCACTTCATTACAAATCTTTTGTCTTGCTAGCAAGCGTCTACATATACAAACCATATAAAAAACGGAGGCATAAATGAATAATAGTTATTACATACTTCATAAACAAAGGGACATTAATCAAAGACAATTGAGTCAAAATTAATGGAAAAAATCTGATGAATGCCGTTTTATGGAAAAGATCGTTATTCACTGTTTGGCTCAGAGTTTTCAATCTCTATAATGAAGCTAAATATTACACTGAATATGAGATCCAAAACTAAAATTTCTTAGGTTTTCGACTTTTGAAACAAGCGAAATTAAACAAATGTAGATTAAGATCCACAGTGCAGCCTGAAAATGCCTAGATAGATACTTGGAGATGAAGGGAAGATTAGAGAAAGAAGAAAAGAGTTATTTACCATAGGTCTGAGAGTTGACATAGTGGACCCTAACAATAACATTGCGGAGGCGCTTGAAGGCTGGAGGAAGGGTTTGTTCTAAAGGAAGCCATAAACCCTAAATCAATTTATTTTCTTTAAAGTCCTTGCGGCACATATTTATTATATGATTAATTTCATTAAATTCAGTAAATAATGATATGATTAATTGATCTTATTACTTTAGATTTGACCTTGTTGTGGAAGAAGATGAACAAAACATAACTATGTTTCCCTCTATATATATGTTCTGCACCTTTACAATCCAAATTTTACTAAATCAATTCAGATTTTACAATTTTGAGAATTTGGTTATGAGTTTATTTGTTAATATTATATGATTACAATTTTGAGATCCACGTTTAGTAAAATGTTTTTTGTAATTAAATATTTTGTTACAAGTATGAAAATAAATTGTAATCAGGACCTCTAACCTAAGACCCTTCACTAGATGTTATCGTTCTAAAATTTATTACTTTTAAATTACTACAATATATTTCTAACAAAATAAATCTATTATTTTTCATAAAATATTAATATCCATAATTAATAATTTGGTAATATTATTTATAAAAAAAAATATAATTTACAGCTATATCCTTAGCATTATCATTTCATTTTATGAAGATAAAAATTTTATCTTGATTTTAATAAAGCTTCAATTAAACATATTTTATATTGAATAAATTTGTTTCACTTAGATAAAGAATAAAAAATAAAATTATTTATTTAACATTAATTCATTTATCCAACAAAAGGTTTTTAGTTTTAAATTTTTGGAAGATGTAAAATAACTCATACTAATGGAGGCTCAGGAAAGCTATCGGAGGACGAAGACAACTACACAAGTAACAAAAGTTAGAGCATAGCCAGAGTCCTCTAAGTAGAACAATTTTCGGAGTGTAGGGGAGAAAACACCAAAAACAACATCTTTTGCTTGGGGGATCGAGACAAAAGCAACTTGGATTGGACTAGAATTCTAATTATGAGGAGCTGATACACGATGATGAACAGGAGTCAAGACCCCGACTACCCTATAATAATAATATCTTGTCGAATGAGGAAAAGGTTAGGAAGGAATATCAGCGATAATTTGCTTCTAAGAAGGATAAGAGCACTATGGAGACCTAAGGCAATGATTGATAACGAGTTATTTCTACCGAAGTTTTCCTTAATGGATGATTATGAATACGCAAAGTTTGGAGGGTGAGAAGAATGGCAAGGGGGCTGAGGGTGCTCGACAACGGGACTTAGTATATTTTGTTAGGACTAGGATTGCTTGTTAAAAATAAATAAATCGCCATTTGAGGAGGCCTCTATCCGACTAGGGGTTAAGCAACTGGAGGAGACTGAAGAGAAAACAAAAATTAAGAAAATGATGGAAGAGAAAGGGCTTCTCTTAGTAGAGCTAGTAAACGGGTCAACTTAACCTATTTCGGGCCAACTAATTTGAGTTACGGGCCAAAACAGGCTGACTAAATCTAACCCATTTTTATTCATACGAGCTTTTAGCCAGCCCATGCGGGTTTATATACTAAAATGGGCCAAAATAGGTCAAAATCTTATAAAAATGTCAAAAAAATAATTTCACAAATTTTATAATGCTTCAAATAAAAATAAATAATATATAAATATATAATAATTATTATATAAAATGATGGACAAAAATATTGATAAGTTAAAAATCATCTAAAATTTATGAAGATATTTAAAACATCTTAAAAAATAATTAAATAAACAATAATGTACATGTTAAATTGTTTTTCAAGTGTAATTAAATTAAGTATGATTAAGGATAATCTTCAAATATTTTTATAGGTAAATTTCGTAGGTAATTTATAGGTAAACTTTACCTACGAAACACTTCCGTCGGTAAACTGTGAATTTTTTATAGCTTAACACTAGGAATAGTATCCTGCTGATAAATTCCTACTCTATGAATCCATAGTAATTTATAGGCAAACTTACCTACGAACACGTCTAAGGTAAACTGCAATTTTTTTATAGTGTACTCTACTCACAGAGTATCCACTGCAATCCGTAGGTAATTTATTGGTAAAATTTCATCTGGAACACTACGGTAAACTATGAATTTTATAAGAATTTACCACTAAGAGCATCCGCTTCTGCAAATTCCATCGTAATTTATCGTAAAATTTACCTACTTTAACACTACCGTAAACCGTGAATTTTTATAGTGTAATTTACCTACGGAAGAGTATCCATCGGTAATGTTCCATAGGTATCTGGTAAATGGTACCTAAAGTCGGGCGCCAAGAAAAATTACCTACAAACATTCCTCAGCTGAGCAATTTTCAGAGGGTATTCGTCGAGCAAATGGTAACAAAAATTGGCGCTAACATACTACATGAAAATTACCTACGAAACACTTCTATTGGTAATTTTTTATAGGTATTCCATTAAAATAGTAGCAAAATGTGGAAAATAATACGTGACGTTCACAATATTCGTCTGCATCACTTCTTCAATGGAATTTAATTTGCTCAGAATTTTGTCAGAACCGTGAATTTCTTGTAGTGTATCTTTCAGGCATTCCTGACCAACTAAGCAACAATATCCCTTTTACCAATGTCTTCAAACATTAAATCAATGCAAAGGTGTCGAAGTATGAAGTCCAATGGCTGCATTGTGGGCTTCCTTCATCAACAACTTTCCCGCTTTCACAAATGTTGATCCATTATCTATTACAATTTGCACCACATTTGCTTCTCTAACTTCCTTAATAACGTTCTTTCACAAACCATATATGTATTTGTTGTCTTTAATCTTATCGACGCATCAACAGATTTGAGAAAAATTCTGCTTCCTTTTGAATATACCATGAAATTAATTATTCTCAATTTGGTTGGCCCGATCCATCCATCGCACATGATTGTGCATCCTTATGTCTCCCATTTCTCCCTTTGTATGTTGACATAAGCTTCCATGTCTTTATACTCCATTTCCAAGTACTTGCTTTTGATTTCATATGGAGATGGTGGTTCGAGGCCCATCCCTACATATATAATTAAAGGAAAGTTGGTTAGTGGTTGTAAATTTGCAATCATAATTTAAGATAATAATGTCATTATTAAAACATATTATACAATTCGACAAACCTGCTTGTTGTGCACCAAAAATCATATTCTTAAAATGGTGCAAGTCCGCTTTTTGAGGTGGAACACTTTCATATATGAAGAACTTGCTAATAAATCATCCCATTGTTTCCTTGATTGAACCACCTTTGAACATATTTTTCAAGCTTTTGTCTTGCAAAATTGAAGACTTATATATAATGATGGTGCACTGCGGTGATGGATCCGTATGCCGAACACTTTAAGTATCTTTCAGATACGCTCTCGATGGATCACTTGGTTGTGAAGACTCGCCTATTGTAATTTTGCAAAAAAATCAAATAAAATAACATTATTTTATACATAATTATGTGAAAAAATGAATTAGATATAAAGATTTACCTATTTTGCTTTTGCTATGACACCCCAAAACCTCGATCCCGCGACCACCGTCAACCAAGGAAATCTCAGGTAGTCTCATATTATGAGACCCCATACTTGAGTAAAAATGACCCATAGGCCCATCATCCATACTGGCCCATACGGTTACAAGATTCATACATTTCATGGATCCAAGAGTTATTACATCACTCTTAATACAAAACATATATTAAAACTAGTTCGTTTCTAATATATACATAAACAAGAATCATACACAAACTGCCCGCTTCATAATCCCTTGGCCTCTCTAAGGAGTGTCGTCCGCCCATACCCGTTCAGACCGGGAAGGGGTCCCACGACCCGGTGAGCTACCAAAAGAGAGATAACCCGCAGTGGTTATTCCCACCTAGGTGCAATACAAATGATCATTTCACAATAAACTAACAACCAATCCATGCATACATGTCAGCCCTATCATGGAAAGAAAACCTACATGCATGTATGAGACGACACTCTATATGCTCAAGCATCGGGCTTTCTCAACTCTCAATTCACCACCCAATGCAAGTGCCACGGGAAATCAATGAGTCGATCCCGACTCCCATTTCACAACTCGTAGTCTATGTGATATTTATTCTTAATCGCTTCGTGTCTTTTCAGTAAATAGTTCCTTTCTTAAAATCCCACCGTGTCTCTTACACTTCCGACATTTTTTGAGCTTTCACCGGTGGATACGCTGTCTAACCAAGTTTTCAAGCTTTTCACCTGAGGGGGGTATCTATCCTCTACTTGCTACGCCCGAAACATTTCATTTTCCATTTTTGTTTAACACTGTGGAACTTAATTGGACTTCGTCCCATTCCCAAGCCCACACGATTCAACACCAAACGAGTAAGGCAAATCGCATTCATGGAACACATCTCTTTCATGCAATGGTGTTACCGCACACCAATGCAATGCAATTTGTGCCACAATGTATGAAGACCTCTACATGGACATTCTACACCATACACTATGTGTGTTATGAACACTCATGTCTCCAATTCGACACAACACATTTCTTCATATTTTTAATGATACATGCAAATATGTTAATATTCCACATATTCAAATCAATACACGTTACAAGCATGCACTACATCTTTTCATCATTCGCCTTATCTTGGCTGTCAACACATCATTCAAGCATGTTAAAAATAATTCCAACCATTATTTAGGGCAAGTAGTGCTTATATCTCATATTCTTGGCTCGAGACGATAAGATGCTCACTATACAACCCACTGTGATATAATTTATTTCACCTTATCACATACTCACATATTCAAGATGTCATTGAATTTATGGCACACATTATTAGCTATTCTCGACCATAAATCCGGTCATGCTTGGCCTAAGAATTAATCTGACTTGTCAGAAAGCCTTAGGTTTTGGTGTCACCACAAAAACATCCAACATGCAATTTCTACTCATCTATGCAGTCCCAAGCATTCGATTACAAACTGTTCAAAATTAAGTTCTCGATACCAAAACGAATCTATTCTCAACTATCCGTGACTCCAGCCCAATGTTCAGCCTATATTTTGATGTGAAATTTATTTTATTAAATTCTGTGACTCAACGAGCTCGTAGTCCAAGAACGCGCGAATCGAGTTCGACGAGAGTTATGGCTCGCCCAGTTGACACAGCCGTGATTCATATGGTGTGTGGAAATTTGGGCACACCCCGTTGCCATTCCGTCGATTTGGTTAAATTTCGTAACTACGTTGTTTGGCCTAGCGATAGTCCCGAAACCCCCGTGAAACTGGTCTTTTTAACCATCACACAATCACAAACAAAAACCACACAACATCCAAATTACCGGAAAACCGGATCTAAACCCTGGTGAGGGCTGGGGCCACACGCCCTAGGCGTAAAATAACCCAGTAGAAACCTACCTCTTGTAAGCAGCCTGCTCTCTTAAGTATTCAGTCCAAGCCACTGCAAATACTCCTTCCTCTTCTCTTTCTTTTTTCCTCTCTTCCTCCCCTTCCTCTTTCTCTTTCTTATTTCCTTTCTCCTTTCCTTTCCTCCCCTTCCTCCTTTCCTTTCCTCCCCTTTCTCTTCTCCTTTCTTCCTCCTCCTTCTCCTTCCCCCTCCCTTCCTCTTCTCCTCACGCTCCACGGACTGCCTCGAGCCTCCTTGCTCCCGCTCAACACCCCATGTGAGTTCTTCTTATATAGCATGGCAAGCGTAGAGTGTCATAGATAAGCCGACATGGCATGCCATAGGCCACACACATGGCTTCAAGGCGTGTCACCACATGTTAATATGTATCATCCACATGGCTCGCCATGTGTCGCCCGACACGCATTTCCTCGAAATACGTGAAATTCCGACTATCTCGGAATTCAACGAAATTTGACTGGGTAGCTAATTTTCACGAGACGATTCCAACGGTGCAATCCGTTTTGTCATCCGAGATCTAGAAAAATCCCAACTTTTCTTTGGACTATTCCGGAAACTACCGCCACCCTTTTATCTGGAATTTAAATTTAAAATTTTCATGGTTTACATTTGCCTCTCATAAATCCCCTTTAGCCTCGTTCTGCCCATTCACTAGATTTTGATGCATCGCATCGCTTCTCGATATTCATCTCGCCCACTGGGTGCATGTCACCGCCATGAGACGCCTATCCTGGGGCATCCCAAGTGACAACCACAACCCACTTGAAAAACCCTGCGGATTATCGGTGCTCCGATATCATGCTCACATGTATCATATATTGAGACCTCTCCTTGTAGAATTTCCTTATAGTAATTTACAAGAGTTTCATGTACAACTCTTCTACACTTTTAAATGCCAAAATATATTAAAGCTAGATTGCTCTTAATATTATTTGCAAATGTCCCATGATCACAACCCGATCTCGATCTCACTCACTCATGAGTGATGATGTCTGAGATCGCAGCTACCCTGAGAGAGGCCCATGCTGGAAGGAGCAAAGCCCAATAGAGAAATAACTTACAAGGGCTACTCTCATCTATGCACATGCAATGGTCACAAATAGGGCAAACATCCAAGTAAAATGTCTACATGAATGTCATATGTCATGCATGAAATGTTTCGCGGCTCATATCCCGAGTCATCGACTCTCACATGCCTATATGTGACAACTCAGCCACTAGTAGTACCAATGACACCATATACAGAGCCCTTATTGGCTCACTAGCACCCAAAGCAATTGACAATGGGTAACTAATCCCGAGTCAATCCCGACTCCTATCACCCAACTTGAAGTCTAAGTGATAACCATGACCGTGTGTCTTCTTTGGGCAACATAACTTTTCAGCTCACTCTGCGGGTCTCTTACACCCATACAAAACTTTAAGGATCACACCGCGGGTCTTCTTACATCCACCACAAAACTTTCAGGATAATACCGTGGGTCTCTTACACCCTTACAAAACTTTTCGGATGATACCACGGGTCTCTTACACCCAAATTCGCCCAACACACATTACTTGCCATTTAAATGGCCTTACACCCTCGTGAGTCTCTACCTTAGACTTTGTCCCATTTTTCGAGCTCATGACCCATTCACCAACACTAGTGAATAAACAATACCATGCACCTACACCCGACTCCATGCAATGTACCTGTGCATATGAAATTCATGATGCCAATGCATTTTCCTTCATGTTACATGTATATATGAGTGCTACATGAACATTTACATATCATGGATAATTATAATTGATACATATAATTCTCCTCCATGCACAACCCATGTTAATACATCATACATCATACATTAACATGTCATATTCACACTGCATGTTATTCATACAAGCAATAACACACCACCAGGTCACAATCTCGACTCCATCTAATAGGTACCTCTATACGGCCCTTCACAAACATGAACTGGGCTTTGGTCTTAATCATCCAAACAAAGATCAACAACCTCGAAAAACCTAGAAACTTTCAGTTTCAGCTCTTCAAACCCCAACCACTACGCCTTGACTATGTGAAATATAGAATCCTCTATCCTTTAATCCCAAGGTTTTGGAACTAAACCATATGAACTCTCACGGCCTCCGCAGCGTACCATACCATACCCAATACAAAGAGCTCATAACATGCCATGCAATGGTCATGTTATATCCCGGCTATTCACCTTGACACAACCATGCAACCTGCACACTTTGTGAAAACATAGACTTTCAGAAGGGTTATGATCACCTACTTCCCTCCACAGGTACATAGCTAGAAACTTGACTCAATGATTTTTCTATAGACTGCAAGAACACCCAAAACGGAGTTTGACGAATAAAGCAGACCTTCCGGTTGAAGGTCACATATACCAGGGCAAAATTTACCGTGATGTACCATTTGATCTCGCCAGAGCCCCTTTTCCTGCCAGCTCCAGCATTAGGAAACCCCGAGAAAATCAAATGCCGAAAAAGCGGCAAAATCATAATTTCGGGTAAAAATTCAAATGTTTCTATATCTCGATTTAAGAAACGACTTCTCATAGAATCGCCTCAGAAATCTAGTTACCACGTAGAATTTCGCTGATTCAGGTGGTCGGATTTCAAATGCTGAGGTAATGGGTGTCGATGACATGGCAAGGTTAGGGGATGTCACATGGCACCCAAGAGGTGGAGTACTCTGGCATTAAATGAATGGATTCACAATTAGCCATGTGTAAAGTGAATCCCATGGCTCACATTGAACCATGTAGGTGATGAGGTCATACGAGAGATTAATAAATAAAAGAAAAGATGGAATTATAATAGCCATACATTCGATTTATGAAAGGAGAGCAATTTCTTCTCTTGACCCATACGGTCAAATGGGAGAGAAATGCTAAAAGAGAAGAGAAATTGAAAGGGGAATGAGATGAGAAATGAGAAAAAGAAAAGAAAAGCAAAAAGGAAAGAAAAGAAAGGAGAAAAGGAATAAAAAGGAAAAGAATTCGTAGAGAGAAAGGAAGGGAAATGGAAAAAGGAGAAAACATGCAAACAGGGGCTGGAGATGCAGTGAGTGTTGGTTTGGTGTTTTAGAGAGAGAAGGTGTCCTTTATCTCTAGGTTTACGGCCGATCGGACCGTCGGATTTCTTCGGGCCAAGAAGTAAAGTGGTTCTACACATCGAGGACTATATGTGGGCACCGGTTTCGGGAGTTTTTGACAAACTCCATGAGGTAGGGGGTTTACCCTACTGCTTTACCTTAAGTTGCTTTCACATTTGCTTGAGTTGATTTGAGCCGTGAGGGGTTGCTTGATCGGTCCCAAAACTCGGGGACCGACCAGGAAAATTTATAGAACCCCGTTTGGATAGCTCCTGCGATGTACCCAAGGATCAAGGGCGCCTTGTGTGATAAATTGTGCATTAATTCATGGCTTGGTGTGTATGAGGCCGGGACTGGCCATGGAATTTAGTTCCGCAAAGAAGAACCAATGTTGGATGAGTACGCCACTCAGACACCCACTCACAGAGGTTTCGGGACTGTAAAACAAACTTATTTTAGAAGAAATGGACTAAAACGTCCATGTTTTGGGTGTAGGAAATTGTTTGAAGTGAATAATGATTTTGTGTGGAAATGGATAGGTTAATGCATGAACTTTGTGTATTATAGATGATCAATTATAGTAATATAATTCGTGTATAGGCTATTGAAATGAATCTGTGATTTAGTCCTCATGAGCTAATTTGGAAGTTGCTTGATTAAAATTGAATTACATGTTGTGTGATTGCAAATTTGAGAATATATGCATATTAGATATATTGGCATAAATTGTGTTGAAATGGCATAATGTATTTTCATATGCACCGGGTAACCTAGAAATTAGGTGTGAGTGCATGACACGAATTTTCTGAAAAACGAACATGGTTGCGAAAGGAATTTCATAGGATGATTTTCCGGAGAATGGGGGCTGGGAGCACTGGTCCAATGCATCATTTCGGATGAGGACCATGACTCCACGAAGTTCTCCAACACATTCGCCCTGGAGGGTAGTCCCATATTTTAACGAAACTCTAAGAGTGTATTTTCGAGAACAAGTTTGTTTTTTGAAATGGTATTTTCTCATACATGGCTTAGGCAAGTATGAGGGAGTCGGTGAGGACTCGAGACATGTGGGAATGGGCATGTAGACATCTAAGTGGTGGACTACATGATTACTTGAGTGTGTGTTTAAATTGGATCATTGCATATGCACTTAGGTGAGCAACCATTTAGGTGATTCCACTTATCGGGATAGCTCACCCCGGCCAAGGGAATATCATTTCGTACAGGAGTTTCTCTATAAGTGATTTACTTCATCTTAGAGGCCGATTTTGAAGAAAGCCGGGTTGTGGCTTTGATGTTTTTGGGTATAACATGTATTAGAATTGAAATTTTAATATGTGTTTGTATTAAGAGAAATGTTATAACTCTTGAACTATTGGAATATAGTTGGGTGTATATTTTGATAAGTATTGGTTTATGGGCCAAGAGGTTATTTTTACTCAAGTATGAGTCTCGCGATACGAGACGTGTAGGATTTTCTCCGCGGCTGATCTGGGATCAACTGACACCCGATTTGGGGTGTCACAAGTACCACCGCCTACTGTGCATACGGCTGGAATCTCGACTCACCGCCTCCACGTAGTCTAAGAACACCCGAAATGGAGTTCGTATGAAGAAGCACGACTCCAAGAGGTCATGCATGACTTAGCCGGACTAACTCATCCGCGACCTATCCGGCAACCACTAGACTGTCAGGTAAACGGACCATAAATTGGACTAAAGAGGTCCGATTTGAGAACTTCAAAAGCCTAACATCAAGTTCACTGATCTGGCTACAATTTACATGAAGGACTCACTACCAAATTCCCTTTATTTCCTACCTAAAAACCAGTTCTAAAGTCCGGTTAATGTGTGCTACCATAATATGGTAGCCTCCCATAGTTCCAAACACAACCAAACATTCCCCTTAGGGAAAGACAACCAACACCATTATTCATTTTAACTCTAACACATAAAATGGCACATAAGGACAATTACTTAGTCCCAAAAATCAGTCCCCGGACTATCTAAAAACAGTCCCGAAATCTCCAGCACACTGTCCCAAAGTCTTGGGACGGTTCACACGGCCACTCAAGGCCTCACACAACCCATGCCATTTGAATGACCCTTAGACAAGGATTAAACCAAGTAAGAGAAAACCCCTACCTCTCAGAGTTTGTCGAAACTCCCCAACTCCGGTCTCTATGCGAAGCCCTTGTCGTGAGGATGAACTCTTCCCCCTTGCTTCGCCGGAAACTTATGGTCCGATTGTCGGGAAATTTAGAGATATGGAGCCCTCTAAAACTCTTTTTTTCTTCCTTTCTTTCTGCTCTTTCTTTCCCATCCCACTGCTTCTGTCCAGATGGGGGCCAAGAGCTTGTCCTTCACTTGCCATGTCCACTTCTAAGTGGCTCTTGGATTACACTCCTATCCACTTATCCATCTACCATGGATTTACCCACCTCACATATCAGCCACTGCCTCCATGGTCCCACTATATCATGTTTAACTCATTCAACACATGACACGTGGCACCTCTTGAGCAACTCGTAATGTGCCAAGTGTCCCACACCACTCATGGTGCCTCGAAAAACGTGAAATTCCGACTGTCCCGGAATTCGACTAAATTCGATGTGGTAGCTAGATTTCGCGAGACGATTCCAATGATGAATTCCGTTTCATCATCCGAGATCTAGAAATAATTCCGGATTTGACCAAAATTATCGTTTCACCCTTCTAAAGAAAATTTTGGATTTTTCCGGGGTTTCACATTCTCCCCCCTCCTTAAAAGAATTTCATCCCAAAATTCCACACACATACCCATTAACTCACCTGCATATGTTACCTCACCATTAGCAGAATCCCTAAGATCTCTTTCTCACAGTCCGTACTTATCCGATCACTCTCACCCTAGTTCCTAGGGGAGAATGTCCATACAACGGCTTTTCTAGAGGCCTCGACCTCCAAGCCCAATTGTACCACACAAGATGCAACAATGATGAATATGATGCATCCTAATCTAAACATGTTCTAGTCAAGAAGGCAGAAACAAATGTACCTTGCACATCCGGCTGATCCACTAGCTTAGTCTAAGGTACTACGGGGTCCCTGCTTCTTAGGGCAATCCCGTCTCATGTGCCCAGGATGGTGACAATCGTAACACATCATCTGCCCTGTCTGCCAGTAGGAAGCCCCGGCCGTTGTAGCACCAAATGGCACTGGTTCCTCCACCCATACCGGGGGCTGAGGAATAAACTGTGTTCAAGGTCATTCCATTGATGACTGAGTGCACACTCCCTAAACACAGATCCCCGCCTCTCAAGCAATCTTGCCTCATATGTCTAGGCTGTCGACATAAATAACATATCACTTGTCCTACTTGAACAAATGCTCCATCTGCCTCTGGGTCCCGATAACCTCGACCCCACCCCAACCCCAAAGGTGTCTTATGCCTCTTTCGAACCAGGTGAAGCCGATCCTCCTCTTCTCACCAAAAGATCCAGCCGAATACTCTGTATCCTCTATCTCTTCTATGGTCGAGCCGTCCCACTATGAGTCCATGTCCTATAGGCGGAGGGCCCATTTAAATTTTCCACGGACAAACTTCAACCCATTTTCGAATCTCCTGATCTTAGCCAGATTTGTGGCCACATAATCAAGCCAAGATAACGGGGCACCTCATGAATCCATCCATGTACTCCACCACCAGAGGAACTCTTGGGCCTGGATGTCTAGCAAGGCCGTGGCTGCACTCTTGCTCATAAAGAGCCCATGGAACTCTGCCCAAGTCATTGCCTCTAAATCCCTAGAGGTCTTAACCCAATCCCACCACACCTGGGACTCACCTTCTAGATAGAATGCAACTAGCCTGATCTTGGCCGCATTGGAGGTAATATCCATGGCCTCCAATATCTTCTCAATTTGTCGGAACCAATGGTCTACCACCATCGGGTCCCCTCTCCCCGAAACGCTTCTGAGGATGATGTGATTTTGAACTGAGGCCACTCAAACCTCCGACTACCACTGCACTAGCATGTGCAATGGCAAATGAGCCGCAACCCCACGCCCCAACAAAGGCCCGTTGGTCAACATCGGTGGTGCCTCGGGTTGGCACCTGAGTGACCCACCCTTACTTCCATGTCCTCGACTTTCCATCTACACATGTCAAATGGCAACAAACTTTATTTAATTTCATTTCAGTCTAACTAGTAATGCACATGCCACCACTTTAATAGACTGACAAACACTTAACTTAAACTCTCGATTCATACTCAATTTTTTCCTTTTAGTGGTGCGAATTTGCTAAACTCATTTTAACATAATTCCAATCTTAATGATTTAAACAACACTCATTTCCCATATACATCATACCATGTATATGTTTTCCACGCAATGTGTAACACACAATCACACAATCACACAATCACAAACATAGAACACATATACGAACACAACATGAAACACACCATGCATGCAGTGATCTAAACCCATCCCATGAACTCTTAGGTAGTCACCTACCTAAATCTTGATACCAACTTGTTTATTTTGGATATCAAACTTGAGCTCCCTAGGTATTCATATACCTAAACTCCAATACCAAGCTGTGACACCGGTATCAATTTCACCACCATAACCATGGCCTAAACCCATGTCCCTCAAGCCCTAGGTAGTCGTATACCTAAGCTCTGATACCATGCTGAGACGCCCCTATCCCGGGGATCCCGTTGACAACCCGTCAACCCGCGAAAACCTATGGATATCGGGTGCCCCGATATCATGCTCACATGTCTCATATATTGAGACCTCTCCTTGTAGAATTTTCTTATAATAATTTACAAGAGTTTGATGTACAACTCTTCTACACTTTTACATGCCAAAATATATTAAAACTAAATTGTTCTAAAATATTTTACAAATGCTTCTTAAGGCCACAACTCAGCCTTCTTCGTACTCACGACCTCAAAGGAGAGCCGTCTTCTCATGTACCAGAAAGGGGGTCCCATGACGGGGTGAGCAAAGCCCAATAGAGAAATAACTCCTACAAGGGCTACTCCCCATCTAAGTGCACATGCAATGGTCGCACAAACAAACAAACATCCAAGTAAAATGTCTACATGAATGTCATATGTAATGCATGAAATGTTTTCATGCCCATATCCTAAGTCACCGACTCTCTGATATATGCTTTACAAGGTGGACAATCACTGGCACTGTATACTTAATGATATCAAACTGAGCCCTTATCGCTCATACTAGCACCCAATGCGCTTATTACCGGTAAATTAATCCCAGTCAATCCCAACTCCTATCACCCAACTTGGAAGTCTAAGTGATAACCATTACCAGGTGTCTTCTTTGGGCAATAGGAACGCCACGCCGCGGTCTTTACAATCTACAGAACTTTTTAGATCACACCGCGGCCCTTACATCCACTACAAACTTTTTTCTGATAATACCGCGAGCCTACACCCTTATAAAACTTTTCGGATGATACCGCTGGCCCCTTACACCTAAATTCGCCAATATTACATTACTTGCCATTTAAATGGCCTTACACCGCAGTCTCTCTACCTTAGACTTTGTCCACTGAGTCTCGCGACCCATTCACCAATACTAGTGAATAAACAATACCATGCACCTACACCCGACTCCACACAATGTACCCGTGCATATGAAATGCATGATGCCAATGCATTTTCCTTCATGTTACATGTATATATGAGTGCTACATGAACATTTACATACCATGGATAATTATAATTGATACATATAATTCTCCTCCATGCACAACCCATGTTAATACATCATATAACATACATTAACATATCATATTCACACTGCATGCTATTCATACAAGCAATAACACACCACTAGGTCACAATCTTGGACCCATACAACAGGGTACCTCACGGCCTTTACACAAACATGAACCAGTTTGTTTCCAATCATCCAAACAACATCAAACAACCTGAAAAACCTAGGAAACTTAGTTTCCAAACAAACCCCAACCCACCATGCCGCCTCGTCATGTTATATCCTGGCTACACCTTTGACACAACCATGCAACCTGCATACTAGTGCAACATAGACTTTCAAATAGGCTATGATCACCTACGCCTCCATAGCATAGTCAGGAAACTTGACCTAATGCCTTTCACAGAGTCTAAGAACACCCGAAACGGAGTTTAGACGAAGAAGTTATGACCTTCCGAAATTGGAGGTCACACATGACTAGGTAGCTCCTACCTGCATGTTCCTTGCACTCGGGCCACTCCGGGAGCCCTTTCCCAGCTAGCCCCAAGACTCCACGCTCTTCTAGGCATACGATCAAATCTTTAACCCTGTACTAGCTTCATAAAGTCTAAGAATTCGAAACGGAGTTCGGACGAAGAAGTTATGACCTTCCGAAGTTGGAGGTCATGCATGACCCTAGCCGGACGAACCCATCCCAGTAACCTCTTCCCGCCGACCCATCCCGGCAAATTCCCTTCCACTAGACTATTCAGGTAAACTGACCAATCTGGGCCATGTGAGGTCTGATTTGAGAAATTCAAAAGCCTAACATCAAGTTCACTGATGTGGCTACAATTTACATGAAGGACTCACTACCAAATTACCTCTATGTCCTACCTAAAAATCAGTTCTAAAGTCCGGTTAATGTGTACTACCACAATATGGCAGCCTCCCATGGTTCAAAACATAACCAAACATTCCCCTTAAGGCAAGACAACCAACACCATTATTCATTTTAACTCTAACACATAAAATGGCACACAAAGACAATTACTTAGTCCCAAAAATTAGTCCCTGGGCTGTCCGAAAAATGTTCCTAATCTCCAAGACACCGTCCCAAAGTCTCAGGATTCGGCTCACACCCGCCACTCACGACCTCACACAACCCATGCCATTTGAATGGCCCTTAGATAAGGATTAAACAAAGTAGGAGAAAACCCCTACCTCTCGGAGTTTTTCGAAAATCCCCAACTCAGCTTCCTATGCGGCTTCTCCTGCGGATGATGAACTTTTCCCCTCGTCAGAGGGAAACCGGAAGGGCCCTGGACATATCTTGAAATTTAGAGAGAAGGTGGAGTCTCTCTCTCTAAAACTCTCTCTTTTCTTCCTCTTTCTTTTCTGCTCTTTTCTTTTCTCCCATCCCACTGTTTGGTCCAAGATGGGCCGAGAGCTTGTCCTCTCACTTGCCACATGTCCACTTCTAAGTGGCTCTTTGGATTACACCCTATCCACTTATCCATCTACCATGGATTTTCACCCACTCACATGTTGCCACATGTCTCTCAATATCCACTTAGAAGCTCATACTGATTCTATCTAGATGACACACGTATACTCCTTGAGTTTACTCTGGCACAAAGCAAGCGTCCATTCACCTTAGTAACAAAACACAAATTTTTGACTCGTCCTCGAATTCCACGAATTCTGACGTAGTAGCTAGATTTCGCGAGACAATTCCAATGGTGAATTCTGTTTCGTCATCCGAGATCTAGAAATAATTTCGGATTTGACCGAAATTACCGTTTTACCCTTCCAAAGAAAAATTTGGATTTTCCTGGGGTTTCATAGGATACATATACACATCCTCATCACCCTCCTCCTCCTCCTTCTCATCATCAATCATAATGTGATGTCTTCCTCCCATTGTGGCCTCACCAAACAATTTCTTCCATATCGACTTTTTCGCTTTTGTTTTACTTTTATGTTCTAAAAGTTGCTTCATTTCTTGTTTTACTTACGGTGGCACATTTGGACACTTCTTAGTATTTGAATGGGGATCCGTATGTGACAAGTGAAACTTTAAGCAAATAATTACACCACTTTTTAATATTAAACCACAATAATTGCAAATTGTTCCATTTTTATTTCCCTCCAAAGATGTGCAATACCTCTATGCAAGATCTTGGCCTCCACTTCCACTAGCCATCCTATAAACACATGTGATTTTATTGAAAATGAAATTCGAATTAATGTGGTAATATTATATGATATCATTGGTAACATTATATAAAATGTGTTAACATAAAAGTAAGATCTAAAGTTTCTAACATGATATCTAATCCTAATTTAAACTTTAGACTAAATGATGTCAATATAATAATTTAATATTATGATATCTATGTTATTTAATATTATTATTGTATTTAAATATATCTAAGTTTCTAATATGAAATAATTATAATTTTTTAGTAATATGACTAAGACCTAAGTTTCAATCATTATATAACTAAAATTTAATGTAAGTAATATGTTTTAAATTTGTAAAACCCGAGAAAATTCCGATTTTCTAAAAAATGGTAAAATGGTAATTTCAGTCAAAACCCGAAAATTTTTCTAGATCTCATGATCTAAACCGATTTCATCAAGAATCGCTCGAAATCTAGCTACCACGCCTAATTTCGTCAATTTCAGATTAATTTCATGTTTTTCGAGGCATCGGGTATCGAGTGTCGTAAAACGGTTTGTGAGAGACATGTGATGTGACAAAAGTCACTTACTATATGTACTCATGTGACACATGTTACATGATTAGTGAGATGATGGAAATGAATGGCTTAGATTAAGCCATGTGTCAAAAATCCAAAACTTAAGGACAAGGATAAAATGAAATGCTTAAGGAATAAGACAGGTCAGCTTTTTCTCTTCAATTTGAAGAAGAAAACGTGCAATAGGTGTGGATTTGAGATTTTAGAGAGAGAAAGAGTGACTTCTCTCTAGATTTTCCGCCATTCAGACCGTCGGTTCTCGTCGGAGCAAGAAATAAAGTTGTTCTACGCGACGAGGGCTACGCGTGGGCACCTATTTTGTGGAGTTCCAACAACTCCAAGAGGTAGGTGTCTTCTCCTACTTGTGTTATTCTTTGGCTAAGAGCCATGTGAATGGTTAGGGATATTCTGAGACTTTATTTAGCCATAATTTCGGTCTCAAAACATTTGAACCCAGCGAAGAAAATCCCTATTATGTGGCCGTGAACAGTGCCGACCTGCGGGTTTCACTATTCACATGATTTTGTTGTGTGATTTTTGTGTTGAGTGATTCAATCAATCGCTTGATTGTTATTAGCCCATGTGGAGCTTGGCTCTTTGTGTTATTGATTATGAATTGAATAACATGAATTATGTTAATATATACATGAAAAATATATTAGCATGAATATTTTGGAATTGGCATAATGCATTCCATATGCACTAGGGCAACCTAGAATATTAGGTGTGAGTGCATGACATGAAAGAAAACAAAAGCGAAAATGTTTGTGAAAGGAATTTCGAATTTAAGATTTTTCGAGAATTGTGTTGGAGATTGTCCAACACCCGCGTTGAGGGGCCCATGAATTGTTTCGGAGGGTTATCCAACAGATTCGCCTCAGAGGGTTGTCCAATAAATTTTACCGAAACTCGGTAGTAAGTTTTCGAGAACAAAAAGATTTTGTTTTAAAAACTGTATTTTTGCTCGCATTTGGCTTAGGCATGTGTGAGGAAGTCGGTGAGGACTCGAGAAATGGGATTGGGCATGTAGACATTCAAGTAGGATCATGTATTTGCTTTAGTGTGATTGTTTGCCATGACATGTGCACTTAGGTGGGGAGTAACTCACGTAGGAAATTGTTACTACTTGGATTTGCTCACCCTGTCGAGGGATCACTATTTCAGGTACAGGGAGCGTATAGGAGGAGGGCGCTCACTAGAGGCCGCGTTTTAGAAGAAAGTCGGATTGTGGCTTTGGTATTACTTTTGTATAACATGTATTAGAACTTTAAATTTTAATATATGTTTGAATTAAGAGTGATTTATTAACTCTTGAGCCATGTAATATAGTTGGTTGGGATATATTTTAGTGAGTATTGATGTATGGCCCACATGGCCATCTTTTATCATTTTAATTGGGAGTATGGACTCAGTGGTCTTTGTAAAATATTGGGACAAATTGCCATGTGATTGGGATATGTTATATTCTGGGTAGAGCTCTCCGGACAAAAGAGATTCCGCCTGATTTACAGAGGTAGTCTGTTACCACATCCACAAATACTCGTGGGTCAATGGTCAGTTAACGGACCCCTGGACCCCGTATGTCACAAATGCAGACGAGCTTCAAGGTAAATGATTACCTCGGGAGCCTCCGGTGGGTGCAGAGCTTAGGCATACGAATACTTAGGGCTCGAGGGATTCAGCTTAAGCCATAGTCATTAAAGTGTAAGAACATCACGCCAAGATAGCCGATGTCGATACTGTGAGTTATAGCTTAGTGATTTGCAAAGTTAGGTATACAAACTAATTTAGGACTTGTTGGAAACTGGTTAGATCATGCATCCTTGTGCATTTTGGTGAATGAAATGTGATGTGTGATTTACCTTGTGTCAGGTGTCAGGTGGAAATTGTGTGCTTAGGTAAATGGCACATAGGAAAAAAAATAAAAAATGTTGAACACTAGGGTTAGTGTGAGAACAAGTTGTTTGAGAAATTTTGGACATAGTGGTCCAAAATTAAATAAAAAAAAATTTTTTTGAGGAAATTTTTTTTCTGTTAGTTTTACAATGTGTAAAACAGAAAAAAAGTTTAAATAAATATTTTGGCTCCCATCAAGATGATATATATATATATATATATATATATATATATATTGGTGGTATTCCAAGAGGGAAACAAAATGAAAAAATGATGAGAAAAAAATCCGCTTCGTAAGGAAGTTTGGATGGGCTAACGCCCATTTCGCTCGTTGAGTCACGATACAATGGAGGTATCATGACACAGGTCGAGTGGGGCAAAAGATAAATACAGAGCAGCCCTCACGCATGGTTTACCATGACACGATCGAAAGGTAATCTCACATACGGCCAGCAGACGGCCATGATAAGGCTTACGACACGGCCCTGGGTGCGCGCGACAAGACGCATGCGGCGCTGTAGAGTCAGATTCGCGATACCGATCGCTCAGACGCCATCGGGAGGGTCGCGACACGGCAGCCCCTCGCGCATCACACAAAGACTACGACACGGCGCTCAACGCCGGTGCGCGTTTCGACACGGCCGAGTAGCCATGATACGGCCTGGCCGCGCCATCATGTGTGCAGTGTGCGACGACCGTGTACTCGCCAAGGGTGGGTGTACCGTGCACTCGACCGGGCTGACTTAATGCACTGTTCTGAGTCATTGTTTGGGACACTGTTCATGAGCACTGTTCACGAGGTTTTCAAAAATAAAAAATAAAAAATAAAAAAAAATTTTAAAAATAAAATAAAATAAAATTTCTTTTGTTGAATATGATTTAATATATGAAGTTATTGTCTTGTATTACCTATGAATGCATGGACATTGTGTATGAAATGTTTTTCGGTATGTGAATAGTGTCTCAGGGCTGTGTTTACACCTTAGAGATGCTGCAGATCAGCCAGATCTAGTTGGCTCTTAGAGGTTGAGGCCTCGTAGAAGCTCCTTGTATGGAGTTCCCTAGGATTGGGATGCAGGACAGGATGATATGTCGGTTATGAAGTTAGAGATCTCCCGAGATCTCTAATTCTGACAAGGACCTAAGGGTCATGGACATGTCAAAGTTCGATGTCATCCTTGGGATGGATTGGTTGACAGCTTACATAGTCATCATCGATTGTGAGCGTAGGACGGTTACCGCCTACACGTAGGACGGTACTCATGTTGTGTTTCAGGGGGACAAATATGATATTTTGCCCCATACGGTGTACGAGTCCAGGTCAAAGGACGCTTGGCGTGGCTTGCAAGCCTTACCCTAGAGGACGGAGAGGTGAGGTCCTGGACTTTAGATCTACGCCCGAGTAGTCCTACAGTATGATGATGTTTCCTAAGAGCTTCATCTGGATTGCCTCTGTAGAGGGTTGTAGACTTCGATATTGAGTTACACCCTGGTACTTCGCCTCCATCTCTCTTTAGGACTCCACATAGATGGCAATTCAGCTTGAGTTGCAGGAACTCAGAGTCCAACTACAGGAGCTACTGAACAAGGGGTTCATTAGACCGAGCACTTTCACCACAGGCGCCTGGCTCTATTTAAGTAAGAAGAAGGACAAGACCCTTCGACCGGTGCATTGATTACGGTGCGCTGGAATGGTAAGCAAATCAAGAATCGGTACCCATTGCTAAGGATTGACGATTTGTTTGATCAGTTGAGAGGAGCGCTGAGCTCTACCTCCAAGATAGACCTTCGCACTAGCCACCATCACCCGAGGGTTGTGGAGACAAGATATCCCTAAGACATTTAGATGCTGCTATGGCACTTTGAGCTTACTACATGCCTTTGGATTGACGAATGCGCCAACAGCATTCACGGACCTCATGCATAGGGTATTCCAACCCTATCTAGATCAGTTTGTCGTGAGTCTTCGTGATTATATTTTTTGATCTACTCCTAGTCGTGAGGAGCATGAGTATCATATGAGGATTGTATTACGTTTGCCGAGAGACCATCACCGTATGCCAAGTTCAAGAAGTGTGAGTTTTTGGCCACCGAGGTGAGATTTTGACACGTACTGTCAAGATTTGCACAAGATCTGAGAAGGTCGAGGCCGTGGATGAAGTCAGAGAGGTCAAGTCGCTTCGAGATAATGTAAGCTTAGGATTACTGGTACTACAGAGATTCATTGAGGATTTCTCCTAATTGGCAGCACTGGAGATAAGATTGACCTGGCAAGGAGGCTTAAGTTTGGTCCGACATCTCACAGTATATCTGTGAGCAAGAGAGGCTATCGCCCATCTTGATAGTCCCAAGTCCCCACAAAGGCTTCACAACGTGGCCGCCGCAGGTCAGGATGTTCCTCAGCCGAATCGATGTGTTCACAACCGAGTGGTAGCTTATGGTTCCCGCCTTTCGCCTGAAGAATCATGAGCGCACTACCCCACAGACATGGAGTCGGGCGGCCGCAGTTTTCGCCTTTGAAGATTTGGCGCTCACTATTTATATGGCGAATGGGGCCTGGGCTGCACCGAGTCCACAAAAGCCCTAAGTATATTTTCACGCAAATGACCTCAACATGAGGCAAATCTGTATGGATGGAGTTCCTAAGATTATAATTTCACTCTCCCTTTGCATTACCATCCTCGTACAAATGGTGGTTGATGCACTCGTGAGGGAAGTCAATGGGAGATCATGAAAAGGGGGCTTCCCAGAGTGGCGGATGCTCGAGACCGTGGACAAGCTACACACGCGAGTAGGCTCATGGTACGTTGGGGAGTTTAGTAGCTACAACTGCCTGTTGAGTGAGTGGATCGAAGTCCCGTGATAGATCTGAGATAGTGTCCATTAGTGGACCGGTATAGTCGTACATGTGATTTGTGGGTCGATCCTTCCACTCCGACGATAGTCTTCTAAGATAGAGGACGGTGAAGGTCTAAGACCTGATTTGAGAGGAGATTCTCGTGAGTTTAATCGCTTGATTTGTCATTCAGTGGTACGTAAGATGCACGTATCTCGTCGTCGTATTATCGAGCGGAATGAAGAAACACGTAGGGGACTTTGTTCGACGATGTCTCACGTGTCGCCATGTTAAGGCTCGAGCACCGTGGGCCACAGGCACGCGCCATTACTGAGGTGGTCGAAAGGGAAGTGAGCACGTCATGATGGATTTTGTGACCCACTTTCCACGGACATCGCAAGGACATGATGCTGTGTGGGTGATAGTGGACAGGCTCATGAAGTCGGCACATTTTCTAGCCGTGCGGATGACCTTCACATTGGAGATTCTCGCTTGCTGTACATTCGAGAGATAGTCCCGGCCACATGGAGTACCAAGATCCATAGTGTCAGATAGAGACCCGAGGTTTACGACGCACTTTTTTGAAGAGTTTCCAAAGGTTATGGGCATTACCCACGACCATGAGTAATAACTTTCCACCCACAAACGTATGGTCAACCAGAGAGGACCATATTGTATGTAGTTAGGAGGACATACTACAGCATGTGTCCAGATCATAAGGGTAGCTGGGAAGAGCATTTTGCTCCCAGGAATTCATTCTATAACAACAAAGCTGATTTCAGCAGTATACGTATGGCACCATATGAGACACAATGTGGGAGGGGCCAGCATGCAAACACAAGTGTTGGACTCGAGGTGTGCGAGAGCTCCATCATCGGTCCCGATTCGATTAGGAGACACCTCCGAGAAGAGAGCTTGATGAATAATGCTTCACTGGGCCAGCCTAGAGGTGATATGCTGATGTGCGACGCCGACCCCTAGAGTTCGAGGTCGAGATCACGTCAAGGTGATGCCGAAGAGGAGTGGTCAGGTTTGGCAAGCTAGGGAAGTTATCACCGAGGTTCATTAGGCCCTTCGAGACACTCGAGAGGGTAGGCACTGTAGCGTACTGGTTGGCTTTACCTCCTAGCATGTCAGGTGTCCACGAGGTATTTCACGTCTCCATGCTCCGAATGTACACTCTAGATCTAACTCATGTAGTGGATTAGGGAGTGATTGAGGTTGACACGGATGGGACCTTCGAGGAGGGACCAGTGTGCATTATGGATAGCCGAGATCAGATTTTGCGACGCAAGACCGTGAGGCTAGTGAGGGTGCTATGGTGACCGTGATTTGATGAGTCTTGCACTGGCATTACAGGACACTAAGACAGCCATTTATCCCTTCTTGTTTAGGGATGAAGGTACGTGGTTTAGTCGTTTAATACTTAAATGACTAGTTTACATGCATGGTATAGTGCACGTTGCATATGCATGTGATTCATTATGATTGTAAATAATTTCGGGAGGAAATTCTTTTTAAGGAGGGGAGAATGTAAAACCCGAGAAAATTCCAATTTTCTGAAAAATGGTAAAATGGTAATTTCGGTCAAAACCTGATATTTTTCTAGATCTCGGATGGCGAAATGAACTTCATCGTTGGAATCGTCTCGCGAAATCTAGCTACCACGTCGACTTCGTCGACCCGAGAGAGTCGACTTACATTTTTTCGAGGGCATCGTGGTATCGGCGTCAGAACGGTTTATGAGAGACATGTATGTACAAAGTCATTTACTACATGTAATTACAGACACATGTTGCATGATTAGTGAGATAATGGAAATGAATGGCTTAGATTACATGTGTCAAAATCCAAAACTTAAGGGCAAGATAATTTTGAATGTTTATGAATAAGACAAAGGGAATAGTTTTCTCCAAAGGCATACAAACGCAAATAGTGGGTCGAGATTTGTAGAGAAGACATCTTCTGATTTCTCTTAATCGCCTTGCCCGCTTGATACAAAGTCGTTTATCGCTGGCGAAGGCGGTTCTCGATTTTGTGAGTTCCACAACTCCAAGAGGTAGGGTCTTCTCCTACTTGTGTTATTCTTGGCTAAGAGTCATGTGAATGGTTAGGATATTCGAGGCTCATTTAGCCATACTTTTGTTTCAAAACATTTGAACTTCAAATGGAGAAAATCCTCATTGTGGAATGAATAAAGCCGAAATCTCGAGGATTTCACTCGCTCAAGTGATTTTGTTGCAGGATTTTGTGTTGTTGGGTGATTCAAAATGAATTGTTTGGATTGTTATTAGCCCATGTGAGCTAATTTTGGGTTATTGATTGTGAATTGAATAACATGAATTATGTTAATATATACATGAAAAAATATATTAACATGAATATTTTGAATTGCATATCGCATTTCCATATGCACCGGGCAACCTAGAATATTAGGGTGTGAGTGCATGACATAAAAAGAAAACAAAAACGAAAAATGTTTGTGAAAGGAATTTCGACGAAGATTTTCCTGAGAATCAGGCTGGGAGATTATCCAACACCACGCCGAGGCCCATGAATCGTTTCTGAGGGTCCAAACGCCTCCGCCTGAGGCGTCCTAATAGCCTTACTCAAACTCGGTAGTAAGTTTTCGAGAACAAAAAGCTTATGTTTTGAAAACTGTATTTTTGCTCGCATTTGGCTTAGGCTTGTGTGAGGGAGTCTGTGAGGACTCGAGAAATGGGATTGGGCATGTAGACATTCAAGTAGGATTGTGTATTTGTTTAAGTGTGAAAAGTTTGTCATGACATGTGCACTTAGGTAGGGAGTAACCCATGTAGGAAATTATCACTACTAGGCTTTGCTCACCCTGTAAAGGAATCACTAGCCTTCGTGCAATGTGAGGTACAGGAGGACGACGCTCAACCAGAGGCCGCTTGTAAGAAAAAAGCCGGATCAGGGCTTGGTATTACTTTTGTATAACATGTATTAGAACTTTAAATTTTAATATATATTTGAATTAAGAGTGATTTATTAACTCTTGAACCATGTAATATAGTTGGTTGAGATATATTTAGTGAGTATTAACGTATGGGCCCACATAGCCATTTTTACTTATTTTAATTGTATATGGACCCGATGTGGTCTTTGTAAAATATTGGGATAGGTTGCCATGTGATTGGGACAGGTTGCATTTTGGGTAGAGCTTCTTGTACAAAGGAGACTCGCTCGATTCATAAGTGAAATGGCACCGACATCCACGACATTTTCCGCTGGCTGACGTAATAAGCCAACGGACTTCAGAACTCCAAGGCCACAAAAATTACTAAAATAAGATTATAATATAAAAATGTTTCAAATTTAATGTACTATTAACTAAATACATAATATAATTAATTAACTAAAAATTATATTAGTTAATAATATTAGGAACTAAAATAATATTATTAAGATATCTAAGAAGATCTAAATTTCTAAAATTAAATAGTTATAACTAAGTTTCAAACGTTTTATAACTAAAATTTAATGTAAGTAATATGTTTCAAATTACTAAAATAAGATTATAATATAAAAATGTTTCAAATTTAATGTACTATTAACTAAATATCTATTATAAATAATTAACTAAAAATTATATTAGTTTGTAATATTATAAACTAAAATAATATTATTAAGATATCTAAGAAGATCTAAATTTCTAGCATGAAATAATTATAATTGTTTAATAGTAGGATGTGTAATATGTAAGTTTTAAACATTATATCTAACTTAATTTATTATAATCAAATTAAACTAAAATAAAACTATAGTGTAAAAATATTTATTATAAACTACTTCAACACCAAAATAAAACTCAGATACATTAAAAATAAAATATGCACAAACACAAAATTAATTCACAAATAAACATACCTTAATTAACCTTGTATTTGTTATAATTGAAACCTTAAAAAACAAGATCTTCAAAATATTAAGATAAAGAACAAAGAAAAAATGATTTGAGAGTCAAATGGAGCTTGGAGGTGGATGGATGAATTTGTAATGAAATTGTATGATTTAGGGTATTTATAGAATTTTTGGAGTCAAAAATAGCAAATTGAATTGTCAAAAATCAAGTGTGATTTATTTCCTTAGACCGTTGGATTTGATTTGGTTCAAATATGACCGTTGGATCATCATATATCTGCGAAAATCTTTCAACCATTAGATCGTTTATATTTAAACTAACCGTCGACAAAAATATAGGCGTTGGATGCATTTAAAAAGGCGAACGAAATCTGGACTATTCGATCAACCCAGACAACCAGTTTGATCTAGATCAAATTCATTTTTTCAAAACTGCGAAAAATATTATTTTATGAGATGATCATTTTGGAAAACTCGACCGTGATTAATATATTCGTCAGAAAATTTGTCAAATATCGTGTACTTAATATTTTGTCGATATTTCACTATTTTTCGATTTTTCCTTGATTTTTTAAACATCACGACGCTGCTGAATATCATGTCAGCCGCCGATAACCACATTAATCGAAACCGAATTTTATTCCGTTGAGGGCGATTATCACTATAATGGTGACAATGATCTCTATCTGTTTTACTATATGACCCAATGGGTCCTGTGTCATCAACCCAAACAAATCATATTCACCTCATAACAATTTGATATCCCTAATATATGTTCGCATCTATCCATCTACCGGGTCATAAGGCATAACTGGTTTATTACTTAGCACATATCTTATAGATAATATTTAATAATCATGTTATCATGCATAATATGAGATATTCACTATCCATTATTCTCATCTTCATAAAGAGTAATTTCATATATTCTGTCATCACATAATATATTCTATGTTTCTTTGGTGCAGCAACTATACATGTATTATCTTTTCTTCACATAATTAATCATACCCTTTTTTATTCAATTCATTTGTATTCCCATATTATTTAGCATTAAATCATAACTTTTAGGTCAATTTCTTTATCTTTCTTAGCTAAGTTATACTGACTTATTTTTCATACAAACCATCTCCACTACTTAAAGTATAAGGAGACATTTGGATGTCTTAAAATCCTATATGAAAGGACATGAAAATTATTTCCCAAAACAAGGTCCAACTTCACTTATTTTCTTGGTATAATAAGTTCAAAATCTCAACATGCTTCCTTCATGCACATTGTTCCTCTATGAATCTATTTTACTCAGAAATTGGAATAACTCCAATTAAATCATCCAAACTCAAGTTATGACATTTTAATGCCAATCTGGTTTGTTTGCCCGTGATTACATTGAAGAACCACTGCATGAGATCTTGATTTTAGAATCTAACTCATGTAATTTACACTGGTCTTTACCTCATTTGAAGCTACGGTGCTATGGGTTCTTCTCACCTGAACTCAATCCAATTTGGAAAACAAACTTAAGATATGTCATAAGGAACTCAAGATCAAGAGGCTTTAAATTAATACGATTATCTTTAGACCCCCATTCAAGGGTCCTTAAGTCATATTAATACTTTAAGGTCTTCTTAGAAAATGTGGTCATAGGTCTTAGGTTTCCTCTCCAACTGGAATTTCCTAAATCGGAGTACTCTAGACCAAGTTATGGTTAAATAATTCACTTAGGGTTTTTGGGGAAATTTTGATAAAGATTCTTCTAAAACCCCAAACATTTCCTTTATATCACAAAACTCTTCAATTGAGGACCACAAACCAAATAACAATTACCAACACAAACCACAATGATTTGATCTTTCAAGGGAGTCTAGTAACTACTTTATCACCCCTGCTTCAACCCCCATATCCTCTGTAATTTTTCATTCTCTCTTCCTTCTTCTTCCTTCTTCTTCACTTTACTTATCAAGAAAATCCCACACAAAAGGAGTGAAAGCAGTCCAAATTTTTGTTCTTCTCCTCCAAAACGTGGGCCCTAACTTTCCCAAGCTAAAAATGTGAAATCCCCGCTTTTGCTAATTTATCTTTCACTTATGTCATTTACAACCACTAATATCTCTACAAGAACATATAATCTTCTCTTACATAATGTCCTTGGGTCCTTAATTTGATAAATTACACTTACCTTGCACTTCTTTTTAAAAATCTCGGTTATGTCCTTTTTTAAGTTTTGGAAAATACAATTTTACTTTTTATTATATCCTAAATTGTAATAAACTATTAGGGTATAATTTGGGGTGTTACAGTTAGGGCTCAAAGCAGTGTAGAAGAAAAGGGACAAAGGAAGGAAGAAAGCAAGGGAAAAAAAGTGTGATGTGTCAGAACTTCAAAAAAATAACATTAATAAACTTCATCCCACTTCCAAGAAATAATAAAATGCAAAATAAAAATGAAACCTTATCAAGACTATTAGCCTAAATTGTGATCTAATATTCATTTAGTTAATTTTAGGTTAGATTTAAAATCAAATTATTAATATTTATTTAATATAGGTTATCATCAAAATTTTCATCCTTGTCCCTCATTTTATCCCCTTATTTTGTCCTAAATATACGACATTTTTTTCATAATCATAGACCATTTTTTACATAAATTTTTCCTCTGCATGATAACTCGCAGTGCCTCCCTGCTTTCTCGCTCTCAGGCTTGGCTCAAGCCCTCCTATGCCCATCTGCTTAGCTCCCAAGAAACATAGAATCACTGTCAGCCATAATTTCATTCCCTGAGAACATGGAAGAATATAAGGATTAAAAATGACCACCAGAACTCCACTGGCAATCTCTTGCGTAGAGCACAAGATTGAAAGCAACTAGTTATATAATCCAGCAACAATGTTAAGGCCTAAAACCTAACGTTTGAAATATTGACTATGAGATGAAGCTGAAATTTTTAATAAAAAAAAAAAACCCTGAAAACACGATTTTATAATTAGTTTGAGGGGAAGATCTAGAAGGTAAAAAGGCTCCAAAGAGCACTTTTAAATAAAAGGTTTTGTATTTTGGCCAAACAAAAATCACAATTTATACTTAATTATTAGTATATATATATATATATATATATATATGAGGAGAGATATATATATATATATATATATATATATATATTTTAAATCAGTAACTAATAGAATATAAAAATGGTATTATTCTAAGCAATTATACAGAACCTTTACAATTTATACAAAACTCCAAAAGGACGGGCATGAGGCATCACGGGTGTGTGTGAAGGTGTGGTTGAATTGTAAATGACAGGAACGTCAAAATCAACCCATTTGCTTTTGCTTATGAAGCCTCGGCCTCTTGAATGCGTCTTATCCCAATCTTTCTGGAATGCTAAGAAAGAACACCAGTAGAATTATTAAACAGGCTGAGTAGGGAGAGTCCAGAGAGAGAAAGAGATAATTAAAATGAGGAGAGGTCCTCTGCACGCATTGATCTGCATAGTACCACAGAGCCTTCCACGCCGCCACTTCGCTGACGAACAACACCTCCATCCCGATCACGGGATCCATTAATGGCGGCGGGCAGGGAGAATGCCTGGACTTTGAGGAGCAGTTAAAGTTCTTCATGGGCTCTGAGACAAGCCAAAGCAAGGGGAGTACTGGAGATCAAAGAAAGTTCAACAGCCCAGACATTGTCAAACTTCTTTTCAGAGTTCATGGTCTCACCTAACCTGGTCACTGGCAGTTGTAGGTGGTCCAGGATGCTAGAATTTTTAATCGTCAATGCAGCAAGGTAAGTGTCAGCCGGCAAACATTGAGGTGGGTGTGAGACGAGTTCGCCGAATCTTATAGTGAGCTTTAGACTGGGCCATAAGTATGCGATAAATCAGCTTCCTATTTACTATTTGAGCTGAGCTTGATTGGATGTTCCATTTCGATTTATAGATGAGGGCATACCTCCACATGACACAAAAAAACAAAAACAGAGATGGGAATTTGTATTGCTCTGACTAGCCCCTGTGGTCTCATTTAAAATCATTGCTGTTTTTTGGATGATGTAAAACGTAACCTTAATTTCATAAATATCATATCATTAGTAATCTATGCATGCAAGGATTTATTTATTTATTACTTTTTTATTTTTATTTTCAAATACCGGGATCATCCTGATGGGACGTTTTGATGGGTATCAAGCCTTAGTAGGCATAGGGTCTGGTTGAGTGCAAATACAAGTGGTTCTTGGCCTTAACGGGTGTTTAGCCTTGACGAGTGTGTGACTAGTTTAGGTCCGTGACCTATTCGCTTTGGTACTTGACCATCGAGGCTTACTGCTTTAGCAAACTTGTTTTTTAAACCAGATGGGTTACCAATAAACTTTCTAGGAGAAGAGTCAAGATTAAATCAAAATATATAAGCATAAAAGGTGGAGCAGATTTGCAAAATAATTACATGTAAAAAATCATTAGTGTTGTAAAATGTGTTATAAAACACAAGCTCTAGATAGAAATGTGTTCTTCTTTTTGTATATATATCAAAAGAAAGAAGGAATGAGTGAGAGAATTGAGATGGAGAAAAGGGAGAGAGATAGATAGAATGTAAAACCCGGGAAATATTCAATTTTTTTTAAAAATGGTAAAACGGTAATTTCGGTTGGTAACCGAAAATTTTCTAAATCTCGGATGATGAAACGGACTTCACTGTTGTATTCGTCTCACAAAATCTAGTTACCATGTTGAATTTCATCGGATTCCGAGACAAAGGAAATATTTGTTTTGAGGATCAAGGTTGGGTGACACATGGCATGATTCCGCATCACCTGGGAGGACATATAAGAGCATGTAGACTATGAATGGCTCACACATTGGAGCCAAGTGTCAAGTGGAGGAAATAATGGGAAAGATAAATAAGAAAATATGAAAAGAACAAGGAAAAAGGAATGAGACAAGACAAGGTAGGGAAAGTAGGAAACTTCCCCCACTTTTGGGATCAAATTTGGTAGATAAGAATGAAGGGGGAAGAAAAGGCCAAAGGGAGAGAGAGAGGAGGAAATCAGACAGAAAAAGAAAAGTTGAGGAGGAGGAAAAGAAGGGAAAAAAAGGGATTTTTTCCTATGTTTCAACGGTCTAACTTATTTTATTCTGATAATTAAATTATCACAACGAGAGTTACGCTTGGGTACCGAAATCTGGGAGTTTTTTCAAACTCCAAGAGATAGGGAATTTTCCTACTTTGATTATTTTTAGCCTAAAAGCCATTTAATGGCATAAGTTTTCTTTGGGTTGTGACTGGCCATGTGATTTAGTCCCAAGATGTTATGACTGATAATTTTTGGGATTGGTTTTGGATAGTCCCGGACTATGTTGAGATTTGGTTTTGATCCCGGGACTTATATCTTCTGGTTTTGTTATGTGTTTTGGTATCACAGTGATTTAGTGATGAATGTAACCAAAAATGGTTCATAGCCGTGAAGGGACCGAGAGGTACCCTGTTTTTATGGGTCCGAGATTGAGGCCATTTTGTGTGTTGTTGCTTGATTGAATAACATGCTGTGTGTGAAAAGATCATGTTGATATATGTTCTTTTTGATGGATGTGAATTATATGTAGAAAATATAATTATCTCATGTGCTGAAAATAAGTTGTAGCGCGGTGAAGTTCCTCATTTGTATGTAACATGTTATAGTATGAACTCGGCATAATTGTATTTCATATGCACGGGACATCGCACATCGGGTGTGTGGTTGGTTATTCACCATTCTGTGAATGTAGTGGTTTTAAATTGGGACAACGTCCAAAATTGAGACTCACTCTGCGTAAAATAATAATAATAAACTGTGGTGTTCATGAAGCAAGATGGGGTACTCCCTCCCCAAGGTGAAAAGGCTCAAATTTTTCTTGGTTAGACATATATCCGATGAAATTTCGCTAAAGATATAAAGGCATAAGCCTACTAAGAGACCCCCTAAAATTACACCAAATGAATACACTAGATTTGATAAATGTTAATGAATATTTGAGGTTGTCCACTAGTGTCATGGTAAAGAATTAAGGATGACATACTGTATTTAGTGAGGGAATCCATCAGACTTCTATTATGGGCATATGAGCTCATCTCATGCATGACATAAATATTCCATACAAGATTATTTTCTCAGATGGAATGGTTTGATGTATGTATACACAAAGTAGCTTTAGTGGGGAGAATCTTGTAGGAGAATTCCTTTGGTCGGGCATTGCTCACCCCATGTAACCTTAAGGTATAGGAGGTATAGGAGACCAAGCCTCCCATGAGACCGTGTGATTTGTGTATGGAGGCCGATATGTGGCCTGAAGAAACATTTTTGTAAAGTGTTTTGTGTAAAAGGATTTTTATAAATTTTGGACTAACAGATAAATAGTCGAGTATGTAATGATAGTAAGAGAGCGGATCGTAATTCCTACAAACTTAATATTTGTTCTTTTTTTTCATTTGATTAAATATGAATGAATAATCTGAATGAATGATGAAGTGGGAGTTTATAACTATCTATGGTTGGTACCACTAAGACTTAGGTGCAAGACTAAATCAGATGGGTAATTTTGCTGAGCTGATGTGTTGTCAACGGACCCCGTGGATTTGGGGCTTCAGTAGCTTGGTAACATATCACAAAGCGTACTTGTTAACTGTAGTATCTACCAAGATTTTCTGATATTATTGTCATAGCTGGCATTATGCCAGTATACAAACAGAGATTAGTTAGCATGGTGTAGAACATGATATCAGGTGCATTGATTACTTTTGTGTTCTAATTTGTTCCACAAGAGATGTAAGTCAGGGTTTGTGGGAATGTATGCATGATAGTCAGAGTTCCAAGAACACTAGGTTAGCAAACATGCTAACCCTAGGGGTTCAAAAGTCCTAATAAGCAAGACAAGTAGGGAATGGTTATTTATTAATGTTTGGCATTATGCACCACTAATGTGATAAATGAAAAGATATGGCAAGTCGAGGGCACCTGACGTAGAGTGTTGTCCATGGAATAAAGAGGCCATCACCGCTATTGATTAGCAGGCATTTGTGGGAGGCGATGAGTTTGATACCACCATTGCAATGCACTAGTGCACTTGCGCTCAAGGAGCACTAATGACCTCCGTGAGTATGGAGTAAGATCATCCTCCCACGCTCGTGAGGGGAGGACCGTGTGTTTCAATTACTGGGTTTTGGCAGGAGTGTTGAGTTATGAGATTACCTCATGTGACATGGATCCGTCACACATTTTAGCGAGAGAACTGGGATGGTGGATTGGGTGAAACCCCTGTGGATTAGGAGGCCACAGACATAAGAGCAGAGCTCTTTATGGACAGTTTTTTCTCTGGCTGTCGTTAAGTATGCAAGGCTCAGAGTTTCATATTTAGAGATAGACTGATGACAATACTTAACACTATTAAGTTCATAGAGTTAGCACTGTTTTGGGATGATTATAAACATATATGTCCATATCAGAAATTTGAGGATGGCCCAAGTTGTCCATCCTGGCAAGATTGTATGATTTCTCCCACAAAAGATATGATCTGTATCAGGATGACTATGGCCATAGAGAGAGAGAGATAGAGGAAGCATGGAGCATCCAATATACAGTTGATAGTGGCAAGAGGAAAGAGGATCAACCTTCTTCTAGTTCGGGAAAGAAGCAGGAGACTTCTATTCCATGAGGATTCTAGGGACGGGGCCGCAGCTATCAAGGCCAAGGCCAGACCAAGGCTTCCAGTCAGTTAGGTCATATGACATGTTATTTCTGTCATCATCCTAGACATGTGAGACGAGATTAGCTAGGAGGCAAAGGGATCCCAGGATACGTAGACACCTTGGTCCCACCATCACGGACAAGGCAGACACTGCTCTTTCCTTCTCACCCATGGCCACAGGAACCAAAGATTACTTCATGGTACACAGTGCTTTTACAATGCATATGCCAAAGAGCAGGTATAGGTCGAGGCCAGCAGAGCAGGCTCACGGGCCGAGACTTCAAGGACCCAAGGCCTTATTAACGCCATCACACCACAGACTAAGCTAGTTGATCAGTCGGTAATGCATGGTATGTTTCTGTTATCTTACCAATGGGAAAAGATATTGTTTGATTCTAGTGTGGATGTTTTGGGCTTAGAGGTGGAGACCTTGGAAGAGTCGTTTCATGTGAGTTCTCCCCTAGGCACTAGGGTGAGGATTGATAAGATATTTCGGGATTATCCGTTAGAGATCATGGTGGACCTTTAGGTGATGGAAATATCATATTTTGATGTCATTCTTGGCATGGATTGGTTGACGACACACCGAGTCGTGATTGATTGTGATAGTAGGAGGATTACTGCTTACACACGAGACAGTATTCGTGTGACTTTTCAAGGGGAGAAACATGATGATGTACCCCAAATGGAGTGGATAGTTGATGGGTTGGCTAGAAAGCCTTACCCTAGAGGACGAGGTGAGACAAGATTTAAGTCTACCTCGGGTGGTTTGCGAGTATGAGGATGTCTTTAGATGAGCAAGCTATTAGGATTACCTCCGCATAGGGATGTGGACTTTATTATTAAGTTACACCCTGGTACATTGCCCATTTCTATGACTCCTCATAAGATGACATCGGTTGAGTTACATGAACTCAAGGTCCAATTGTAAGAATTGTTGGACAAAGGTTTTATTAGATCGAGCACTTCACCATGGGGTTCTCCGGTTTTATTTGCTAAGAAGAAGGACAAGACCCTTCGACTGTGCATTGACTATCGACATTTGAACAGAGTTACGATCAAGAATCGGTATCCATTACCGAGGATTGATGACTTGTTTGATTAGTTGAGAGGGGCACGAGTCTACTCTAAGATAGACCTTCGTACCAGTTATCATCAACTGAGGGTTAAGGAGTCTGATATCCCTAAGACAATGTTTAGGATGCGGTATGGCCATTTCGAGTTTACAGTGATGCCTTTCGGGTTGACGAATGCTCCAACGACATCATGGATCTCATGCATAGGGTATTCTAACCCTATTTGGATCAGTTTGTTGTGGTCTTTGTTGATGACATCTTGATCTACTCCTAGTCTAAAGAGGAGCATGAGGATCATTTAAGGATTGTTCTCCAAGCACTTAAGGACCATCAGTTGTATGCCAAGTTTAGTAAGTGCAAGTTTTGGCTTATTGAGGTGAAATTCTTGGGACATGTCTTATCGGCTTTAGGTGTGTCAATAGACCCTGAGAAGGTAGAGGCGAAAGGAGTTGGGAGAAGCTGGAAGTCGGCCTCTTAAGACACGTAGCTGATCATGGGTACCGAAGAGGTTCACTGAGATTTTTCCTACTAGCAACACCTATGACTAGATCGGGACCGAAGGCTCAAGTTTGAGTGGAATGACTTGTGTGAGAAGGCATTCCAGGAGTTGAAAGGGAGGCTTACTTCAGCTCCTATTCTGATAGTCTTAGAACAGAGATAGAGTTACACGGTGTACTATGACGCCTCTAAGGACAAACTATGATGTGTTTTGATGCAGTCCGGGAGGGTGGTAGCTTACGGTTCTCGGCAGTTAAAGAATCATGAGCAGATTTACCCTACACATGACCTGGAGTTGGCGGCCATAGTCTTTGCATTAAAGATTTGGCACCACTACCTATACGTTGAACAATTTGAAGTATTTTTAGACCACAAGAGTCTAAAGTATATTTTAACACAGCGAAACCTCAACATGAGGCAATGCAGATGGATGGAGTATCTGGAGGATTATGACTTCACTTTGCATTACCATCCTGGTAAGGCAAATGTAGTGGTAGATTCACTACCAAGTCAGTGGAGTACTAACTAGTGTAGCTTCCTGAGTGGCGTGATATCGAGACTAAGGGACAAGCTTAGCCGTAGTATAGTGATTAGCTCAAAGAGCATTAGGAGTTTCAGGCTACACTGTCCCGCCGAAAGCAAGGTGATTATCCAGGGTGGGATGCGCAGATATTGTCCATCGTGGATCAAGTATAGTTAGGTACTGTGTGGATTTTAAGGCTAGCCATCCACACGTATGGTATTCAGATAAGGGATCGTCAGGTTCCCTAGTTGACCGATCTGAGAAAGGAGATCCTCAGAGAGTTCCACTAATCTCGTTTTGATGTGCATCCAAGTGGCACAAAGATGTACCGCGGATCTTCGTCACAAGATAGTGGAGCGGATGCGCCGACACGTTGATTCGACGGTTCAACGGTCGCCAGCAAAGGCTGAGCACTAGAAGCTAGCAAGGCTACTCCAACCATTAGAGGTAGCTGAGTGGAAGTGGAGCATGTCATAATGGATTTTGTGACCCACTTACCACGGACATCGTGGAGGAACGATGCGGTGTGGGTGATAGTGGATCGACTCACTAAGTCGGCACATTTTCTAGCGATGCGGATGGCCTTTACACTAGAGGAATTTGCCGCCAGGTACAGAGATTGCCTTGTTACATGAGTGCCGCCCCTATCGTGATCAACAAAGGATCCCAGATTTACGATACACTTTTGGAAGAGTTTCCAAAAGGCCATGGGGACACAGTTGACGATGAGCACTGTGTTTCATCTGTAGATAGATGGTCAGTCGAAGAGGACCATACATGTTTTAGAGGACCTGCTACGAGCATGCATCCTGGATCTTAAGGGTAGCTGGGAGGAGCACTTACCCTTAGTGGAATTCGCTTACAACAACGGTTATCAGGCGAGTATAAAGATGGCATCCTATGAGGCTTTATATGGGAGGCCATGGCGATCCCCGATTTGTTGACAACTATGGAGAGCATTCCATCATCGATTCGATCTCGATTAAGACACCTCCGAGAAGGTGGATTTGATATAGCCGCCTTCACGGCCGTAGACAAATGTAAGAGCCATGCCGAAGCAAAATGACGTAGACCTATAGAGTTTGAGGTGGGTGATCACGTCTTCTTGAAGGTGATGCCTAAGAGAGGAGTGGTAAGATTCGGCAAGCGAGGGAAGCTAGCGCCGAGGTATATTAGGCCCTTCGAGATACTCGAGAGGGTGGGCACAGTTGCATATCTACGGCACAACCGAGTCGTTATCGTGTCCATGAGGTGGTTCCAGCGTTCATGTTAAAGTATACTCCAGATCCAACTCATGTAGTGGATGGGGAGAGATTATTGTTGATACTGATGGGACATTCAAGGAGGGACCAGTGTGTATCTTGGATAGCCTGGATTAGGTTTTGCGACGCAAGACTGTACGACTAGTGAAAGTGTTGGGGCAACACCGAGGAGTGGATGAGGCAACTTGGGAACGCAAGGACATGATGCGGGCCACCTATCCCTTCCTGTTTGAGGATGAAGGTGTGTTTTCTATTATTGAAAGTTTAATAGTGAAACTAGAATAACTATTTCATATGCATGTGTTTGTGTGTGCTAGTGTGTGTGAATTTCGGGGACGAAATTATGTTAAGGGAGGAAGAATGTAAAACCCAGGAAAAATTTAATTTTTCTGAAAAAGGGTAAACCAATAATTTCGGTTGAAAACCTAAAATTTTATAGATCTCGGATGACGAAACAAACTTCACCGTTGAATTCGTCTCGTGAAATCTAGTTACCCCGTCGAATTTTGTCTGATTTCAAGATAGTCAGAATTTCAAGTTTTTTGAGGCACCAGGTGTCGGGTGACACATGACATGATCCTGTGGATGCCACATGGAACCTTAGGGAAGTGACACATGGCATGACATGTGGTGCACTTGTGTAAATGGCTCACATTGAGCCAAGTGTCAAGTGGAGGAAATAATGGGAAAGATAAAATAAGAAAATAAGAAAATAAGAAAATAAGAAAATAAGAAAATAAATTAAGGAAAAAATGGGAATGAGACAAGAAAAGGTAGGGAAAGTGGAAACTTCCCACTTTGGGATCAAAATTGGTAGATAAAAATGAAGGGGAAAGAAAAGGCCAAAGGGAGAAAGAGAGGGAAATCGGATAGAAAAAGAAAATGAGAGGATGAGGAAAAAAAAGGAAAAGAAAAGGGGGATTTTCCCGACATTCCGACGGTCAAATCTTGATGGTCCGAGACTTAAATTTGATCCACGCAACGAGGGCCATGTGTGGGTACCAAAATCTGGGAGTTTCGTCAAACTGTAAGAGGTAGAGAATTTTCCTACTTTGATTATTTTTAGCCTAAAAGCCATTTAATGGCATAGGTTTTCTTCGAGGTCGTGACTGGTAGTGTGATTTAGTCCCAAGATTTTGGGACTAATGATGGAGGTTTTGGGACAGTTCTCGGACGGGCCTTAACCTGTGTCAGATTTGGTTTGATCCTTAGACCGATTTCTTCGCTTTTTTATGTGTTTTGGTATCACAGTGATTCAATGACGAATGGTTCCATTAGCCGTGAAGGTATGGAGAGGTGCCCTGTTTTTATGGGTCCGAGATTGGGGCCATTTTGTGTGTTGTTGCTTGATTGAATAACATGCTGTGTGTGAAAAGATCATGTTGATAAATGTTTTTTTGATGGATGTGAATTGTAAGGGTAGGCCAGAATATCCATGTGTTGAAAATGTTGCATGTAGTTCTCATTTTGCATGTAAATATGTTATAGTATGAACTGGCATATCTGTATTTATAGGGATGGGACATCGCACAAGTCGGGTGTGTGTGCATGGTTAGCTGGTTCACCATTCTAGATCGTAGAGTGAGCTCAAAATTGGGACAACGTCTGTAAATGAGACTCACGGTGCATAAATATAATAATAAATTTCGTGTGTTTGGGTGAAGCAAGATGGGGTAGATCCCCCCCCCCCCCCCCAAGGTGGAAGAACCAAATTTTATTCTTGGTTAGACATATGTATCCAACAATGAAAGTTCGCGAAAGTGTTGGAAGGCTTGCAAAGCCTGAGGGGAGACCCCGGAAATTCGCGACCCAAATGAACACAGAGATTTGATAAATTAAAATGAATATTTGAGGGTTTTCCAATGAGTTAAGTCATTGGGTGAAATACCGTTGACTGGTTTTCACACTTGGCATTTCATGTGTGAAGGAGTCGGTCAAGACTCGAGTTATGGGCATGAGGAGTCTCATCTCATGCATGATATGAAATATTCCATTGCATGTGCATGTGCCAGCTGCGTACATTTTCTCAGATGTGGAAAGGTGGAGTCGACAGGTCACAAATGTATTTAGGTGGGGAGGTGAGTTCTTGTGTGATAATTCCTCTACTAGGTATCAAGCCACCCCGCTAGGACCCCCCTTTCGGTGTACAAGGAGACGGCGCTCCGATGAGGTTATGATTGCGAAGGAGGCTGACATGTGGCCTTGAGTAATATTTTTGTAAAAGTGTTTTGTATAAAAGGATGTTTATAAAATTCTTTTGGACTTTTGTATAAATAGTCGGGTATGTAATTATGGTAAGAGGTCGGATCTAATTTACGATCGTAATTATTCATTTTCTTTTTCATATTTTAGATTTGAATATGAATGAATGGGTCCCGGTGAAGGGATGTATGGTAGTGGTGCCGAGTAACTCTGTGTCCATAGGTAGTTGGTACCAATCCGGTACAAAGACTTAGGTACAAGACGACCTAAGACAAATTTTATGGGTTGATGGGTTGTCAACGGGACCCTCGAAAATTGGGGCTTCACATAGAATAAGAGAAATTTTATTATCTCTAGAACGTCTCATACAAAGAATGGAAGTCCTTTTATAGGCTTCTACTAGAAAATTGATAGAAACTTGATAGAAACTTGAATAGAATTCTAGAATTACTAAAGGATTCCACTATGAAGGAATGAAATAACACTACTAGGAAATTGACAAAACTTGGCTAATACTAGGAAATAAAATGCTGAAATTGATTGATTGAAAAGCTAGGATTTGTTGTAGATTGATATTGAGTTGATTGATTTGTTTGACTGGTTGACTCCTTGGTCTGTAAATAACTGCCCCACCTCTCTACCACTTCTAATAAAGTTTCGTTTAACTTCAAAAAATTTAAAACTTTCAAAAATACCCTTTGACTCTTTCTATGGGCGTGTTCAAATGGATCTGGGCCCCTTTATATCTGGACTTTCATTCATTGGCGTGGGCTTAGGCATAACTCAATATTGGATCAGGCCAAATTTTAATTTTGGTGCAAACAGGAAGATTGGAAGGAAATTATAGGATAGAAAATCCAACCTAAAATAATATTTTATAAAAAAAAACTTACAAATAAGATATTTAAATATTATTTTAAAATTAATGAAAGTATTGTTTAATTTTATTAACTTTCAAATGAAATTCCAAACATTGTTTATTTTCAAGATGTAATAAAACTTAGTTGTAATAAAAACATATTTTGATATTCAATATTTTAAATCACTCCCAATGTGATCTTAATATTTTTATCCTTTTTACATATATTTTTAAAAAGAGATGACAAAGAAATGGAAAATAAATGCTTATTAAAACAAAAAAAAATGTTTTATTTTTTTATAAAAGGAAAGTTTGAAATTTTTCAAGTGTTTTTTTTTTTTGATAAAATTATTAAACAATGAGTTTTTTTTTTTTAAAAATAAATTTTATGTTTATAGAATTTTAGTTAATTTAGTAAGAATATTTATTAAGAACGAAAAAATTGATATAACATATTCATAAAAGCCTAAATAATTTTGTAAATAAAAGAATGAGGATAAGTTTATATTAAACAAATTAGTTTTAGTGATAAATTTCAGTTGATTCAATATTTGAAGAAATACATAATCAAGAATTCTAAAACCTTTACAAGATGATGCAGTATTTAGGTTAAAGTAAAAATAAATGGCTCATGGCCTACAAATTTGGTAATCCAAAAATGTCTAAATTACAAGCTAAGATTTCATATTCATAGCATACCGATGAACAAGATTTGATATGATGATTTTGTTGAATCGAAACTTTGTCATCTAAAATATAGAAACAGTAAGAAAAAACTGACCATTATGCGAACTACACATCGCAACAAGTCGATGACAAAACACACCACAACAGGTTGATGACAACAACATGAAAAGATAAATGAACGAAGGAAAACCTTGATCGATGTGGAAGAAACCACTTCATTGAAAAAGAAAACCCAAAAATGAGGATGAATGATGGAATGGGTGATTTTAGACTAAGAATAGAGTTGACAATATGAGCCCGGCCCGTTGGGCTAGCCCGACCAATCTAAAATTGGGGTTGAACTAGGCTCTAATTTTATTGGCTCGAGAAAAAACAGAGCCAAATTTGGCGTTACTCGATTGACCGATCGGGTCAATCTGTATCTAGTCGGGATGGCCCAATGGTTTTTAGGCTGGCCCGATTGTCAAATTGAAAAAATAATAATAATAATTTTCCCCCCTTAGCCCTTACTTGTTCTTCTATCTCACTAGTCACTACATATCACACTCTCTCTCTCAAATCACTCCCATTAAACCCTAGGTCCTACTCTCTCCACCATCCCCCATTTCCCACCTACTTCTACCTACCTGCTAGTACCCACCCAGGCACCTATCCATCTCCCTCTTCTTCTCTTTGATATCCCCTTACCTAAGATCTCCCCTTCCTCCCTTCCTTCCCTTCTTCCTTTCTCTCATCCTCTCTATTCTTCTTCTTCAATCTTAATTTCCTTCTTTTTTCATTCATAGTATGAGGATAGGAAAAAACTCACACAATTTCTTCCTCTCTCCATTTTTTCCTTGTTTATTCTTTCTTTTCTTTCTTACAATTTCTATTCTTTCCTTCCCTCACTGTCGTCAGAATACCAGACGTCTAGTCGTCGCCCAGCACACATCAATCGATGAATGCTTTTCACGCGCTACTAAGAGGAGTCTTAACCATAGCTTGTGCGATAGCGGCGCTGGGCACGACAGCCTCGACGCTAAGTGCCATGCTTGAGTCATGAATGAACCATGGTCACCTTTAGATGCCAAATGACACCCAAGGGTGATTCTCGTGATGCAAACATCCTCTAATAGCCCAAGGACTTCACAAAATCATTCAATAGTCCTTCTTAAAATTTCAGAATCAGTTCATAAAACAAAACCTATTTAGGAAATTATAATGCTCTATGAATTTATGCAAATAAAAGAATTGCTAACTCTAGCAAAGAATGACCAAAACATCACTCATCCTTTTTAATGAATAAGGGCTTGAAAGAGAGAACATATATAAGGGCAACTAGGGTTTCTAGAGAGAAGAGACACATAGTTAAAATAAATTTGAAATACAATCTTTTAGAGTGCGGATTTCAACTTCGATGCTTGGGATTGAAGTCATTTGCAGCTTAAACACTATTTTGTATTTCTATCTCTTCTCCTTTTTCATTTTTTGCAGTTTTATGTTTGTTGACAACATGAATTTGTGGTTTTTGATAGCTAAAATGCTAGGGTGAACATTCTATAGGGTTGGTGTTTAACTCCTCTAATCTTTAATTTGGTTGGATGTTTTATGCTTCATTTGTTGTATTTGGTGTTAATACTCGGAATAATAAGATTTCGGTTAATTGATACATGCTAAGAATCGAATCTTTGATCCTTTACTAAATTATCCTTGGTAGCTTGGATTAAGCTACAAAATCTAGTTTTGATTGTCTTAAGGCATGAATCAATTAATCGGGATTCGAATTAACTTAGTTAAAGAGGCTTAGGGAATTAGAAAGGTCTAGTACTAAGAGAATTTCACTAGGAGGGGACACCAAATGTATTAAGTGAGGATTACAAGGACTTAAATGTGACCAATCCGAACTTAGTCCAGGTAGCTCTATTGCAAGGACGTAATTGTGACCAATAGAGTTGCTGGGGAAAAATGCCTTTAAAAAGTATCGCCCTATCGACCTAGATGGATGCTTGTGAATAGATTGGATAGTGCGAGAAAATACAGAGACACAATAGTGGGAATCCTTATATCACATCCTCGGACTTGATTCTGAGATTCATTCAACCAGGGCCTTATCTGAATTGGATCCTTAGTATCAATGGAAAACCAGCACTGAATTCCTCTGTAGAAGTTTTCTCCCAATTTTATTCAATCACTCTGGTTTTCACAAATCAACTGCTGTTTTTATTTAGCTTTATTTTTATTAGTTTTAACAAATTCACTTCAAACCCTTGGGTCACTTAAATAATGAATGACTTTAGTAGCCGAGGTATTTAATCCTCACTAAAACCACACCTTCCTTGTGGGAATGATCTTAGTTCATAATTGAAAACCATTTTATTACTTGTGCGACCCGTGCACTTGCGGTTAGCAACAAGTTTTTATAGTCGTTACCAAGGACTCAACGAGTCTTCGGTGATGTTGCCAATGACTTAACAATCATCATCATCTACATTACTTATGCCTGCTTCCTGCCCGAATGGGCTATCTAATGCATATTCCTCTTGGAGTAAATCTGATGTATTTCTCTCAAATTGTTCCACTATGGCTTAAATGAGTCCTTCATGTGTTGCTTGCACAGCATCGAATCTTGAGTCATGAGACTCAACGATTTTATGAACTTTGGTGGTATGCTAGCAAGGGGGCTTGGATCCGATGAGCGATGTTTCGCAGATGTGTCCCATCGGACATGCCAAAAACATGTTGTGGTGATTTTTTAATTTCACACAAACATATAAAATACAAGCATGCAATCATTCCATGAAATTAAAGTGTTTCCAAACTGAAATGGCTCGTAAGATCAAACTTCTAATAAGACTATGTGCATTCCTTGGTTCCCTTGACAATTCCCTATAATCAACGTAGAAAATGTCATACGAATGGAAATATTGTATGAATTGAATGCTGAAGAAAATGTTAGATTTCCCTTGGAAGGAAGGAAATAACATGATGCTGAAATTGAACAGACTTGAATGATACTTGGAAATAAAATGTTGGAATTGTTGAAGTAAACATTGGATTTCACTGTGAAAATAATAATATATGCTTGAAAATTGATAGAAACTTGAATAGAACTTGGAAATATAATGCTGGAATTGCTAAAGAAATATTGGATTTCACTATGAAGAAATGAAATAACATTGTGCTGGGAAATTGACAAAACTTGGCTAAAACTAGGAAATAAAATGTTGGAATTGACTGATTGAAAAGTTAGGATTTTTTGAAGTAGATTGACATTGAGTTGATTGATTTGTTGATTTGTTGATTGGTTGATTCCTTGGTCTGTAAATAACTGTCCCACCTCTCTGTCACTTATAAAGTTTTGTTTTACTTCAAAAAATTTAAAACTTTTAGAAATACCCCTGGACTTTTTCTACGGGATTTTTCAAATGGATATGGGCCCCTTTCTATATGGACTATTATTCATTGGCTTGGGCTTAGGCATAATCCAATACCGGGATCAGCCAAATTTATTTCGTGCAAACAAAGATCGAAGGAAATTATAGATAGAAAATCTAACCTGTAATAATACTTATAAATAAAACAAATTAACTTACAAATAAGATATTTTAAATATTATTTTAAAATTAATGAAAGTATTGTTTAATTTTATTAACTTTCAAATGAAATTCCAAACATTGTTTATTTTCAGGATTTAATAAAAACATTTTTTGATATTCAATATTTCAAATCACTTCCTAACATATCATATTTTCACTTTTACATTTATTTTTAAAAAGTGATATTTATTAAAGAAATAAAAGAACAAATTTCTTTATTAAAGAACAAAAATAAATTTTAGATATTTTTATAAAATAAGTTTCTGAAATTCTTTTTTCGAATGTATTTTTAATAAAATTATTAAACATATATTTTTTAAATTAAATTTTATGTTTATAGAATTTTAGTTAATTTAGTACAAATATTTATTAAGAAAAAAAATTTGATATTAAATATTGATAAGTTTCAAATATTTTGTAAATAAAAATAATTATCAATAAGTTTATATTAAAAATAAATTTTGTTTTTTTAAAAGGATAAATTTATTGATTCAATATATTTGAAGAAATACATAATCAAGAATTCTAAAACCTTTAGAGGATGATACAGTATTTAGGTTAAAGTAAAAAGAAATTGCTCATGGCCTACAAATTTGGTAATCAAAAAATGTCTACATTACAAGCTAAGATTTCATATTCGAGTATACTCAACACTAAGATTTTGAGATGATCATGCTATTGATCAAACTTAAGCATCCTAAACACCAACAGTAAGGGCAACAAAGCAGGCCAAACTGGTCAATGACACTTCACTTCGCAACAAGTTGACGACAAAACACACCGCAACAAGTCAATGACAACAACATGACTCCCAAATGACTCCCAAGGGTGATTCTCATGATGCAAACGTCCACTAATAGCCCAAGGACTTCACAAAAATCATTCAATAGTTCTTAAAATTTCAGAATCAGTTCATAAAACAAAACCCATTTAGGAATAATGCTCTATGAATTTATGCAAATAAAAGAATTTAACTCTTTTTTTTCCTACACATTAGGCTAGGATGGTTCACTAGCCCTTTAGTCGGGTGTAGGGTCGGGCTGGGCTAGAAAAATAGCATCCCGGTGTAAATTATGCACATCTCGATTTGGCCCGGTTTTACCCTTAGCCTTGTGTGGGCCCACCCAGCTCGCCCAGCCTGCCCAAATTGCAAACTGTAGCCAAGAATGACCAAAAAATCACTCATCATTTTTAATGACTAAGGGCTTGAAAGAGAGAATATATATAAGGGTGACTAGGGTTTCTAGAGAGAAGAGACACATAGTTAATATAAATTTGAAAACAACAAATTTACTTTTTCTAACATGTAAATATAACATGTTTTTGGTTACATGAACATATTTAATATTCAAAAAATTGTGGGATGATTTGATTTAATGTGTCAATAATTAAATCAATATTTTTAATCACAAATTATTTGAAAAATTATTGAATGCATATTAAATTTATTACAAAGTATCACATTATATATAATTATGTAATATAAAAATCAGTTATAAATTAATTTTTATTCATATATTATATAGTGAAAAACCTCTACACCTAAATATTAGATAAAATATAGGCAAGAAAGACTAAATTTGCTAACAAGCTTCAAAAATTCATTCTTCAGATCTCTTCAAAACCTTATATCCAATCTCAATAACTTGACGTGCCTTTAAAAAGGGTATAAAAAAAGAGTCTTATGAATTCCTAGTTCTACTAAGAGATGACAACGGCATGAGTTCGAGTTCCTCGCCCTTAATGGGATAGATATGGGATTGATATAATCGGGTTTTTGGTGGGTTTGAGATTATGTAATGAAGCTTTTAGGCAAGCAATGGGTTTCGGTATTGCTTTTAAGTTCCTATCTACTCACCCTGATTATATATTTGATAAAATTTTAAAATTATGTTATTTCATTTTTATTTTACATTTTAATATAATATAATAATAATAGATTTTTTAATAAAATAAAATTATCAAAATATAATATCTTATTTATTTATAATATATATTAATTTTAATATAAAAAAAATATTTGTTTTGATAACTAAATACTTTGTTATAATATAGTAAGTTGTCTTACCTTTTTAAACTTTCAACCTGTGACTTCTTCTCTTTGGATGTCCTACCTTTTTAAACTTTGAAATCTCCATCAATTGAGTTAGACATGTGGAAAAAAATAATAAATAAAAACAAATAATTAATTAATAATTATTAAAAGTAAATTAAAAATAATAAAAATAAAACTAATGTATATTTACAATATAATATATATCAAAACCTTGGTTTGAATAATACTGTTAAATCCTTAAGTGATTCGTAAGAAATTTTTACATTTTTTTGGATTATTTAATTCAAGTAAAAGATTATGTTTTTCTACCGAGTAAATGCTGTGTAGGTTTAAAATATTTAAATAGGTTCTAAAATTGGAAACTATTTTTTATTTGATTAATTTTAATTTTATACGTGCATTATGCTTATTTTAATCAAATTTACCAATAGCCTTGAAGAATATACACTTAAATTCTCTATAAATCCTAGGTGATTAAATTAAAAGACCTTTTGACAACTAAATTTAGGAAATCTAACTCTTTATCCATTTTTGACATAATTTTATCAAAAATACCTTCATTATTTTCTTGTAAAAATAACCCTTTCTCTTCAAAGACACTTGTATATACATGAAATGGAAAAGAACATTTTTACCCACTGATGGTGCTTTTTCTTTCAATACTGAACTGGAGTTTCTCGAGTCTCGAAATGCCACCAGCCGCATCGATGTATAGAAACCAACCTAGCACCCAGCAAGGGTCCACTGTGTGGTGTGCGACCGCCTCTCTAATGCCTAAGTCAATTTATTTCTCGAATAGACCACCAGTATGTTTTTTGCTATCGCACTTTGGGCGGAATTGCCTCGCATTTATCACGGGTGATCACGATGACTTTCCTCATAGGATGCTGATAAATATCTTTCCAATCGTAGTGGATCTTCTCTTCCTTATCTCTAACTCGAATATTAGAGGATAACAGGTTTTAACGCGGAGATCCTCTTCCCTTAATGGGTAGATACTGTGATCATAAAGGAAGTAAGTGCTTCTTTCTTACTACCACCTGGGTGGACACGGATTATCCATATCACTGGGCCAAAATTTCATCGGGCTTAGCGTTTCGCCCCCGGGTCACACCTTGAGAGTAACTGTGATATTATCATGTCAGTCCATTTAGCTCCTCCGCCTACCCTATGGCGTACACCGCTTTTAAGGTTCGCCCTCGAAGCCCGGCCTCAGCCTATGGGTCGATTTTTAGTCACTATCACCGCCGCCTTCGCCCCGGGCGGCGAGCCGTAAGGGTCGAAGGTTTTCGGATCGAAAGCAACAATTTCTACGCATGGCCAACAACGTCGTTGATTCGCTTCGATCCAATCATCGGGAATGATGCTTCGACTTTCGGCCCATTTCGCTAACGCTTTTCCGTAAAGGCTTTTAGAAGCACCTCCACAACTATTATTTCAACCGTATCCCCCCGTTTCACAAACTTTTCTTGCGGGTCTTGGATTTTTCCCCAAACTTCTCTCGATTATCGCCACAATTGCTCGTGGTTTCGGCTGCTTATCCAAACTGTGGTCATGTCTTTTGTTTTCTTCCCTAGTTTGGTACGTCTCCCTTCTCCTTCCCCTATTTACCTTTTCTTGTTCTAGATTCCGTGGGTCCCTGGTGGTCATTATTTGTCTCATCTTCCTTACTTTTGTCGAGTTTTCACAAGCACTTTCAAATTACTGGGAGTTAAATGCTCACTTTAGGATTATTATGGCGTGTTTGGTCACAATTCCGCCTCCTCTTTATCCCACTGACCGGCCCCTTATACTTGCCCAACCCCCGCGCACTCCGGGCCCACTCGTCTCATGCAGATAAAGCCTTCCACGAGGAACCCGACTAGTGGCAGATATGGAGGTCCGGTCGTCACCCATTGTTGTTAATCGTGTCCCTTCAGCGGGACCTCCTTCCCCGTTTGGCAAAGGCAAGAGCAAAGTACCAATGAGACTGTGCAAATTCTGCAGCCTCGACTACTGAGGGCTTCCGTGAAGTATGTGGACACCGTGGGTCCTAGTCAGGTCGAGCCCTTTTATGAAAAAACCTTCGTTACCTGCTATAGACCCCCTCTTGGTGTTCAAATTTGGTGCCCTAATCTTCTCACCTCCTACGTCGTCCAGGTTCCCAAGATGGTCTGCTTCTCTGAGGCGCCTTCGAGAACTGCCTCCCGCTTCTCTCGCACCCTTTTTATCAATAACGTTTTACAAGACTTCAATGTTTTCCCCGTCTCAACTTTTCTCCCATTGGGGTGTTTCGGTCCATTCTTCGGGTCTTTTTTTAGACAAGGGCCTCGGTTCCCAAGATAGCTCTACCTGACTTCTTTAGTGTGAAGGGAGGCCGCAGAGGGTTTTTGTATATTTCCTTAATAGAGCGCGATTTTCTGAATGGGGCCTAATTCGAGTACAACCCTACCGACTGAGAGGAGACGCCTGACTCCACGTGATAAGGACTCCGCCCTAGAGAATTTGCATGAGTTTCCGCCGTTGTTAGTCAAAGTCGCTTCAAGGTGTTATGAGGCGCCTTAAACTTGGTTTTGTTATGCCGTCGTGGTATCTGGCCCGACTCCCGCCTGAGGACAAGGAGAAGGCAAAGAAGGTCAAGTGTCTCCGCTGGTACTTTAAGCCGATAAGACTGACATTCCGGACCTTTGGGTGATCCTTCCATCCACCGCTTGAGGCCCTCTCTACCTTCATATGAAGCCTCTCGAAGGCCTCACTGAACCCACTAAAGAACAAGTCTGAGTCATTCATCGGCGTGAAGATATTGAGCCGCAGCAAAGCTCAGCCCCGAGAAGCACCGTGATTCGGGTAAGATCCTCGAGGCCGAGCCTCTTCTCCGCCGCCACGGCTAAAGAGAAGGGATCGCCCGATCAAGTCCCGAGAGGTTGAGCGCAATCTTTTCCAGCGGATGAGCAAAGGCACAGCCCAAAACCTTCCGAGGACCGCCGAGACTCCTCCGGGAAGTTCTCGCCTATTTCGCCGGGAGTCCTTAGTGCAAACATCCAACTTCCTCCTACACACGAGGATAGCTGTATGATCGCCAAAACCCCGAGGGGGACATCCCATCGCGACAACTGAAGCTCGCCGTCGTGACGTCCATCCGACGACTCACCTCAAGAGGGCGAGGCAGGTCCGTCGAGAGGCTTTGGCCCACGCTTGCCAGCGTTCATTGTGGCGTTCGCGACCTTTATTGTCGGTTACGTTGAGCCTCAAACGGTCATTAATTTGACCCTGCTTCGCAGATGGCCACTTACATGAAAATCCCGCAAGAGGCTATGGTTTTCCCAGGGCCCCATGAAGCGCGGAAGCACGAGAAGTCAAGCCGGCTCTCACTTTTAGAGCTGAATATATATTTTTAAAGTTCTACGCTGACCAAGGCTTAAGCACAAATTTGATTCTAAATAGACATCTTGATCGCTAAATTGCAAGTCGGAAGAACAAGTGAAAATGATTTCAGATAGTTTGCTAAGTAACACTGAACAGTCATGATGTTTAGGTGAGATCATGACCACCAAGGAGAAAGAAGGCGTTTAAAAGTAGCCAGAGCAGTCGTGGTCGAAAGCAGCAAGGCATACAAAGAACCAAGCTGTTGTATCTATTGCTTCTCGGCTGACCACTAATCTTGAACTAGGGTCTCTGGTGGCACCAGGCCAAACAGAGCACCCATTGTGGCACCTAAACAACGCTCAAGAGTCAGGATGATCTCGAAGTGAGGCCTGTCATCAAAAGGAGGGGGTGATTGTCGAGCTTGAGGACGAGGTACATACACTACGGGCCCCGCCACTCGCTTCGCGCAGGCTTCAGCCTTAGTCTGAGCTCCACTTCCTCCACCTGAGATCAGACTTTGAGAACTCAATTGACGCAAGAGATGATCTGGGTTTTCAGACCGCCTCAACTCTTCTTCCACACCCCAGGTCGAGAGGTTGTTCAACTCCGCTTCATATCTTTTCTGCTAATCCTTCTTGCTCCCATAGTTCTGGCTCCAGAATAATATTTAACTCAGATGAAAACTAGATACAGATCTTCCACACTTTCTTCAATCTCTTTTCATTTTCCTATTCTTTGATGTCTTCATTTCCCAATAGAACCACTATGATCACACGCAGCAAATACAGTGTCTTTTATTGTCAGCACTGAAGCCTTCAGAAACAAGCCTCACGGTTTTGAATGAATACGCTCGCTGAATGATCCAGTTTCGTATCTCATCATAGAAACTGGTTATCTTGTTTTCACAAAACTGAGGCTACTGGCTCTTTCTGACTGGAAGCTACATCGATCATTACAAACTCAGCTACTAGGTTTCTTGCAAACTGAGCTTCTCTGGGTTTCGAATTTGAGCCATATGGCTTCAATATCCGAAGCCTCGCTTCGCCAAATTTAGCCACGTGGTCGCCTAAGATCCAGCTCCAGTTTGCCGAATCGAGCCAGCTCTCAATATCCGAGCTCCCGCTCCTTACAGGTCTGAGCTACGTGGCTTTCAATATCCGAGCTCCGCTCTTGTCAAACCGAGCTACTGCTCTCAATGAACTCTGTTGGCATGGTTTTAATACCCGAAGCTCCTCGGTTTTGTTACCCAGCTCTGTTTTACCAATCGAAGCATCGGGTTTCATCGGATCAGCTTCGTGGTTCTTTTTCGAGGTCCGAGTCATATAGCTTTTGACCGAAGCCGCATGGGCCCTTCAAGTCTGAGTTTGGGTTTCTTTTGACTTGAGTTGTTGTTCTTTAATACCAGCTCCTAACTTCACTTAATTGTTTACTAGGCTTCACGGATCGAGCTTCTGGGCCTCTTCAAGTCCAGCTACGGCCTCTTCGATCATGGTCATGGCCTTTGACTCAGAAACAGCCAGTGGCCCCTTTAAAGCCGAGCCCACGCTTCCTTCGACTCTAAGGTACGTGGCTCTTTAACATCTGAGCTATGGGGTCTTTTCGTCTTCCTTTCCTTGGGAAAGTGCGCATAGTTTTAATGCCGGTCTATGGAGAATCGAAACAAACGCGTGACTTCCCAAGGTGTCCAAGCTCCTTTATAAATAACCGCCTTCCTTCGAGGGTGTAAGTTATACGCTGCTCTCGTTTTCCTTCCTACCTTCGCTAACGTCGGAGTTCGTACATGACAGTTTCTGTAGGCTGACCGCCACCGCATTTGTCTCGCGATCATAGTCAGTCAGCTCGGGCCTCATTGCTCACATTGAGCTGTGTCAGTTCCCCAGTCCTGCCATCTGTTGAATTGTGCTGTCTCACCAACCACTGATTGTTAGCCAGAACACATTTGAGGGTCAGCAGGTGGCAGATCGCCGGTCCCACTTCTCATGCTATACCTCTCCTCCTCTCTTTCTTTTTCGCTTCCTTCCTAGTGGTTGTTTTCTTTTTTTGTCATTGTATTTCTTCTTGAGGTGTAGAGAGCTTGTTTTCCATATCATCCTCCAGAGATGTGCAGCGTTTGTCGCATTGTAATTTTAAAGAACTAATAAAGTATAACTTTGAAAAACACGTCTACTTGTCTGATGTTTCATGTAACCTTCCAAGGCCCTTCCGAGCCCCATGGATTTGGCGATAAACTGTTCCACCTGATTTTCACCATTATGAGTAGCAAATAAAATAAAAAACAAATAAAAGTTATTTGAACGAAGTAGAATCAAGTAAGGCTATTATGATACACATGAGGTTTACGGGTAAAATCACTCTTGAGGTGCTCGCATTCACATAGCAAGGTCTTTCCTCTTATGTTTATACTATATGTCAAGTCGATTATCTGATATGATATAGGTCCCGCTTCCCATGAGTGGTGGTCTTCCTTTGTCGGGCAGGAGTTTTTTTAAGACTAGTTCCGTGCTTAAAACTAGTCTCACTGATTCCCACCATAGTACCCGGTCGTCAGCTGGTATTCTCGCGCTTTAGAGCCACTCTCGCCTCCCAGAGATCAAGCTTAAGCTGAATTTCATCGCAGTTCGCTTCACAATCCACCTCTGTAGGTGACTCAAGCCTAACTGACAAATGCCTTCCGTACAAATGCCATGCTAACGGATCTCTGAAGGTGCATCATGGTAGCTCTTAGTTCATACCCCGTGGAGTAGCTCCATCACTTTTAGGCTTAGTTTAGTCTTCAATGTTGCCTGAGAGTCCTTATAGGTGATTTCTGACTATTCACTGACTGTGGATGAGTCAGACAAATAGTTACTCTTGATTCCGAGCTCGGCACAAAAGTTTTTGAATTTCAGGTTGTCGAACTGCTTTCCATTATCAGATACCAACGCTTTTGGGATTTCGAACCGGCATATTATGGAACGCCAAACGAAGTTATGTACTTTTACTCTATGATTGCTGCAATACTGGCCATTCATCGTATGAATCCACCTATAACAGTAATTGCACCGGACTTCTCCGAATGGGCAAGGGCCCGAGTATGTCTAATCCCCAGTATTGAAAAGGCCAGAGGCTTATGATCGGGGTCAGTGGCTTAGATGGGAGGTGGGAGATCTTGCATGTCAATATTATTTAGTTTCATCAGTCGGGTAATTTCGGAGTGTCGCACAATAATACCCTCGGGCTTCGGGTTTTCGCCAAGGCCCGAGCTCCAATATGGTCATTACGCATGCCCATGCACCTCTGGGCACGTAGTTGGCATCTTCACTCGTGATTGAGAGAGGCGCAGTAAAACCCGCTACAAGGGCCCCAGTGAGCAATCTAGTCGACCTGCCTTAGCTTATGCTTCCATTCGCATGACTTGGTAGTGTCCCGTTTCAACAAATAACCCACATAGTCCATCCCGTCGCTGATCATTACTTAGGAGGACCTCGCCGTTGTTGACGCCTATTAAAGGTTCCAGCGAGGTGCTCGACGGCACTTAAATTGGTTGTCTTCTCGCGATTGCTAACTTAGCCAAGGCGTCTTGCAAATTCTCTGCTCGACATGTCCACCCGAACCCGCAGGAGATAAACTTTTCGGTTAAACTATGATCTTTCTTGAGATAGAACATCACATATTTTCGCCTGCTGTGATCTTATCTTCTTCACACACTGAACCAACTCGCCAGATACCTCAATGATTAGCCTGCACTGAACGGCGAAGAATCAAGAATGACAATAATGTGATTCGTCATTTATCAGAAATTAAACCTAATTTGAAAGTATCTGCACATTGATCCCATCCTGAGGTCGAATCAACCCCGCACCGCTTCCTTGGAGCTGACGTTCCCATCTATCGACAACCCTAGACGGGGAGGTCTGGATTGTAGAAACAAAGTGTTCGATAGGTTTCATTCCAGGTGAACGCTGATGAAATCACAAAACTGCCTGATCAATGTTCTCGTTTGTACTTGATGTCAAACTACTAAGCTCTATGTCCATTTTACCGCCTCCGAGGTTTCCGGTTTATGCAATATTTGTTTCCATTGTGTGTTCATCACACCTCAATGGTGTGGGCTTAGAAGCACGGTCGAAGTCTTTTGGCGATGGTCACTAATGCTAGAACTAGCTTTTCCATCTTCTGATAACTTCCTCTACCTCTTAGAGCCTCTATCATAGTGAATAGATCTGACTAACAAGCCTATCCCATTCTCCGAATTAGGGCAGCAATCTTAGCCTAGAATCCAAACCGCCTACAGCTGAAGAGTTCTCCCTGAGAGTGGCCACTGCAGACAATGTGTGGAGCCGCGTCTCTCAAGATCGCGAACGCTTCACAAAGGCATCCCAGTGGAGTTTTTGAACTTCAGCAGTATCGACATTTGTCATCGAACTGACACGAAGCGACTCCGCAGCCTATTCTCCATTGAATCTCTTGTTTGGGTTGGGTCGCATGTTTGAGCACGACTTTATCTGTCTCCGATTTATTCCCTCATTTCGCTTGGCTAAGTTGACTATGAAACCCAAGAATTTCCCTATAGAGACTTCGAAAGCACACTTGGTTGGGTTTAACTTCATCTTGTTGTCCTTCGTAGACTTGGAATGATCCAATAGTGGTCCATATGGAGTTTCGGGCCTTTTAATCGACTTTTAGCAAAGATGGCATCTATGTATACTTCCATGGATGCCCTAATCGCTTTTTTTGGAACATTCCGTTTACTAATCAGAAATTCAATATCTTCAACCCAAAAGGCATCACTTGATAACAGCATGTTCCCCGTCACACAATGGAGGTCTTCTTGGTCGCCGGGGTCCATTCTGATACATGATTTTGTAGAGCTCAGAAAAGCGCCATGAAGTCGAGGAGCTGTGGCCCGCAATGGCGCCACTATAGGTCGATTCTGGCAGTGGAAAGTCAGCTTCTTCGCAAGCCCGCCATCATCAAGAAATCAATGTAGAGTCGCCATTTTCCATTTTTCTTCTTGACAAGAACCACGTTAGCCAACCACGGATAATCTACTTTGATACCGGGCTTAGAGGAGTTTATCCACCTTTCGCTGACGCTTCTCGCCTTCTCGGGGTAAAGCTTCTTCTTTCCGTTTGACTGCTCAAGGAGGGTTTTACATTCAACTGGCGGTGATAACCGCTAGATCAATTCTTCCATGTCCTCTGCTTCCAAGAGAATACGCTCACATTTCGCTTTAAGAACTAATGAGGAGGTCTGATGTCTCGCCGCCGATCCGGATAGGCAAGGTGTTCTAGCTGGTCGTCAAGTTGTACTGGTTCCAACTCTTTTGAGGGTGTTGGCCTGCGTCCGGGCTTGTCTCTCATGTCGAAGCTCATCCATGTGGACGTCATTAATCGCTCGCTTCATCACCCGCAAGACTCTCGCTATCCACCGGTCTCCTCAAACCATTCCTACTCCATTCTCCGTAAGGAATTTGACAACCATATGTAGGCTAAGGATGACCTTTAAATTGAGAAGGCTCCGCCAAGAATATGTTAGAGGTCACGAGGCTCCACTATGAGGAATTTTACCGTCACAGGTCAGCACGCGTCCCTGCAGTGAGTACCTGGCCAGACCGACCCCAGGGGCGATTTCTCCAAAGAACTTTTGGCGGGCTGCCATCGACCAGCCTTCTCCTCCAATGCGACCATTTGTCAAATGCCAATGCGGCGATGATGTCTGGCCGAGCCCCGCTGGTTTGATCGTGACCCCGCGGAATCGGCGACCGCTGTGACGCACTTTATTACTGGTGTCATCAGCCGGGATGTTAACAAATTCTTCCAGTCGGCTGCTCGAAGAGTTATGGCTAAGGCCCAACCGAGGGAGCTTGGACACGGCTTCAGACCGGCACTTCTACGCCTCCTTTGATCCGGGTGCCAGCAGGGCTTTCTCCGGCTGAACCGGATTCCACCTTCTCGCGAATCCCCCAAAAATCACACCGATCTCTCCTGCACACGGCGCCGAGTCATCGCTGACAAGGCGATGGAGAATGCCCAGCCCGACCTTCTCGAGCCACGTACGGCAGAGATGTCCACGCTGGATCAGAATTACTTCTTGCGAATCGAATATAGTCATCCTGTCCATGCCCGTGATCTCTCGTGAAGCTCCGAGACATCATGTTCCTTTGGCTAGTCCGTTTTCATCAGACGGCCATCTTAAAAACTTCATCTCGAATCAGCCATGTGGGTACTGGTCGCAGCTCGAGCCATGGACCAAATAAATTCCTCGATGTTACCTCTCTTTTGGGATCAATCTATGTCTTCCCGCTCCGTGGATTGGCCTCCCGCCTTTGTTCCTCAGCTTCGGTCCCGCTTTTTCTCGTCCTTTCTTTTCTCCTTTCACATAGGAGAGCTTCCCCACTTGGACATAAGGGCCTCCTCGCCGTTGATGTATTTTTCTACTTTGGTGAGCACCTCAAATATGCTCGTCTATGGCTCTTCTGAGAGCGGAGAACATTTCAGTCTTTGGATCTTATGCCTAGCCCGGCTATAAAGGCGGTGATGGTGAACTTTTAATACAGATGCCTCACTTAACACCTTGAAGTTGAACTGGACGAGGACCTCGTGTTTTCTTGGAGGACCTTGCTTACTGGGCCATTGTGGGTAGCTCAGCTTCGTATTATTCCTAGTTCGATGAAGTAAGGCAATTTAAAGCAATGGAGTTCCTAAAGGATGAGATTGAGGTCAGGAGCCTCACAACCATGCCAAGGCCGAGACCTTAAGCGTGATGGCAAAGGCTATGCATCTCATGGGGTCTTGGTATCCATGCAGCTCCATTTGATTCTTGTAGGTGTTGAGGTGGTCCACGGGGTCTTTCTGCTCTTCCAAGGTCGATCTCAGACACTCGAACTTTGTCAGAGAGGGGAAGTAGTACCGGCAAAGAAAACGATTCCGTCATTACCAAAGATCCGTGGAGGATTTGTGGTTCAACATAAAGATCTTCATGTATTGAGCTTCTTATTGATGTCTTGGAACCGCCGCCTCCCAAGATTGTTCCTTCCTTCCCCGTCACTTGGTGTGTTTGGCTCTTTCATCTCCGCCAGTTCCTTTCTGCATTCCTTATTGTGATCAAGCTGGGAGGTACGTAGGACCATGCCTCTTAGTCCAACATTTTCTCCTCCTCCGTCAACGCTCCTCGGAGGCGCCGAGGTGGCACGCCTTCGAATGGTATTACGGCTTACGGACCTCGCAGCTCAGGTGCCCGCACTGCTGTGAGTTCGCCAACTCCCAGCGCATGACCGATCGACGGATGAAGTGCCTCCATCTCGCTGCTAGCGGCATGAAGAGCTTCGGGAACCTCTCCCTGTTGTCTGCTGTCAACGTCGTCCTATTAGTCTTACTTCCTCGGGGGGTTGGTGTGACTCCTGCTCATGTTTCGAGTCGATACCATCATTCATTGAGAAATCGGTTTATTTGTAAAGAAACAATCGTTCCCACAGACGGCGCTAAAATGATGGTGCTCTTCGACATCGAGCTAGAGCTTCGGTCGTTTGGCACAATCGAACCGGACGGCAGGGCACCCCACAACCCACTAAAAGCAGTATCCGGGGCTGCAGGTCGGGCCGCCTCCGATGCCTAAGTCGGCTTTCTCGCGAAAAGAGATCAATCAGGTATGGTTTTATGATTGCGTACCTTCTTGGTGGAATTGCTCTGTGATTTATCAAGTGGTGATCACAATGACTTTCCTGTTAGATCTGATACGACATCTCCCACCGGGTGGGGGATCTTCTTCCTTATCGCTAACTGAATATTAGAGGATAATTAGGGAGCCGTAATCGTGGGAGATCCTTCTTCCCTTAATGGGTAGATATCGAATCATGAAGGTGGAGTGCTTTCCTTTCTTACGACTCAACTAGTGGACAACGGATTATCCCGCTCGCCAGCCCAGCCCACCCGGGGCTAGTTCCAGCCCCGGGCTCACACTCGAGCAACCAGGACACATCATGGGCCGAGTCCCCACGTGGGGCTCTTCCACCGGCCCCATGGAGGATGTCAGCCCGTTTTAAGGTCCGTTCCCTAGGCCTGCATTATGGGCCTATGGGCTTATTTTTTAGGCACTATTAATTTCAAAACATTGAGAAAGGTAAATTTTTCTTTTTTTTTTTTTTTTTTCATTTTCTAAAGAGAAGACCTAAAATTTACTGAATATCTTAAATTTGTCATGGAACAAAAAAGAAGCAGAGAAAGACTCAAGTGATAGATTTTCAACCTATGGCTATGGAAGTACTTCCTGTAAAATGGTCCGATCCAAGTCCAAGAAGTGTAACTCGAATCTTTTGATACGTTAACAAAAATCCAAATCACTTGTATTATAGATAGATCCATGATGTAAGATTGTATAAGGTAATGGTTCAGTGAAATGATTATTGTAATTTTACATTAAAAGTCTAATTAAGTCCATAGTGTATAGCATATGGTTTATTAATAATGTTATGCATGTTCATTGCACTAAAAATTGATCATTATATTACTACATGTTAATATGAACACAAATTAAATTGTTCATTAGATATGTAGACATTAAATGATTTGACTTGAGTTGAAATATTTTTGAGTTGTGCATCATGGAATCATCATTATTCTTGGTGCATTGTGTGTAATTATGAAGAAATGTTATTTGTAAGCTTGTAACAATTATGTTTTGGTAAATGTAAAGTTTGGTTGTGCATTTTTACATCAAAATGATAAATGCATAAATTTCATCTTAATTTACAAAAAAAAACCAGTATTAATCATTATAGTCCATTATTAATTTTTTAAAAATAATGACTTTCTTGAAAAAACATATCTATTTAGAATAATAAACTTGTTTTTATAAATTAAAGTCTAGGTTATTCTTCGTCCTGAATCAATTTTTTCTTAAACAAACAATAGTTTCATTATGCCAAAAGATCTTTTGCAATTACATCCATGAGGATAAGAGGTGGTAACGAAGATCACTCTTCTCTATATTGGGAAGCTCTAGCTGCTTTGGCTAAAACATGGGTTGCTTGGTTACCCGTTCTTCTTACAATCCTCATGGGGTTGTCTTGAAGCTCCTCTAAGGGATTTATAGTCCTCAATAATCAAGCTAATGACATTTTGGGGGACCTTTAGGTTTTGTATAGTCATTTATAGTTGGAGGTGTGAGTACCATGATCTCTAAGCTCCATTACTTGACGTTTAGCGGCTATGGAGGAAGCCAGGGTGGTAGCAAAAGAGGCTAGGCATAATGCTGAGTCTGAGGTTGCCTGATTAGAGGTTGATCGGACATCTCTCATGCTTGAGCTTGGGACGATCAAGGACGAGGTGTCTTCTTTCCAGTCTAAAGCTAGTAAGGACAAGGAGGTCATGGAAGAGGAATATTAGAAGACTCTAGAGTTGATTTTCACCTATGGAGGTTGATCTCGGTCATATCTGAGTGATTCCAGGTGAACACATCTATGTTTCTCAACAATACGCACCGAGTCGCCCTTCGATAGTAGAGAGGCCGACGACGTGAACTTCTCCGAATCTCGTCTGGGCACGCCAGTCTGCCTTAGGATCCACGCCAATGGATCCTCTTCCGCCCGACCGGTGGCAAACTATGGTTGCTATGCAGGGATATGATCTTCGAGAGGAAGTCTATTTGAGCTATTTTCCCCTTTTTGTTCCCTTGCTTTAGATAGTTGGTGAAGAGATTCTACGCAGCGCTGTTCTTCACCGCGATATTTCACCCGCCTGCATTAGTCAAATAACTAACCGTCTGGTGATATGTTGAAGGGACGACTTTCATCGAGTACAACCAAGTCTAGCCTACTATGACATTGTACGACCCCAAGTCTTCGATAATTGAGAACAAACCTCGGGTGATCGGTCCTGCTTCAGACAGGAGCATGATGTCTCCGCTGTTTGCGGGTTATCGTCAAAACCGTAGAGGATTCACTCCAACTGAAGTTCAAGATTCCTAAGGAAAGCTTCATGCGGTTCAAGGCGATAAACATAACAAGTCTGTGTATTTGCCGAGAATCTACTAGCACCTATGCATCAAAACCACTAATACATGGAAATTTAATTACAAGTGCATCATAATGGGGCTGTTACTGTTTGGGTTTACTCGGAGAAGGATATGGTCTTTTATTCTTGGTTTTCTTCACAGTTTGCCTCCCATGGATGCATTTACCGGACGCCAGGCGTAGCGCTCTTGAGCTTCTTGTTGGCACTGATTGTGCGGTCATGGCAGGGCCTCCCGGTGCTCATAGTTTATAGGCTGGATTAAACGGGCGGTTGCATAGGTTGTAAGTATATGCGCTGGTGGCCCTAGGTCCTTGTTGTCAACTTCCTTGACATACCTTCTGAGGTTCCCTGCTTTGATTAGTCTTTCCACCAAGAACTTTAGTCTTCAGCACCTGTTGATCTCGTGCCCATGATCTATGTGATAATCGCACCATACGGATGGGTTTCTCTAAGAGGGATCCGTCTAGATCGGTGCAGGCTAATTGAAATCTGGGAAGTCATGAATGAGGGCCAGCACCCTCTCATATGTGATTTTCAGGGGGGTGAACTATGGGGGTTCCCTCTAGTTTTGTGACTGATCATGGGATTGCTTTCAATTTTTGACTTGACCTTCCCTGGGTTTAGACGGTTTCTTCCCCTCTGGCTTGTTGCACTCAACCGGCTTGCTTGTGATCATGACAATTTGTGTTACTGTGCGGATGTTATCTTCTAGTGTTGAGTACCCTATGCCCCTTCTTTGTATAATTCTTCATTATAGGCCCGGTGGGTCTAAAATGATGAGTGGAAAATGAGTGGATGACAGCTTCTCTTGAAGTTCTGAGAAGGACTGTTCATCACTATAAATACTCATGTTGGGCGGCTTGCGAACCTCATATTGAAGTCTCGTATGGATTCCTCTTCCTACTTTATAATAGTTTATAAAGAGCTAATATTCCTATTTTGTCGTATCAAACAAAGATACTGAGAGATGAATGGAGTCCAAAGCTCATTGAACAAGTTTATTGAATTACATGGGAGCTTGTGGAACTAATTTCTAATCACGAGGCCCTGTGATTCTCTTGGGGAATACTTTGTACCTGACAAATGGTCATTGTCGGCGTTAAGTGTCATTGCCTGGTTGTAATGGAGCATGTGATCATAAGGGTCATTAGAGCCATTGAACATGGTAAAAGTTGGCATGACAAACCCTTGGGGTGGCTCATAATTAAGAATATGTTGCCCTAGGGGCGAAGAGAGCATATCGCCAGGCCCCCGAATCAGGGTTGTAGACTGCACATAGAATGTCGGCCCTATACCAAAGATGGGATGCATAGGCGACATCGACATCATATCGTCGGGTAACATTGACGCGTTTCGAGAGCCTTAAAGAGGTTGATTTTGCCTCTTGTCAGCCTGCTCCCTAGTTTGGCAGGAAGCGCCACTGATGGCATCCTTTAGGGCAGGGCAGTGCAAGTGCTTCCTTCGAGGTGTATGTCTTTGCCTCAAGCATTCCTTCTAATAGAGGGACTAGTGGATGGGGACCTCCAGGAGGATAACTAATCCATCTGGCAGGGTGTCACCATAGAACAGGAGAATAATGGGCTATCCGCGAACTTTATTAGATGTTCGAGCACAATCGCAGTTTTGGTGCATCTTTTCAAGTTCAAGGCTTTCTACCTAGGATGCGTGTGATCCATTCTCACATTACAGTGTTCATGTGAGCTTGTAACTCTATTAATCTATCTTACCTGCTCCTCCTACTTTTTCTTAATGTCTCCTATTGTCTGAAAATGTGGAACTGAGTCTTTAAAGTGCTTGATGCATCAGTTGATGGAGCAATTGTGATTGCTTCAAAGTAGTCAGATGTGGAAGGGTGAAGAGTTCAAGTAACGAGGCTATTAGGGAATCATTGATAAGCCATGACCTATAGGTAGGATTTTTATTCAATTCCCATAGACGGCTCCAATTGTTAGGACTTTGATCATCGAATCCCCTATCCATATCACCCTCCATTTTTTCCCTCGCGTCGCCCGCTGCGACGGTTGCTAGCCGAGCAACTTGAGCCTCCTCCTTAGCCTCGTCTCTCTCTTTTTCCATACCCACCATCTTTTCTTAGCTCTCCTTGACATACATTCCCCCGATATCGGATCGAGGTGGGGCGTACCTAGAGACTCTTGAAGTGCGATGCTCGGAGGTGGCCACCTTCAGCATATAGCGTAACACTTAGCATCATCCGACCTCTGCGAAAAGTTCAGCATTACTAGAGCCTATGGTCCTAGAGATTAGGTATTTCTTTGCAAAAGAGACATCGGGGAGAAATCATAACATCAAAACAAACAGTCAAACATTAGAGGTTCAGCCGTGGTTTGGTAGTGAGTCTCATGAGTCATGATTCACACGCCCTTGTCACTCCGTCCCCTGCCCTTGGCCTTGAGTAGGACCCTCTTGTCAGGCGACGGGAGAGGAATGAGTGTCCTCCCATAAGCCACCTCAGGGTAAAGGAAGAATTTTGTGGGGGTAAAGATCGATAATAATGTGCCACCCTGAGGTCCTTTAGTTGAAGGGCCTCCAGTAGTTAATGAGTGCCTGGGTAATTTCTTAATTAGGAGTCGGTGCATCCTCTGTAGGCCTAGCCCACTCCATTGGCTTGGCGTGGCGAGCACCGACCTATCAAGGGAGCCTCAGAGCAGGTGGGCGGGAGCGGCTCGTAGGGCCCCGCGGATGAAGCAGGTTGTCTCAACAAGTGAAGCCTAAATAGACGTTTCTTAAACATGGGGAAGTTCCCCAGTTGGAGTCCCATCCTCCATCACGACACAATGATTAGTGCCCAAAAAGTGATATTTTGAACCTTATTTAAGATAGGTTCTAAATACTTTTTGTGTACTAATCATATTAGTTAAGCCGATTGACACGTGTAGGTCCCTTTAGTGCCCAATAATTGTATTTTAGAGGCTGTTTGTGGTAGTTTTGGGTTCCAAGGAACCTATTCTATCATATCAAAGCTAAGCATATCGAAGTTGGTGAGGTTACATCGAGTTCGTATGATTTATCTTCGATTGCAATCAAATTTAGGAATGAAGAAGTTGATCTAGGGAGGAGCCGGGGATCAACGAGAGCAATTGAGCTGATTTAAATGTATTATAGCGAGAATTCATAAATAGCGAATTTTGCAATTATAGCGAAATTTTTTTACAATAGCGAAATTTTAAGCTATGTATAACATATTCGCTACATAAGAAGAATTTTAATGGTGTAGCGAATTTTAAACTACATAGCGAAGAAAATTTCACTAACTGTGAGAGCTCCATCTGCTCTCTGTTTTGTGTACAAAACGACCCCATTTTGGTTAATTTCAATTCTACCACCCTCCTTGTAGTATACTATTTAGGTTAGATTGGTATTTTTCTTTGTTTGTAAGGCTATATAAGCCATTTATGAACAATTTGTAACCTAACTTTCATTAAAGCGTTTCCATTACAGACCTTTGTTTTTTGGCCCCTCATTTGCTCTCTTCTCTCTCTCTTTCTCTCACTTTGGCAACCCAGGCACCTTTGAGGATGACAACTCAAGGATGTTTGAAACTAAAGTCTCTCTAAACCTTGAAGAGGAAAGTTGCTAGGTAGGTTGATATGGTTTGCAGGTGTTCCTCTGTTTTTCATGAAGCAGGTACTGCTTATTTATGTTTCAAACTTTCAAAACTAGGTTTAAAAGCTATTTGATGTACTTTTATTGGTCAATACTTGACAAGCTTTTAGGGTTCAGTGTATTCTTAATGTTAGATACACTTGACATCCGTGGTGTCATTTATGAGCCATCGGGTACAGGTTAAATGCTAGATTTCGACTTCGAACTTGATTAATGCTCATTAAATGCCCCATGTTTCAAGAGGAGAATGATGTAAGGGTTGGTTTTGAGTTAAACAAAGATTAGGTTTTGGAAATGACTATGGAGTCTAATTTACCCCTAATCTTGAAATCTTAGGGACACCTTTGCAACCATATCATACCAAACTAGTGGCTCGAAACTTCAAGGACTTCTTTTTATATTTTATTTCGAATTACCTTCAGTTAGCATAGTGACAACAACCATTGTTTTTGTACAAATCCAAAATCCAAACAAAATCCTCACCATTTTAACTCATTACAAAAATCATTTGTAAGATGAAAACCCATCCCAGTGTTCGATCCTAGAGCCGCTATACTGCAGTAGTTACGCTATGGTAGTAGGAGTAATTTAGGTTATAAATTTTGTTGATTCATAACACCTACTGTGGCACGAATCCAAGCCTTTTGGGAGGCCTCTTAGGTGGCACGATCGTAAAGCAGGAGGCCTCGGGGCTCATTCTGAGTCCACGATAATCAACTATAGGATAGTTTGGACCTTCTCATCAATCAAATCCAAATATTTGAGAGAACGTTTATTGCCCAGAACTTCGAGGCCTAGTGTGGCCTCCTCCTAAGCGTCGATAGCTCTCTTGTGCATCCGCATAGAAAATCCAACGACGAGGCAAGACATTTCAGCCTCTCTCTCTTCGGCCGAATCACTAACCCTCGACTTCGTCTAGTCCACAAACCTCTCTAGTCCCTACATTGTGACCTTCGCACACTTGGAACTCTTCTTGGCCCAGCTTGGGGGTAGGCAGGGTCTGTGCGAGGTAGATGATCTAGTCGGACAATGACTTTTGGAATAGCCTGCACCTGGGAAGAGCCTCCTGGCAATGACTTTAGAAAGTTTGCAAGGACAAAATGCTCATCCTTAACGACCTCGTTGGTAAAGGACGAGGAAGAATAGACATTATGTAGGGGAAAGGATAGGCGCCGAAATCCTATAAGTTCTTCACATATAGAATGAGCTCGTGATGGCGCTCCCTTTCTATGATCTTAAGCAGCCAACGAATGCGATCCAGCCTTACCTTCTCCACCCAATTGACCAGTCGGCCTCGTCTGCGCTTATCTACATCAAGAAGATAGGTACGTCAACACACCCATAACCTAGGGAAGTAAGGGATATACCAAAATAGGAAAGAAGACAAACCCGGGAATGTAAGGGATTGGTTCAAATTGAAATGAAGCCCTTGAGAGCCAAGAGTCTCATACCACGGGCCCTTGACAAGCATGACCCCGTTCGCCTCCATCTTAGGGGAGTCAGGGAGCCCGGTTACAAATTGCAGCCGGGGACTATAGGCCAACATGAACAGGTGGCCCCTAATCCTAAGCTTTAAAGTGTAAATAAAGCATATCTTCACCAGTGAGATATCTAGCTGGTAGAGGGAGTTCAGCACACTACAACCCATTAAAATCAGAAAAATGTTCGAATGTATTAGTGCAGGAGGTGCCCAAGAAAAATGAAGGAACTGCTTCACCATCGATGGAATAGGGAGGCGAAGCCCAACAGCAAACTTCTCACGCGTAAAGTAGATGGCATTATCTACCTCCCCAAAAATTGAGGTAGTCGCGTCATCTAACGTCTCCAGACTTATTTCAGCAAGAATTTGGCTATATAACCTCAGTCCCTCTACAAACATGGCAGTAACTAGATTGTTTGCAACGGGAGTTTCCCGGGGAGTACCCCTCCTACGCCCAGCCTGACTGGTCGAAACCTCTTCGTGACATCTTCGTGACCTCTTGTTATTCTATATATATATATATATATATGGATAGATAGATAGATAAAGGGTCAACTTGAGGTCCAGAAAGCGAAAATAAAAAAATTAGGGGATAGGAAAGAACCCTAGAAAGGAAAAAGGAATCTCTTGGGTTTCTGACCCACTAGGGATAAAGCCTAAAAGAAGTGGCCCAATCGCGGAAACTAGTAGGACACCTCCAACCACGGAGACACCTAAGCAAACTAGCGATGCAAAAAAGGTTTGAGTTTTAAACACTCACTGGAAAATCGAAAAGTTGTCGAAGCGTCAAGGGTCTCTGATGGTTCCTTTGGAAGGGAAATTTGTAGAAGCGTGGAGGAGGATGAAGTACATGAGTAAAAAAAAAAATCTCTTTTGAGAAGACATAAAAAAAACCACTCTTAAGACAACTATCCCTATTTATAAGGGTAAGGGTGACATTAGACGCATTAAATGTGCCATCATAATGATACGTAGGATGCACATCGGGAGACATGCGTCTCCCATGCGCCTTAAACACACGTAAGCATTGCCTCCGAATGCATTTAATGCGCTAATCACTTCTTACAAACTCTTCAACTCTCAACATTTAACATTTGAAACCACAATATTTTCCCCCGACTGAAATAGCATAAAAACTCCAGCTAGAGGAAAAATGGGGGCATTGTGAGTACCATTATCTTTAGGTTCATTACTCGATGGGCTTGAGCTCTTGGACTGTGTTGTGAAGAATGGCCCGAGTTCTCACCTCACCAAAGGCCGAGCGAGGGACTTCTAAGGCAGGAGAATCTATAAGGGCCGTAGGGAAAGTAAAGATTGAAACTCTTAACCAGTGGCTTGCTTTCGAGGTGGCGATGCATTGGGCCTCTAAAGTCACGCAATGCGGCCATTCTACCCCATATGGAATTCTATCCCATATGGAAGTTTCACGAAGAAGCACCTAGAAGCGGAGAATCCACAAAACGATATTATCGATAAGATTTTTTGACCGAATCCATACTCATGGAGGATAATATTGGAAAAGGGAAAAATAATCCCTGACAAGGAAGAACTAGTCGCTGATAAGAAAATGAAGATTTCCTCCCTTAAACGAGGAAGAGATAAATTCCTACCCTGAGAAGGAAGGAGGGGATTTCATTAACCTAACCCTATAAGTTAGAAAGATCGCCCACTAGGGGAGGTAAGCAATTCAAACTACACCCATTCTTTTCTCCCTCTCCATACTTTTGCTAACTTAACCATCAGAGAGGTGGTCGGCCCACTACCGTCGAAGCGCCCTTTTTGCATGTTCACATTGCATTGATAATGCTTCGGGAATCAAATGATCAAGACCCCTACAACTTGACGTTCAAGGGATCCGACGATCAAAGTCCCAACATGAGGGAATCGGTCTCGATCGTTATGTTCCTTTCCTCCAATAGTTGTTTCAGTCACATAAGAGCTTGCCAACAATTTAGCACTTTTGTTGTTAACAAATCCATAAGGCCTCTTACCCACACATTCTTTGCTCTCACCATGATCCCTAGGCTGTTCCTAAGAATGATTACATTCTCTTTTAAGTGAGTAATAAGAAGTTAATGGCCCCCAACTGAATGGTTAAGGGATAGGGTGGGCATAAGGAAGAGAGGGAACCAGGGTTCGAGTTGCAACAAAATTATGTACTTATTAAAAAGAGAATAATAAAATAATTTTGTAATGTTTTATAAAAATGAAGATGCTCCACTATTGTTTTCAAAAAACATTTCTTAGAAAATAAAAAAACACAAAGTTTGTATTTGGATAAATTGTTTTTAAAAATTTTATTTTTATTGATATTGTAAAAATAATGTAAATTTTTTGAAATCCAAATTATTTTAAAATTTTTAAAATGTATTAATAAAGTCAATGCCACGTATGAAACAATTTTCACTTCATATTGTAAGTTATAAAAATATAATTATGTGCACGTCCCACTGATGATTGGGACTCAGGTGTCCCATAACTTTGGGATCCCTACCTCTGTGGGCAATTTTGTCTCATGTGTCTAGGCTGGTGGCAGTGATAGCATGTCATCTGCCCCATCTGGGTAGATGCCTCGACTTGGCCTTGGCCATGATAGCCTTAATACGTCCTGCAAATCCTCGTGAAGCGAAGTACTCCTACTTCTTCCACAGAGGCCTAGAGAAAATGATTCTCCTTCTTCTTCTCACTAGCACCCATATCACGGATGCTCCATACGTCATCAATTTCTCTCTCTATGGCCATAGCTGTCCTGACCATAGAGTTCATATCATCTGAAGGAGAAATCCTGAGCAGCAGCGGATGGACAACTTCTTACCATCCTATAAAACAGGAAATTAAAATTTCTTGAAAAAATGGTGAAAGCAGTAATTTCGAGTTGATCCGAATTTTTCTAGATATCGAGGATAATGGCCGACCTCATTGAATTCGTCTCATGAAATCTAGCTACCACGTCGAACTTCATTGAATTCTGAGATAGTCAGAATTTCACGTTTTTCAAGGCACCGAGAGTGGCAAGGACACTTGGCACACGATGAGTAGCTTATAATGCGCCATGTGTCAAGTGCAGGATGCCTCAAACAATGAGCTCAAGTAGGGCCATAGGAGACATGTGGCACCATGGGACTAGATGGAAATCCAAAGTAGATGGATAAAGGGATAGGTAATTTAAATGAGCCAACAATAGGCTGACATGTGGCAAGAAGTGCTCTCACACTTGGCCCAACTTAGACCAAACGGTGGGATGGAGAGGAGAGGGAGAAAGGAACAGAAAAAAAAAAGTTTTAGAGAGAGAGAGACCACCTTCTCTCTAGATTTCTCAACGATCGGATTGGCGGTTTCAGGCAGAGCAAGAGGAAGAGTTCATCCTCACTACAAGGGCTTCACATAGAGACCGGAGTTTTGGAGTTTCGACAAACTCCAAGAGGTAGGGGTGTTCTCTTACTCGGTTACTCTGGTTTAAAATGCCATGAAAAAATAGGTTTTGAGGTTGTGAGGCTAGGAAGCAATGTGTGTTTCAATCGAAATGGGGTGAATGCTTGATGAGGGGACTGTCCTTTGACAGTCCACGACTTGATTTGGGACTATTTAAAACAGTCCGGAACTGATTTGGGACTGAATTTGTCCATGTGAAATTGCTTGCATGTTATTGCTTGATTATGAATAACATGTTTGATGTGTGGAGAATGAGATTGTTGATGCATGCTAAATTGATGTGTTAACATGATTATTTGAATTATATGAAATATAATTGTGTACGAACCATGGGAATTGAATATATGAATTGGCATGATTGCATTCATAGGCATGTAGCATCGCATCGAGTCAGGTGCGGGAGAATTGTGATGTTGAATTCACCATTCTTGGTAAATGGGTGTGATGGGCTCGAAAATGGAGACGAGCGTCAGTGAAAGCCCCGCGGTCCAATAGTGAAACAAAGAAATAAATAATAATAATAAAAATCATGTGTGTTGGGCTGAGTAAGTTAAGGTAGATCCCCCCCTAGGGTGAAAGTCCCAAATTCACATGCAGTTAAACATGATCTCCGGCGGTGAAAGTCTGTAAAAATGTTGGAAGGCGTATGTCGATCCTACAGTGTGACCCCAAAAAGACGTGGCCCATAAATAAATAAACACACGAAATTTGACAACAATTCAAATGTGTATTAGAGGTTGGTCCAATAAGTGAGAAACTGGGTGGAACACCAATGATTATTTTTCACACTTGGTATGGCATATGTGAGGGAGTCGATCGGGACTTGGGGTATGTCATGGGGGGTCTCATCTCATGCATGATATAAACCATTCCATGTGTGAAATTTAAAATTTGTATGGAATGAGTATGGAATACGCATTTTAGTTGGGTTGTAGCCCTTGTAGGAAAGTTCAACTACTGGGCATTGCTCACCCCATCATGGGATACCCCTTTTAGGTACAGGGAGTATTCAGGAAGGCGGCGCTCACTAAAGGCCACTTTTGAGAAGAAAGCCGACATGTGACTTTGATTATATATTTTTGTAAAACATGTATGAAACATTCTTATTGATATATATTTGTATAGGAGTGTAGTTAACTCTTGAAACTATTGTAATATAGTTGGTTATATTTTGGTGAGTATGGATGTGCAATTTGTAGAGCAGCCATTTACTTATGTTGAGTCTCGGGTAGGGCTACTCATTTGTGGCATTGAGACACTCAATGGCTACATGTATTCCACGAGTTGACGGATTATCAACGGACCCCCGGGTTTGGGGCATCACAGCTTGGTATCAAAGCTTAGGTTTATAAATACCTAGAGCTCGATGTCGGATACTAAAGTTATAGCTTAGTATTGGGAAGTTAGGTATACGATTACCTACGACTCGAGGGGCAGGGGTTATATCATGCATTCATTGTGCATTCCGATGATTGTTGCGTGATTCTATGTTGTATGCGTTGTGTGATTGTATGCTTGGTAAATAGCATATAGGAAAATGTTGAACACTAGGGTTGAGAAAATACACTACAACAAATTGACAATTTACCTACAAAAAATTCTGTAGGTAATATAAACAATTCCGTCGGTAATTAACTTTACCTACGGAATACCGACAACTATATTTCGTAGGTTGTTGTGGCGTAGGTAAATAAATTACCGACGGAGAATCAATCAGTGAGTAAATTACCTACGGATCGTCGGCAATCAGGAAAAGTGGTAGGTAAAGCTGAGGAAAAATCTACAAAATGGGGACGAATACCAACAAATTCGTGGTATCTATCTGGCCGACCTGAAGTCCCGTTTCAGATTTTTTAGTTTACCAAAATCAAGAAAAAATATGCATTCAAGGGTTTTGAACTCCGTGAATTGAACTCGAAAAACACGAGGATCCATTAAGCAACAATGACTAATGGTAGATAAAATTGAAAATATTATATATCATTCATCAACTTGTTATATTAATTGCAAAATAAGCATATATATATATATATATATATATATATATATATATATATATATATATATCAAGTTAGAATAAAATAATTAATTTTAATTCTTTTGATATATTAGTTTAAACATTAAAATTATTTTATTTATAAAATTTAAAATATTATTATAATTACACTTATATTTAATAATATCAAGTATTAAAGATAAATATTTCAAAAAGTATCAAAGATAGGTTCCACCTACCGAACACTTCCGTCTATAATGTTCCGTAGGTATTCGTTATAATGGAAATTACCTCACTTTAACACTTCCGTCTGCACCTTTCCATAGGTATTCTCGTTTGCAAATGGTACCTAAAAGTTGGCTACTATATATAGCTAAATATCAATGAACACTTCACGGTAATTTTCCATGTATTCTATCTAGAATGGTACCTAAAAGTCACGCTTATATATACGTAAATTACCTACGAACACTTCCGCTTCAGAATTTTCCGTAGGTATTCGCTTCAGAAATGGTAGAAAAAATGTGGAAAAAATAATATGCTTTGTTCCGTCAGATATTCCATTCTCCAGAATTACCAAATGTAATTTAATCCTAAGAATTTTTGCCTAAGAACTGAATTTCTCAGAGTGATATAACCTTAAGGGTTTGAGGAATTATGGGCAGAATAGTCTAGAAATAAGGAAATAAATAAATAAATAAAAATCCAGTGACGAAGGTTAGAAGTATTAAGAAGACTATTAGCAAAAGCAAGGTAGCGACAAAGAGTTTCAAGTCACTGATTAAAAATTTCAGGATTCTCTCTCGTCAGTAACTATGTTATACGTAAAAGACTATGTTGCGATATTACCATACAATAGAGCAAACAAGAGTGAAGATATCATGTGTCGCGACAAAGAATTTTATGTCGCGACAGGGTTGGGTCTTAGGGAGAAATATGTGTTACGATAGGAAATCTTTCTATGTCGCAGCAGGAAATTTGGCCAAAGAGAAATTCTTGGTCGTGACTGAGTTTTTGGGTCGCGACCGAGAAGGCTGCATAAAATGGAAGAAATGGAGGAAAGTAGTCACATCAAATTCTCGTGGTCGCGACAGTAGAACTCGGGCAGTTGAGGAAAAGCTGTGGTCACACAAGGAATTTTTAGGTTACGACCAAGTCTGGCCAGCGGTAGAGAAAGAGTGTGTCGCGACATAAATTTTTCATGCCGCGACATAGGTTGAATAGGCTGAAGAAAATCCTAGGTCGCGACATGGTTTTTTTAGGTCGCAACCGAGAGATGTGCTGGATGGGATACTTTGGGTCGCGACATCAATTTTTAGTTCGCGACCAAATTTTGCCTTGGCAGGGTTCTTGTTGCGATAACATTTTTCATGTTGCGACAGAGGGGTGTGCAGGCTACACATAAACTAGGTCGCGACATGAGGTTTTGGGTCGTGACTGAGTTTAGTCATGACTGAGGAATATTTCTACGTGACAGAGTATAGCCAAGACGCTGCCAAGCGCTGAGCGCGCGACAAGGCACAATAAATAAGATAGCAAAGACGCACAATACGGGCACACACCAAGGCGGCGGGATAAGGATTTTGGTCGCCAGACGTGAGCACGATAGAGAAGCCCTGTTGCGACAGTTTTCGCAGCGCTACCGGGCACCGTTCGAGCTACCGCTCATGAACATTGGGTTCATAGGGGTTTCCAAAATTTGAATTAGTCCACCGGGACTTATTAAGGCCCAAAAGTGCTATTTCGAACCCTATTTAAGATAGGTTTTGAGTGCTTTTTACACTAATCATATGAATTGAGCCAATTGACATGTGCAGGTCCACTTAGTCCTATTGATTTGGTTTCGAGGTTGTTTTTGGTAGTTTTGCGTGCATTGAATCCGCCGCCAAATTTGGCTTCAGATTGTGCTGAATGCAAGAATTTCGCGGATTTCATCACCCCAAAATGAAGAAATGTCAAGTGAAGTGATGAATTGTGAAGTCGAACCGATGCGCAGGGCACGCAGAGGCAAAGCAGGAGGCAAACATGATTTTTGCTATGCATTGCGGTAATGCTTGAAGGATTAAGTAAAATTTCGCAACCATAGCTAAAATTGCTATCTCAGTTTAAATTTTCGCTATGCACATTTTTTCGCTAAGCTAGCGAAATTTCGCTATCATAGCGAAAGTTACTGTGCATAGCGAAAATTTGAATTTCACTACGCCTTGTATTTTCGCTATGATAGCGAAATTTCACTATCATAGCGAAATTTCGCTATCATAGCGAAATTTTCGCTATGATAGATAAATTCACTGCATAGCGAAAATCATTCCCCTGTGTTTTTGATTCCAAACGACCTTGTTTTGTATAATTCCCATTTTGTCCCTATTGTAATCATGTATTTTAGGTATTTTTGGTATTTCACACAATCGGGTCAAGCATATAGTTTACCTTATAACTTTTGTAACCCTAACTTTTATTCATTCAAGCTTTCAACCCGCAACTTTTATTTTAGGTCACATTTTGCTCTCTTCTCTCTCTTCTTTCTCTCATTTTCTTGGCTTCCAAACACACCCCTTGAGGATGACAACTCAAGGGATGCTTGGCTGCTTCCTCAAAGCCTCAAGAGTGAGGTTACTAGCTTGGTTATTGGTGGTTTGGTAGTGTCCTCATGCTTTAAATGAAACAGGTACTGCATTTATGGTTCCAAACTTTCCCAACTAGGGTTTAATGCTATTTAATGTCTTTCCTTCGGGTCAATACTTATCATGTTTTCGGTTCGGGCAGCATTCTTTAATGGTGTGATGCAATCGACATTCTTTAGATGTCACTACGAGCCATTGAAATGAGGGTTAAATGCCAGGTTTTCAAACCGACGGGAACATCGAATGCTCGTGATATGATCGACTAAATAGAGTGTTTTTAGGTTAGTTTATAGCTAAACAAAGATCCCGCTTTGGCCTCACTATGTCATTTGCCCTAATGCGAGGAAATAACCCGAGGACATCTTAATAACCCCATTTTATCAAGCTTGAAGTGACCCAAGCCTTCAAGGTTACCATTTCACACTTTAATGTAAACCATTCTGCCACCAGCTGAACAACCAATCTCCTCTTGTTTACCCTCGAATCCAAAATCCAAATGAAAGCCTTCACCATTTTGAATCATGATACAAATCACTGTGGAATGAAAACCCATCCCCCACTCCGACCTATTCACTGAGCATCAAGCAAAGAATGACTACGCATCAGGGGGAACTTAGGATACAAATTTTGTTGATTCCTCGGATCACCCACTATGGCATGAATCGTGGACCTCGAACAAGAAAATAAAAAAATAAAAAATAACCTGGTGTGAATGTTATCATGATGTATTTACACCTCGAGATACTTCATTAAACTCAACTTCTATTTGGATACGGTAGATGGCAAGTCGAGATGGACGAGAGTCGGGCCCACGAGGTGCTAGTCAAGCACCACCTATTTTTAATCAGTAAGCCTTGCAGAGGTCGTGGGTATTGCGCTTGTCGCCATTGCACAAAGCAGTGTAGTCGGGGTTGTGTGACCAAAAAAAAAGTGACCTCTAGAGGTTTAGAGGAAACAATCCCATCGGTCTGTGGACGAGGATCCGATGGTAGCCGGCACCATTGGTTCCGGGCAGTCGAGAGGGTTTCAGAGGCCACAGGATCACCTCCGATGCCAAGGATTAGACTAGTTACGTTTAAGCTAGAGGGTGAATCCCAGCTTGTGGAATAGGGCTAAGACTCCTAGGGACTTAGAGGTAATGACTCAAGGTAGTTCCATGAGCTTCATGGCAGTATTTTCTCCCGCCACTCGCTAGACATGCAAAGGTCTTGAGTTCTAGAGCCAAGCAGTGAGCTATGACAAGACGGAATACGCGCTAAGTTCACGTAGTTAGGTCTGCTTACTGATAGACTACGTGGCCACAACATGGCCAAGGTAAGGAGATTTGAGAACGGGCCAAGTTGTCCATTCGTGGGCAAGATCGACTCAACTTAAGATGACGGACTCTATGGCCGAGACTACATAATTCATAGAGAGAGAGACAGAGGACGACGAGCATCTCGAGGATGCGGTGTCAAGGGCAAGATAGCTGGGAGAGCCGCTTGTCTCCCCAAGCCGGAAAGAAGACAAGTGTCAGCACTCGCTGGTTCCAGAGCCGCGCGCCATCCGGCTGCAGGTCAACCATGGTTCCCAATGTGCAGATGACGATCCATATTTCCGCGATTAGCCTAGACATATGAAGCTGATCGCCTCAGAGATGTGGATCCCGTGGTTTGTGTGGACAACACCGTCTAGTCATCACCAAGCAAAGCGACGCAAAGATATTCCTCCACCGCCCAATACAGTCAAAGGAAACAAAGATTTACCCTGCAGGTCAGACGAAAGCACCTTTTTGTTATACGTGACAGCCAAAGAGGCTGTAAGATGGGTCGAGGCCGAGGACAGGACCCACAGGCCGGGACATCAAGGATTCAAGGGTGTGTCTATGCCATCATACCACCTATTGAGCCAACGAATCAGCCAGTCATACAAGGTACGTTCTTTCCATCTCGCCTATAGGCAAGTGTATTATTTGATTCTAGTGCATTGCATTCATTCATCGCTGTGACTACCGTAAGAGAGTTAGCTTGGGAGGTCGAGACGCTGGATGGTGCCCCCCAGATGTGAGTTCTCTCCCAGTGGACTAGCAGTGAGTATAGATCCTGATATGCTCGGTCATGAGCTGTAGATCCTGATTCTACCAAAACGGACCCGAGGGTCATGGACATGTCGTAGTTCGATGTCATCCTCGATGTAATCGGGCTGACGCATATCGAGTCACATCGATCATGAGCGTAGTGAGGGTTACGCCTCACACGCAAGACACAAAAGACTTGTGTTACGCTTCAGTGGGGAAAAGACGATGCTTCTCATTTCCTCAGACCGTGTACGATTCTAGATGGCACGAATAAATAAAGGTCGGGTCACTTCAATTTTTACCCCTGGAGGAGGAGGTGAGAAATCGTGCACTCGATCTCGCTCTGCAAGGCGAGAAAGTACGAGGATGTCTTTACGGACGAGTTATCGGGATTACCTTCACAGAGGGTTGTAGACTTCTATATTGAGTTACACCCTGGCACATCGCCATCTCACTCCATAGGATGGCAACTTCGCTTGAGCTGTAAGAACCTCAAGGTCTATATACGGAGTCACGCGTGGATTCTATTGGGGACCAGCACTTCACCACGGAGCCCGATTTTTTTCAAAGAAGAAAGACGTGACCTTCACCGTGCATCACTACCGACAAAGCTTGAACAAGGTTACGATCAAGAATCGATACCCATTGCCGAGGATTACTGACTATCGATCGCCTAAGGGGAGCGCAAGCTCACCCCAAGATGCACCTCGCACCGTGCCGCCACCGCCTGAGGGTTATGGAGGCAACATCCCTGTACACAACGCTCAGACGCCAGAGGAGCACTTTGAGTTCACGCGATGCCCTTCGTCGAACGCGCCGCTGAAGATTCATGGACCTCATGCATAGGGTATTTCAACCCTATTTGGACCACTTTATCGTAGTCTTCATGGATGACATTTTGATCTACTCCCTGTCTTAGGAGGAGCATGAGGATTATTTGAGGAATGTTCTCATACTCGTTAAGAGACCATCAACTAGACGCCAAGTTCGTAAGTGCGAGTTTTGGCCATCGAGGTTAGATTCTCGGGGCAAGTAGTGCCGCCTCGGGAGGTAGTGTACCCTTAGAAGGTCGAGTACTGTGATGAGTCGGGAGAGACCGAAGTCAATTCTTCGAGATACACAGCTTCTTGGGATTGGCAAGGTATTACAGAGGTTCATTGAGGACTCTCCCACTAGCGGCAATTTATGACGCAGATTTGACCAAAAGGAGGCTTCAGTCTGAAAGTGGAATGACCTGTGCGAGAAGGCATTCCATGACTTAAAGAGGAGACGCATCAAACTCTCATTCGATAGTCCCAAAGGGACATAGGCATACAAAGGTATCAGGACGTCAAGGCGGGACTAGCATACGTTTTGATGCAGTCTGGGAGAGTGGTAGCTTATGGTTCTCACCAGTTAAAGAATCATGAGCAGAATTACCCCACACACGACATATAGTTGACGACCATAGTCTTTGCCTTGAAGATTTGGCGCCACTACTTATATGGCGAGCAGTTCGAGGTGTACTCAAACCATAAAAGTATAAAGTATATCTTCACGCAGTGGGACCTCAATATGAGACAAAGCATGTGGATGGAGTTTCTAGAGGATTACGACTTCACTTTGCATTACTACCCTGGTAAAGAAAATGTGGTGGATGATGCACTCAGTCGGAAGTCACGGGGAGCATTAGCTAGTATAGCTTCCCGGGAGTGGCAGATGCTAGAGACTGTGGGGTAGTTTAGGATACATATAGCGAAAGAACCCTGCGGTTCATCGGGAGTTTAGAAGCACACCACCTCTCGAAAGTAGAGTGACGAGTCCCAGTGATTGTGGATGTGCAGATTATGTCCATCAAGGACGTGCCCAGTTGTAGTATAGTGACGAGGGTCAGAACTTATCCACACAAATGGTCTTCTTCGATATAGGGGACGAGTAGTAGTTCCCTAGTCGATTGATCTGAGAGAGGAGATCCTCAGCAGCCCACCGTCTCGATTTGTCGCGCATCCAAGTGGCACAAAATGTACCATGATCTGGCCGCCAACACACCGGGATCGACGTAAAGGTGACACGCCGTGACTTCGTCTCGACCTGCCTCACGCGGTCGCCAGTGTTAAGGCCGAGCACCGCAGGATGCCAGGCTACTTCAACCATCGGAGGTGGCTGAGTGCGGAGCAGGCCACAATGGACTTTATGACCCACGGTAAACGGACACCGTGAGGCTGACGTGGCAGAGTGATGAATAGACCCGCCTCACAAAGCTTCGGCACATTTCAGCCGCGCATGACCTTCACTCTGCAGAGGAATTCCCGCCCGTTGTATATCCGCCGAGAGATCGTCCCACCACATGGAGGCTAGGTATCCATAATGTCGGATAGAGACCCGAGATTTACGGTGAACTTTTGGAAGAGTTTCCAAAAGGCCATGGGGACGAGATTGATAATGAGCACCGCCTTCCACTCATGTATTGCATGATCACCAAAACACCATACATATTTTAGAAGACATGTCATGAGCATGTTGTTTCCTGGACTTGCGGCGTAGTCGGGAGGAGCACTTACCTTAGTGGAATCTCGCTACAACAATCTGCTATCGTGCGAGTATAATGTATGGCACCCTATGAGGCTTTGTATGGGAGGCCATGCCGATCATCGATTTGCTGGACCGAGGTAGGAGAGAGCTCCATTACTGGTCCGGATCTGATTAGAGACACCTCCGAAAAGGTGAGCTTGATACGCCAACGCCTTCTTATGGATTAGAGCCGATAGAAGAGCTACGCTGACAAGCGACGTCAACTCATAGAGTTTGAGGTTTGCGATCACGTCCTCTTGAAGGTGATGCCTAAGAGAGGAGTGGTCAGGTTCGACAAGCGAGGGAAATTGTCACCGAGGTTCATCAGGCCCTTCGAGATACTCAAGAGGGTGGGCACTGTAGCGTACCGTTTGGATTTACCGCCTAGCATGTCAGGTGTCCATGAGATGTTCCACATCCCAATGCTCCGGAAGTATACTCCAGATCCAACTCATGTGGTGGATTAGGGAGAGATTACAATTGACACAGATGGGACCTTCGAGGGACCAAAGGTGCATTATGGATACCGGATCGAAGTTTTACTTCGCCAGCAAGACCGCAGGCTAATGAAAGTGTTATGACAACATCGTGGAGTGGAGGAGGCAACATGGGAGAGCGAAGACACGATGCAGGCCACCTATCCATTCTTTTGTTTAGGGATGAAAGTACGTGGTTTAGTCGTTTAGTAATTGAATGGCTAGTTTACATGCATGACATAGTGCACGTTGCATATGCATGTGAGTTGATGTGATTGCGTGGAATTTCAAACGAAATTTTTGTGGGGAAGAATAAACCCAAGGAAATTCAAATTTCCCCGAAAGTGGTAAAATGGTAATTTCGATCAAGATCCAAAATTTTCCAGACATCTATGGATGAAACACTCCCCGTTGAATTCGTCTCACGAAATCTAGCTACCACGTCGAATTTCGTTGAATTCATAGATAGTCAAAATTTCACGTTTTTCGAGGCACCGAGAGTGGCAGAGGACACTTGGCACACGATGAGTAGCTCACAATGTGCCACATGTCAAGTGCAGGATGCCTCAAACAATGAGCTCAAGTGGGTTATAGGAGACATGTGGCACCAAGGGAATGGATGGAAATCCAAAGAAGATGGATAAAGGGATAAGGTAATCCAAATGAGCCAATGATAGCCAAGACGGCAAGAAGTGTTTCCCACTCGCCCAACTCGACCAAACGTTGGGATGGAGAGGAGAGGGAGAAAGGAACAGAAAACAAAAATGAAGGAAAAAAAAAGAAAGAGAGTTTTAAAGAGAAAGACACCACCTCTCTGACTCAAAGATCGACCCCGCTGCTTCAAAGTGAAAGAGGAGTTCATCCTCACCGTGCTGGGCCAGACAGAGACCTGAGTCAGGAGCTCGACAAACTCTAAGAGATAGGGATGTTCTGCTACTCGATTATTATGGTTTAAAATGCCATGAAAAATGGGTTTGGGAGTTGTGAGGCCGAGAATGGCCGTGTATTTCAATCCCAAAGAAACGGGATCGACTTTATGAGGGGACTATCTCAACAACATGGTTGATTGGGGATCGTTTAAAATGGGGCCTGAACTGATTGACTCGAAATTCGCCCATGTGAAATTGTTGCATACGCTGATTATGAATAAAGATGTTTAATGTGGAGGAATGAGATTATCGATGCATGCTAAATCGATGTGTTAACATGATTGTTTGAATTATATGAAATATAATTGCGCATTAACCATGAGAATTGAATATATGAATTGGCATGATTGCATTCATAGGCATGTAAAGACGCATCGTAGCTCAAAAGTGAGAATTGTGATGTTGAATTTGGCCCCGTGATCTCCCGCGATGAAAGTCCGTAGAAAATGTCTCTTAAGAAAATGGCCGATCCCACAAAGGTGACCCCCAAAAAGACGTGGCCTATAAATAAATAAACATAAGAAATTGACAACGACTCAAATGTGTATTGGAGGTTGGTCCAATGAACGAGTCACTAGGTGGAACACCAATGACTATTTTTCACACTTGGTATGGAATGTGTGAGGAGCCTACGAGACTCAGGTATGTCAAGTAGGTCCTACTCATGCATGATATAACCATTCCATGTGAAATTTAAAATTTGTATGGAATGAGGCGGTTGTTGTGTGCCATTGCATTCGTGAGATTTTAGGCGGAGGAGCTCCTCAGAGGGAAAATTCAAATCACCGGGCATTGCTCACCCCATCGTGGGATCCCCCTTTTCAGGTACATGGAGCATTCAGGAAGACGACACTCACTAAAGGCCACTTTTGAGAAGAAAGCAGACATGTGGTTTTGATTATATATTTTGGTAAAACATGTATGAAACATTCTAATTGATATTTGTTTGTATAGGAGTGTAGTTAACTCTTGAAACTATTGTAATATAGTTGGTTATATTTTGGTGAGTATGGATGTATGGGCCTGACATGGCCATTTTTACTTATGTTTGAGTTTCGGTGAGAGACACCATATTTTGCGGCATCAGACACTCAATGGCTACATGTATTCCGCGAGTTGATGGATTGTCATGGACTTCTGCCCGTGGTGTCACATCCTCACCCCTCTCTCACCTTCGCCATGTCGGTGGCCACATAGTCATCAGCAAAATGGGCTAACTCGGTGAACTTAGCCACGTACTCTAACACTGTCATCGTTCCTTACTTCAACTCTAAGAACTCCCGAGCTTTTACATGTCGAGCAGATGCCGGGAAATACTTGCCCATGAAGAGCTAATAGAACTCTTCCCATGTCGTTGCCTCCAAGTTCCTTGAGGCTTTGACCCAATCCCACCATACTTGGGATTCACCCTCTAGCTAAAATGTAGCTAGCCTTATCCTAGTCTCATCAGAGGTGATCTCCATAAACTTTGAGACCCCTTTCCTTGCCTAACTAGTAGTGCAGGTGCCAACTACTAATAAACCTTAACATCCCAAACTATCCTGTTCGTTCTTTTCCGAACCCCTAAGGTTATGTTTTCTAACCCTAGTGTTCCTCTTTTCCTATATACACTCTACCATGTATATAATTCACACAATATGCAACACACCATCACGTAGTACGAAACATGAAATGCACAATGAATACAATGGTCTAAACCCATGCCCATCAAACCCTAGGTACTCATATACCTAAGCTCTGATACCAAGCTATGACAGCCTAAAACCCGGGGGTCCGTTGACAACTCGTTAACCCGCAAAAGACTAGTGGATGTCGGGTAACCCGACACCACACCATCGTGTCCCCTTTTCCGAGACTCATGATTTAACGAAAATCGGACAGAGTCTCCTTTGTATGGGGAGCTCTACCCAAAATACAACCTGTACAAAAAACCTGGCAACATGGCCCAATAAAATACAATGACCTCACTTGGTCCAATTATGAGTGAAAGTGGCCTAACCGGGCCCACTCATCCACACTCCAGAATATACAAGACTAATTACCATAGTCCTCAAGAGTTTAATTACAACAACACTCTTACCAATATTACAAATTAGAACAAGGTTGTTTTAGAGTATTTTAACAATTCTTTTTACACAAAATACAAGCTCAAACTAGTTTGTTCCAAGCTTATTTACAAAAAAATTAATTACAAGCCACAACCCGACTTTCTTCATAACTGCAGCCTCGAGTGAGCGTCGTCCACCTACATACTCCCTGTACCTAAAAGGGGGTCCCACGACGGGGTGAGAAATGCCTAGTAGGGTAAACTCATACAGGGGCTACTCCCCCACCTAAGTGCACATGCAATGCCATGTTCACACAATCAAACATTCCAAGTAAAATGTAGTTTCTACTCTGGAATGCCTACATGCCATGAATGAAGTGTCACTCACCATGCCTTTAACACGAGTCCTCAAAGACTCCCTCACACATGCTTATGCCAAGTGTAAAAAACTTTTCATTGGTGTTTCACCCAATGACCCTTTATCCAAAACAAAAGCTTTTTGTTTTTAAAACTCATTGGATATCCTCCGATAAACGGCTTTATTCAAAGACATTGGACAATCTCCGATAAATAGCTTTATTCAAAAGCATTGGATAGTCTCTGATAAACCTCTTTAATCAAAAGCATTGGACAGTCTCTGATAAACCGCTTTATTCAAAAGCATTGGACAGTCTCCGATAAACAGCGTTATTCAAATTTATGAAATGCACCCGTGAGACTCCGTTGGGCGGCGTAGTCCAAAGTACCGAGCTCACCACTCACTCACCAAGAATGATTAATGATTATGACCATGCACACGCACCCATTTAATGCAATGTCCCCATGCATATGAAATGCAATTACGTCATTCCATGCCTATACCATGCCATATATATGATGAGTGCTATATGGACATTTTAAACACTGCATCATTTGGATAATCATATCAATTAACATACAATTTCCAAATAACCCACACAATACATGTTAACATATTATACACACATATATTGACATCTACAAGTCATCACCAATCAAGCAATGACTTACATTATACTTTAGGCTTAATTGTGATACCATGTCCACAAATAGCCTACAACCAAGCCATGCAATAACCTTATTCATACACAAACACATCACAAGCCAAACCATTAGAACACACAATTTGGCTTCCACACAATTTCAACCAAGTATATCACTCAATTCAAGCAATGATATAATACAATCATATATCAATTGTGGCAAAAATCTGGACACAAATCATTAAACAACCTAAGTTGTAGCAGTCCCGGAAAACGGACCATAACTTGAGTTATAAAGGTCCGATTTGGGTGATTCAAAATCCTAACATCAAGTTTTCAGATCGAGCTACAATTCCCTTGAAGGATACTAGTCCAAATTCTCACTTTTTCTCAATAAAAAATCAGTCTCAAAAATCTTGATAGTAGGTTCGGCCAAAATAGGGCAGCCTGTGGAAGTCTCGGAAAACTGACCATAACTTGGGTTATAGATGTCCAATTTTGGTGATTCAAAAGCCTAACATGAATTCCTCAGATATGGATACAATTTCCTTGAAGGATACTAGTCCAAATTCTCCCTTTTTATAATAGAAAATCAGCCCCAAAAACTGGACATCATATAGGGTCAAAACAGGGCACTATTGTCATAACCCATTATTTTGCCAAATAGCCCCTTAAGGAAAAACCGGCCAAACAGCCCCTTAGGGCATTAAACTCAACCACAAACAGCCCCTTAATGGAAAATAACCAAAAGTACGGTAAGAATCCCACCTTGAAGCGTGAGTTAACGACCGAGGAAGGTTCTACGAACACTTCGAACCCAAAAGCCAATTTCGAACCTTCCGCACGAAACCTTGGTGAAACTTGGAGTTTTTGGTGTCCTCGCATAGCCCTCGCCGAGTACTCCGACTTTAAACCTTGTCCCGTCATAAGACAACCACCTAATCTTCGTAGATCGTAGAGAGGAGTTGGAGCTTCTCTCTCTACACCCTCTCTTCTCCTCTCTCACTCACGTTCGAACGGCCAAAAGAAAGTGATTTTTTTCCCTCATTTCACCATTTTTAACATATCTTTAAGTTTTAATTGTTTGGCCCACATCACGCCACGTGTCACGACTCGTTTGAGCCCGTTTCTGCCACGAAACGATTTATTTCTTCCTGGTTTAAGTTCAAATTATTTTAAAATGAACTTTACTAATTCATTTTTCACTTTTTTTTGTCAACAATCCCGTTTTTGGGGTCCACCGAACACCCGATGCCTCGAAAACTGAAAAAAATCAAACTGTCTCAAAATTTGACGAAAATTTTCTGGGTAACTAGATTCGCGAGACGAATCCAACGGTGCAGTCCATTTTTGTCATCTGAGATCTAGAAAAATTTCAAGGCTTCCCTTAACCATTTTGGCAATTTTTGATCGTTTTTTGTCATTGTAGTACCAAATTTCCCTAGTTTTTCAAGTTTAGTTCCCGCCCTAAAGGAACGGATAAGGAGATTGATATAATTCCAAGTTTTGGTGGGTTCTCGAATTTATGTAATTGATTTTTGGTGGTGCAGTCGAAGCCAGATTTAGTCCCACCTTGCCCCACCCCCGATTATATATTAAATAAAAATTTAAAATTATGTTTTTTTATTTTTATTTTACATTTTAATATAATATAATATAATAGTAATATATTTTTTAATAAAATAAAATAATAAAAAATATAATATCTTATTTATTTTAATATAATAAAAATAAAAAAATTACTAAAACTAAATTAAAAATAATAAAAATAAAACTAATGTATATTTACAATATAATATATATCAAAACCTTACTTTAAATAATACTGTCAAATCCTTAAGTGATTAGTTGGAAATTTCTACATTTTTTATTATTTAATTCAAGTAAAATAATTATAAAATAATATTTTTTATCATAAATGTTGTGTAGTGTTTAAAAATATTTAAATAGGTTCTGAAATTGGAAACTGATGATGCTTTTTTCAACCGAAATTGGGCTAGAGCGTGTTGGAATCGCTGGGCAGGAACTGGAACCGCCGGGCCTTTGGCCCGTGGCTCTGGGGATGTCAGCAATTTCTACAAAAAACAAGAAACAAAGGATTGGCGGCTCGCCTGTCACAATTCGATGCCTAAGTTAGTTATTTCCTGTGAAGAGAAAAGATCAACTGTTTAGAGGGCGAATGTTCCCGTGATACCTTTGCATCGACTTGAGCGCCCGATATTTATAGCATATGATTTTCCCACTAGATGGTGGTATGATTCTTTCTCATTGGATGGGGTGTATTTTCTTCGCCTTTATCGCTATCGATTTAATATGGATAATGAGGGATACCAGAGAAGAAGCATCGGTAATTCATCCTACTATCAAGTAGATTCGGGCTTGCTTTATAGTGATACGGTTGGGAATTATCTTACTTCCCTTAATGATGATTTTAGTTTGATTTACAGATACAAGCTTTTCGGGATCGTCCACGTTGTCGGGCCCTGGGCGAACAAACTGGCCCCCATGGCCTGCTAGGGTCTCTGGCGCTTTGTCATTTACCTTTCTTCAGGCTCTACGAAATGGAAGTTCGCGCGCCTATTTTTCAAACCCTATCATCTATAATACAAGTAATTTGGATTTTTGTTGACATGTCAAAAGATTCGAGTTACACTTCTTGGACTTGGGCTAGACCATTTTACGGGAAGCTACTTCCATAGCCATAGGTTGAAAATCTATCACTTGAATCTTTCGCTGCTTCTTTTCTGTTCCATGACAAAGTTAAGATATTCAGTCAATTTTAGGTCTTCTCTTTAGAAAAATGAAAAAAAAAAAAAAAAAAATTACCTTTCTCAATGTTTTGATATGATTCTCAAAATTCTCTTTGTATATTCAAATTTCCGTTCCAAAGCAGCCTCATCACCATCCTGACTTCCTTTTTCATATCCCTTTCTTTGGTAATCAATTATGGGGGGATTGGAGAATTGTTTTGAATTAGCCGTGGATTGATCAATTGATTCTTTTCCCTTCAAAACTTCGGTCAATCTCTTCATGTTTTTTCCTCTAAGTTGAGTCGTTACCCTCCCACCCTGAGGAGTTCCTTGGTAATCTCGAACCTTTAAACAAGATATACAACAAATAGATTTCAGGAAATCAAATACTCATTTTGTTTCAAAATTGAAGTAAAGAAAAACTGTAAAAAACAAATATCCTTACCGCCATTGTCATCGAATTCCTCAAATAACTTCATCATGTCAATTTTTTAAACAATGCAGGAGTAGATCAGTCAGTAAACAGTTCCAAATTTGAAAATAACATTAAAAAAATTAAAAGCAAATTCCATACATGAAGGAGATCGGATGTTGACTATAAGGAGAAAAGCGCCATCGTCAAGGGAGTGGCTAGGGAGGCCACTCCCTCTTTCTTCTTTCATTACATGCAAACCAAGATTTTCCATTTCGATCAAACAAAAGAAACAGCTTGAGAATCAACACTGCACTACACCTGAACAAAGTAAAATTTCTTGCAACAGAGTTCTTGATTTGATACAAATAAAAGTTTCTTTAATTATGTATAAGTTTATATATAACACGGAATATGTTTACTCAAATTCTTTGATTTATTTGGTTATTGGTACAAAGTTATTATTTTTAGAGTTTGTATTGGGATAGGTCACTATTATTATTATTATTTTTTTTAAATAAGTTGGAGTATTGGGTTTGGATATTAGGATTTTGAAATATTTGGTCAAAAGATTCCAAATAAATTAAAATTTGTAAATCTAACATTTTTCATATTTTTTTTTTTGTTTTGTTTTGTTTTGAAAAATGACTCATTGTGGGTAAAAATGTTCTTTTCCGTTTCATGTATACACAAGTGTCTTTGACGAGAAAGGGATATTTTTACAAGAAAATAATAAGGGCATTTTTGTTAAAATTTAGTCAAAAATGAATGAAGAGTTAGATTTCCTAAATTTAGTTTTCAAAAGATCTTTTAATCAAATCACCTAGGATTTTATAGAGAATTTAAAGTGTACTCTTCAAGGTTATTGGTCAATTTGACTAAAATAAGCATAATACACATATATGATTAAAATATAATCAAATAAGAAATAGTTTCGATGAATTTTTCTTTTCAATCTGAACTACTGAGCGTGTTGGAATCGTCACTTAACCTGAACTCGCTGGGCCGGTCCGCTGGCTCTAGATGTTGCGTCCTCCTACAAAAACAAGAAACAAAGGGGGATCGGCGGGGGCTTGCCCGTCGTCACTCCGATGCCTAAGGTTCTTTCCATAAAGAAAAGATCAACCTGCTAGAGGGCGAATGTTCCCGCATACCTTTATCGATGAGGTGGCCTCGGTATTTATAAAGATATGTTTTCTCCTAATTAGATGGGCGGTAAGGGATTCTTTCCTATCGATAGGTATTTTCTGCCTTTATCGTTATCGGATTTAATAAGGGATAATGAGGGATAATGAGGGAGCAGTTTATTGAGAATTAGCCTATTTCCCTCATTGGTGAGATTCAGTTTGTTTTATAGGATAAGTGGTTATTGGGAATTATCTTACTTCCTTTACTGATGAGATTTAGTTTGATTTCAAGGTGATAATGGCTTTTTTAGGCTGTCTATGCTGGTTGCCCAGGGCGAACAAACTAGGCACCCAAGCTAGCTTCCGCGCTGGCCCTAGCGCTTCGTCGGGCTCTGTTCTTTGGGCTTGGCTTGAGCTGGGCTCGCCTATTTTTCAAACCCTATCAATGGGGATAAATCGATGATGCATTGTGGCAAGGTAATGGTTGAGTGAAATGATTATTGTAATTTTACATTAAACGTCTAATTAAGTCCATAATGTATAGTATACGGTTTATTAATATATAATGTTATGCATATTCATTGCACTAAAAATTGATCATTATATTACTACATGTTAATATGAACACAAATTAAATTGTTCATTAGATATGTAGACATTAATTAATTTGACTTCAGTTGAAATATTTTTGAGTTGTGCATCTTGGAATCATCTTTATTCTTTGGTGAATTGTACAGTAAATAAGGAAGAAAAATGTTACTTGTAAGCTTGTAACAATTATTTTTTGTTAAATGTAAAGTTTGGTTGTGCATATTTACATCAAAATGATAAATGCTTAAAGTCTATTTTAATTTACTAAAAAAAATTGTGTACATAGTCAAGAAAAACAAACTAGTATTAATCATCATAGTCCATTATTAATTTTTTAAAAATAATGAATTTCTTGAAAAAAACATATCTATTTAAAATAATAAACTTGTTTTTATTAATTCAAATTAGTTATTTTCATTCCAATCAATTTTTTTTTTCTTGAAACAGAAACACAAGTTTCATTATGTCAAAAGATCTTTTGCAATTACATCCATGAGGATAAGAGGTAAAGAAGATCACTCTCCTCTATATTGGGAAGCTCTAGCTGCTTTTGCTAAAACATGGGTTGTTTGGTTACCCGTCCTTCTTACAATCCTCATGGTATTGTCTTGGAGCTCCTCTAAGGGACTTATAGTCCTTAATAATCAAGCTAATGACATTTTGGGGTCTCTGGGTTTTGTATAGTCATTTAGAGAGCTGAGGGAATCTGTCTGATCGTTATGTTCCTTTCTCCAATATTTGTTTTTAGTCACATAAGAGCTTTTCCACAAATTAGCACTTTGTTGTTAACAACCATAGGGCCTCTTACCCACTCATCTTTTGCTCACCATGATCCCTTGGCTGTTTCTAAGAATGATTACATTCTTTTTTAAATTATTAAAGAATAATAAGTTAATGAGACCTAAATCAAATGGTTAAGGAATAGGATGGGCATAAGGAAAGGAGTGAACGAGGATTCGAGTCGCAACGAAATTATGTACTTATTAAAAAGAGAATAATAAAATAATTTTTTAATGTTTTATAAAAATGAAGATGCTTCACTATTGTCTTCAAAAACATTTCTTAGAAAATAAAAACACAAAAAGTTTGTTTTTGGATAAATTGTTTTTTAAACTAATTTTTTATGATATTGTAAAAATGTGTAAGTGGTGAACAAAATTATTTTAAATTTTTACAATTTATTAATAAAGTCAGTACCAGATATGAAACAATTTGCACTTCATATTGTAAGTTATAAAAATATATAATTAGAAAAAGTAATAGAGTCGATACGGACCATTTTCATAGTCAATCATTAATTTTGAAATACCACAACTATTTTGAAAATTTGTTATTATTTATTTGATGTCTGAATTTTATTTCTTGAAATTAATCTTAATAGCAAACTAAAACAATAGTATAAAACTGTTTTCCATTTATCTTTTATTTAAAAAACAAAAACAAAAACAAAGTAGTAAGCATCAAACTATAAATTTTTTAAAATATTTTAATATTTTTAAATATAAATCTATCTTTTAATCACATTGAATTTTTTTTTTTAAGTTGTTTTATAATCATTTAAAGTATCAAGTAAAAGCAATTAGGCAGTTGGAAGGAAATGATAGGACAAAAATCCAACTTGAAATAATATTTTATAAAATAAAACAAACTAACTAAATAAGATATTTTAAATATTATTTTAAAATTAATGAAATTATAATTTAATTTTTATTAACTTTCAAATGAAATTCCAAAATTTGTTCATTTTCAATATGTAATAAAACTTAGTTGTAATAAAAACATTTTTTGGTATTCAGTATTTCAAATCACTTCGATCATATTTTCTCTTTTACATTTATTTTTAAAAAGTGACAGAAAAACATTTTTCCTTTTATTAAAGAACAAAAAATATTTTTATTTTTTAATGAAAACGAAAGCATTGAAATTTTTTTCGAATGTATTTTTCATAAAATTAATAAATGACGAGTTCTTTTAAAAAATAAATTTTTAGTTTATAATTTAGTACGAATATTTATTAAGAACAAAAAATTGATAACATACTCACTTAAGCCTAAATAATTTTGTAAATAAAAATAATTATTCTTAACATATTAAAAATTAATTTTGTTTTAAAAAGATAAATTTATTGCTTCAAGTTTTGCAATACATTAGAAAGAAATACACTAATCAAGGATTCTAAAACCTTTAAGGATGATGCGACATTTGTTGGATTAAGTAAAAAGAAATGGTTCAAGGCCTACATATTTGGTAATCCAAAAATGTTTAGAATACAAGCTAAGATTCCAAATTTGTAGCATACTAACAAATAAAATTTGATATGATAATTCTGTCGAATCGAAACTATCATTTGAAACGTTAACACGAAAACCCACGAAGAAGCCAACGACAGAACTGCACGTGGCAACAAGACGACACAATACACCACAACATGTCGATGACAACAACATGAAAAAATAAAGGAAAACGAATGAAAACCCTGATCGATGTGGAAGAAACCACTTTATTGAAAAAGAAAACCCAAAAATGGAGAAGAAGGGCAAAAAAATGGTGACTTCAAGTAAAAAATGACCATATTTTTGTTTACATATTTTTGGTAAAGAATCATCCATCCATAAAATTTTCTTTTTCGAAAATGTAAATATAACATGTTTTTGGTAACATGAACATGTTTAATGTTCATTGTAAACAAAGAACTGTGGAATTATTTTATTTAATGTGTCAATAATTAAAGCATTTTTAATTTCAAATTATTCAAAAATTGTGAATACATATTAAATTTATTACAAAGTATCCACATTAAGTATAATTATGTAATAAAAAAACTAATTTTTTTTCATATATATTATAGTGAAAAACTCACTATACCCAAATCTAATAGATAAAAATATAGAAAATAAAGATGAAATTTTCTAACAAACTTCAAAAATTCATGCTTTAGATCTCTTCAAAGACCTTGCAATTTGATAACTTGTCGTGCCTTTTTCATAGTTCTACTTAGGGATGGCAACGGGATAGGTTCGGGTTCCCCGCCCCTAATGGAACTGATATGGAATTGATATTGTGAGTACCATGATCTCTATGATCTCTATGATATTGTGAAACGACCCGATCCCACTTACCTCACCAGGACCAGGCGGATACTTCTCAAACGGGATAATATATAGAGGCTGCTCGGGAATGTGAGGACAAACTCTTCCATGGCTTGCTCGAGCCGGCTCTTCTTTGACTTCAGGTCCACCAGCCGACCATTCTACCCTATATGGGAATTCTATCCCATATGGGAAATTTGTCACGAATAAGCACCTAGAAGCAGAAAATATGCAAAAGCGATATTATCAACGAATTTTCTAGCTTTCGAATGCCATACTCCTTGGAGAGATAATCCTAGAAAAGGGAAGAATAATCCCTGATAAGGAATAACTAGTCATTGATAAGGAAAAGAAGATTTCATCCCTTAAACGAGGAGGAGATAGAGATCTACCACAGGAAGGAAGGGAGATTAGTGAACCTAATATAAGTCAAAGATCCCCGCTAGAAGGTGACAAGATTACATTTGTACATTCTCTTCTCCCTCTCCATATTTTTGTTGACTTAATCATCAAAGAGGTGATCATTGCAGTTGTTAGTTGGCACTGCGTAGGTTTACTCTGACGTTGATACCTAGAATTCGGATGTCGAGGTTCACATTTATGCTACTAATGCTCGAGAATCGAATGATCAAAGCCCACAAACTTAAGCCTTCGAGGATCAAATGATCAAGGTCTCTTAACAATTAGGCGCGAATCTATGGAATCGAATAAAAAGTCTCGAAGGCGGCGCAGGGCTTGGCTTCAACAGTTCTCTAGCAACCCCCCATTACCTAGAACTATTTCGACTCCCCCTTTCACATCTGATCTACCCGAAGTAGTCATAATGTCGAACAATCTGATGCATCAAACACCTGAAGATCAATTCCTCCATTAGCGTTAGAAGATGGAGAGGGAAGCGAGGAGGAAGCGGCGAGGCAAGAATCACGAGGAATTCTGGGGCTAAAGCAGCAACACTTTACAGCGTGAGAATGATCAGCTATAGTCCTAGGATGAAAAGTACCGAACTTGGAAAGGATGCGAGATGAAGATCATCTTTGAACATCCAGTAATTATAAATAAACAAAGATTCCTGTTTGTTTCCAACAAATGAATTTCTTGAGATGGTTGTCATCAGGAAGGTCCCGTCCATGGGTCCCCACGAGAAGGAATGCTTGGGGCAGGCGTGAGGCTAAATCACGAGGAAGCCTTCACACGCCCCACCCTCGGTGTGTAGGTCAGTGGTGCTTCCATTTGGGAACAAGCTGACATAAAGCGAGACAAGCCAAGCAGAGGCCCGAACGTGTCGGTGCTACTGATGGCATGATCTGGTCGATCACGCTATGTATTCTGCCTTTGGTTTTGGGCCGATATTCTATGTGCAGCTCATAGCCCTGATTCAAGGACAAGACGACATGCTCTTTTTCCCCCTTAGTGCAACACATTCTTGATGAACGCCTCACGACATGCGAGTTTTACCATGTTCGGTAAGCTCTGCGATATATGATCAAGTGCTCCGCCTGACTAAGTGATGACAGGCAATGACCGTTTGTTGGTACAAAGTATTCACAGCTGATCTGCGAGGTTCTCTTCTGGTTCCACTGACTCCGTGTAATTCAATAAATTAGGTTCAATGAGCTTTGAATTTGCTATTCATTTGATACCTTTGTTCGTCTGTGAAAAGGAGCGTTAGCCACTTTGTAGACTATTGTAAGCGAAGGAATCATACAAGACTTCTGAGGAAATTCGAGCAAGTCGTCTAATAAGTAGAGGTCTATAGCATGGACGCAGTCCTTCAGAACTTCAGGAGAAGCTTCGGGCCATCCACTCCTTTCTTCCACTTACTATCTTTAGACTGTAGGTATGATGGAAGAATTATACAAGCGATGACAGAGACTCAACTATTTGGGAAGATAACATTCGCATAAGCATAAACTTTCATGATCACAAGCAAGAAATGGGTTAAAACCCAGTGAAGCAAGAGGGGAAGAATGATGCAGACGGAAGGTTAGAGGAAAACTGAAAGTGATCCCGTGATCAGTCACAGAAAAATAGGGAACCCCCGCAATTCACCCCCTTGAAGATCACATATGAGAGGTTGCTGCCCCTCATTCGCGACTTGCTAGATTTCAAGTGGCTGCCTGCCGTTAAGCGGATACCTACAGAGGAAACCCATCCATCTGATTTTAATTATCCACGAGGAGATTATGGTCACGAGACCAACAAGTGCTGAAACCTAAAGTTCATGGTGGAAAGACTAATCAAAGCAAGGCACCTCATAAGGTATGTCAGGGAAGTTGGCGCGAGTGGAATCCCAGGGCCACCGGCCAGACGAGAATTACGGCCAGGCGTGCCGCCCCTCAAAATCAGCGGCCATAAACTATATCACGGGAGGCCGTATGATGATCGATATCAATCGCGCCAATAACTCCTTAGGCGACCATGGTCAAGCTAGTGGTAAGCTATCCACATGGGAGGCAGCCATGAAGAAACCAAGCCGATAGATGGCCCCATATCCTATTCTCCGGTAAACCCGAACAAGATCATTGTACCCATTATGATGCACTTGTACTCACCCTATGTATTAGCAGTTTTGATGTTCATAGGGTACTAGTAGATCCATGTAGCGTGATAGACTTGTTGTAGCTACCTGCCTTTAACCAGATGAAGCTTTCCTCAGGAATGCTGAAATCAGTTGGGTGAATCCTCTATGGTTTTAACGGCGCAACAACCATGACATTAGGAGACATCACGCTCCTATCTCTGGCTGGCTTGATCCGCAGCAGGTTTTGTTCTGTCGTCGGGCTTGGGGCCTCTGATGTCATAGTTGGTCGGAACACGGCTGCGCTCGATGAAGGTTGTCCCTTGACATATCGCAAGCGATGCGTTATTTGACGATGCGAGGCCCGAGTTGACCTCTAGCGGTCGGTTGGGTGTCACGGCGGTCTTCTGACTATCCATACGAGAGCAAGGGGAAAGAGCTCAGATAGTCCTCCACTCGAAGAACACACTCCCTCATAGAAACCACAGTTCGCCGCCTAGGTAAGAGTGGAAGATAAGGATCCATTAGCCATGGATCCCCTAGAGACAATAGCGCTGGATGGGCCAGGAGAAGTTCACATACGTCAACTCTTTGCTATCCAACGAGGAAAAAGAGTAGTTGCAATGCGTATTGTTGCGAAACATAGATGTGTTTTGCTGGAATCGCTCATATATGATGATCGGGTCGACCCGATGCGGCCTCTCACAAGCGAATGTTATCCGCCAGTGAAAACCTGCCAGAGGCAAAGTGAGGCCTTTATGGATGTATGGAGTTATTCGGCCAGAGGTGAACAATCTTGGGAATAGGTTTCATCGGAGAAATTAAAAGTATCTTGAATGGCTTTGCCGAAATGTGGTGTGGTCAGAAGGCGATAGAGTAGAGTATGCGTGGACTACAGGACCTCAATGACGTGTAAGATATGGCTTTCCGCACCCACAGTCGTCGGATGGTGATGTGATCGGGCGTAGGATCATGTCATTCTAGGCAGCTCTCTACCAGCCTAGTTCTGCGCGATGCGGAGAAACAGCCTTCATTTACCACCTGAGCTATCTTTATTCTGATGTAGTGCCTTTGCGCTTTGATTAATGTAAAAAGTCTTGTGCATTTAGTTTGTGGGTTTGAGTATTTTGTGCTAATCGGCGTAATTGTAGAATTACGCATTAAGGTCCCTGTATTCTTAATCGCATTTTGTGGCTAATTTTGTAGTTTTTGCAAGCTATTTATGCCAAAATTATTGAGTTGATCCAAGCACGAAGAATTCGAATCGAACTCAGCATTGCAGATCATAAACCAGAAGGAAAGAAGAGCAGAAAATGCATGAAAATGGAGCACTGTAGGAATTTTGCAGGATTGCGAAAATTTTGCAACCTACAGAATTTCGCAGGTTGTGAAATTTGCTTCCTGCTTGCCACTATTCATCCTGCAGCACTTTTCATGTCTCTTGCACTATTCACCATCCTGCTTTTTGACGTTTTGACTCATTTTGTTCCCGTTTTGGTTTTCTTCCCATTTTATCCCTTGTATTAGCTTTTGATTTTGGTTCTTTTTGTAATTTTGCTTGGCTGGGACAGTATATAAGCTCCTACTATACTGTAAAAAGACAACTTTTTGCTCATTAATAAATTTGGTGGGAAGCTGACTCTCCGCTCTTTTCGATTTTCTCTCCTTTTCTCCTTTTCTCTCACTTTTGGGCAGCGAGCACCCTCCCAGGATGACAGCGGAGGATGGTGGCTAAACCCCTTCATCCTTGAAGGCGAAGGCTCTTTGGAGGAGGGTTCTGGGGTTCGAGGGTTTCTCACGAGTTTAGCGCATGTGATTGTTGTCGTTTTATGTTTCCTCACCATTTTTAGGTTTCAAATCCCTTAGATGCATCTTGAATGACCAGTACTTGGCAATCTTTTAGGGTTCAGTGGATGCTTGTGCTAGATCAACGGTCATTAGTTACCATTTATTAGTCATTGTAAGATGGAGTCGAGAGAGATAGGTTTCAACTGGCCCGAGGCCATTAACGTTAAATAAATGCCATCTTTCAAAAGGAAATTTATTAGGGTTCGGTTTTATAGCCACGGAAGATGCAGTTAGGAAATGACTATAGGTCGTCCTCCCAGCCCAAATGGACTGAGAACCCCTCGGTGACTTTCGAACCCGAATCAAGCGGCGACACTTGAGGATACTTCTTTTACGTTTTATTTTATTTAGAATTTCGAGTTTTCCAAACAATACCCCCCTCATTGTTTTATCTGCCTTAAAATCAAATTAGATTCACCATTTTAGCCCCTTCCTTGTAAATCATTTGTCTGAAGAACACATCCGGGTTCGACCTTGAACCATCTTACTTGATAGCTTTGCTATGGCGATGCAGTAGGTTATAAATTTTGTTGATTACGGAACACCTGCATGTACAGATCAAATGGCGCAGATTCTGCGGGGATAGTGCCTAAATGCATTTGATGAGTGTGGAAGTGCAATGATCCTCGTCACAAGTTACATTCCGTATCATCCTTTTTATTATTTTACGGTAAGTTTTTTTAGTTTCATTTCAGCTGGTAAAAAAAAAAAAAAAAATGTTCTTCTTGAGTTGTTTTATTGTTGTCTTGTGTTACCTTGTTCTTCTTTGCGGGGAGTGCGTTCAGTGAACACAGATACTAACCAAATGGAAGAGGGAGAAGCGATACGGTTGGTACCTGAGTGGGAAAGAAATCCTTCGCCGCCAGGTCCCGTGAGGGACTATAGAAACCCTCCACGGATGAGTGTGCCATCATGCATGGTTCCTCCAACAACTGCACCATATGGAAATACTTACAACCCTAGTTGAAGGAACCACCTAAACCTGTAGATGCAGGAACTTTGTCTGTTCACCTCCTCCCATCCATAATATGCCTCTTCATCTGACCTGTTTTCCCACTGGTCGACCTCTCCAGGTTGAACAAGCAATCGACCTCACGAAGCTAGTGGGTGACTTTGTGGAGCAGACGAGAGACATTCAATGCCCGATTAAGTCCAAAGAATTCATCGTGGAGAACTCCTGGCAAAGGAATTAGATGGGCTTCAAAGTGAAATGGATCAGAAATTTAACAACCTGCAAAGTTAAATTGATCAGAATTTTGACAACCTGCAGTAATCCATTTCAAGGATCGCAATCGGCGGGATGTTCACGAAAGTGAATCGAGGAAGAAGAGTGCACGATTGACACCACGGTGGAAGCGTATGCGGGTAAGCAATCTCCCATTCTTTGAGGAGGGCGTGGAAGGGACCAAGTATCCTTGACCAATCCCCATAAATTGAACCACTAGTGCCACTTTGACCACGAAAAGCCTTTGCCGGCGGCACCCTCTCACGACTGTGGTGTATATCACGCCTTCACACGCGGCATTCAACACACAGAAAGCATTCTTTGGAAGGCACCTGTTTACCTTTGCGCCTGTAAAACTTCAAGAATTAGTAGCCCTTCCTGAGCACTGCGCTTCATCAAATACATTAGCGGTACTCTACACCGCATGGCACGTGGATGGGTTGAGATGCTAGATTTGGATATGGAGCACTTGAACCTCGGCCCATTTCTACAAACTCCGCCGGTTTGCCGCCTCTGAGGCTTGGCTGGTTTTGAAGTGGGTCCTCAGTCCCCGTTTTTGTTTTCATTTTCTTATTTTATTTTATTTTATTTTTATTTAGTTAATTTTTCTTTTTAGATTTTCTCTAATTGTTAGTTAATCTTTGTTTTTGGCTTATTTTTCATTTTTCTGTAATTTTTCTTAATTTTTTTGTGTTTATTTTTTCAGTTTGAATAATTTTTTGTAGAGGTCGAGCTCCACTAGAAAATTTGTAACCTTGCAATTCGCGACCCTCTATTTATTCCTCTATATTTATTCATTTTTTTGTCTTTTATGATATATATATATATATATATATATATATAAATTTTAGTCTTTGAAAATATTTTTTATTAAAAAATAAATAAATAAATAAAATTTTGCAGAAATTTTTCTTGACCCTTCCATTTTTATTGTTTGTTTGATCATAGCTTTTCATCAGAACTCGGTTTGAGTAATTTTGAGATGCAGTTAGAAAGATTAAAGGAAGTAGGAGAGTCCAAATATTGCCAAATAACTTTTGAAATTATTATGAAGGTATAATTTCAAAATTCTCAATTAGTCATTTTTTCCTCTTTTTCTTTTCTGACTTGTTTATTTGAGCCTTGAATGGAGTGAATAAGGTCACCGATTGGAAAGCTTGCGAAGTCTCTATCCAAACGAGTACATTTTATCAGAGTACTTCCCTTCTCTAACTTTCCAATCCAAGCCCCATTGTAGATAATGAGACATTTGGTCGGGGGGAGAGTTAGTAAAGGAATGGCATTTATTTTGTGTTTTGTTTCTATTTTGAGCAAGCCCATTTTGTATGTTCAGTGGCTTTGTTGGTTTTGCTTTTTGTGAAACTATTATACTATACAACTTACTTTTTCAATTCAAATTGTACCCATTTTTGCACCCATTTTTTTGTGACTTTGCCTAACCTGCAGTTTAAAAAAATTGAAACATTGTCCAATTCTGTTGACGTTAGATTAGTTCATGTAATTAGAGTGGATGATCGGTTGAACTCTTGTTGCTTTGAACCACTGTTCCACCTCTAGCTAACCACACCACGATTGCACATCGGGTTTAATGATAAATTTGAAAATGCCTAACCTCCTAAGCTTTGCAGAGCTTCACTAAGTTTCGATTGCTACGGCTGTGGGTTAAGGGCGCATGAAAAGAAAGCGATGTGTCTTGAAATAAAGAAGTGAAAAGAAAAGAAAAGAAAAGGAAGAAAAGAAAAGAAAGAGAAAGAAAGATTACAACGCTTTGCCTCCGTTTCTAAAACCTGAGCACGATCCGAGGGGTATACGGCGAAAGTTTTGAAAGCCCTGCGTCTTAAGCCAATCGGGGTTGGAGCCACTCGACTTGGGCAAGGCTCGCTACATGGGTGGACGGGGTGGAGCTTAATGAGTCAGAGGTGCCAAGTTTCAAAATCATTCAAGTCTAGGTGAAACCCGAAGAGTTAAGGGTTTGAAGATCCTATGGTCGATGCCCTAAGCCTTAATCGCTGGGAGTCAGGATCCCCTGCTACATGGACTTTATGAGTCGATTCCTCAAAGATTTCGCACCCCTACAACGAAAAGAGTTGTATCAAGAGTGGACCCCGATCTATTTAGGTCAGGTTAATGTCCTAGGGTGGAGGCAAAGGGTTTGGCTGAGGGGGGAGAGTGTAGTTTAGCAGTTTATTGTTGAGAACTGATCCAACAAACACTTAGGTTTTGGTGGAAGCCTCTAGGTGGTTCACCAAGAGGGAGGCTCTTTTTATACTCAATTCTGTATGGCATTCATTCTCTCGAGATAGTTATTGGGCAAGGGTTTCAATGATTCTCATTGAGGGTTAAGCATTACTCATTCACACCCTTTTTGAAATACCATTTTTTTTTGTGAACATCATTTTGTTATCGCTTTCAGATGCTCTTCTTTCCTTCATTGCTATGAATTAGCAATGTAGGTCAGGTGATTACACTGTGCGTTATTTCGAGCCTTGTTTATCGCAGTGCTCAGCACTTTTGTGTACTAATCAACGCACTAACCCGACGAAACATTAAGGTCCCCCGCTATTCTACCTGACGCATTGCGGGCTACTCAGAAGTTTTCGCAAAGCTATTTATGCCAAAATCGGCTGAAGTCGATCCAAGCACGAAGAATCGAACAATCAAAGATTGCAGATCGTAAACCAAAGAAAGAATAGCAGAAAATGCATGAAAATGAGCACTGCAGGAATTTTGCAAGATTGCAAAAATTTTGTAACTTGTAGAATTTCACAAGTTACGAAATTTCGCAACCTTGGAATTTTCGATATTTGCTTCCTGCTTGCCACTGTTCATCCTGCAACACTGTTCATGTCTCCTGCACTATTCACCATCCTGCTTTTTGACGTTTTGACTCATTTTGTTCCCTTTTTGGTTTTCTTCCCATTTTATTCCTTGTAATAGCTTTTTATTTTGGTTCTTTTTGTAATTTTGCTTGGCTGGGACAGTATATAAGCTCCCATTTTATTCACCATTGTAAAAGATAACTTTTTACTCATTAATAAATTTGGCGGGAAGCTTTCAACTCTCCTACTCTTTTCCAGTTTCTCTTATTTTCTCCCCTTCTCTCATTTTTTGGGCAGCCAACACCCTCCGAGGATGACAACTCGGAGGATGAGTGGCTAAACCCCCTTCATCCTTTAAGACGAAGGCTACTGGAGGAGGGTTACAAGGGTTTTGAGGGTTTCTCACAGTTTCAACGCATGTGATTGTTGTCGTTTTTATGTTTCCTCTCAACCCTAGATTCAAATCCCTTCGATGCATCTCGAACGACCCAGACTCGCAATCTTAGTGGTTCAAAGGGATGCTTATCAAGTAGATCCACTGAGATTCATTAGTTGCCATTTATTAGTCATTGTAAGATGGGTCAAGGAGATAGGTTTCACTGACTGAGGCCATTAACGTTCAATAAATGCCATCTTTCAAAAGGAAATTTATTAGGGTTCAGTTTTTATAGCCACATAAAGATCTGGTTCGGGAAATGACTATAGGTCATCCTCCCTAACGCGAGGAAATGGACCCGAGAACCCCTCAGTGACTTTTCGAACCCAAATCCAACAGCCTGACACTTCAAGGATACTTCTTTATGCTTTTTATTTTATTTAAATTTCGCTTCCAAACAATACCCTCACTGCTTATCACCACCTTAAATCCAAACTAAATTCACTATTTTAGCCTTCACTCAGAAATCATTCAGGCGAAGAAAAACCCATCCCCTCGTAGTTCGACCTGGGATTCATTTATATCAAGAAGAGTTTTTACTGAAGACAGGAATTTAGGTTATAAATTTTGTTGATTCCGGAACACCTACTGTGGCACAAATCACGCTTGAAGAATGTTTGAGCGACCTATTAGAGGCTAGTAACAAAGATATTTCAACCATTGATGGGCAAGACCATGGCAGTCTATATCGACGATATGCTTGTCAAATCCAAAGAACGCCCCGATCATATGAAGCATCTGTAAGAAACTTTTGAGCTACTGCGTACGTACGGTATGACAATAAATCGCTAAAATATGCGTTCGAAGTCAATTCAAGCAAGTTTTTGGGCTTTATGGTGACGCAGACCGATTAAAGCCATTTTTTACCACTCTAAAGGGGGCTAAACAAACCATCTGGAATAAGGAATGTGACCAGGCTTTCATGGCAATCAAGCAATATCTCTCCGAACCACTAATTTTGGCTAGCCTTGAAGCATATGATATGCTCTATCTTTACCTAGCAGTTTCTGATGCTTCAGTGAGTGCAAATTTGTTCAAAGAAGATCAAAACCGAAAACAAAGACCAGTTGTTCTTGTGCTAAATCTCTATCCGAGGCGACTCTCTAAGACACCCGCCTCAAGCAGCAAGACCGCTCCATGTGGCGCTTAAAAACGCCCCATTTCCAAAGCACACCCTATCATCGTTCTGACCAATCTTCTCCTGCAAAGCACAATACATAAACCTAACTTATCGGGAAGGATGGCTCGTTGGGCTACTGAGCTGCGAGTTCAGTATCCGGTACAAACCCCACTGGCAATAAAGGGACAGATATTGGCAAACTTTTGGGCAGAGGTCCCCCAATAGGAAGTGGACCTGTAACGCCGATCGATAAACATCCTGTGGATGGCGCTTCTCGTTGAAACTGGGAGTCATGGTCGGGCTTGCAACTTAAAGCCCCAACCGGGGAGAAGATAGAATAGGCTATACGGTTATACTTCCCCGTGTCCAATAATGAGGTTGAATATGAAGCAATCCTAGCCGGTATAGACCTCACAATCTCCGTATCCTCATAAAAGATCATCATACAAAGTGACTCCGAGTTGGTTATTGGACAGGTAAACGGGAAGTACGAAACACGGGACCAGCGCATGGCCAAGTATGTATACCTGGTTAAGCCTCGATTGAGTTTTGCGCTGAAGTCAAAGATGTCCCAAGGGGTTCAAAATGAAAAGGTTGATGCCTAAAGAAGAAGTGGTCGTGATCCCTACCAACCAAAGAAATAAAGGCTCCTCCTCGTCTATTACCAAATGAGTCACACCATCGCCAACAGCGAACAAAATAGAAGAAGCATGTCCTCTCGATGACTCCACAGTCCACTCGCCCAAGCTCGAGAGAATTCCCTGACAATGTGTGGTCGAAGCACAAAATCTGGGTTCACGTCGATTTTTCTACGGTGAATGGACAATCAGAGCAAATGTTCCTAAACGGCCAGATCTTTAAATGCCCCACCACCTACTATGGCAAATGCATCGTGGAACTCCATGAAGGAATATGTTGTTCATCCAAGCCGACAGACTTTTTGCACATGTGTGGCCCATACCCAAGGCTACTACTGGCCAACCATGAGGGTGGATGCACCCACCAACGACAAGCCCCCATTTCGAGGGTATCAGCTTAGAACCTGACAACCATAACAACCCCTTGGCCCTTCACTTGATGGGGAATTGATATACAGGACACTACCTATCGCCTGTAGCCAAAAAAAGTTGTTACCGTAGCTATAGATCATTTCAAAGAAATGGGTAAGCTTAAAGCCTCGGCCATCAAAGACAAAGATGTCATCTAATTTTTGTATAAGAATATCGTTTTTCGATTCGGAATACCATAGTCGATAGTAACTGATAATGGGCCATAATTTGATAGCAGGGTGTACAAGAACTTTTGCAACGAACTGAAAATCAAGAACTTGTATTCAACCCCATGGTACCCACAGCTACCAGACCGCGTAATCATCAAACAAGACTCTCCTAACAGCCTTGAAAAGCGTCACATTCTACTAAAAGGAAATGGGTGATGAGCTACCGAAGTTCTATGCCTACAGACACCAACCTGGAACCAACCCGATATACCAGATTCACTCTTTGGCTTATGGACGGAAAGGCAATCCTAATAGAAATAAGGATGCCCACACTATGAACTGGAATTCCTGAAAAGGCTAATGCCAAAGCCATGATAAAAGACTGATATGGCAGATTTAGCCCACAAAGCTATAGTTGTGCATATAGTCATACCGAAGAAGACTGCAAACTCAGATAACAAAGTGTAAACCATGAACATTCTAAGATGAAGACCTAGTCTTGAGAAGGGTCTTTGAAAACACGGCTAACCCAAAGATACCTGAAGTTCCAATGCACTGAGAGAACTATATCGAGAATAACAGTGGGGCAACAACAAGACTGATTCCCACAGATATTAATGAATATATATACTGACTCACATGGGAGAGAGCAGAGCTGCTTCCGACAGCTTCTCTTTCTCCATGGCTCCTTCACAATCACAAGAACACAAGAGGAAGAGAAACGCAAATGAAGTAAGCTTTGTGGATGTGCAAACCGATTCATGCCATAAAGAAAGTGATCTGAATCAACAATATTTGCTTCCTATAGCCTTCTTCCCATCGCCAGAATGCTCATCGCAGTGATAAATGGCCTAGGTCGAACATCGGGATGTGGGTTTTCATCCCACGAATGATTTTGTGATTAGTGTTTGAAACGGTGAGGCTTTTGTTTGGATTTTCTGATTTGTTTAAAAAACGTGAAGTGGTTTTGTTCACTGGGTTAACAAAAGAATATCTTTAAAATGAAAAGTGCGAAATGATAACCTGGTTGTCACACTAAATACATTGGTATTACAAATATCCTGCTATTTCCTCGCATTAGTAAGTAAATGACATTTAGTCAAAGCCAAAACCGATCTTTGCTGAACTATGAAACTCTAACCCTAGAACCACTCCTAATTGAGTCAAACCAAGTGCCGAGCATTCAAAGTCCCATTCAGTTTGAAACTCCTGATTTAACTCCTTATTTCAATGGTCAGAATGACATCTGTAAAGGATATCACAGATCTACCATTGAATGCATTGAACCTCTAAAGCATGGCAAGTATCAATCTTAAGGAAAGACATTAAATGGCATTAAACCCTAGTTTGGAAAGAACCAAATGCAAGACTAGAATATCTGGGAAAAGCATATAGGATAACCCGCACAGCCTTAAACTAAGCTAGCAACCTCCTCTTTCATACAGAGGCTTAGCTAAGCATCCTCAGGCCACATCCTCAGTGGCTTGGCAAATGAAAATGAGAGAAAGAGGAGAGAGGTAAAGAGAGCAAAATAAACCAAATGAAAGCTACTGGAAACTGTGATTAAAATGAAAAGTTACTTAGGGTTACAAAGTTGTAGGGGCTTATATAGCCAATCCTAAAGTGTGAAAATACAAAAATGCCTAAAATATGAAATTACATAAGGGACAAAATGGTAATTTATCAAAACGTGGTCGTTTGGAATCAAAAATACCAAAAACACAGGCTGAGCAATTTCGCTATGCAGCAAATTTCGCTATGCTAGCGAAATTTCGCTAGCCTAGCGAAATTCCACAAAGATAGCGAAATTGAAATTTTTCGCAAGAATAAAGAATTTCGCAATAAATGAAATTTTCAAGTAAATTTCAAATGTAGTCTTCATTGATAGCGGTACTCTCATGAGGCTGCTAAATTCAAGCATCCTAGCTAAATTTTTCGCAATCATAGCGAAAAATCCCCGGCTTGTTCCTCGCTCTCCGCTTTGCTACCGCATCAGCTTCCCACACTTTTATTCACTACTTTGTCTTCAATTCTTCTAACCCATCTCGACATTTCATCGCTCACTTTGGTGAAATTATCGAGGATTCTCGTGATTCAAAGACCACTAAGAAGCTGTTTACGGGATCAAGTTCCTAAAGATCTCGCAAACTATCCACAAAACAATCTCGAAAACAATCAAGCATCAAGTGGATGGCGCTACGATAATCGTTTAATTCCTATATGATTACATGCAAAGCACTCAAAAACCTACCTTAAATGGTGGTTCAAAATAGAACTTGGGGCACTAATCACACCCCAACTCACACGTTGCTAGTCCCTTAGCAATGCTAAACAATAAAGGTATGCATGTCAGAGCTAAAAGCGTTATGGTTCAAAAATATATACATTATGCTTTACCTTAGTATTTAACAATTTACACCCTGTATGAAAACCGACATGAAAGAACAAAAACCATATAAGAACAAGTTTTAGGGCAACATTAATTTCAAGGAAGTCAACCTGAACTTCCACCAAAATCTAATTGTTCCTAAGGTAACCAGCTTGAGCCAATAAATTGTAAAGCTATTCCCTCCCCCCAACCTAGCTATCACATGGCCTGGCAAACTTTCGACCAACCTAAATGTAGACTAGCTACACTCTTATTTCCTTATTCGACATATCAGAGGTAATGCTAAAAACTCGACTTCACCAAAGTTCGTGTAACGGGGGTCCACCGATGACTCCCAACCACTAAGGTTTAGGCATCAAGCCAAAAGGATCACTCGACCAAAACTCAGCTTCACCCTGACTCGAAGACTTCGAGAATTGCTGCCTACAACACGCCTAAACTCTACCCATCCACCCGCGGTAGCGAATACTAAGTCAATGACTTAACCAATTAGTTTGTGGCATCGGCTTTAAAGGCTTTCACATATACCCTCGACCGTGTTTGGGTTTCAAGGCAAAGGCCACGACTTTTATTCTTCTTTTTCTTCTTTTCTTTTTTCTTTTGCTTTTTTTCTTTTCCTTTTCATTCGGGAAGACTACATCGGTCTTCATATACGTGGTAACACAAACCTATTATGGGTCATCAACAAATTTAAGGCCGGCTTTGCAAAGTGGAAAGAGGCATATAGCTTCTCAACCTATTGGTACAATCTCGTGTGCAGTGTGTGGATTAGCTAAAGGGGGAAAGTTCAAGGTTGAATACGCCGAAACCTCGATTGACTAAAAACTAAATCATGCATGGAATTGTTCTATCACTAAGGTAACATACAGGGTTTCAATTGTCCAATTAAAGGCATGAATAGATACACAAAATGAAGACACAAAAGTGATTTGCAAAAGTGTAGTAAACTGTAAATAATGCTATAAAGCTTTTGATATAACCAAAATGGCTAATACATGCTTAATATAGCTAAACATAACAAAAGTATCACTCCGCCACTATCAAGCAATACACGAACCCCGTATTAAAATGAGGCAAAGCTGATAAAGTCAAAACCGGTACAAAACATGATGTAAGACACCCTAACTCTAACTTTTCCTCCTGTACCAAAGTAGAAATACGTCATAGTGGATTGTGAGTTGTAGACACTCCTAACTCTAACTTTTCCTCCTAACTCTAACTCTAACTCGCGGTGGTGGTGGGTCTCAAGCCGCCACGCCGCCAAAGATGTCTAAGGAGGTCAGTCACGGTCATCACGATGTGTGGATCGTTTCGAGACCGAGGTGACTCATGATCCGGAGCCCGTATGACAATGCTCTAAAGTGGTCTCGCCGCCAATCTCTCTCAGCCCATCGATGCCCCGTGTAGTGTGTTTCCAATGACGTACAACATCCATAACACCTGCTAACTCCCCGAAATGATACTTAACATGCTCCCAGAATGCCTAAATATGAAGAGCCGTGAGGTCGCCTGAAGTCAAATGGGCTGAGGAGAGGAGACGGAGGGGACAACCGCACCCGACCCTCTCCACTCCTATCTCCCTGAGCGTAATCATCTCCCTCAGTGGATCCTCGCTACCTTATCCGTACCTCCTCTCGTCCCGCGCCGGAGGAGAAAAGAAATCGACATCACCAAGGCTCGCTCTCCATAGACAGACTCGAGGCATCCGATCCTCCTCTCTCGATACGGCCCAAAGAAATCCCAATGCTCCAGACTGCCTATCGCAGCATCAACAAGTGGCACTGCACCGAGCCAAGCCCTCACAGGACCTTATCCCTGAGCGCAGCCAGTGGCTGGCCATGACCACCAAAGGGATCGAACCGTAATCCTCCGAGATCCCAGACAAGGCCTTTAGTATGGCTCCCGCTACGAACATGGTGTCAGAATCTGAATGTGCTGGTCCGAGCAAGTGGTCACCGTAAGAATCTGAGTACGGAGCGTCACGGAAAGTAATCGGTCCCGCCAGAGTATCTCGAGCGGTGACAAATTAATTATTATCTCCCTTCAGGATTCGCCGGTGGCCACGCCGATATCCTCCGAATCGCCAGCTCGTGGCAAGCTCAGAGCAACCAAACAATCGCAGCCGCAGTACCTTACGACGTCATCATGAATCGTATTCAATGCGACTTCGCACTTCGAAGTCATGGAGTGGTAGAACCGGCATCACCCGGGGATAGTAGAACCGTCACGGTCATGTACCTAGCCAGGAGTACTGCGGTGATCAATCATGGAGTCTCGAACCGGGTCGTAACGGCCAAGGCCGCACGTCGTAAAACGATCAATCCCCGGGCGCAATCCATCGCTCCTAAGACTTTGGTCCCAAGAAACAAATGGTCGCCCCGATCTCGAGGCCTGAGATGACGGGGGGCGATGAGCCTCCTCCGCCGCTATGGAAGGCGATGGCCGAGGCCCAGGATGACGTGACTCCCGGCCCGATGTCCGCACCTGGAGTGGCCAGCCCTCCCGGGACTGCCCCTCGAGGCACCGGGGAAGGCCCGGGTCCCATCCTAGTCCGTACCTCCGAATCCCCCGAGGCTCCTTCGATCGCAGCCGGGCCTCGCTCCCTCCCGCTTCGAGGCAATCTAACCCCGCATGCAGGCAGACCTACCCCGGTACGCATAATATCTCGTAGAATGAGAGGGAAGGCAAGAAGCTCACTACCGGAGTGGCAAAGGCACCGTGCCTACCGGGCCGACCGTGGCTCTGGCTGAACCAATGTAAGGCACCACGTCAGGTATCGCGCGGGCGTGGCACTGATAATGACAGCAGCCGCCTCGCACGTGGGCAGTTCGCCGAGCTGTGGCACGGATCGCAGCGGGAGACGGCAAGACTGAGGCGTATGCCACAAGCATCGGCACGGCTAGTGGCAAAGGGTGGCTCGCCATGGAAATGGAGGCTCTGGGGATGGAATGAAGATTTAATGGTTCCCCCCTCTTTTTTTTCTCTTTTATAAGGTCGGGATAGTAAATAAGAGCCACTAGGCTAATTTCGCTACAATAGCGTAAATATCACAAGTCCGACTCCCGCAGATAAAATAAAAAAATAAAAAATTTGATTTGCCGATTGAAAACAAAATAAGTAACAAAAACCTAAAAATAATAAATAAAAAATAATATTAAAATTAGAATACTAATAAGGAAATTTGCTAAAACGGGAAATTACTAAAAATAGCCTAAAGTGAAAATTAAACAATTCTAAGCAAAAATCAAAAAAAATTTGAGTCAGAATTTGGCTCTGGGACACCAACCAACTAGTTTCATCGATTACCTACTGAGGGTCAAGGAGAGAGCTCCTTAACCCCAAGAAGTGGCTTGTAAATAGCAAAATTCCTCTATGCTTATTCATGGTTGTTGATTTTCCTAACAAGTGAATTTAGGTCGTATTCAATGGCTTTGTGGGTGACTGATGACAACTCCAATCAATCGCTTCATCTGCTACCACCAATTTACGGACTTTCATTCCCTACATTCACCAATTGAGCAGACTTCATCGCTCTTTCCTTATCACTTTCCACCCGGCTCAGGTTTCAGGACTCCAAGTGAAAATGTTGAGCTCCAATGTCATGTTGCCAAACGAGCTGCATAACCCATTCCCAAGCACCGATTATCACACGGGCAAGTACAAAACATATCTCCCAGGATAATCGGGCACATGATCGGTCCACTTGCCATTGGCCCTGCATCACACTACAAAGCCCATCGGGTAGAATCATTCAATCTTACCAAGACATCCTCAACTATTCCTCAGGAATCTCACCACCATCAGCCAATGACAAAGTGATGTCTGTGAGGTTCGCGCCTCCTAAAACCTAACCTGCCATACACCGGCGGTGTGCAGGCTTCTACACTAGGCCTTTAAATCTATAGCAATGCTTTGTCTATGCAATTCTCCAATGTTGACTCAAAATTGTAAGGATCCTAGATCCTTGTATTCGACTGGTCTGCTTCTGATTATGGCACCGACTTGCTCTAAGAGGGAAGGCTTCTTTTCGATGCTCAACTTTTCGACTGTGGCACAGGTCCTTTAAGAACTTATATGCAGACTGCTTAATCATGTCACAGTTGAATGTTCACCTTTACTTGTCTTATAATTTCCCAAATTTCAACTTAATTGGGATTTTTCGTCAAGGTTTGGGAATGGAGGGGCATGGTTTTCTTCACCTGGTCTTCACTGATGATTACCCTCTCAGGCTCAGCTTCCTTTTCCTTGCATGTTTCTTCAACAACATGTGGGCACCGGTTGCTCTATTTCTTCCACTCTCGAGTGATTATATTTCGTCATCCATCTTCAATTCGTCGGATGAACTCACCATGGACTCCTCGATTGCAACATGAGATAACCTTCCTCCCTCCCGTATCTCCATCAATCTGTTGATCTGTGATTGAATATCGCAGTTGTCAATTTTCTCGATTAAGATTGCTCAAGCCTATCTATTCTTTGTTCAATGTACTACGTATCTATCCTTTGTGCCAATTGTACATTTATCCCCGCTCCTCCAATAAAATTACCTACTACCTACTCAGTTCAATATAGCTCGGTTTAAACAAGAGAAGGAATGAGGTGGATGTGGCTGAGATGAGGAATCAACCGTTGTTTTGCACCAAAGTACATAAGGGTGGGATTAGGTTTCAGGAGAGGTTAGTGATTTTTCCAATGAATCAGAGGCTTACCGTACGGGGCATTAGGTCAGGGTTTGTATCACCTACTACATTCGCATATCTCACATCAAATCCTTCACCGAGGGGCCATTGACAGTGTCACGCAGGCGGTTGGAAATTGATGTTTAGTCAGTCTGCAAAGATTTTCAGTCATCGCACTTGAGTTTTTCCTTCTAGCTCCTCCACCTTCCTAGCTGGGGTTGGAAATTCTGCCATTTCCATGTCCTCCGAAGTGTAAAATTCCTCCCGTAATGAGGGCCTGACATCTTTCTGGGCTTTCCTGATTCAAGCTCATCCCATGCCTTTGAGGTTTCTCTGTGCCACATAGTTCAAAAAGTCCATGGCCTCATCCGGGTTTGCCTGAAAGTCACCACATGAGCCAATACGTTTGTTTGGCTGGAGACATACCATCATCAAATGATTCACTAGCATCCATGTATCAAAACCATGGTGTGGGCATGCATTGATGGTCTCAATGAATCTTCCAACACTGATAAACTTCATGTCAAGGGCTGAGTAGGTGTAGATCCGTCTCTTCAAACTGGTCTTTTTGTTGCGGCTGGTGAATTTCAAAACTTCATTGAGTTCAAATTCAATTTTACTGTCCTCGCCTCAATGAATTGTTAATATTTTGGCCTTATCTTTCGTCGTGGGGAACAAGTCAGCTCTGAGTAAATCCATGCTCTTTACACTCCTTCCTTAAAAGTTGTGCATACTTCCTCGAATTCCCGGATATGAGTATAAGGATTCTCATTCTCCATTCCATGGAATGTGGGGAGCAGGGGCACCAAATAGGGCCTTACCACCACATCATCAGCTGGTGGTATGATGCAGGAAGGTGCACTCACCCTGGGGTGGCAGATCCTCATCAACCTGTATGTCGGCTGATTCATAGGAGCACCGCAACTCATTGCCCGTGAGGGATCCATTTGATCACTATGTACACTACACTCACAACCTTTGCTCAACTCAAGACTCACCTTGCACCCACCGATGATCCCTCTCGTCCCAGTTAAGCGCATAAACACTGTTACTAATAAAAATGAAAATAGAAATGAAGAACACAAACAAAGCTTAAGCAAAGAAAGGTCATGGCTAGCTAGAAATAAAACTGACTGTAAATAGTCAAAGCAAGTAAAGAATCAAGTGAAGAAAACTTGCAGCTCTCGTGACACTTAATTCAAAAAGGACTGGAAGGTCACCAACACTTATAATGTGATTACAAGTACACATCAACTCATCATACGAGTTTGGCACCATCCTGCGAACGGCGTCATTTTGATTCATTACAGTACACGAGTGATCTAACCAACAATATTTGTTTCCTATAAATTCTCCCACGCCAGAATGGTTACCGCAAGATAGCTACCTGTGGTCGAACACGGGATGGTTTTCACATCCTACGAATGATTTGGCATTTAGCGTTCTAAAATCAGAGGCTTTTGTTTGACGGATTTGTTTAAAAACAGGGCGGTTTGTTCACCAATAGCATTATCTAAACAGAAAGTGTGAAATGATAACCTTGAAGGTCAGTCACTAGCGCTCGATAACATTGGGAGAGCATAAAGGTTCCTGCTATTTTCGCATTAGGCAAAATGAATAGTCAAAGCCAAAACCGATCTTTGTTTAACTATGAAACTCAACCCTAGAACCAGCTCCTAATTGAGTCAAACTAAGTACTCAACATTCAAAGTCCCATTCAGTTTGAAAAACCCTAGCATTTAACCTCATTTCAATGGCTCAGAATGACATCTGTGCTGACATCGTTGCATCTACCATTAAGAATGCACTGAACCCTAAAGCATGGCAAGTATTGACCGAAGGAAAGACATTAAATGGCATTAAACCCTAGTTTGGAAAGTTGGGAACCATAAATGCAGTACCTATAACATTCAAAGCATGAGGACAACCTGCAGCCGAGCTCAAAAAACTTAGTTAGCAACCCTTCAAGGCTATGAGGCTTGTTGCCATCCTTGAGTTGTCATCTGGCAGTCAAAATTAGAAAATGAGAGGAGAGAGAAGAGAGTAAAATAAACCTAAAAATGAAAAGTCAGAAATCGATTAAAATGAAAAGTTACTTAGGTTACAAAGTCAGAAGGCTTAGAAGCAATCCAAAAGTGTGAAAAATACAAAAATTCTAAAATATGAAATCACATATAATAAAATGAGAATTTACTAAAACGTGGTATTTGGAATCAAAATAACAAAAACATCAGTACCCTCAATATAACAAATTTCCTCAAGTAGCTAAAATTCCTCGGCGTATGCTACAAATTTCACAGCTCAGAATAAATTCACAGAGATAACGAAATTGAAAATTTCACAGTAACAAGAAATTTCGCTAGCTACGAATTACATATAAAATTTCGCCATGATTGCAAAATTTTCAAGAATCCCAGCGAAATTTTCGCAATCATATAAAAATCCCCGGCTCGCTCTACTGCTTACACGCATCACTTCCCACACTCATTCATCACTTTGTCTTCAATTCTTCAACCCATCTCGACATTTCATCACCCTCACCTGGGTGAATGACTGAGATTCTCATTCAGCACCAATAAAAGAAGCCAAGCTTGGTCGACCGTAAGTTCCCAAGATCCAAGCAAAACTATCCAAAACAATCTCAAAACAATCAAGCACTAAGTGGAAATGTACATGACAATCGTTTAACGATATGATTAAGGCGCAAAGCACTCAAACCCATTTTTAAATAGGTTCAAAATAGCACTGGGCACCAATCAACAGCACTAGTTTGTCTCATATATAGGCAAACGCCAACATATGCATTAAATGCCCCAACAGAAAATCACACACCGGTGACAACGGGGACGCGGGCTGGGCAGCACTGATACGCTAGACCACTCTTCACCTTCTGGTACGCTTTATGTGGGCATTAATTTTCCAGTCTTTCTAGCTTTCCATACTCAAGGTTTGGAAGATAATACCATCGCGAACACCGTGATTTTTAAACCCACTACTCCATTGGCCCAAGGCCCGCCTGGCACGCATGGTTCTAAGCACGCGGGAACCTTCCAAAAGACCAGGCTGTGGATCTAATCCTATTGGAACTTCCAAAAAAAAAAAAAGACCAAACAAGGCCCCCACCCCTCGCTTAGTACATAATCTAAGCCCCATGGCCCTGGCTCATTGACCATTACCAAGGCTCAATATGGTTCCTCAAGAGATATACAACCCTACTAAGCCCCAACTTTAGCATCGTGTCCCAGCGCACCATCCCAACCTAGAATTGAGAAAAAGGCACAATGAAAGGAACTAATAGCCTACAAACTAGAATGGTGAGAGCTCCAACACGCAGCAGGCGAAAAATACACAATAGAAGTAGAGCTGCAAAAGGCGGTATTTCATTAAAGCACCAATGGTGTCTAGAGAGTACACAAATTATGACGGCGACCAAGGCCCCTTTGCAAAAAAAATTTTTGTAATTAAGTAAGAACAAAAATAGGACTGTGAGTCCCCGCTATGGTCCTCACAAAGAATCTCCATGGTTCCTCCGCCAGGAACTTCGGCCCGTAGCTGCCTCCGCAGCCACTAGGATAGGGGGGACCTGGGGTTCATGAAGAACTCAGGAGGCAGTGGGTCAATGGAGTCAGGCATCCCCTCTTGGACCTCTGGACGATCTCCACATGTGCTATGTTTGAAAATGCAACAACCATACCCATAGGCAAAGATCACCTCTAAAGCCTTCTGGTATTCCTCCTCCATGGCCTCCTTATCCTTACTGGCTTGAGATTGGAGAGAAGACACCTCGTCCTTGACAATCCTAAGCTCTAGTAGGAGAGACGTCCGATCAACCTCTAGTCAGGCAGCCTCAAACTCGGCCTTATGCCTAGCCTCTTTTGCTACCGCCCTAGCTTCCTCCGTAGCCACCAGAGCATCTTTGACCCTAGCCAGGTCACCCTTCATTTTTTCCGTCGCGTCGCCCTTTGCGACAGCTGCTAGCTGAGCAACCTGAGCTCCCTTCTTAGCCTTGTCTCTCTCTTTTTCCGCACCCACCATCTTCTCAGAGACCTCCTCGGGCCTCCGCCCTAGCATCTCTCGATTGAGACCGGATTCGCTCTAGGGACTTTCGAGGGCTCCCATGCCTCGGAGGCGGGTCGCTTCTGCATAGAACCGTAATCCTCAAGATCTTCCAACTTACGCCAAAGCCCTTATGCCGGGGCGCCCCCATGCTTCTCGAGGGTCGCCGCCTCTAAAAAGCAGGAGAACATTGTAGCTGAAATCATAACATCATAGCAAACAGTCAAACGTTAGAGGTTCAGCCATACCAATTTGGCAGTTTCATCGAAGTTATGGTTACGTATATAAATCTCGTCCTCTGCCACGTATTAGTAGGACCTCTTATCCAGGCCGACGGGAAGGGGGATGGAGTATTCCTCCCCACAAGCCACTACCAGTAGGTGGAAGATCTGGGGGTAAAGATTGCGCATGTGTGCAATGAAAGGGTCCCTCTTATTGAAGGGCCCCTAGTAGTTAATGAGTACCCAAGCGCTTAATCGCAGTCAAGATCCCTCTCAGCCCAGTCCACCCATCTGCCTCGATGTACTAACTAAGCAATCTATTCATCAAGGCCTCTCGCACCATGAATCACAAGACTAACCCGTTTCCAGCCCACGGATAATGGCTCACTGACAAGCTTCACTAGCGAGCCTGGAGCAATGCTGGTCAACATAGGGAAGTTCCTCGATTGAGCCCCATCCTCCAGCTCTGCACAAGCCTTTCAAAAGGAATCCTGGGCGGTACCCCCAATAGCAAATGGTGGTCTTAAGGACTCGCTCCTACAGTCTACCAAATCACCATCTGATTAGTTTTCGACCTCCCTCATCAAGTCCGTATAAAACATTTGCCACCCTAACTTGAGGTCGAGTGTGGTCTTCTTACGAGCGCCGACACCGACTCTCAGGCATCCATTTAGCGAATCTAGCAACAAGGCCAAACATTTCAATCTCTCCCTTCGCTGACGTTCCCGCTTAACCGTTGATTCGCTCCAACCCACAAGCTTGTCTAGTTCCTTGCTTGCAGCCTCGGGCCGCTTGACTTCTTCTCTTCTTTGTCGCCAGGTACCCTGGGGTTCTACACAGCCAAAAGTAGATAATTCAGCTGGACAAGGGGCTCCGGAATGGCCTCCGTCTAGGAAGATCCTCTGGGCAACGACTTCAAAAGGTCCGCAAGGACAAAATGCTCTCCCTTGATGACCTCATTGGGCAAAGGACGAGGAAGAACAAGCACTATGTAGGGGAAAGGACTAGTGCCCAAATCTTGCAGGTTCTTCACATATAGAAGGAGCTCATGATGGCGCTCCCTCTCTGTGATCTAAACCAGCCTATGGATGCAATCTAGCCTCGCCTTCTCCACCAGTTGACTAGCCAACCTCGTCTATGCCTATCTATAAATCATCAAAAATATAGGAATGCCAATACCCTGTCAACCTAAGGAAGTAAAAGATATACTAAAAGGAACGGAGACAAACCTGAGAACATAAGAGATTGGTTCAGATTAAATGGAAGCACTGGAGAGCCAAGGGTCTCGTACCATAGGCCCTTAACTAGGACAACCCCTTTCGCCTCCATCTTAGGGGAGTTAGAGAGCTTGGTTAAAAATTGCAACTGGGGACTGTGGGCTGACATGGACATGCGGCCCCCAGTCCCAAGCTTCAAAGCATAAATGAAGCATATCTCTACCAACGAAATGTCCAGCTGGTAGAGAGAGTTTAGTACACTGCAACCCATCAAAATCTGAATAGCTTTTTTGATGCAATGAAAGCACAGGAGGTGCTCTGTGTAAAAATGAAGGAACCAAGCCACTGGGCCTGGAATGGGGAGGCAAAGCCCAACAAAGAACCGTCTACAAAGGGATGCACGATTCCATTCTAAAAGTGGAGGTGAAGAATACTGCCCGACGCTTCCCGTACTGATTTCGTAGGAATTTAGCCGAATAACCCGCCCCACGCATGGTAGCAACTAGACTTCTTGTAGTAGGCATTTCCCGAGGGGTACCCCTCCTATACCCTGCCTGATTGGTCGAAACCTCTTTGTGACCTCTTACCATTCTACAAGAAGATAAAAAAAATAGAGAAGAAGAAGAAGGGGTCAACTTAAGGTCCATAAAGCAAAAATAAAAAAATTAAAAATGGGGGAAGGAAAGAACCCTTGAAAGGAAAAAAAAAATCCCCCCTAAAGATTTTACAACTCACTAAGGATAAAACCTAAAGTCGGTAAACCAAAAACCTTCGTGGAAACTAGTAGAACACCTCCAACCAAGGAGACACTCAAGCAAACCAGCAATGCAAAAAAGTTTTAGTTGTAAACACTCATCTGAAAATAAAAAGTTGTCGAAACATCAAGGGTCTTCAATGGATCCTTTGGAAGGGAAATCTGTAGAGGCACAGAGGTGGATGAAGGTCAGGAGTAAAAAAAAAAATCTCTTTTGAGAATACATAAAGGAAACATCTCTTGAGACCACTATCCCCATTTATAGGGGTAGGGGGGTCGTCAGAAGCATTAAATGCACCGTCATAACAAGATACGTAGGATGCACATCGGGAGGCGTGCGTCTCCCATGAGCCTTAAAACATGTGAGAATCGCCTCCGAGCACATTTAACGTACTAATCGTTTCTCACAAACCTTTCAACTCTCAACATTCAACATTTGAAGCCATAAGATTTTCCTCCAACTGAAATAGCACAAAAAATCCAGCCGAAGGAAAAGGGGGACATTGTGAGTACCATGATCTCTGGGATCCATTACACGATGAGCCTTGGGCCCGCTAGGCCTATGTTGTGAAACGGCCCAATCCCACTCACCTCACCAAGACTAGGCAGATACTTCTTAGATGGGACAATATATAGAGGCTACCCGGGAATGTGAGGACAAACCCTTCTATGGCTTGCTTGAGCCAGCCCGTCTAGGACTTTAGGTCCACCAACCGACCATTCTACCCCATATGGGAATTCAATGCCATATGGGAAGTTTGTTACGAATAAGCACCTAGAAGTGGAAAATCCGCAAAAGCGATATTATCAGGGAATTTTCTAGCTTCCGAATCTCATACTTCTTAAAGAGATAATCCTGGAAAAGGGAAGAATAATCCTTGATAAGGAAGAACTAGTCATTGATAAGGAAAAGAAGATTTCCTCCCTTAAATGAGGAGGAGATAGAATCCTACCCCGAGAAGGAAGGAGGGGATTCCGTGAACCTAACCATATAAGTCAAAAAGATCACCCACTGGGGAAGGTAAGCAATTCCGACTGTGCCTATTCTATTCTTCCCCTCTGTATTTTTTGTTGACTTAATCATCAGAGAGTCGGCTGGCCCACCGCCACCACCGGATAACCCTTTTTGTAGGTTTGCACCACGCCACTGATACCTAGGAAGTCAAATAATCGAGGTTCACATTGCGCTGCTAATGATTAAGGAATTTGATGATCAAAGCCCCTATAACTTAACGCTCAAGGGATCCAATGATCAAGGTCCTAACAGATATAATCGGGTTTTCGACGAGTTTGGAATTTATGTAACTGATTTTTAGCGGTGCAGATCGGGTTTCGGTATTTCTTAGTCCCACTTTGCCCCACCCCCGATTACATATTAAATAAAAATTAAAATATTTTATTTTATTTTTATTTTACATTTTAATATAATATAATAATAATTTATTTTTTAATAAAATAAATTATAAAAAATATAATAAAAATAAAAAATTACTAAGACTAAATTAAAAATAATAAAAATAAAATTAATGTACATTTACAATATAATATATATCAAAACCTTATTTTAAATAATACATAATTAAAGAAACTTTTATTTGTATCAAATCAAGAACTCTGTTGCAAGAAATTTACTTTCTTCAAGTGTGAGAGTAAGTGTTGATTCTCAAGCTGTTGCTTTTGTTTGATCGAAATGGAAAATCTGGGTTTTGCATGGAATGAAGAAGAAGAAGAGGGTGGCCTCCCTATCCCTCCCCTTGACGATGGTGCTTTCTCTCCTTACAGTCCAACTACATCCGATCTCCTTCATGTATGGATTTTTTTTTTTTTTTAATGTTACCTTCAAATTTGGAACTGTTTACTAACTGATCTACTCCTGCGTTGTTTAAAAAATTGGCATGATGAAGTTCTTTGATGAATTCGATGACAATGGCGGTAAGGATATTTGTTTTTTACAGTTTTTCTTTGCTTCAATTTTGAAAAAAAAAAAATGAGTATTCGATTTCCTGAAATCTATTTGTTGTGTATCTTGTTTAGACGTTCGAGATTACCATGAACCCTCAGGGTGGAGTGGTAAACGACTCAACTTAGAGGAAAAAACTTGAAGAGATTGATCGAAGTTTTGAAGGGAAAAGAATCAATTGATCAATCCAAGGCTAATTCAAAACAATTCTCCAATCCCCCCATAATTGATTCCCAAATAAAGGGATATGAAAAAGGAAGTCAGGATGGTGATGAGGCTGCTTTGGAACGGAAATTTGAATATACAAAGAGAAAATTTCGAGAATCATATCAAAACATTGAGAAAGGTAAATTTTTCTTCCTTTTTTTTTTCATTTTTCTAAAGTGAAGACAAAAAATTTATTGAATCTCTTAAATTTGTTATGGAACATAAAGAAGCGTAGAAAGATTCAAGTGATAGATTTTCAACCTATGGCTATGGAAGTAGCTTCCCGTAAAATGGTCCAGCCCAAGTCCAAGAAGTGTAACTTGAATCTTTTGATGCATCAACAAAAATCCAAATTACTTGTATTATAGATAAGTCGATGATGCAAGATTGTATAAGGTAATGGTTCAATGAAATGATTATTGTAAGTTTACATTAAATGTCTAATTAAGTCCATAATATAGTATACGATTTATTAATAATTTTATGTATGTTCATTAAACTAAAAAATGATCATTATATTACTACATGTTAGTATGAACACAAATTAAATTGTTCTTTAGATGTGTAGACATTATTTAATTTGACCGTGTTGAAATATTTTTGAGTTGTGCATCTTGGAATCATCTTTATTCTTTGTACGGTAAATATGGAAGAAAAACGTTACTTGTAAGCTTGTAACAATTATTTTTTGTTAAATGTAAAGTTTGGTTGTGCATTTTTACATTAAAATGATAAATGCATAAAGTTTATCTTAATAAAAAAATAAATAAATAAAATTTGTATATAGTCAAGAAAAACAAACTAGTACTAATCATCATAGTCCATTATTTTTTTTTTTTTTAAAATAATGAATTTCTTGAAAAAAAACATATCCTTTTAGAATAATAAACTCGTTTTTATTAATTCAAATTAGTTTTTTTTTCATTCCAATCAATTTTTTTTTTTAAACGAAACACTAGTTTCATTATAGTATAAGATCTTTTGCAATTACATCCATGAGGAAAAGAGGTGCTAACAACGATTACTCTCCTCTATATTAGGAAGCCCTAGCTGCTTAATTTGGCTAAAACATGGGTTGCTTGATTACCCGTCCTTACAAATCTCATGGTGTTGTCTTGGAGCTCCCTCTAATGTGGACTTCTATAGTTCCTCGAATAATCAAGCCGATATTCAGGGACCTTCGGGTTTTGTATAGTCATTTTTAGTTGGAGGGAATCGGTCTCAATCGTTGTGTTCCTTTCCTCCTATATTTGTTTTAATCACATGAGAGCTTCCCTACAATTTAGAGTTGATAGGGTTTGAAAAATAAGGCTCGCAGTTTCTCCACACACTGCCTCTAAGAAAGAGGCTAGCCTGCTGAAATACGAAGGCCCACCAGTTGGATTCCAAAGGAGAGGTTTGCCCAATGAGGCATTCAAGCCTTTTTACGCCAACATTCCAACCTTTTTGGGCCAGCCCAGAAGAGAGGTCCAATCCGCTTGGCCCAAAGGCCATTTATGAGAAGTCTCCCACTGGTACAAAAAATAGAATAGTCCCTAATAATATATCATTCCGTAAGTCCAGCCAAATCTCACCAATGAGGAAAGAAAGACAATATTAGATCAGCATCAAATCAGATCTCCCAATAAGGTAGGAAACAACTTGCCCAAATAAACTACTCTTTCTATATCCTATACCAAATCCGATACGGACTATAATAAGAAATATCCCATCCAATGGGAATGAATCCTAATTACCATCCAACCTGGAGAGAATATCTTCTACTATAAATACAAGGTCACCCCATCTGAAAGGTACGCCAAAACATCGCTGCTTCCTGCGCCTACATTTCCTTCTGTAAAGAATCTCGACTTAGGCATCTGAGCGCCACGGCAAGCCCTCACGACCCCTTCACTTTTCAGGCAGAGGGGGTGCTACTCGCACCGTGGCTCATGGATCGGATATTGCGCAGCTAGCCATACTTCAGCCCGTACATCAAGCCCGTATCCCAACCCGTCAACAACCGGTCCCCTGACCCCTGCACATCGCTCCAAATTTCAATTCGGTTGAAAAGGCATCATCATTAAGGCCATCTGTGGGAATCCACGCCTTTATAAATATAACTCGATTTCTCGCCATCGATGGTATCGACACGGAACACAAGCAGGAGCAACACTAATCCTCCAAGGATGCAGGATCAACCAAGCAACGTAGACAGCCGACCTCCCGGCGGGGTAGAAGCAATGCAAGCCAATATGGATGAGGTGGAAGCACTTCGCCTCACCAATCAACGGCCCGACGTAAAGTTAACAACTCACCGCACAGATCCGCAATCCCTGAGGCGCCGACCAACTCAGAAGGCCATGACACCGGCGCTCCCCATGAAGGGACGCGATAATATTGGTGGTTCCTCGCGATCGAAACCGAGGCAAATCCACCGCGCCTGGGCAATTCACCATATCTAGCCCCTATAAGAAGCGCGAACGGGGGCGCCCTTGAAGAGCACGCCGGAAATGTAGAATTGCGCCATTCTCAAGATGAACACTCATGGGAACGTGGTGTGAGGTTCAAGAACCCTCCAAAGAAGAGCCGGCCGCTGAAGGAGGTGGTGAAAGGACGTGTTCTACACTATGGACACCTTTGGTACAACAAACTCGAAGTCACCCATACGTACCGAGGTACTCCACTTCCCTTCCAAACCAAGTTCGAATGCCACGTAGAAGCCGATGGTACTGAGATCCCGCCGATCATCTCAACACCTACAAAAATCAAATGGAGCCGTACCGTGGGTATCAAGATCCAAAGGCGATGCGTGTTCACTATCACCTTAAAGGCCCAAATTTCTTGGCATGGCTTAATAAACTCCCACCGTCATCAATCTCTCCTCATTCGGGGTGGAGTTATCCACGCGCCGCTTCACTTCATTGGAGCCGTGTGACGATAGAAAGCCAAGTTACCATCTCAAGCAACTATCAAGCGTGGCACGCAAGAGCCGAGATCTTATAGTCCAAATGATTCAATGCCGAGTCTCTAAAGGTAGACATACCTGATGAGAAGTTCGCGATCACCGCATTCATGGCTGGCCTAGGGATTCAGTCGAAAGACTTAATGTTTTCCATCTCCAAAAATCCCCAAACAAGCATGGCGCGCAGGTGTCGCGAAAAGCGTAGAAATATATTAACGGTGAAGAGGCCCTCATATCCAAGCAGAGAGCTCGCCCCATTCAATAAAGAAAAGAGCGGTCGTATTAAACGACGAGATGAAGTCCCAAGAAGCAAAAGGCGACCGTGGAAACGTGGGTCCAAAGAAGAGGAATGGGAGAGCGTCCCGTGTGCGCGGGGGCAAACCTCGTAGATCGTCCTCGGGTCCACCGCAGCCGGTGAGACGACGACGTACCCGCCCCAGCTCTTCACCCTTGGATAGCTCTCGCGATCACAGTCTCGCTGGCATGAAACGAACAGTTCCTGAGATGGCCAACTCAAATGAAGTCAGACCCTATAACAAGAGACAACTCCAAGTACTGCGAATTCCATAGGGACTACGGACACCACACGGACGACTGCATACATCACAAGAGGGAAATAGAGTACTTGATACGACGCGGATACCTTCGACGCTTTATATCCCCTGAAAATCAGATCCAGAGTCAAGCTCGTAACCGTGTTCCGCCCCTGAAGAACCACCACCCCAAGAGATCACTCCACTCGAAGACCAAAGAATCCCAGGTGAAATCCGTGTAATCTCAGAGGATTCAAGTAGAGGAGGGAATCCAGCCTCCTCAAATAAGGCCCATCTACGCAACATTAGACTTAATAGAGATAAAGTGTAAATCTCAAGCAGTTGTCTAAACTACCGCGCCCGACACATCCATCAATGTTCTCCGACTCGGGATCCGAGGGATGCCAACAATCTCATGACTCCACCCATCCGTAGTTCATGCTAGCCAGCCAACAAAAAACAAATATTGGGTACTAATCTATTAACGTGAGTTCACCGATATTCGTCTTCGCCATCGCTTTGATAAACGTGGGCATCGAAAGGAAAATCAGGAACTCAACACACCTCTCACTTTCATTCGGAAAGAGTATTACCTCTAGGCTCAATACAGCTTGGTGCTCACGAGTAGATCCCCATGCTATGACTACCACGACAAGATTTCGTCGTATGCCCCGTCTCGCTTATAACATGTTGTGGGCATCTTCTTCTCAATGCAATAAATGCCATCCCTTCCGCATATCACATGATGATCAAATTCCTTACCGTAAACGGGGTAGGGATGGTTCGAGGAGACAAACGAGTGGCTAGGGAATGCTACTCGGCATCCATGAAACAAAAAACGATTGACAACATATATCTGGATGAGCTCGACATGCGTGACGAGGTGATCACCCGACCCGAGCCATTAGAAGAGCCGAACCCGTATACATCGATGACTTCCACCGGAAAGATTCCTCCCAGTGCTCGATCCAAGCTATCGGAAGACCCTCAAACCCCCTTATCCATTTTTAAACAAAACAAAGACGCCTCTTCGCGTGGAAAGAGTAAATACGAGTAAATCGGATCCTTGTAATTCACTACTGTACGAACGCCCCCATCCTTAAGCCAATCAAACAAAAAAGGAGAAGCTTCGCGCCATAAAGGCAAAAGCCATCAACTTACAGGTCAACAAACCTCACATGCGTGTGGATCGATCGTGGAAAATACCTAATGGCTAGCCAACGTCGCATCAGCCAAAAGGCAAACTAAATGACGACCAGATCGACTTCACCGACATCAACAAAGCATGCCCAAAGACGCTTCCTCACGCCAATTTAATCGATCTCATCGCGGATGCCATCAAGTGTCATGAGCTTCTCGCTTATGGATGCTTTCTCGCTACAAACCGGGACGATGCACCCAAATCCACCAAGAGAAGACCTCGTTTCGTCACAAATACTGTGAACCTATTTCAAGCATCGCGCTGGATGCCGGCTCGGGCTCAAAAACGATAGAGCTGCTATATCGTAGAGTCGCGAATCGGATGTTTTAGAACCGCCAGGCAAATAACTTCATGGAAGTATACAGATGACATGCTAGTAAATCCATCACGCCCAAGCTCCACATAGCTCATCTATCCAAGCCGCTTCAAATCTTAAGAAACTTACAACATGAACCGATCCGGGCCTGGTTTCTTCTACAGATATCACTGAAATTCGGGTTTCATAGTCAAACTGGTTTGACCAGGAATTGAAGCAAATCTAGACAAGATAAAGGTCGTGCTCAACATGCCATCGCCATCAAGTATAAAGGAAGTTCAAATACCACGGAAGGGATTGGCGCCCTAAGCCGTGTTCGGGTTCAAAGTAAGGACAGCTGCCAACCTTTCTTCCAACCTCGAAGAAAGGGCTTCAATGGGATATTAAGTGTGAAGAAGCATTCTCGGCTTTAAAAACATATTTGAGCTCTCCACCCATTCTGGTAAGTCCCGTTGAAGGGGAGCTCCTTACTCTATACTAGTCAGACATCAAACTCGACCAAATACAGCCTCGTCAGAGACAAAGAACTTAAAAAGATCCGCTTACTATTGCAACCGGGTTTTTGGTGAGGGAGCAGAGGAGAGAGATACCAAGGATGGAAAATTAATTTTGGCCTTGGTAATCGAATCCCAAATCCGCCTTACTCTGTGCTCACACCATGGGTCCCACGAATATCCAATGAAAGAAAAGTTGCGCATAAACCGTAGCTCCTGAAGGTTAATGAAATGGGCCATAGAGCTGAGCGAGTTTGACATCAGATACAATCCAAAAACTGCAATAAAAGGGCAAGTCTTAGCTGACTGGCCATGTGGAATTCACCTCGCCAGAGCCGGCCGAGAATCATTACAATGAATGACCTTATCCGAAACTCAGACGGAGCTCAAACGTGCGCGGAGCGTGAGCAGTCTAATCCCCTGACCTCAATGTATGAAACAGATACATCGAATACGCACTTCCGACTAATTCCAAGCCTCCAACAACAACGTAGGTCGAATATGAGGCCGCCATAGCGCGTGTCTCATCCTCGCCTCATTTGTCGGAAGCCACCGTACCAGAGGTCCGGCAAATGACCCTTCACCGGGGCGGAAGACGATAAGATACCCCACGAGGCCAAAAGCTGAAGGATGATCCTATATCTCCAAAAGGCACAGAGATTTATTAAAAATCTCGTGGTTGGTACAGTCAAACATGTTCCCATAACAGAGAACTCCAAAATGATGCCTGGCAAAGTTAGCAATGTACCAAGAAGAAGACCCGCCAGGTCAACACCGTCGAGCATCCGGCGTGAGCCCCCACGATCCGCGACGTGGAAGGCCCATCGAGCCCGAGCCGAATTGGATAGACCCCATTTTGAACTATATAATAGACCTAACAACCACCCGACGAATCCGAAAGAAGCAGCTAAAATAAGTGACTTTATCCGCCAAAGTTCACTAATCATAAAGGAAGTCTGTACAAGCGAGGTTTCTTCACACCCATCCTCAAATGCATCGCGGGAAAAAACATTGAATATGTGCTAAGAGAGGTACACGAGGGTATATGCGGAAATCACATTGGAGCTCGAACATTAAGGGTGGAAAGGTCTTCTGAGACAAGGGATAACATCGGCCTACAATACAAAGACGCAACCGATCGAAGTCAAGAACGCAGACTGCCGTGAGCACGCTAAGATCTCACCGGCCTCCCATCGTGAGCCCCCGACCGGCCGATCATAAGCCCCCGTCTTTCCAACAATGGGGTTTTTGACATAGTTGGGGACCTGCCCTGGGAAGGGCCAATGTAAGTTCATCATCGTCGCAGTGGATTACTTCACCAAATGGGCTGAGGTCGAGCCTCTAGCCACAATCACAGAGCAAAAGATACGCAATTTTGTGTGGCGGGCCATTATATGTAGGTTTGGTATCCCAAGAGCCCTGGTACTGTATTACGGGAAACAATTTGACAACGCCAAATTCGTAGACTGCGGTCGAGCCTGAATTAAAAATTACTATCAGCCCCCAACACATCTCACAGAATCTAACTGGTCAGTCGGTCGTACCATCGTAACCCTTTAAGGTCGCTTGAAGACCAAATTGGAAGATCTCAAAGGAAAGTGGGTAGAATACATCCCCCAGGTAGGCTTACAGGACAACACAGAAATCAACGACCCGAGAAACCCCTTTTGCCCTAGCCTTCGGCACGAAAGCAGTAGCCCCTATCGAGATAAGGCTAAAGTCCCCATGATCGAAAGCTACGTGATGAACACAATGATTCCAGGCTCTCCGTCTAAATTTGGATCTCTTGGACAGCGTTCAGGTTGTGTTCTAAGGCGCGCGTAAGACCATCAAAGGAATACGCTAGCGCGCCACAACCAGTTGTCAAACCCATAAGCTACATGCTCGTGATTTGTCTTAAAAAGCTGCACGCCAGCTAGCGGGGGAAGCAACCAAAGACATGGGAAGTTTGGCCCCCAACCGCAGCTGTCCCTACCGCCATAATCCTCGAAGCGTCGTCGTGATTCAGCGCTTACAAGCTCCAAACGTAAGAAGGAAAATTTTTATAGCATGCCCGAATGCAGTAACATCTTAAACGTTTTTATCGCATAGTCTCGTTTGTAATCTTAAATGGAGATTAATCAATTTTCAATTAATGATTCGACCATTGATTGATTATTCTGTTAAGACGTCACACACAACTCAGACATATAATGCTCAAGAAAATTATATACAATAGAAGGAGAAAGCTCGTATACATAAAAAGAAAAATCTCTCTTTATTCCAATCATATTACATTTAGTTACAATCAGTGGTGTCATCGACAAGCATTCAAAGCATTCAATACAAGTACCCCTAAAAAAAAAAAAACCCTTCAGAAGAAAAGGAAAATGAGAGCAGAAATAAAGGAAGAAGACTAAAAAGGTGGAAAAGAGGGAGAAAGAAGCTTGGAAAAGGGATGGAAAGAGTTTGTGAAAAAGAGGGAGAAACAGATGTGGAAGAAGAGGAAAAACAAAAGAAAGGGGTGGAAGGAGTTTTGTACCGAGAAGAAACAAAAAGGGGAGAATAAGGATGTGGAAAAAAGATGAAAAAGAAGGAGGAAGGGAGAAAGGAAGGAAGAGAAAGAAGAACGGGAAATGGAGCGCGCAGAAATGCATCTCCCTCTCGGGCGCATTCCTAGCAGACTGGGAATAACATGACTCCCGTAAAGGGAGACTAAGGGAAAAACACAACTCCCACGTAGAAGAACAGCATAACTGAGCCAAATCTTCGAGAAGGATCCCCGGCGAAGAGATGAGAAGGCCAGGACTTGGCCTTCATCTCACCCGGTCCAGGTTCTTAGCACAGGAAAAGCGGGAATATACAAAGTATAAACTCCACAGCTGATGAAACGCCATTTATAAGAAGGCGAAGCACTCAAAAAGTCACGAGCGTTCAAATTCTATAAATGCTTCATTAAAGTTCGCACCTTTCGAAAATCGAAATCGAATGGCCGCCGCAGCGTGACTCACTTTGATGGAAATTCCGTCTACTACGAAGGCAATCCATGCACGAAGTGGTCATTTCAGTACACTCGCCCACCGGCTACTCTGCTCATGCGCTCAAGCCTGGCCGCTTTCGAAGCCCGGTAGCTCACTTTAACGAGGTGAAATCTTCTCTGGACTTAGTCTTCACGAAGTCGAGATCAGCGCTAAAATTTTATCGTCACTCTGAGCTACGCTGCTTTCTAAACCTGGCGCCGGGAGCCCCGGCTCCGCTGGCGGTTCGTCTGGGCGGAATAACATTGCACGAGGAGTCGGTCGGCTCAGGCTATCATGCTGGCCCCACATCGCCACTCGGCCCACAGCGCGACCCGGCAAGCTCACCCCCCAGCCGAGGTTATCTAATGATGGGCGATCACCTACGAGATGAATAGGCTGTTTGTGACAACTCACGCCTTTACACACGGCCTTCAGAGCAAACAACTCTTTGACGAGTGTCTACTCTGGGCGTCACGCTACTTGAGAGTCGGATTAGCTCGGGCTACATCGCCACTCGGCTTCTACTCTCGCCACTGGCCACGGCCGGAATGACAGCTCACTTTGTGAGTTAAATCCCCGCTCCTGGAGCGGTCGCGCCCCACGAGGTGGATCAGGCTCATTTCCTGGCGCGCTCGGCTATCGCCGCTCGACCACGGCGCCGGGCCGGCGGCTCGCCTTTGCGAGTTAGGTCTACTGCACGGGGTGGTCACGCTACCTGGGTCAGGCCTCAGCCGGGGCGGTGGTCGGCGGACGGGCCAAGCGGCTCACGCAGCCAGGCTCAACCCGATCTGCATAGGCCCATGCGGTCTAAGGAGTCTTTCTTTCATTGATCCGGCCCGAAGCCGGAGCCCAGCCAGTCAAAGCCCGGCGGGAAGCTCAACGATTCACGAGGCCGCCAGCTGGGAATGTCATTCCAACTGAACCAGTAGTAAGCCCGGAGCCGGCGGCTCACTCTGGCCAGCTCGGCCGATGCGTAGGCCCGTGCGGCCTAAAGTCAATTCGACTCGAGTGACTCGGTAGATGCGGGCCCGCGACTCATGTTGACAAGCTCAGCCCTGACTCAGCGCGCGAAGCCGCGGCAAGACTCCGTCGATTAGAACAACTAAACCCGGCGGGCCACGGCCCGATTCCGTTGGCGAGTACACATAGGCGAGCTCTGCGGGCATTTCAGCGCCGGTGGCAGTTAGCGCTGGCAACTCTCAGCGATACACATAAACGAAGCTACCCTAGCGGCTTCGTATGATGGCGAGCCAGCGCGGAGCAAAGCTCTTCCAGCGATTCACATAGGCGAGCCGCCCGGCCCGATTCCGCGTTAGCCATTACACGTAGATGAAGCTCTGCGGCGGCTCGCGTTGGCGAGTTGGCGTAGGCGAAGCTCTCCCAGCCAGTACGACCCGAGCTCTACCTGCTGCTGGCTGCGATTAGCCGATGAACCAGCTCTTCCAACGGTTCATAAGGCGAGCGCCGCCGAAGCCCGGTTCACGTTAACAGTACACATAGATGAGCTACGCCCGGCGGCTCGTGATTAGCGAATTCCGTAAAAGCGAAGCTATAACGGTACACATGAGCGAGCTGCGCCTAGCGTTTCGCGTTGACAGGATGGCGTAGGCGAGCTCTTCCAACGCGATTCACATAGGCGAGCTCCGCCCGATAGTTCCGTTGACGGAGTTCACATTGGCGAGCTTTCCCAGCGGTCCCGTGAGCGGGCTACTTTGCGATCCACCGCGTGAGCTCTTGATGATTACCGCGAGCCGTGAAGCAAGGAATCATTTTCAGCTCGAACAAGTCGGTAGAAGGCAGCGGCTCACTCGGCGAGCTGGCGATGCATAGGCCATGCGACCCTAAGGGAGATCAATTGACTCGGGCAACTTCGGTAGATGGAGCCCACTAGCTCACGTTGACAAGCTCGACAACTGGCGCGAAACCACGCGGCTAGGAACTCAGGCTCGGTTCGAGCGGCCTAAGCCCAGCCAGACCAGGCGTTCACGTTGAGTACGCATGGGCGAGCTGCGCGCGGCGACTCGCGTTGTGGTTCGGCGTAGGCGAAGCCTCTCGGCCGGTACACATAAAGATGAGCTATACCCGACTCGCGATTAGCGAGTTAGCGTAGGCGAAGCTCTTCGGCGATTCATAGGCGAGCTCGCCCGATGGAGTTGCGTTGGCGAGTTCCACATTGGCGAGCTTTCTCACGATCCACCTTTGGCGAAGCTCAACGATTCTACACAGGCCATGCAGCTTAAGAAATCATTCCAACTCGGGAGCAAGTCGGCCGTGAAAGGAGCCGGCGACTCACTCGGCGAGCTCGGCCCGGTCTGCGTAGGCCATGCGGCCTAAGAGTCGATTTGTGGCGGCTCGGTACGATGGAGCCCGCGGCTCGGGTCCCGACAAGAAGCTCGACGCGCTGGCGTAAGCCCGCGCGGCCCTAGGAACTCGATAGTTAGGGCAACTAAGCCAATGGAGCCCGTACGGTTCATGTTGGCAGTACGTAAGGCGAGCTCACGCTGGCGGCTCGCGATTGGCGGTTGGCGTGAAGCGAGCTCTCGGCGGTACCACATAGGCGAGCTCGCCCGGCGGCTCGCGATTGCGCGATTGGCGCTTGAAGGCGAGCTCTTCCGCGAATTCATAGCGAAACTCGAAAAATCCAGCGGCTCCGCGTTGAGGTTCACATTGTGAGCTTTCACCAGCGATCCGTAGGCGACTCCGCGCGTCTGTGTTTGGCGAGCTCTCGGCGCGATTACACACGGACCGCTGCTTCGCTAAGGAATCGACCAGCTTCGGCCAGTCGGTAAACGAACTAACGACTCGCCGGCGAGTTCGCATCCGCACTCGGCCACGATCCATGCAGCTAAGGAATCATTGCTTTCGGGTAAGTCGGTAGAAGCCAGACCCAGCGATCCTGGCGGCGAAGCTACAATTCTGCCGGCCATCAAGCCTGAGGAGTTAATTCAACCCGAGCGACTCGGTGACGGGCCCGATAGCTCACTCGGCCAGGCTCAACCGGTTTGCATAGGCCATGCGACCCTGAGGAGTGTCCAATTCAACCGGCTGACTCGGTAGGCGGGAACGATGGCTCCTGCATTTGGCTGACCGTTTGCATAGGCCATGCGACTAAGGGAGTCATTTCAACTCGAGCCCGAATCGGCACGGCCCGGAGCGCAGCAGCCGTATTGTGAGCTCTACGATTACGCATAGGCCCATGCGGCACAGAACCCGGTTCGGCTCGGACAACATGGCGTGGGGCGGTGGCTCACTTTGGCCAGGCTCAAATCCGCTTTCGGCCATTGCCGCCCGACCTAAGGGGTTCAGATTCATTTCAGGCTATTCAAACCGCAAAGGCTTGGCCAGGAGCCTCCGATGGACAATTTAAGGAGCTCAACATGCAACTCGGAAACGCCCAATCAGGATCACGCATATAGAAGCAAAGTCAAACCCGAGCAGCCGCAGAAAAGCGCGAGTAAAGCGAAAATAAAGATGAATTAATAAATATTCGGTAGCCCGAAAGGTTACATATATCTTGGGTCCCAGGCCCAGCAACAAAAAAAAAAAAAAAAAAAGAGAAAAATGTAAAAGTCGGCGTCGGGAGCAGGGAGATCGGGCATGGCGGCGGGAGGCTTTGAGCTGATGAAGAGAGGAGTGGACCTCGGCGGGGGTACGGGCTCTCAGGCATGTCACGGCGAGAGGACCCTTCCTTCTCCTCATCGTAGAGGTCAAAGTTGAAATCCCGGGCGGGACCCAGGCGGTGATGGCCTTCTTGAGAGGCAAGCCACACCTGGAATCTGATCTGGTGAATTTGCCTCGGCCCTCGGTCTTCCAGCCAGCTTTGTCCCGGTACAGAGGCCACGAAGATGTTCAATGAGTGAGATCCCACCTGGCTTGCGTAACACTCTTCATTCGAGAAGTGCAAGGAGCGGCGCCTCGGTAGCCTGCTACGAGCCTGGAATCCAACGTGATAGCATCCACCGAAGATCGATCTGCACGTTGCCGCGTGACTCTTCCTTGAACTCCAGGCTTCGCCTTGGGACTTCGAAGCTTCGTCACGACCATCAAAGTTAATGCGGGGGTCAGCCCGTCCTAACCTCCGTAAGTCGTTCTTTGCCCGACCCCTCAATTCACTTGGGCCTCTAAAGCTCACCTTGACGCCCTCTGGCTTTAATGGGACGCATGCACTCACGCCCTCGAAGCTCGGACACGAGCCAAAGTGGTATGTTTCAGATCTTACTTGAGCTTCACGGCTTCCTCGGTCATGCGTTGCAGCCGACCTCGCGGCTCGGCTATTTCAGTCGTGGCAGAGAGGCGACCACCCTCGCCTTATAAGCTGGGGCGCTTAGCATGACCTTTGTTCATTTAGCCTTCTTGGCTAAGCCCTTCAAATGAGTAGCCTTGTACATCCAGTAAAATCAGCATCCGCCCTGACTCAAACTCATCTCAAAATGAAGTCAAAAGGGCCAAGGCGTACGGGGGGAACTACGGAGGCAACTACGGAAAGATAGGGCCAGCCTCATCAGCGAGGCGGCGCAACCGACCTCTTAAGATCGATCTTTAAAGAATGAAGTGAAACTGCGCCGCCAGCGAGCTGCCTTTGTGAAGTAAGATCCACGATCTCCATGACTTGGGTTAGGATATTTTCCTCCTCTCTCTTTCCTCTCTCCGAGGCTGACTTAACTTTCTTCGTTGGCGGGTCCCAGTCGGTAATAGGTGTGATCGCCAGCAGGCTGCTCCGCGGCTTTGAAGGACCTCTGCACTCTGTGGCCGAGACCCAGGAATGGGACCGCGAGCTCAAAACTATAGGAGCCCGTAACGATCTGATTTATGGATATGAGAGGGACGGAGAAGATGTGATACCCCAACGAAATTTTGACCAAAACCGGCCTATCCTTCTCAGCAGAGTACCGGAATTTTTCGTTTCCTACTCAGGAGCCAGGATACCTCAGTGGGCGATAGTTCCCCTAGTGGGTTTAAGCGGCGAGAGGGCCCAGCGGGAGGAACTTTTCTGATGGAAGGAGGTGAGCGCCTCAGGACGACGAGCCAGAGTGGACTTGGGGCTTCGATGGGCCGGGAACATCCAGCTTAATCAGCTCCGGCGTGGGACGGGACGGTACTGACCAGCGCCCGCGCCAACATTATCTTCGGCGAGATCGTTCGAGCACACAAAAATACGTAAACGATGAGAATGTCGAGAGATGCCCGGCTGCGACCACGCACAAGTTACAACCAAAAGCGAGCGAATACTCATGAAGATTTCGGGGTATGGCCCAAGCTACGGAGCATGATGTCGTCATATCGAAGGATCATACTCCCCCGATTACGACCGCTAGCGAAAAATGCGTCCTTCCACGGCCTATGGGGGGAGGGAAGATCGTAAATCACCAGAGGGGCGCCGGAACGCCTAGAGAAATAAATAAGAACCTGGATATATCCTTCGGGTTGAAAGATAAAAGCGAGGCTATGTTGGAACTCACTTAGAGCCCCTTGTCCCTAAAGAAAACCGACCAAACTAACCAAAATACTGACCATTAGAGCGCGAATTGGCGAGGACACACATTGAAATCTTTGAAACCCGCTTTTAGCAGAGGGATCTGAGAGGCGAAGACTATTATCAGAAGGCCATGAAGAAACACTGTTTCTGGACGCAGAACCACATAGAGGGTCAAAGCGTCAAGGGACCACACCGGAAAGACGCCAAAGAGGAGGTGGGCTCTGCGTCGGCAAAGAGATGGCCCAGTGAAGGACCGACCTTGCTAAGTCCCACAGTTAAAGCATGCTTAACGGCAGATCTCAGATATTCCGACCCCCTAGGGTATTTAATCAGATTCACTTTCCCCTTGCCCTTGTCTAAGGGAAGAGGAGGCGCCTCGGGGCACCTCGAAGTCCAACTCTGACCAAGCGGTGAGAACACCCTTGATTAAATCCAAGCATCCAATAGAAGAATGTCGCCGCTCGTCACCAAGAAGCGACCGGACCCATGATGAAATTGGATAAGCAAAATTCAGCCAACCCAAACCTTTCGTCTTGCTCCTTGAAAAGAAATCAAAGAAAACAAGGCGGTGGACCAGAAAACCAATGAGAAAGACTGCGCCTGGCTGAACGGAAGACTAAGAGAGGAAGTCGAACTGCTGAGGCAAATAAAGGTCTGACGGTGGCACACAAGAGCGGGAGGAATGTCGCGAAACGAAAGAGCGAAGGATCAAGAAATAGTGTAGCCAGAAGAGTCATCATTATCCTGAGACAAATGGCGGCGACGAGCCTAACTAATCAACCGGCGAACCGCGTGGAAATTGCACCCGATACGAGAAACATTACAGCCCTTGCCCACGCATACCGTACACAAGGGCTGGGGGAATAACCCGATAGGGTTTGAAAATAAGGCTCACAAGCCCACACACGAAGCCAGAAAGAAGCGGCCAGCGAAACACGAGAAAGGCTGGGTTGGATTCCAAAGAGAGTTGCCCAATGAGGCATTCAAACACTTTTGCAACATTCCAACCTTTTAGGCCAGCCCGGAGAGAGAAGTCCAATCCGGCAGCTAAGGCCATTTGTAATCTCCCAGTCTGAAAAATAGAATAGTCCCTAATAATATATCATTCCGCAAGTCCAGCCAAATCTCACCAATGAGGAAAGAAAGACAAGATTAGATCAGAATCAAATCAGATTTCCCAATAAGGTAGGAAACAACTTGCCCAAATAAACTACTCTTTCTATATCCTATACCAAATCCGATACGGACTATAATAAGAAATATCTCATCCAATGGGAATGAATCCTGCAAATTACCGTCAAGCGGGAATATTCTACTATAAATACAAAGGTCACCCCATCTGATTGAAGGTACGCCAAAAACATTCGCCCTCTAAATGATCCTAAGCATTCTCTCTTCTCACGAGAGAAAGAATCAAAGCTTAGGCATCGGGCGGCCAGGCGAGAAGCCACGCCCGACCAGCCCCTGCATTCTCGTTCGCACTGCGAGAGGGGTGCTAAGATCAGGGTTTGCGGATCGATATTGCAGCAGTCATACTTCAGCCCAGACAATTCAAAAGCCTACATCCCAACCCGCCAACAATCCGGGTCCAGCCCAGTGACCCCTACACGCTCCAGCCCAGTTCTGGTTGAAAAAGGCATCATCAAGAGTCATTATGGACAATTGTCATAGTCAATCATTAATTTGAAATGCAATAACTATTTTGAAAAAATGCTATTATTTATTTGATGTCTGAGTTTTTTTTTTTTTTGAAATTAATCTCAACAGCAAACTAAAACAACAGTATAAAAGCTGTTTTCCATTTTAATTTTTTATTTTAAAAAAAAACAACGAAACAATAAGCAACAAAACTTTAAATTTATGAAAATAGTTTTATCTTTTTAAATATAGAAATTTGTTTTTTAATCACATTGAATTTTTTTATAGTGGTTTATAATCAATTAAAATATCAAGTAAAAGCATTTAGAAGGTGTTGTGGTGGTTTTGAATTTTACACGAACATACAAAATACAAGCATGCGGTTGTGTTAGGAAATTAAAGTGTTTCCAAACTGAGTAAGATCAAACTTCTAATCATACTATGTAGGCTCACTAGTTCACTTGACAGTTCCCCAGAATCAAAGTAAAATGTCCTACAAATAGAAATATTGTAGGAATTAAATGTTGAAGAAAATTATAGATTTCCCTTCAAATAAATGAAATAACATAGTGTTGAAAATTGACAAACTTGAATGAAACTGGGAGTGGAGATAGAATGATGGAATTGCCAAAGTAAACATTGGATTTCTTTATGAAAATAATATTATGCTTGAAAATTGATAGAAACTTGAATATAACATGGAAATAGAATGCTAGAATTGCTAAAGAAATATTGGATTTCACTGTGAAGGAATGAAATAACACTGTCATAGGAAATTGATAACTTGGCTAAAACTAGGAAATAAAATGCTAAAACTGATGAAAGCTGATTGAAAAGTTAGGATTTTTTGAAGTAGATTGGCATTGAGTCGATTGATTTGTTGATTGATTGATTGATTAATTGATTCCTAGGTCTAAAAATAACTAGCCCACCTCTATGCCATTTCTGATAAAGCTTTGTTTGACTTCCAAAAATTTAAAACTTTCATAAATACCCCTAGACTTTTTCTATGGGCTTGTTCAAATGAACCTAGGCCCCTTTATATCTGGACTCTTATTCATGAGCTTGGGCTTAGGCCTAACCCAATACTAAATCAGACCAAAATTTAATTTAGGTGCAAACAATTGCCCCCCGCATACATTGTGGCCTAAGGGTCATATTTTATGTATTAAATCCCCCAAATATATTCTTCTGGGCTTATTTCCAATCATGAGACCCAAAGTTCAGCTCTAGGCCCATGATGTGGAGTTCCAACGACAAGAACAAGCCAAGTCGGATCAAATGAGAAGGCAAATGTTGATTTCCCTAGTGAAAGTTCCCACCATCCTCAAGTTCAAACATGCAACCTTTGTTCTTCCTCCATCAAAATATAATTCTAGAGAAAAAATTCCTTCTTCTCCATTTTCCACCAAAATCTATTTTATTTTTCCAAGACAACTCCTTTTGGTTTGGAAAAAGGAAATTTCCTCTTCTCTACCTTCGATGACCGTCGTCGCCGCTCCTATTACTTCCGTCGGGGAGACCACCACCAAAGGAGCCAACTTTGCCCCCTCTTTGATGTATGTTGCTGCTTCTCTTTGAACCATTGATTTTCTTGCCGCTACTCCTCTTCTCGACACCAACAAAAAAGATCACGCCACTGCTACTTGTGCTTTAAGGACCATATGCTTTTTTTGTTGTCAGTCAATCGCTGCTCCTCGCTATAGGCCGCTATCGAAGTTGAAGTCGCCGCTAAAGACGTTGTTGCTGTCGTTGTCTGCTGAAGTTTGTCACCACTCATAGAAAATAAAATTACGGCGTCACCACTTATGTATAGTCACGTGGTGGCGCTTTGTTGGTTATCGGATGACGACCAGTGCTTCGTGCGAAGATGATCTTTTTGTATGATTGCAAGACGCCGAAACTTTCAACGGTGTCGTTCAAACGCTCTGGGTGTAGTTGTTGAAAGTCAATCTTTGAATATATCAAAAAGATCATTACTGAATCGTTTATTATTAGAAAGATTTCAATGAAATTGAGCAAAAATGGTATGATGATATATTGTTCTTTGAGTGTTTTGTTGATCATTTGAAAGTTTCATGAGATGAACTCAAACATGTTTAACAGTCAACTCTTGAAAGAACAGCTTCAAAATCGTTGGTTGTTCAAGTTTTTCTTGGGTTGTGTTTAAACGAATCGTGTGGATACATAACCCAGAAAAATTATTTACAGAAGTCTTTTGGCCCTTTTGAACATTTTCTGAGGTGCAAATTTTTTAAATAATCATGAATGCACTATCGAAAAAAAAAAATCTTCTGAAGCGATTAAGCTATTTCAATGTAGTCTTTACTCTCCTTGGTGAAATGATCACTATCCCTACACCCGTTGAATTTTCTATGCTTTAACCATCAAGTTTAAGGATCCAAGGCTCCTTTTTTGCGCCATAAATTCCTAGCTCCACACTTTGCTCTATCTCAATCTCAAGGAAAGGATTATCAGCTAGGAAATATGCCAATGCTTGTCCCTTAACTGATTTCTATGGAAATTAAACCAAGGTGAATTATGACAAAGCAAGGGACCATTTACCTATCCTCCTTATAATTAGTAGCCAGTTAAGCATGTACTTCATAAGATCAGTATGAGGAACCACATAGACTCGAGACTTGATCAAGTAATGTCTTAGTTTAGTGCTTGCAAAATACAAGGCTAAACAAAAATTTCAATTGGATTATATCATGTTTCTACTGGATTTAAGACCCTAATCAAATAATATACAGCCTGCTTATGACCTTTAGAATTGTTTTGAGCTAAAAGACAACTTATTGACTTAGTTGCGGCTAATAAATATAATTTAATTGGATGGCCTTGTATAGGAGGCATTAAAATAGAAGGTTTAGAGAGGTACTCTTTGATCTTGTTAAAGTTTGTTTGATGTCGTTCCTCTCATCTAAACTCTTCCATAACTTTCACTTTCACCAAGTTAGAGAATTCCTTGGTTTTACCTGCCAAGTTAGAGATAAATCTTCTTAAATAATTTACGTGACCTTAGAACTTTTGGAGTTCTTTGTGGAGCATTAGCTGAAGCAAGTGTTTTTGCTTTGTTCTAAACCACTTTTATCCCTCTTGGTGAACTATGAATCTAAGAAAATTCTCATCATGAACTCCAAATGCACATTTGAGTAGATTAAACTTCATTTGATGATGCCTCATCCTTTCAAAGCTTTTCCTTAGATGATTTACATGCTCACTGGCTCTTTTAGATTTAACCATAATATCATCAATGTAAACTTCCATGGGGTAGCCTAGCATGTCATGGAAAATGGCATTCATTACCCTTTGGTAAGTTACACTTGCATTCTTGAGACCAAAAGACATGACCAGCCATTCAAATGTGCCCATGGAGCTAGGAAATGTAAAGGTTGTCTTAGGTATATCTTCTACCGCTATTAAAATCTTATTATACCTAGAGAAATCTTCCATAAAGGACAATAATTCATTATTAGAAACAGAGCCAACTAACATGTCTGCAATAGGCATCACATACATATCCTTAGGAGTAGCAACATTTAAGTCTCTAAAATCCACACATACCCGAAGTTTTTCATTTTTCTTCATCACAGGATCAATATTTGCTAACCATGAACATACATTGTAGGCTTGATGAATTTGGCCTTCAAGGGTTTCTCAATTTCCTCCTTTATCTTTATCTCTACTTCCTTGGACATCCTTCTAAGTGGTTGTTGAAAATGATGGAATTCGGGCCTGATGGGAAGGAGATGCTCCATAAGGCTCTTATCTAATCTTGACATCTCAGTGATTCAAACAAAACGTCTTTGAGATTCTGCGATAGTGATATGATATGTTCCTTCAGGACAGTGGATAGAAGGCGATGTAAGTAATCATTGGCTCCTCCACAATGTCGAGGTTGACTTCTTCCATAGGATCATGTATGAGGCTTGATGTCTTAGAATTTTAGGAGGAGCTTTGCTCCAATCTTGTCGAATTTAACTTCCTTTCTTCATGTTGTTCTTCAAAAATAACTTCAACTCCATATATGTCTGAGAACTGTTATTCTGGATTTTTTTCAGTAACTTAGTACAATTAAATTTTGAATATCGTGGTTGTAGTGGCCACATTGTCTTCACAAGAATATTTAGCCATTGAACTCCTCAATGATCGACCTCTTTATTGGCCTAAAATGAACGATACTAGTTGTCTTAAGAAGTTTGGCAACTTGGTCTTGAATTTCATTAATATCTCTTGACTCCATGTATATTTCTCTTGGAGCCCCATCCTTCTTCTTGCCATTGAATTTTATTGGACCAAACTCTTGGTCATAGTAACTGGCTTCAACATAATTTGAAGTTACAATGAAAGGTTGTTTAATACCTTGTCTCATTTCTACTTCACCACATGCTCCAAAACGGTAAAGTGGTGAGAAGGATGGCTACACCAGTGGCTTTAATCTAGTCTCTTCTAGAAAAACGCGTAATTAGCGGTGTAATTAATCCTGAAAGTTGATAGAGACTCTCACTACCCATAGTGATGTCGATGAGAATGCGGCTCGAGTGTAGAGATTTCCCTAATGAAAGTTGATACAAACACTTCTGTTTCAATTAGATCACCAATGCCTCTTTCTAATGCTCTCAACATCCTTAATGACATCACATTGACTGCTAATCCATTATCCACCTATACCTTGGACATTGGTTTTTAAACCAGAAATTGTGCTCTCACATATAAGTCTTATGGCACTGTTGGAACTTTCCATGAAAATGGGATTTTTCTAGTATAACCTTTTGGGTCCTGCTTCTTTCAAAGGAATCAATTGTGACTACCCTCTGACTATGCTTTCTCTATGTTAGAGATTGTTCTTTCTCTACCTCCACTAGGCTTTCCTCTATTTCTTTTGACTTGAAATTTGGTAAAGTTAGAGAAATGGTAGAACATTTCAAAGAAATTGGAAATGTACCTATCATAATAGTTCTCAAATCCATTTCTTCAGTAGACTCATCATCTTCTATAGCCTTCTTTCCAAATTTGGTTTTCTTTAGAGTAAGCCTCATTTCTTCTCTCAAATTCTCGGCTTCTTTTGACTTTCCTTATGACATTTCTTTAGGTAATCTCAGACTCCATAGCTTTCAATCTCTACATCCTTCTTTTTTGAGTTCTGGTGAGCTTTTGGGGAAATTTTGTATGCTACACTACATGCCACTTTTGTCTAGTTGAGATAGGAGGAGGGGACAAGAAACCTTGGAGGTACTTTCCTCCTCGAAGTGTTCATGCCCTTTCCCTTTGGAAAAGTATGTCTCTCTTTTGGAGAAACATTCTTTCCTTTGGAGAGTTTCTCCTATTTTTAATGGTATGGATACCTTCCATTCTTTTCCTTTTCTTTGGTTGTAGAAACTTTTCCTTTTACTGCTAATTCATCCTAATGAACCAAATATTGTTCAGGAATCTATACCTCTCTTATCCCAACATTAGAAGAAAATATCCCATCCTTCTTCGCATTGTTGCCATATTAGATCGAGTAATAGATATATGGTAGAGCCCAGTGGAAAAAGGATCAGTAATCAATCACCATGGCCTCCTTTTTTTTTTCTTGGGAACTTCAAATATTCCTCAATTGATCTTGTCTAGATAATATTTTGAAACTCCAACAAGAATTAGTACCATGATTCAAGAAGTTATGATACTTACAATATACTTTTCCGTTGAGTTCCTCTTTACTAGGGAGTTGGTGATCCTATGAAAATAGAATTTTTCCATTTGAAGGAAATCAAAGTTTTCCTCAGTCTTTTCCGCATCAAAAGTATATTGTACTTGTGTATTAGATGTATGCGACTTCTTCCATAATTTAGGTGCTTTCTTCACCAATAGAAGGTAGATGAAGGAACCTATACTTAGGAGATTGATCAGTATATGTTATACTCATTTTATCCCTATGTTTTGCATAGTTTTTTAGTATTTTTTATGTCAAATAAGTGTCTTAATACTCTAAATGTTCATCTTTGTGATTAAGTCAACCATTGGGTGGAACATAATGAAAATCAAGAAAATTGATGGAACAATTGAAAGAAAACTGAATTTTTTGAATTGATGCAAAAGCTATTCATCGTGACAAATTTGGCTTCACCGTGATGAATCCGAAGGATCATGTGTGCAAAGCTACTAGTTCATCACAACAAAGGTCACACAAGCTAGAACAAAAATCAATACATTTTTAGCCCATCATTGGCCCATTTTTGAAGACATATAAAAGTGGACATGTTTTAGGGTTGAATGGATCGGACTTTGGGTGGGTGAACACCCATTCTAAGGTTTCTCTCATCCAAAGCTCATGGAAAAGGAAGAGAACTTAAGGGAGAAGAAGACGACTGAAAAGAAAATAATGGAGCTTCAATGCCAAATATGTTTTATCTCTTCCCTCTCCTTTTTTTCTTTCTTTTGATAGTTGTAACCCCTTTTCTACTTATGTTTTAGTTAGTTTTCTTAAGGTTTAGATGTAGCTAAGACTTGAATGAATGAATTCTCCTTATTTCTATTTATTAATGCTTAATTTCATATTTATGTTGAGTATTTCATTTTGTACTTAATGCTTGTGGTATTTGGCCAATATTTGCATGATTTATGGTTTTATTCGAGATCTGAGACGTTGGAATTAAAATTAGACCATGGGTGATTTACCATCTAATTATCATGAGATAGAGATATAAATGAGATTAAGTGTTGTATTGGGATTTCTAAGGTTCATAGCACCCTTAGTTATGACGGTTTGAGGTTGAGATGTAGTAGAACTATAAAACTTGGGAAAAATTCAATTTTTCTGAAAAATGGTAAAACGGTAATTTCGGTTGAAAATCGAAAATTTTCTAGATCTCGGATGACGAAATGGACTTCATAATTGAATTCATCTCACAAAATCTAGTTAATTCGTCGAATTTCGTCAAATTCCGAGACAGTCTGAATTTCACGTTTTTCGAGGCATCGAGTGTGGGTGACACATGGCATGACATGTGATGCACTTGTGTGAATGGCTCACATTGAGCCAAATGTCAAGTGGAGGAAATAATGGGAAAAATAAATTTTAAAAAAAGAAAAAGAAAAGGAATTAAGAAAAAAAAGGAAAAGAGGATACAAAAAAAAAAAAAAAGTCAAAAAGGGAAAGAGAGGAACAAACGGGAGAGAGGGAGAGGGAGAGCGAGAGGAGAGAGAGAGAGAGAAAAAAAACAATAATTTCTTCGCTTCTCTCTAGGATCTATGGAAATCGAACAGTAGGCTTTCGTCGGAGAAAAAGGCAAAGTTGATCCACGCATCACAGGCTGAGTGGTGCAAAATCTTGGAGTTTCGTCAAACTCAGGAGAGAATTTTCTACTTGGGTTATTTTTGAGCCTAAAGGTCATTTAATGGCTTAGGGTGTTCTTAAGTGGAAGGCCATAAATTCAGTCCCCAATTTTGGGGCGAGTGTAAATTTTAGGAATTTTTGGGACTGTTTTTGGATAGTCTTGGCTGAATTTTCGGGACTATTTTCGAACAATCTTGGCTAGAATTTTTCGGAATTTGTTTTTCGATAGTCTGGCTGAATTTTGGGACTATTTTCGAGGCTGATCTCGGGTGAGTTCGGGTTTTGGTTTTAATCCCGGAGGCCCGGTATCTTCGGGTTTTTTTATGGTGTGTTTGGTATCATAATAATTCGGTGGTGAACCATGAAGGACCAAGAGGTGTCCATGTTTATGTGGGTCGAGATTTGGGCCATTTTGTGTGTTAATTGGAAAATAAATAAATAACATGTTGTTGTGTGTAAAAATCACATGTTAATATGTGTTTGCGTGATATATTAACATGGAAATTGTGATGAATGGAAATTATATGTAGGAAATATAATTATCCGAAATTTATAAATGTTGCATGTAGCTCTTATTAGGCATGTAGCATGACATAGCATGAAATGGCATATCTGCATTTCATATAAATAGGGACATCAGCATATTGGGTGTGTGTGCATGGGTATGGTCATCCATCATCAATGTTGATGAATGGGTAGTGAGCTCGTACTTTGGACGACGTCTAATAAATGACTCATGGTTCAAATCAAAAAGTGAAATATAATTAATGTGTGTTAGGTGGAGCAAGAAAGAGGTCGTTAATCCCCTCAGGTGAAATGCCTGGAACATGGGTGTAAGAGACCCGCGGTGTGATCCGAAAAGTTTTGTATGGGTGTAAGAGACCTGCATTGTGATCCAAAAAGTTTCGTATAGGTGTAAAGGGCCGGCGTGGAATTTGAAAGGATTACGTTGCCCAAAGGAGCCTGCGGTCATGGTTATCACATAGACTTCGAGTTGTGTGATAGCAGTCGGGATTGACTTGGGATTAGTTGCCCATTGGCACTTGCATTGGGTACTAGTGAACCGGTAAGGGCTCGGTATATGTGTGTCATTGGTACTACTAGTGACGGTTATCACACTTGGCATAGGCATGTGTGAGAGAGTCGGTGAGTGACTCGGGATATGGGCATGAAGACATTCTATGCATGACATATGACATTCATGTAGACATTTTCACTTGGATGTGTATGGGTTGGTTTGATCATTGTATGAGCACTTAGGTGGGGAGTAACCCTTGTAGGATATTATCACTACTAGGCATTGCTCACCCCGTCGCAGGACCCCCTTTTCAGGTACAGGGAGTTTATAGGGAGACGGCGCTCCGACGAGGCTGTGATTGTGAGGAAGGCCGACATGTGGCCTTGACAATACTTTTGTAAAAAGTATTTTATGTTAAAAGAATTGTAATTAAATTCTTTTGAACTATTATATAAATAGTCGGGTGTGTAATTATGGTAAGAGGGTCATGATTGAACTCTTATGGACTGTAATTAAGCGTTTTATTTTCTTATTATAGATTTAAATGTGAATGAATGGGTCCCGATAAATGGAGGTATATATTGGGGATATGGATAGATGGACCTGGCAAGTCGATACTACTTTATTTGAGACCACTGGATGGAGTTGCCGGTGCTTATGTTATTCAAATTGTATGTTGGATAGAGCTCCCTAAATAAAGGAGGCTCTGCTCGATTTTTTTTTTTAAATATGGATCCCGATAAATGGGACACAACAGTATGGTATCGGGTCACTCGAAATCCACAGGAATTCCGCGGGTTGACAGGTTGTCAACAAGACCCCCGGATTTGGGGCGTCACAACTTGGTAACAGAGCTTAGGTAAACGATTACCTAAGGAGCTTGAATGTGGGTATCCACAAGTATGGTCCTAATACTAGTTTGTCTCAGCTAGATATCAAGAGTCTAGGTACAAGAGTACCGAGGGCTGATGGGCATGGGTCTAGATCATGCATTGTTGTGTGTTGCTTGTTTTGTGCTTAACATGTTGTTTGATATGTGTGGTGATTTGCATGAATAATATGCATGGAAGATTGTATATGGAACACTATGGTTAGAAAACATAACCTTAGGGGTTCAGAAAATAAAATGAACATGATAATTCGGGAACTAATTTGTATTAGTGTCTGGCATTATGCACTACTAAGGAAAAGGGGATGAACGGTGTAGTTCATGATGTTAAAGTCTATTAGTGGTTGGCATGTACACTACAGGTAGACTGAGATAGAAATTTGAGAACTCTATTGCTATTTGACACATGTAGATGGCTAAGCGAGAGAACGCGGGTGGAATAGCCGACCAGGCAGGCTAACGAGCCTTCATATAGAATTTGTTGTTGCGACTTCTACCCTTATGCAGGCAGGTGTAGTTGCTTCAACCAACGCACAAGATGGTACAATTAGGAACCAATGGGGGTCAAGTAACCTCCAGAGGTTCGAGGAACATGATCCTTTGGCCCTCAAGGGAGGAGGAGACCCGACGGTGATGGGTCATTATTTATGATTAGTCAGAAAGGATACGGGCACTGCAGTCTCCATCATTGCACAGGCGAGCGCAATGGTTGTTACCATTGCACGGACTAGTGCAATGATGGTGACGGGCAAAAAGTGAGTGTGTGAAAATTGGTAAAATTTGCAGACCCATGCGCATAAGTATACACCTCAAGTTCACGTATTGTAGTGGCTAGTCAAGTGTAGTTCCCACGAAGAGAAGCGTGCTAAGTACTAGTTTAGTGACTTAGACAATATTTGGATCCAGTCTTATAGCGAATTATGAATAAATTAACTGAATTAAAGAAAGCCTAATCTTAAAATTTTGATTTAAGGTAATAATGAGAAAACCTAGGGTTTTGCCTTCGCCTACCACACCTAATGGATTTTACCTAGATAGTGCACTTATTTAATATTCCATATGATTTATGTTAGCGGGTTGATCATGCCTACAAGCTATTCTCTCTCGAGATATAACTGCCTATCTTGCTAGTGGGGTGTATTGCATCTCTGCTTCAACCCCTCGACTCCGAGATGCATGAATGTGAAAACCCTACACTTGGAATGCGGGATATCTCTATTCCCTGATTAACCAAGTGTTGCTTTACCCATGTCCCTATGAGTCATCATCTCTCCATATCAGACTCCTAGCATTAGCATGCCATAATTGGCCAAATAATAACATGTGATTAAATTCAAGAGTAAAACAACCATAGAAATTCATATCGATATTAAATAAACCACAATTAAAGTATTAACCCATAACGGTGCGGGTTAGGGTTGACAAAACCTTAGAGAGAAAAGTTAGTTCATAGTGATTTTCATTACAGACTGAAAGATTTCCAGCATCAAACGAATTAGGGAAAGAAATACAAGAGAAGTCATCTTCGCGATCTCCCGGAATCCGTCTTCGTCAAGCTCTCTCTATCCGTCTCTCCTTGTCTTCCATCTACCTCCAATCCCCACTTTTTGCCTCGAAATTGCTTTCTTTTTATACCTCGGAATCTGGGCCCACAATGGCCCAGGAAATCATAACTTTTCATGCTCCCGTTTTGGAATGGGAGACCTCGTTACATCGCGGCGAAGGGAGCTTCGTCGCGGTGTACCCGAGGTGATCATAATCTAGCATTCAGGTTTGCTACAGCATAGGGTCCCTTCACTGCTGCGAATCGCTACGCCATAGTGTGGGTCGTCTCACTGCTGCGTACCCGAGACAATCACTGTTGCACTTCTTTGTTGCTTTCTCTGCTTTGGTTCTTTCTTCTATTATTAGCTTCCTTTTTTATTCCAATATTGCCCATGTTCTATGAAACATTATAGTATAGAGGATTAGCGCAATATTAGTGAATATGAATGTGAATCATGCAATGGAGCTATGAAAGCACATAGAAATTTTACTGAAATGCATCATGATTCACTCCAATCAACACCCCCCAAACTTAGCTTCTTGCTTGTCCCCAAGCAAGAACAGAATCTAACCAGGGCATACAAGAATAAAGCGTAACTAACACTAACAATATGGGTCTAGCACGCATGATACCAGTAAGAAGGGGTCAACATGAACCAGTTCAAAAGATCCAAGGACTACCTAGGTTGTTCAACTTTCCAAGAATCGAGCTGGGTCAGTCTTGGTTAACTCAGCGAGGTCAACCTTTTATAACCTTTCCCGAAAGTTCTAAGTCTGCGATTAAAGTGTGATCTCCAATGTACAGTTTGACTTCGGTACCCTACGAACTTGAATCTAACTATTATTTGAATAGCTTAACCGCAAAGGATGAGAACGCACCAATTTATTCACTTCAACTACTCATAAGGGAATTAACTCTAAGACAAACTTGGAAGAGTACTAGTACCAAGAGGTTTTAAGTGAGGGTTCCTGTAATGGGGATCCATTGGTGACTCCCCACCAGTTGGTCAAGGGCATCGGGCATTTAGTTCCCCTAGAACATCACCCAGAACACTCAACCAAACCTCAAGGTCCTAAACCGTGGAAATCATCCATCCTCTGTCCCATGTAGCGGGCAGTGAAGTTAATGCTCGGAGTGCCCGGTTGGCTCGAGGCATTGGAAAGCCCCTTGGATGCTGAATTCCGATTGGATGATCAGCAATCGAACCATACCATGTCCTTTTATTTTTTTATTTTTATACAGGGCTCAAAGGCGATCCTCTTTTTCTAGGTGTCCCAACGCCCAGGTGTTTAACTTCCACAAGGTTAAATAGTGAGTGCCAGAGTCAGCATGCCGAATCACGTGTGTGTGTGCGCGATAGCCTACTTCGGGAATTGATTTCTTGAGATCTAACAGAGGTGGCCAGACATGGTTATTCTCGACTTTATACAATGCAGTATCAATTGTCAAACAACCTTGGAGTTCCCTATTTCATTGAAACACAACTATGACTCCCCTCTTTGTAATCATGGTCAACTAGGGCTGAGAACAATTAAAACTAATTCTGGAAATCACCATATCATATTGTTTCCAAATGCAAATATGTTGGTACATAGGGACAAGGCTCGATCTTTAAACATGCTAAAACAAACTAAAATAACCAAAACAAACTAAAACAGACGAAAACCTATAACATGCAAAGATAAAAATAAAAAAAAATACAATAAAAAAAAAACAAAATAACACTGAGCTTACCCTTATACCCACACATATACCCCCAAACTTAAAACTGACAGTGTCCTCAATGACAAAAACAAAAGAAAGGCAAAGAGATACATCCTAGAGAGTCATTGTGGTGGTGGTGGTAGTGGCGGTGGTGGTGTGTGAAGAGAGAGGAGCTGAGCCAACTGCTGCGTGATATGGTCCTGGTTGGCGCGAATGGTGACCATCTCAGCTCTGACGGCGTCCATATTACCGAGGGGCAGCCGCGGTGCTCCACGGGACTCATCCCAATATGCGTCCAAGCGGGTGTGGGGGCGCATGGTCACGGTGCGGGGGGCGGAGTCGGCGGAGGGACCTCGGGTCGCGAGATCTGAGGGTTGCCTACATTGGGTGTGGGCGTTGGAGGCGTCTCATTGGTCTCCTCATCTAAATCACCGGGCTCCGAACCGCCTTAGGCGGGTTGTATGGGTAGGTCATTGCACCTACTCCTCGGCGATCGACATGGGACTAGGCGATCGGTAGAGCTGTGTGAGTGAGGGTGTATGGGACCTGGTGCATCTCCGTAGTTGAGCTTAATCAACCCCCGCTCGATGACGGGCCCAATGTCAAACTGGAACCCCTTGGTCATGGCGTAGAGGAGGATCGTCTTATCCTTCGTAACTATACTAAGATGCAGAGCCGGCTTGATTTTAACACATAAGAAATTATACTAGGCGCAGCCCACGGGCGTGAGAGTGCATCGAAGAGTGGTGAAATCACCGATCCCGATGGTGGCGTTTCCACCGCGCCATGGTCGATGATGACTCTGCATCAAAGCGCTCATGAGTACGTGTTAGAAAATGCGCCTATACTTACATGCTTGTCATCATCAAATGCGGTAGAGCCAGTTGATAGCCTAGGTATAGAGCTCTGAGGCCCGCTTGCCAGGAGAAGGCGATTGGTCTTGGAGCCATGAAAGGTGGGTGGGTGGAACTCTCGTGCTACGGGGCCTCAGGAGCAGCGCACGGCGTCTTGCCATCCGCGCGATTACCGGATATTGAAGTTTAAGTGCATTGGAGTGGGAAAGCCGCATTTCGGACTGAGCAATCGGTTGAAACGGCGACTCATATTAGATCGCAGAAAACTCGGCTGAGAAAGCGAGCCGATGTGGATCTTTCGGAGGGAATTGGTGCCACCCACGAGGTGGAAATTTGGATCGGCCCGGTGTTTGGATGGAATTTAAGACTAGCAGGAGCCCGCGAAAGGTTGATCTAGGGATGGGTCTGCAAACCAACAAAATGATAGAGGAAGAGAAAGAAGAGCGAGTAAATTAAGGTTGTGGAGAGGAAAATGAGCAGGTTATGTGTGTATTTAAGAGGCTCTCGAAATATTCCGCTTCTGGCTGTGGCAAGGGCTCTAGCAATGGCGTGTCCTGCAGTGGTCAAAAACTCGATACGATTACAATGCATTTTTTAATGTACATTGCCAGATAAATCATTGGTTCCATATGCAGAAAATTGGATAAGTTACTCAACTTTAGTTTCGGAAAATCACGGTGAAGTGAGAAATCTGACCAAAATCGAGAAAGCAATCTGACCTACAAGCGGCACGGTCTGGCGCGAGAATCGGTCGCGACCTAAAGCTACTTGTTCAGTTATTTCCAGGTCATAACATCACCAAGACCAAAGAATGAGGTTGCGACCAAGAAAATGTGGTTGAGACAAAATAAATTATTCAAGGCGGCTGAGAATTAAGTGACCTTGATACGAGATCGCGACGTGGATCTATTGATGAGAGACACGAAGTGTTTGAAGTAGTTTGCAACTACAATAGAGTTGGAGAATCAAGGAGAGGTCGCAACCTACTATCGGGTCGCTGACGAGAGCACGAGGCGGGCCAAGCGAGAGTCAGTCGAGTGAAGTTACAACCACTTTGTTATTCAAGGACCCTAAGGGAAGTCGCTACCACTCACTGAGGTCGCGACATATAGAGAGACTGAGCACTACAAAGCCAGGTCGCAATCTAATATTGCGGTCGCAACAAGAAACCTCGCCAACGAAGTCCTTGCCAAGTAAATGGAAGTTGTGAGCACTTAATCAGTCAAGAACCTCAAAGGAGGTCGCGACCTGAATACCTGTGAGCATCGACATCAGATTTCGCAACTATGTTTAAAACAAAGCTGGGACAACTTTGGAGCAGGAAAAGAAATAAGCATGAAGTTATGACGAAAATGTTTGAGATCAGTGAGTCTAAATTAAGAGAAAGCTGAGTTTGGCTGGAATTTGGATCTATGAAATAGGTTTAAAAACAGAGCTATCAGCGATCCATGTTCAGATTATTGAATTAAATGACTTCAAGTCCTGAACTCATCGAGCAGGAGGGCCGGAGGTGCTGCTTTGAAAAGAGAATCATGACTTTGAGATTGGCGGGTAGAAACAGGAAATCTTGATTATGACTTCAAGTGAGATCAGGCATGATCTGTTGGGAGAAAGGAAACCACAGAGCTCATAACCTAAGGTGATGTGACTAAAGGGAGGTTGAAACTTCAGCGGGGTGTGACTGATCAGATGAGGGAGCGACAATCAGATTGCAGCGTGGATTCAGGATTGAACATCGATTGCAGAGTAAGGCAAAGAGATTGTGAACTGAGTGGTGTAACACCTAAGTATCATGGCTGCCGAAAAGCACAGTGGCGGAAGAAACACAGTCGCAGCTGACCCGGGCGAAGAAGGGATCCGGTCGCGAACATCAGCTTGAAAGTCGCGACCTAAGACTGTGACTCTGGGGCTTTTCTTTGAGGAATTCCACCTAGAGTTTTTTGCATCCGGCCCAATTTCTTTTGATAGTTATAAATAGACAGTGTTAGAATAGTAAAATAGCTTCCGTCTTCACTACCCAAAAAAAAGGGAAAGAAGAGGAACTTAGTGTATAGTTTAGAGTAGATTTTTTTTCTTTATTTTTATTTTTATTTTTCTTTCTTACTAAATTCTTTTACGGATGAATCACGCTAAGCGTGTAAAAAGCGATTTGAACTAGATTTTGTTTCTGATAGCAAAATTACTACGAAAATTTATGAAATCTAGACAAATTTAAAATTCACTTCTTCGCAAGGATTCATTACGTCTGATGGATGTACTTGCTCCCGGTACTCCATTGTTAATTGTAATACGATGGTGGAACGGCTTCTGGCAGATTTGACATATAGTTAGTTACAGTCTTTTCTGCAAAAATCTGGAGAGAATTATCTGGGTTGGGATTTACTTACTTGGTGTTGTTTTTGAATCGATAAGTTCCCAATGGTAATATCGAATACCAGTTGAGGGAGTATATCTTGCTCTGATTTCCAGGATGCCCTTTGCGTGACATAGAGTTGGAGATTCCTGAGAGCTGAGAATATTCACTTATGGGTATGTTAGACTACCATTATTGAGCTAGAGAATACGAAGGTTCATTTTAATAAATCCCCGTTCGCTATTAATTGAGGTTGGAGAGAGTATTTAATAATATAAATGTCCAGGAGAGTTCACCTCAATCTAAGAGAGCTTCAACCTGTGTTAAAGCGAGATCTAATCAAGGGAAGGGAAGAACCAATAGATTTAGAGGATGAGCCATCAATTAAGTGGTAGAAATTTTACAAGAATCCTGAGAAGGAAAGCAAAAGATCTGTAGTCATCAAGAATTGTGTATGAAGTATTGAGAAAGAAAAATGCCCAGATCTTGCAAGAAGATCATAAATACAAGTAGCTGGTTTGATCTTGACTTCGAGAGAAGTAAGGGCTTCCAACCAGTGAATTTGGAGAAATCCAACTGCAAAATTTAGGCAATCTTGGACAAATCCAAATCCATCGGTAAAATTAGAGCAATGTATTTTAGTGTAGAAATTGACTGTTTCATTGTATTTCTTTGATAGTTTTCATTTCTCACAGAAAAAATGATTTAGTCCGGTATTTCCTTTATCACTTATTTTTAGTCGTTTATTTTTGTTTTGTTTTAGTTCAACAGTTATTTACAGTATAGGAGTATTCTTTTCTAGATGAAACTTTCACTATCCCTTTTTAGTCCAAATAGCATAGAACTTAAGTAGTTGGGGTAGTTGATTTCCAATCCTTGTCAATCTCTGTGAGAATGATACCTGGACTTACATCCAGATTTACTACTTGTATGACATGTGCACTTGCAGTGCCATAAGCTAAAACCATTTAAAAAAAAAATCCTAAATACGAAAAATTTTTGTTAACCTAAATGAGTTTAATCAGGAGTCGACACTGTTTGTAAGAGAAGTGTAAGGCTCTTATGACATATTAACTTTTGAGAAGAAGGTTTAGTCTATAAAAAGACGAGAACATCTACGATGACATAGAGATCTTCGCTGCTGCGTACCCGAAAGTGGAAAAAGGGCGACGTAGCGGCGTAGGGTTCTCCGCCGCTACGTACTAGAAAGTTATGCAGCAAAAATTTTATGTTTGCTACGCAATGGCATAGAGTTCTACGCTGCTGCGTACCCGAAAGTATGAAACAAGTTTGTTTCTTTTTTTTTTTTTTTTTTTTTTAAACACGAATTTGGCCCTCTAACATGTAAATCCCTTAGTGACTGTGCTTTCACACCCTTTGGTATCCCTGAAAAACTCACAAACACATTAAAAACAAACAATAGTAGGAAGTCCAAGCGAAAGTGTACCGAAAAAGCAATTGAGACCGAGAATAGTGCTAGTGCAAAGGAGGGGATCTCATATGCGCCAGGTTTTATACCACAAGAGCGCTATGTTTAACGTCGTTAGCTCGACATTCCTACAGCGTACAAAATTTAGAGTGGAAAAAATAACTATTAGTGACCTTCCGCACCCTTACGGTCCTTCTCCAAGTGTGCTCAGGATGGTGTCTTGTCTTCCTACATGGAATTCTCCTCTAAAATATGGTTTCAATCTTTGGGCATTGACTTTGAACTGTCCCTTCTCTAGATGCATTATCTCAACACCTCCATAGGGAAATACTTGAACTACTATGAATAGACCCGGCCATTTTGACTTCAACTTGCTAGGGAAGAGTTTCAGCCTAGAATTGAACAACAAGACTTGTTGACCCGGCTCAAACTCTTTCCTTATAATATGTTTGTCATGCCAAGCTTTCATCTTCTCCTTATAGATTCGAGCGTTCTCATAGGCCTCATAGCGGAATTCATCTAATTCACTTGGTTGTAGCATCTGCTTCTCGTCGGCTTCCTTACTATCCATGTTCGGAAGCCTAGTTGCCCAGTATGCTTTATGTTCTAATTCCACTGGAAAATGGGAGGCTTTCCATATTAATCGAATGAGTGACATACCCGATAGGGTTTTAAATGTTGTCTGTATGCTGAAGTGCATCATCAATCTTCTTTAACCGATCCTTTTAGCCAGACTATTCCTTTGTTTTCTCCATATGAACTTCTTGATTTTGACGCACCGGCTGTCCATTTGCCTGTAGGTGGTAGCGGTGATTCGGTACGCACCTATGTTTTGCAGAGACTATCAACCAGCTTGTTGTAGAAGTGAGTACCACCATCCGTGATCAATGCTCGTGGAGTGCCGAACCGTGTAAATATGTGGCTGCAAAGGAACTTGACTACCACATTGGCATTATTTGTGCGTGTCGATATTGCCTCTACCCATTTGGAGACGTAATCCATAGGAAGGAGAATACGTTCTTGGAATGAAATGGACACATGAAGTCCATCCCCCATAAAGTGAAAATAACTCAACCCTCTGAGTGTGTGCATGGGTGGTTCATCCCGTTTGGAAATGCCGCCCATTCTTTGGCACTTATCACAGGTAGATACAAATTGGTGCGCATCTTTGAACAAGCTAGGCTAGTAGAAACCTAATTGTAGAACCTTTGTTGTTGTCCTCTGGCCTCCAAAGTGTCCCCTACATGATAAGGTGTGGCAGTGAGTTAGAATACTACCCATTTCATCTTCCGGTACACACCGCATTATCACTTGATCCGCACAATGTTTGTACAAAATAGGCTCTTCCCAGTAGTAGTGCTTCAAGTGTGCCAAGAACCTCTTCTTTTGCTGGTAGCTAAAATCGAGCGGGGTAACCTTGGCCACTAGGTAATTCACATAATCGGAAAACCATGGAACGGTCTTTGTGTCTCCAATTACTAAAAGCTGCTCATCTGGGAAATCATCATTAACCTGTACCTCATTTCTAGGCCCTTCCAATCTTGACAGATGTCTGCAACTAGGTTCTCTGTTCCCTTCTTGTCGCCAATTTCCAGTCAATTCCCACTTAATAGAACACCCACCGTATTAGTCTCGAGTTTTGCATCCTTTTAGTCATTAGGTACTTAATGTTGCAGGAGTGATCGATATGCCTTTATTACCTTTGTTGCCAATCAGTAGACTAAATTTATCAAAGCCCAGTAATGGCTAGTAGCTCCTTGTCCCGGTGGTGGCATAGTTAGGTTAAGGCATCGATGAATGCGGCTGGCATAATTGAATCACCTAGAATATCTTATCTTTTCTACCTAACCTTTGCTCGTCGCATGAATCCAGCAGCGAAATCGCACATTAGCTGAAACGGGAGGTCCAATCACAGTGCTACACAACTATGAGGGCTGATACCAATTTATCTTTCAGGATTGAAAAAGCTTGCACACACTCCTCATCAAAATCAAATGGTGTCCCTTGAACTAACAAACTAGACAAGGGCTTTGCAATCCTAGAGAAATCCTTTATGAACCGCCTATAGAACCCTGTGTGTCCTAAAAAGCTTCTTATGCCCTTTACTGATGATTGTGGGGGTATTTTCTCTATTGCCTCAATCTTAGTTTTGTTGACCTCTATTCCTATTGAAATACGTGCAGTATTATGCCTTCACCATAAGGCACTTCTGCGGTCGGCACAAGATTGGATGCTCTTCACGTGAACAAGCACTTGAGCCTCGAGTTTTCCAAAACAATTGTCAAGGAGTTCCCAATGCGAAAAGTTGTCTATAGATACCTCAATTGTCTTTCAACCATATCACGAGAATATGGCCATCCTTCTTATTTGAAATGCTGGTGCATTGCACGACAAAGGCGTTGCCTAAATGCAAATGTACCATAAGGGCAAGTAAAGGTCGTCTTCTCTTGATCCTTCGGGGCTATAGCAATCTGATTGTATTCGGAATACCCATCTAAGAAACAGTAATATTCATGCCCTGCCAGCCTATCTAACATCTGATCCAAAAATGGCAGTGGAAAATGGTCTTTTCGAGTAGCCTTATTCAATTTCCGGTAGTCAATGCAAATTCTCCAACCTGTGACTGTTCTATAAGGTAGCAGTATATTATTCTCTATCTTTATCACTATTGTTCCTCCCTTTTTCGACATAACTTGTACCGAACTTACCCATGCACTGTCAGAAATAAGATAAATTACCCTAGCATCTAGCCACTTCAGTACTTCCTTGCGGACTACTTGCTCATGGTTGGATTGATCTCATATGCTTGGTAAAGGCTTATGACCGTCTTACAGCGGGGATCACGTGCGTACACATAGAAGAGCGAATCCTTTAAATCGACCGGAGACCAACCAAGTGCATCCTTGTGATCCTAAGTACTCTCAGCCAACTTATCTTCTTACGCTCTTGTCGGGGAGGAATTTGAAATAATCACTGGTAAGGTGGAGGGGTCCCCAAGATAGGCATACCTCAAATGGCTGGGTAGTGGCTTTTGTTCCATCTTAGGTGGTTGTTTGAAGGATAGCACTGACGTTTGAGCAATTTCCCCTAGGGGTTCGTAGTATTTCCTTCTATTAGGCTGGAAGGAGTATATCCATTTCACATACTCCTTGACCTCTTCTCCTAGGTCTTCTAATTCACTCTGTACCAGGCTAGTCTCCAAAGGGTCAGTGGGACCACTATGGCTAGACACTATAGCCACCATGGTCTCTATCATGAAGCATGTGTTACTCTTTGTCAGGTGTCTCACAACCTCAAAGACATTGAACTTGACCTCGTCATCCTGTACCCTCAATTTCAACTCCCCTGTTGCGCCCGATCATTGCTCTGATGGCGAGAAAGGGTCTGATATTATGGGTATTTATTTATCTTCTTCCATGACTAGAACGATGAAATCATCCGAGAAGATAAACTTGCCTACCTTTACGAGCGTCCTCACATCAACCACCCCTTTACTCTCCACCAGAGATGTTTTGATGGCTTTGTGCTGGCCCGGAGTGTATTTGTGGGATTGGACAAGCTTCACCTAATCCCAGTTTTCGAAATATGGATAACAGCATGAGATTTATACTAGCTCCCAAGTCACACAAGGCCCTCTCAAAGATGGAGTTCCCGATGGTACAAGGAATAGTAAAACTACCTAGGTCTTTTAGCTACTATGGAAGTTTCCTCTGAAGGATGGCACTACATTCCTCAGTAAGATTCACTGTCTCGAAATTCGGCAGTCTTCTTTTCTTTGACAATATATCCTTCATGAATTTTACATAACTGGGCATCTGTTCTAACGCGTCAGCAAATGGAATGTTAATATGCAGTTTCTTGAACACATCAATTAACTTTGTGAATTGCTTGTCCAATTTATTCTTCTTCAAGCGTTGAGGGTACAGAATTGGAACATTAGGTTCAGTCATGGTTGGTCGATCTTTAGCCTCGGTTTCTTCTTCTACAAACTTTTTCTCTTGGGGTTGTTCCCTTTCTATCTTGTCATTCTGACTGGTCTGGGTTACTTCCCTAGTTTCTACCTTTCTTATCACTGGTGGCGGCCCTGATACTGCTAATTCATTGCCACTTCTCAATGTGACAGCTTTAACATGTTCATTACCTTCTCGTCTCGGGTTCACCTCTGAGTTGCTAGGTAATGATCCATGCTACCTCTTAGTCAACAATGTGGTCATTTGGCTTATTTTGCCTTTCCCGGGTTTCTAGAGTTGGGCCACCCGATTATGCGGTTAGGTGGATTGGTTACGCCATTCGCGGGCACAGTTTTGGAATGTGGCCTTCGTCTCATTCGCCGTGTATATAGGAGATCATCATATGAGCGAGGCTTCTTCGAATCCACTTTCTTCTCAGTGGTGGCTTGCTGGCTTGAGTGGTGGCATACTATTACGGTTATTCCTCGACCATAATTCTGGTTGCTACGATTGATACGTTTGCCTCTCTGACCCTAGCTTGATTCGATTACGGTACGTTCTAATATGTATTACCTCCATCACGTCCACAGTATTACTGATTCGTGATTCACATCTTGTTCTTGCTCTCTTATCATGCACTTACATTGACAATCCATAGTATTGTGTTATCCTCCACAAGACTCGCAGATCTCCCAAGTGTTATTCTAAATCGCATTCAATATACCTTGCTGCTTCTGTAGCTGTAGCTATTTAGTTAACTGTGCAACATGGTTTACCAAATTACTGAGAACTTTTGTGTCTTCTCCCACTAAGGACTTTCTAGGTGCTGATCTATCTCGACGCCACTAATTATAATTAGTGAAGTTTGTATCCTCAATATCTCGTAAAAGCGATGCTGTAGTTTTTCATCAAAGGCACCTCTGCTAAGGCATCAATGATTGTCTAGTTGAATCGCTTAAGCCATTATAAACGTGTGCACTGCGTCTACCTAGTCGACACATGGTGTGAGGCATCTCCTCAGTAGCTCATGAAATCTCTCCCAGGCCTCGGCTAAGTTCTCCCCCTCGAATTGTCTGAATATGTTAATTTCTTACACCAGCTGTGCGATCTTTGCTGGTGGGAAAAATTTGATCATAAATTTCTACACTACGTCATTCCATGAGGTAATGGAATCCGATGGTTGGCTAGTCAACCAATGCTTAACTCGGTCGCTAAGTGATAGTGGGAATAGACGCAATTTGAGAGCTTCTTCTGTTACTCCATTATACTTGACTGTGTCGTAGACTTGAATAAAACTTGTCAAATGTGCATTCGGTTCTCACTAGGAAACCCATGAAACTGTATATTGTGGAGCATTTGCAGAGTTACTCCTTTAAGCTCAAAGTTGCTCACTTGAATGGGTGGTCATCGTATAGCTGATTGAACAACTGTAGGTGGTAAGGAGAACTCCTCAAGTAACATATGCCGATTATCAGGTTGTACAAACGATCGAGATTGGCACGATCTCTGTAATTTATCCGTCGATCCTTGTGATTCGTTCCTTTCTTGGAACTGTCCTTAAATCCTCTCTTGGTCTGCATGATTTCAAATTGGGTTGCGTATTAGCCTGCTGCGTGTCGATGTAATGTCCGTTATGGTACAGGATAGAATGGAAGTAATTCCCTGCGATCTTGTCTTTGCATGCACACTAAGTGCTTTCCTGAAATCACAAGAATGAAGTCAAGACCAAGTCACAGAACAGATGAAATAAGGCACAATACCTAAAACAAGGAATAATATAAAAAAAATGATTAATAACAAAAAAGAACTAAATAAACTAAAATTGATCCAAAGTACAATCTATGGCACTGTTGTCAATATCAACACTAAGCTTCTCCCCGGCAACGGCCCCAAAAACTTGACAGGCTGAAAGTGAGTGTGTGATAATTGGTAGACCCTTGCGCGCAAGTATACGTGTCGAGTTCAAGTAATGTAATGGCTAATCAAGTGTCGTTCCCATGAAGAGAAGCGTGTTAAGTAATGGTTTAGTGACCTACACAATATTTGGATCCAGTCTTATAGTGAATTATGAATAAATTAACTGAATTAAAGAAAGCCTAATCTTAAAATTTCGATTTAAGGTAATAACGAGAAACCTAGGGTTTTGCCTTCGCCTACCACACCTAATGGATTTTACCTAGATAGTACACTTATTTAATATTCCATATGATTTATGTTAGCGGGTTGATCGTGTCTACAAGTTATTCTCTCTCGAAATATAATTGCCTATCACCATGAGAAGTGGGGTGTATTGCATCACCTTGAGCCCACCGACTCAGAGATGCATGGTATGAAACTTAGTCTTTGCACTTGGAATCCAGCCAAGTGTTGCTTTACCTATCCCTCTGGTCATCATCTCTCGATGTGGAGACTCTAGCATTAGCATGCCATAATTGACCAAATAATAACATGTGATTAAATTCAGGAGTAAAACAATCATAGAAATTCATATCGATAATAAATAAACCACAATTAAAGTATTAATCCATAACGGTGCAGTTAGGGTTGGCAAAACCCTAGAGAGAAAAGTTAGTTCTTAGTGATTTTCATTACAGACTGAAATATTTCCAGCATCAAACGAATTAGGAAAAGAAATACAGGAGAGGCCATCTTCGTGATCTCCCAGAATCCGTCTTCGCTAAGCTCTCTCTATCCGTCTCTCCTTGTCTTCCGTCTGCCTCCAATCCCAACTTTTTGCCTCGAAATCGCTTCCTTTTTATACCTAGGAATCCGGGCCTATCAATGGCCCAAGAAATCAGAACTTTTCGTGCTCTCGTTTTGAATTGGGAGACATACGCTTTGCGCGGCGAAGAGTGCAGAGGTGATCATGGTGGCATTCGAGGTTCAACTGCCGGTGTGGCTCCTTGTGCTGCTTGGCTATGCCGCTAGCATGGGTCATCTACATTTGGCTGCGATACGAGGCAGTCAACTGGCTGCACTTCTTTGTTGCTTTCTCTGCTTTGGTTCTTTCTTCTATTGTTAGCTTCCTTTTTTATTCCAATATCCCCATGTTTTATGAAACTTTATAGTATAGGGGATTAGCGCAAATGAATGTGAATCATGCAATTGAGATATGAAAGCACATAGAAATTTTACTGAAATGTTTACATGATTCACTCCGATCAGGTGGGCCAGGGGGGGACGAGTAACCTCTAGGGGTTTCAGGCACATCATCCTCCAACATACATGGGAGGAGGGGACTCGATGGTTAGGACAGTCTTGGCCATTAGAAGATGAATGGCCCCTGCGAAGCATCGGGATATGGGTGTCACGCCGAGATCTGGTCCAGGCCGATTAGGCGGATCAGAATCGGGATTAGGGATGCGAGACCATATACTAGATTCTTTACCACAGTTTTTTAAAGAGTCGTCTGAATTTTTGTGGATATGGCCCACATCTTATATGAGAATCAAATATCATATACATATTAAAGAGCTACCACCCAGGGTGGTGTCCATGAAATCTAGACACTTATAGCGAGTCCCATTTACAAATGAAGCTATGCTTTCACATTTACAAATCGAGGAACATGAACCATGTAGTGAACCCTTACAAGTGTGTTGGCCAATTTGTGTGGATGTTTGCGATATCTTCTCTGTACCTACACGGATTAAAAACCAGTGCTAAAAACTCCTTAGTAGGAAACATTTCTTATCTGAAACATAAATCTGGTCGCCGATGCAATTATCGAATATTTAGGCACATTCACATAATGAACTTATACAATTACTTAGGCTTATAGGACTTATACTTATTAGGACTTATACTTATCACATTAATCTTATACTTACTCGGGAATTACACTTATGGCGGACTTATCTTATTTGGATCTAACATGCTCATAGCACTTTGTTCTTATCAGGGTCTTATACTTATGAATGTCGGATCTTATACTTATAGCGAGACTTATTCTTATTCGGATCTTATACTTGTCGGATCTCCCGAGGACATATACTTGAACTACATCGGCGATACTTATCTCACGTAGGATACATATTTATACTTATGTTTGTATCAAACATATACTTATTTAGGTCTCCCAAATGACATACATATCGAACTATACTGATACTTGTCTCAGACTTATACTTATTCGATCTCCCATAGATTCTGAGAACCTATGCTTATCACAGTACTTAATCGGGTATGGGTATTTATATCTATCTCGGATCTCAAATGGGAGTTCTGAAGACTTATACTTATTCTACGGAGTTTACACTTGTTTGGGTACCCGAAGGTATCCGCGGTGCCGGGCATTATCTTTAGTTTGCGGAACTTGTCTTATACGGGATACCCAGTAAGTACTACTTGATCGATTCAATACCTTTCACGATGCCAACTTGTGTTGGTATCATATCCCAACAAGCCCTAGGTTAGTATATCTGCTCATGCGGGAGTGCTAGTGGAGTACTCTGGAGTTTATCATCCGAAGCTTATACGGAGGGTGCTGGGTACTCGAAGTGTCGGATACGAGGGTGCCGTAGGTGCCAGGAACTTATATTTATACGAGAGATGCTTTGTATCTTTGGCACTTGTACTACAAAGTCTATCCTTGTCTTCTGAATCTTCTACTTGTACTACGAGTTCATTCACGTATTTCGGATCTTATCACAGTATTCTGAGCATATACATGTATTTCGAGTTTTATACATGTATTCTGAGCATATACATGTATTCCGGATCTTATACATGTATTTAGGATCTTATACTATCTTGAGTATATACTTGTCTTCTGAACTTATCTTGGTCTTCTGGAACTTATTATTGTCTTACGAGGATCTTATTCTTGTGCGAGTACACGTAGATGCGATAAGTCGGAACGGTGCGAGGATCATCTCACGTCTGGTCGGATCACTTTAGCTTCTCTGAATCTGGACATTAGTCTTTCGTAAGTACAGATCATAGATTCATTATACGGAGAAATTGCCCATAGGTCTGGCCGGATTTATCTTATTTTCTAGGAACTTATACTTATTTTTCGTCTGAGAGTGCGAGTGGGTTTTCTGAATTACTCGGATGCGGGAGTGCAGAGTAGATTTTCTCCCGAGACCTCTTATTTGGTGATACGGGAGTACCGTAGGTACTACTGGACTTAATCGGATACGGGGGTACCCATGGGTACTCACGAGGACGAGATCTGAGGAATGCGTTCGGATCTTTCTACTTTATTCTTTAGTCGGTGTCTTATCATATGCCGTCGACTACTAGACCCGATCGCAAGAAATGGTAGGACGCGTTACAATAAGTGCCCGAAGGTACGATACGATGCTTGGTGCGTAGCACCATGCGGGGCGTGCACGCCTGCGACGGGAGTGTCGTAGCACCGGCGGGAGTGCGAAAACGCCGTCCCGAGGAGTGCTAAGCACCAAAGGGCGTCCGCTCATTTCACTATTTTCAGTCTAGGTAGTCGTATTGTCCTGTCTTTCAAGATAACGCTTTCTTAATCGTGCAGCCCGGTGATCATGACATATTGTTTTTCATGTTCATGTTCATGTTTGATTCGTTTTTCAAGTTTCATATCATATTGGTTCATGCCTATTCCATATGGCATTCGGATACTTATGCGATATGATGCCTATCCACACATCATTCATGTATTCTTGTCCTCGATGAATATTTCTTAGGAATTGGAATCAATCAATCGGATCATCAAGTTATGGCATTTCATGCCAAGTAGTCGGTTACCGATTTTACCCGGAATGTTTGCAATATTCATTTTTCCAGTGCCAATACCAGTATTTGTGGCTGTTTATTTGTCTCACTTTAAAGTTAAGGTGATAAGGGTTCCTCCAACTGGAATCACCCAGTCGAACACGAGCTCAAGATACGTCGAGCTTGGCTCGATTCTTCTATGATCAAGGCGATGCAGGAATTGGCTTGCACATGGCCCTTTGAGTGAATTTTAGGACTCTTTAGAGTCAGAGATTTGACGATGCACATTTATAGGTTTGGTTCCTCGTGAAATTATTTTAACCAGCGACTTGAAAGCAGCTGAATCGGATCAGGTAAGTTATGGTCGAGAATACAAGCGAGGTGAAACAGGAAAAACAAGAACGAGTCTTAGGTATGTCTAACATGCCGGTACATGTTATTAAAATGACCAGAACCTAACAAAATACCGGTACATGTTCAAGGTGTACCAGTACATGTCACCAAAAATTGCCCAGAATGTGTATTTTCTCCCATTTTTCATGCACTTTCATCCATGGATCACTCCTATCCTTCACTGCACATCAAAATCCATTTCCATATTTCTCTTATGGCCTCTTTTCTACTCAATTCCTCTTTCCAATACTTATCTTATTTCAAAAACATATCATAGAAATCCTTCAAAACAATTCTAATATGGGTCACATCCCATACATGATCCAAACATATAGAGAGTTGTTAGGGTTTGTTATAAACCTAACTCCATCCCATACAATTTAACCATGTAATTCAACCTAAAGGGGATTCCATACTTATCTTGTTCCTTGTGGGTTTTACCAACCTTAATTTCCAATAAATCTAGGTTAGGATGCAATTCTATCAAAACCCTAGATTTGGAGACAAGCTATGAATCATACAAAGCCTTAAAATTCTATAGATCCATACAATTCCATGATCAAAGTTAGTTTCCATACAAAAATCCAAAGTTCCATACTCAAAGTAGTTTCCATACCTTTTTGGCTTGGCTTTCCTCTTCTCTTCTCTTCTTCTTCTTCTCCCATTCTCTTCTCCCATACGGTTTTCCTCCTCCCAACATGAGACCAAATTTTGGTCTTTAAATCCCATGTTTGCTAAGGCCATGTTTAGCCCTCCAAAAACCCATTTTTGGGTTTATTTGCTTTATTTGCTTTTTGGCCCTCCAACTCTTGGCCATTTGTATTTCAATTTTCCTTTATTTCATTTTGGCCTCAAATCTTCTTAATCCATGTTTTTTATGCCCCTTTTTGGACAGTGCAATTTGTCCTTAAGTTTCTGTAACTTTCAGGTCTCTGTTCCATGTTTCGTATTTAACTCACGAAACATTCAAATTACGCTTACAAAATACCCTAAACATGTTGAAATCTGCTAGGGTATATTTTGGGGTGTTACAATGGGTGCTAGTACTAAGAGGAAGAGTAGATGACATAAGGAGCATCCAGGATATGGCTACTAGTACTAAGACGAAAGAGAATCAATCTTCTTCTAATTTGGGAAGGAAGCAGAAGACTTCTATTCCACAAGGATTTCAAGGACGGGGCGACGGCTATCAAGGCTAAGGTCGAGTCGAGGCTTCTAGCTAGACAGGGCAGATGACATGCTATCATTGTCATCAGCCTGGGCACATGAGAAGGGATTGTCCATAGAGGCAAGGATCTTGGAATTATGGGACATCATAGTTCCAATCATCAATGGGACATGCACGGACACAGTTTGTTCCTCCTTATCCCAGCATGGGCCAAGGAAACCGATGTCAGTCCCAGGGTGTTGCACAAGCACCTACTATTGAGCTGATGGGCCAGGGCATGGGTCGGGATCGAGGCCAAGACTTCCAGGCCAATCCTTTAGGGACCCAGGGGCATGTCTACATTGTGGTACCACATACTGAGCTTGCAGATCAGTCTGATATATAAGGTACGTTTCGACTCTCACACTTCTTTATAAGAGTGTTGTTTAAATTCGGGTGCATCATATTCATGTTTATTGTTGCATAATGTGAGAAAAGTTTGGGCTTAGAGGTTGAAACCTTGGAAAAGTTGTTGTATGTGAGTTCTCCCCTAGGGATTAGGGTGAGGATTGATCAAATATGTCGGGATTGTGAGTTAGAGATCTCAGGGATTCTGCACACGGTGGACCTTCAGGTGATGGACATATCGGATTTTGATGTCATTTTTAGCATGGATTGGTTGACGGCACACTAAGTTGTCATTGATTATGATAGTAGGAGGATTATTGCTTACACACGAGATGGTATTCGTGTGATTTTTCAGGGGAATAAACATGATGCTTTACCCCAGACCATGCACGACTCCAGATGGAGTGGAAAGTTGATGGGTTAGCTAGCATGCCTTACCCTAAAGGATGAGGTAAGACAAGATTTGAGTCTACCTAGAGTGGTTTGTGAGTATGAGGATGTCTTTCAGGATGAGCTACCGGGATTACCTCCACACAAGGATGTGGACTTTGTTATTGAGTTACACCTTGGTACGTCACCCATTTCTATGACTCCTTATAGGATGGCACCAGTTGAGTTGCAGGAGCTCAAGGTCCAACTGCAGGAATTGTTAGACAAGGGTTTTATTAGACCGAGCACTTCATCATGGGGCGCTCTGGTTTTGTTTGCTAAGAAGAAGGACAAGACTCTTCAACTGTGCATTGACTACTGACAGTTGAACAAGGTTACGATCAAGAATCGGTATCCCTTATCAAGGATTGATGATTTATTTGATCAGCTAAGAGGGGCACGAGTCTACTCTAAGATAGACCTTCGCACCGGTTACCATCAGTTGAGAGTTAGGGAGGCTGATATCCCTAAGACAATGTTTAGGACGTGGTATGGGCATTTCAGTTCACATTGATGCCCATTAGGTTGACGAATGCACCGGAAGCATTCATGGATCTCATGCATAGGGTATTTCAACCCTATTTGGATCAGTTTGCTGTGGTCTTTGTTAACGACATCTTTATCTACTCCTAGTCTGAGGAAGAGCATGAGGATCATTTATGGATTGTTCTTCAGGCACTCAAGGACCATTAATTGTATGCCAAGTTCAGTAAGTGCGAGTTTTGGCTTATTGAGGTGAGATTCTTTGGGCACATAGTATCAGCTTCATGTGTGTCAGTAGACCATGAGAAGGTTGAGGTTGTTATGAGTTGGGAGAGGCTAAAGTAAGTCTTCGAGATACCTAGTTTCTTAGGATTGGCGGGGTACTACAGGAGGTTCATTAAAGTTTCTCCGGCTAAGCGGTACCTATAGTGAGATTGACCGGAAAGAGGTCGAGTTTGAATGGAATGACTTTGTGTGAGAAGGCATTCGGGGTTGAAGGAGGCTTACTACGGGTTCCTATCTTGATAGTCGGGCGAGGGACGAGAGGTACCACCGAGTGTATTGTGATGCCTCTAGGGACGATCTGGGATGTGTCTTGATGTAGTCCAAGAGGGTTGCAGCTTATGGTTCCAGACAACTAAAGAATCATGAACAGAATTATCCTACACATGATATGGGGTTGGCAGCCATTGTCTTTGCCTTAAAGATTTGGCACCACTACTTGTATGGTGAGCAATTTGAGGTATTTTTAGACCACAAGAGTTTGAAGTATATTTTCACACAGCCGGACCTCGACATGAGGAAACGCAGATGGATGGAGTATCTAGAGGACTATGATCTCACTTTGCATTACCATCCTGGTAAGGAAAATATAGTGGCTAATTAACTCAATTGGGAGTCAAGAGGAGTACTAGGTAGTGTAGTTTCTCGAGAGTGGCAGATGCTCGAGACCGTGGGATAGTTTAACCTATAGTACAGTGATCAGGCTCAGGGAGCACTAGGGAGTTTGGTAGCTATACCATCCCTACTGAACAGGGAAATCAAGCCCCAGGGGCAGGACGCGGAGATATTATCTATCAGGGTTAGGTACAGTCAAGTACCGGTGACGAAGGCTAGGCCATTAACACATATAGTAGTCTTCGTTATAGGGGATCAGTCGTAGTTCCCTAGTTGACCGATCTGAGAGAGGAGATCCCCTGGAGTTCCACTACTCTCGATTATCTGTGCATCCAGGTGGCACGAAGATGTATCGTGATTTTCATTGCTAGTATTACTGGAGCGGAATGAAGCGACACGTTGGGGATTTTGTTCGACGGCGTCTCACATGTCAACACGTAAAAGCCGAGCACCAGAAGCCAATAAGGCTACTCCATCCTCTGGAGGTAGCAGAGTGGAAGTGGGAGCATGTCATGATGGATTTTGTGAGCCCCTTACCACAGACACAGCGGAGGCATGATGTCGTATGGGTTATAGTGGACCAACTTACTAAGTTGGCACACTTTCTAGCGGTGAGAATGACCTTCACACTGGAGGAATTCTACCGATTGTATATTTGTGAGATTGTCCAGTTACATGGAGTGCCAATCTCTATCATATCGGACAAGGATCCCAGATTTTGGCACACTTTTGGAAGAGTTTCTAGAAGGCCATGGGGACATAGTGGATGATGAGGGTTTATATGGGAGGTCATGTCGATCCCCAATTTTTTGGACAGAGGTAGGAGAGATTTCCATCACTAGTCTGGATATGATTAGAGACACCTCGAAGAAAGTGGGTTTGATACAGAAGCGTCTTCTTACGGCTCAAAGCCGGTAGAAGAGCTATGTCGACATACGACATTGACCTCTAGAGTTTGAGGTGGGTGATCACGTCTTCTTGAAGGTGATGCCTAAGAGAGAAGTGATCAAATTCGACAAGCAAGGGAGGCTAGCGTCGAGGTATATTGGGCCCTTCGAGGTACTTGAGAGGGTGGGCACAATTGCATATCGGTTGACACTACCACCAAGTTTATCAGGTGTCCATGACGTGTTCCATGTCTCCATACTCCGGAAGTATACTCTAGATCCAGCTCATGTAGTAGATTGGGAAGGGATTATCGTTGATACAGATGGAACCTTCGAGGAGGGACCAGCACATATCTTGGATAGCGGGATCGAGTTTTTGCGGCCAGGCCAGGTGAGGCTAGTGAAGTGTTATTGGCAACAGGAGTGGAGGAGACAATTTGGGAATGAGAGGACATGATGCAAGCCACGTATCCTTTCCTATTTGAGGATGGAGGTGCGCTATTTAATATTGGAAGTCTAATATTGAAACTACAATAACTATTTCATATGCATGTGTTTGTGTGTGCTAGTGTGTGTGAATTTCGGGAACAAAATTCTTTTAAGGGGGGAAGAATGTAAAACCCGGGAAAAATTCAATTTTTTTGAAAAATAGTAAAATGGTAATTTTGGTTGAAAATCGAAAATTTTCTAAATCTCGAAAGACGAAACACACTTCACCGTTGAACTCTTCTCGCGAAATCTAGTTAACCCGTCGAATTTCATCGAATTCCGAGACATTCGAAATTTCATGTTTTTCGAGGCATCAGGTGTTGGGTGACACATGGCATGACATGTGATGCAATTATGTGAATGGCTTACATTAAGCCAAATGTCAAATGAAGGAAATAATGGGAAAGATAAATTTAAAAAAAAAAGAATTAAGAAAAAATGGAAAAAAGGATAAAAAATTAAAAATTAAAAATATAAAAAAAAAAGTCAAAAAGGGAAGGGGAGGAACATATGGGAGAGAAGGAGAGAGAGAAAAAAAAAATTTTCTTCGCTTCTCTCTAAGATCTACAGAAATCGGACCGTAGGTTTCGTCGAGACGGCTTAAAAGTTGATCCACAAATTGCAAGCTATGCGTGGGTACCAAAATCTTGGAGTTTCGTCAAACTCCACGAGGTAGGGAATTTTCCTACTTGGGTTATTTCGAGCCTAAAGGTCATTTAATGCCTTAGGGTTTTCTTAGAGGCCGTAAATTTCAGTCCCAAATTTTTGGGGCGGAGTGTAAAATTTTTAATTTGTTTTGAGACTGACCACGGCCAGATTTTCGAGTGTTTTTCGAGGCGGAGTCTGAGCTGGAGTTCAGTTTGGTTTTAATCCGAGGCCCGATCTTCGGGTTTGTGTGGTGTGTTTGGTATCCACGATGGTGGTGACGAACCATGAAGGACAGAGGTGCCTGTTTATGTGGAGTTAATATTTGGGCCATTTTGTGTGTAATTTTTGGAAATAAAAAAGAGCATGCTGTTGTGTGTAAAAATCATGTTAATATGTGCTTGTGTGATGTATTAACATGGAAATTGTGATGAATGAACATTATATGTAGGAAATATAATTATCCGAAATTTATAAATGTTGCATGTAGCTCTTATTAGGCATGTACCATGGCAGCTGTATGAAATGGCATATCATTTCCTTATGCACAAGGTTTATCCAACATATTGGGCGTGTGTGCATGGTATGGTCATCCATCATCAGTGTTGATGAATGGGTAATGAGCTCATACTTTGGCCGACATCCAATAAATGACTCATGGTTCAAATCATAAAGTGAAATATAATTAATGTGTGTTGGGCGGAGAAGAGTACAATTAAATCCTCAGGGTGAAAAGCTTTGGAACATGGGGTGTAAGAAACCCGCGGTGTGATCGAAAAGTTCTTTATAGGTGTAAAGACCGGTGTGATCAGAAAAGTTACGTATGGGTGTAAGAGACCGCGACATAAAGCGAAAGGATTACATTTGCCCGAATAAGACCTGCGGTCATGGTTATCACATAGACTTGAGTTGTGTGATAGAATTAGCGGGATATTTCGGGATTAGTTGCCCATTGGCACTTGCATTGGGTACTGGTGAGTCAGTAAAGTCAAGGTATATGTGTGTCGTTGGTACTACCAGTGACGGTTGTCACACTTGGCATAGGCATGTGTAAGGGAGTCGGTGAATGACTCGGGATATGGGCATGAAGACATTCCATGCATGACATACGACATTTATGTAGACATTTTCACTTTGATGTGTATGGGTTGGTTTGATCATTATATGAGCACTTAGGTGGGGATTAACCCTTATAGAATATTATCACTACCAGGCATTGCTCACCCCGTCGCGGGAGCCCCTTTTTAGGTACAGGGAGTTTATAGGGAGACGACGCTCCGATGAGGCCGTGATCGTGGAGAAGGCTGACATGTGGCCTTGATAATACTTTTGTAAAAAGTATTTTATGTAAAAATAATTGTAATTAAATTCTTTTGGACTATTGTATAAATAGTCAGGTATGTAATTATGGTAAGAGGGCTATGATCGAACTCTTATGGACCTTAATTAAGCGTTTTATTTTCATATTTTAGATTTAAATGTGAATGAATGGGTCCCGGTAAAGAGATGTATATATTGGGAATATGGACAGATGGACTATGTGGGGTTAATACTACTTCTACTGAGACCCTGGATGGACTATGATTATACTGTTACAAAGGAGGCTCTGCCCGATTTTTTTTGAAAATATGGATCTCGATAAATGGGACACAACAGTGCGGTATCGAGTCACCCGAAATCCACAGGAATTCCGGGGGGTTGACAGGTTGTCAACGGGACCCCCGAATTTGGGGCGTCACAATAACCTTTTCTAAGGGTAGTGTGCAAATGCTCAGGAGAGATTCGCATATACACTAGTGAAATCGCCATCTTCAAGATGAAATTGATCATTGATTAATTGGGTTAGGAGGTTCAGACATGATTATTTAGGTGAAATCTATGCCCTAAGGCTTTTTAGTCTTAATTGAGTCGTTGTAATTTAGGATTTGCATGCTAGTTAGTGTTCTTTTGAGTCTTTTACAAATCTTCCACCATCCAAATAGAACCTAAGCTAGATTAGAGTCGGTAGTTAGTAACCTAATTCTTCGTCGGACGATACTCTTACTTTTTACACTATATTACTTAAGGCGATGTGTGCACTTGCGCACATAGGCATATTATTTTATATACACACATTCTCACCCATTAGAGATCTGCTACTGCAATTTCTTCCAAATTCACCTCCTAGCAGTAAGTTCTAATGGAAATCTTTCTCCTTTAACTTTCTTCCTTGAGTAATTCTTCATACTCTATTACCTTAGCAGCAAGCTCATAAAAGTCTTTAAACTCCATACCTTGAAATTTCTTCCTTAGCTCTATATCAAGTCCCCTTTGGGCCATCTTCACGTACTTTGTTTTTAGGATATGGAGTTTGCATCTATTCCTCATTCTTTTGAAAAGAGTACTAAATGACTCTGCTGATTCTCTACCCCTTTGAGTTACCCTTGATAATTCTGATATGCAAATCTTATGTTTAGCTCTGAAGAATTGTGTTTGGCCCTATTTCTCCATTTACTACGAACTCATAATAGAATTCCTTGGCAATGTTGCATACCAAGTAAAAGCAATTCTTGTTAGTGAGTTAGGATATAACCTGAGTTTGAGATAGGGGAAATACTCATAGTTGGCCAATTCCCCACATTGTACTATAAATCTAGCACGTGCTCCAAGGTAGACTATCCATATTCTCCAGAGAATAAAGAGAATTCAGGAATTCTATACCCCCTTGGGTAAGGATTCTCTCTATCTATTGCCTCTGGATATGGCTTATAGAATTCTAAGCAGCCAACTTATTTAAGGCCAGGCCCGTATGGTTCATGTACCACTTCCCTTATTGCCTCTAAGTCTGGTGGTGGGCGTGGCTGCATAAAAGGCTGGGGGATTTTCTACCCTCTATTAATACGTACCCTTGAGGGTATTGAATAGTGCTGCCCCCTAAAAATTCATAGGGTGCTGTCCCCCAAGCTCATTAGACAGTTGACTTGTAAGTCGAGAAGTTACTTTTAGCCTATGTTGTCCACCAATATTTGATATTGCCTTTAAGATAGTCCTTTGTGAATGAAATTGTTCTTCTCCCTCTACCGCAATGGCCTTAGCTCGCTTGGATGTTGTTTTGGCATGTTCGTCAATCATATATATCACAACCTGTGCATACTCAAACATGGCATTAGTTTTCTCAGCCAAAATTTTGAGTTGTTTAGACTCAGCCTCCTCTTGAGCGACCATTCTTTCATAAAAACGTTCTCTAACCAATGCATTCAGTCTCTATAGATCGTTGATCATTACCTGAAACTCAGCAGTTGTAGGGACATGAGTATCTTTGATAGGTGTGAATCGTGTAGCATTTTCAATATGATTTTTATATGTTTCATGCAAATTCAATGCTAGATTCACACCATTATCTCCTAAGAAATCTCTAATCCCTCATTTGCTTATGTTTACAGGAATTGAGAGAAAATCAAGCAAAGAGATGGAAGAAACCAAAGTGAGAAGAATTTATTGGTCTACAGCTACGAGTTCGCCGCTATGAAATAGATGGTTCGTTGTTGTGAAGGAAGATGTTTGCTACAGCGAAGAGAATTATGAAAAAAAAAAATTACTAGCCTCGGCTTCGCCGTGGTGAAGCTATCCTTCGCCCCAACGAAGAAGTTCACCACAACAAAGACACCCTTCATCGCGGCGAAGGGAGCAAACATCAAATGAACAAACGTTGCTTCACCATGATAAAGAAGCCTTCGCCGTGGCAAAGAACTGCGGGCTAGAATATAAATATTCCCATTTTTAGCCCATCATTAACCCATTTTCCAAGGCCTATAAATACTATAATGATATCAATGATTATGGTTCGAACATTCACAAAGGGAGGCCCTCTTTTATGGTTCCTTTTATCTCTTGGAAGTTTTGTTCCATTTTAGGTTTAGATTTCTTTAGTTTTAGGTTTTTCTTTTATGAATAATCTGGTTTGTAATTGAATAGTTTTTGAAATACAATCTTTTAGAGTCCAGATTTCAGCTTGGATGCTTGGGATTGAAGTCATTTGTAGCTTAAACACTATTTTGTATTTCTATCTCTTCTTCTTTTTAATTTTCTGCAGTTTTATGTTTGTCGACAACATGAATTTGTGGTTTTTGATAGTTAAAATGCTAGGGTGAGCATTCTATAGGGTTGGTTATCGGATTTGGTGTTTGATTCCTCTAATCTTTAGTTTGGTCAGATGTTTTATGCTTGACTTGTTGTATTCAGTGTTAATACTCTGAATAATAAGGTTTCAGTTAATTGATATATGCTAAGAATCGGATCTTCGATCCTTTTACTAGGGTATCCTTGGTGACGCTTGGATTAAGCCCTAAAAACTAGTTCTGATTCTTTTAAGGCGTGAATCAATTAATCGGGATTCGAATTAACTTAGTTAAAGAAACTTAAGGAATTAGAAAGGTCCAGTACTAAGAGGATTTCACTAGGAGGGGACACCAAATGTATTAAGTGAGCATTGCAAAGACTTAAATGTGACCAATCCAAACTTAGTCCGGGTAGCTCTATTGCATGGACGTAATTGTGACCAATAGAGCTCTCGAAGAAAAATGCCTTCGAAAAGTATCACCCTATCGACCTAGATGGACGTAACTGTGAATAGGTGGATAGTGTAAGAAAATACAAAGGGGAACACGAGAGTGGGATCCTTTTACCGTATGCTTAGACCAATTCAAGTTACAATTCATTCAATCCCGACGTTATCTAGATGAATCCTTATATATCAATGAAGATAACCAACCCTAATGCCTCAATAAGAAGTTTTCTCTCAGTTTTATTCGATCACTTCGGTTTTCACAAATCAACTGTTGTTTTATTTAGTTTTGTTTTTATTAGTTTTAACAAATTCTCTTCAAACCCTTGAGTTGCTCAAATAGTGAATGACTTTAGTAGCCGAAGTACTTAATCCTCACTAAGAGCACACCTTCCTCGTGGAAACGATCTTGGTTCGTAATTGAAAACCATTTTATTACTTATGTGACCCGTGCACTTGCGGTTAGCAACAAGTTTTTAGCACCGTTGCCAAGGACCCAACGAGTCTTCGGTGATGTTGCCAACGACTTAACAATCATCATCATCTACATTACTTATGCCTGCTTCATGCCCGAATGGGCTATCTAATGCATATTCCTTTTGGAGAAAATCTGTTGTATTTCTCTCAAATTGTACCACTGTGGCTAAAATGAGTCCTTCATGTGTTGCTTTTGCAGCATAAGATACTGAGTCCTGAGACTCCAAAACGATTTTACTTCATAACTTTGGTAGTATCTTTAGCAAAGAATGGATCCATCGGGCAATGTTTCACAAAGATGTGTCCCACCAGATGTGCAAAAAACATGTTGTGGTGATTTTTGAATTTCACACAAACATACAAAATATAAGCATGTAGGCGTGCCATGAAATTAAAGTGTTTCCAAATTGAAATGGCTCATAAGATCAAACTTCTAATAAGACTATGTGTATTGCTTGGTTCCCTTGACAGTTCCCTAGAATCAAAGTAGAAAATGTCATACGAATGGAAATATTGTATGAATTAAATGTTGAAGAAAATGTTAGATTTCCCTTGGAAGGAAGGAAATAACAAATCTTTGAAAATTTGACAACGAATGAAACTTAGAAATAAAATGTTGGAATTGTTGAAGTAAACATTGAATTTCACTGTGAAAATAATACTATGCTTGAAAATTGATAGAAACTTGGAAATAGAATGCTAGAATTGCTAAAGAAATATTGGATTTCACTATGAAGGAATGAAATAACACTGTGCTAGGAAATTGACAAAACTTGGCTAAAACTAGGAAATAAAATGCTGAAATTGACTGATTGAAAAGTTAGGATTTGTTGAAGTATATTGACATTGAGTTGATTGATTTGTTGATTGGTTGACTCCTTAGTCTGTAAATAACTACCCCACCTTTCTGCCACTTCTGATAAAGTTTCGTTTAACTTCAAAAAATTTAAAACTTTCAGAAATACCTTGGACTTTTTCTACGGGCTTGTTCAAATGGATCTGGGCCCCTTTCTATCTGGACTTTCATTCATTGGCGTGGGCTTAGGCATAACTCAATACTGGATCAGGCCAAATTTTAATTTTTAGTCTGACGAGGGAACATTGGAAGGAAGTATAGGATAGAAAATCCAACCTAAAATAATATTTTATAAAAAATAAAAAATAAAAAATAAAAAAATAAAAAAACTTTTAAATAAGATATTTTAAAATTAATGAAAGTATTGTTTAATTTTATTAACTTTCAAATGAAATTCCAAACATTGTTTATTTTCAAGATGTAATAAAACTTAGTTGTAATAAAAACATATTTTCATATTCAATATTTCAAATCACTTCCGAACATACTGGTCATATTTTATCTTTTACATTTATTTTTAAAAGGTGATATTTATTAAAGAACAAAAAACAAATTTCTTTTTATTAAAGAACAAAAAAATAAGTTTTATATTTTTTTATAAAATGAAAGCCTTGAAATTCTTTTTTCGCGTGTTTTTTTTTTTTTGATAAAATTATTAAACAATGAGTTTTTTTTTAGATAAATTTTATGTTCATAGAATTTTAGTTAATTTAGTACGAATATTTACTAAGAACAAAAAAATTGATATTAACATATTCATAAAAGCCTAAATAATTTTGTAAATAAAAATAATTATTAATAAGTTTATATTAAAAATAAATTTTGTTTTAAAAAAAAAAATTTTATTGATTCAATACATTTCAAGAAATACATAATCAAGAATTCTAAAACCTTTAACAGGATGATGCAGTATTTAGGTTAAAGTAAAAATAAATGGCTCATGGCCTACAAATTTGGTAATCCAAAAATGTCTAGATTACAAGCTAAGATTTCATATTCATAGCATATTGACGAACAAGATTTGATATAATGATTGTGTTGGATCAAAACTTTGTCATCTGAAATGCCAACAAAGAAGCTGACCATGCTGACAAAACTGCGTCGCAACAAATTAAACGACAAAACTACTACTTGTCGCAACAAGTCGACGATAAAACACACCCGCAAGCGAGGTTGGCCAACTGACAACATGAAAGATAAATAGACGAGGAAAACCATGATCGATGTGGAAGAAACCACTTCTTTGAAAAAGAAAACTCAAAAATGAGGAAGAATGACGGAATTGGTGATTTTAGTAGAATGAGTTGACAATTTAGGCGGCCTTTAGGCTGGCCAGTCCAATCCGAAATTAGGGTTGGACTAGGCTCTAATTTTATTGGCCCGAAAAAACTGAGCCCAGGTGGCATTACTCGGTTGATCGGTCAGATTGATACGTATCTGGTCGGTAGGCCCAATGGTTTTAGGATAGCCAGGTGTCAAATTGAAAAAAAAAAAAATTTTGCCCCCCTTAATCCTTACTTGTTCTTCTATCTCACTATTCACTACATATCACTCTCTCTCTCTCAAATCACTCCCATTAAACCCTAGGTCCTACTCTCTCCATCATCCCAAATTTCCCACCCACTTCTACCTACCTAGGCACCTATCCATCTCCCTCTTCTTGACTTTGATATCCCCTTACCTAAGATCTCCCCTTGCTCCCTTCCTTCCCTTCTTCCTTTCTCTCCTCCTCTCTATTCTTCTTCTTCAATCTTAATTTCCTTCAGTTTTCATTCATAGTATGAGGATAGGAAAAAACTCACAATTTCTTCCTCTCTCCATTTTTCCTTGTTTATTCTTTCTTTTCTTTCTTACAATTTCTATTCTTTCCTTCCCTCACTGTCGTCGAAATACCAAACTTATGGTCGTCGCCCAGCACACATCAATCGATGAATACTTTTCAGGAGCTACTAAGAGAAGTCTCAACCATAGCTTGTGCAACAGTGACACTGGGCACAGCAGCCTCGACGCTGAGTGCCATGCTTGAGTCATGAATGAACCATGGTCACCTTTAGATTCCAAATGACACCAAAGGGTGATTCTAGTGATGCAAACATCCTCTAATAGCCCAAGGACTTCGCAAAAATCATTCAATAGTCCTTCTTAAAATTTCAGAATCGGTTCATAAAACAAAACCTATTTAGGAAATTATAATGCTCTATGAATTTATGCAAATAAAAGAATTGCTAACTCTAGCCAAGAATGACCAAAACATTACTCATCCTTTTTAATGAATAAGGGATTGAAAGAGAGAACATATATAAGGGCAACTAGGGTTTCTAGAGAGAAGAGACACTTAGTTAAAATAAATTTGAAATACATCTTTTAGAGTGTGGATTTCAGCTTCGATGCTTGGGATTGAAGTCATTTGCAGCTTAAACACTATTTTGTACTTCTATCTCTTCTCCTTCTTCATTTTCTACGGTTTTATGTTTGTTGACAACATGAATTTGTGGGTTTTGATAGCTAAAATGCTAGGGTGAACATTCTATAGGGTTGGTTATCAGATTTTGAGTTTAATTCCTCTAATCTTTAGTTTGGTTGGATGTTTTATGCTTAATTTGTTGTATTTGGTGTTAATACTCGAAATAATAAGATTTCGGTTAATTGATACATGCTACGAATCGAATCTTTGATCCTTTTACTAGGGTATCCTTGGTGACGCTTGGATTAAGCCCTAAAATCTAGTTTTGATTGTCTTAAGGCGTGAATCAATTAATCGGGATTCGAATTAACTTAGTTAAAGAGGCCTAGGGAATTAGAAAGATCTAGTACTAAGAGAATTTCACTAAAGAGGGGACACCAAATGTATTAAGTGAGGATTACAAGGACTTAAATGTGACCAATCCGAACTTAGTCCGGGTAGCTCTATTGTAAGGACATAATTGTGACCAATAGAGCTACTGGGGAAAAATGCCTTTGAAAAGTATCACCCTATCGACCTAGATGGACGTAACTGTGAATAGGTGGATAGTGCGAGAAAATACAAGGGGGAACACAAGAGTGGGATCCTTGTATCGCATCCTTAGACCAATTCAAGTTACAATTCATTCAATCCGGGCCTTATCTAGATGAATCCTTAGATATCAATGAAGATAACCAACCCTAATTCCTCTATAAGAAGTTTTCTCCCAATTTTATTCAATCACTCTGGTTTTCACAAATCAATTGTTGTTTTTATTTAGCTTTATTTTTATTAGTTTTAACAAATTCTCTTCAAACCCTTGGGTCTCTCAAATAGTGAACGACTTTAGTAGCCGAGGTATGTAATCCTCACTAAAACCACACCTTCCTCGTGGGAATGATCTTAGTTCATAATTGAAAACCATTTTATTACTTGTGCGACCCGTACACTTGCGGTTAGCAACAAGTTTTTAGAGTCGTTGCCAGGGACTCCACGAATCTTCAATGATGTTGCCAATGACTTAGCAATCATCATCATCTACATTACTTATGCCTGCTTCCTGACCAAATGGGCTATCTAATGCATATTCCTCTTAGAGTAAATCTGATGTATTTCTCTCAAATTGTTCAACTATGGCTTAAACAAGTCCTTCATGTGTTACTTCTGCAACATCAAATACTGAGTCCTGAGACTCCAAAACGATTTTACTTCAGAACTTTGGTGGTATCTTTAGCAAAGAATGGATCCATCGGGCGATGTTTCACAAAGATGTGTCCCATCGGACGTGCTAGAAACATGTTGTGGTGGTTTTTTAATTTCACACAAACATACAAAATACAAGATGCAAACATGCCAATAAAATCTGTAAAGTTGTTTCAACCTAAATCTTACTGTAGCATCAAACTTCTAATAAGACTATGCAAAGTATTCCTAGTCTTCGACACTCCCTATAATCAACGAAAATGTCATACATGGAAATATCAACAGATGAATTAAATGCTGAAGAAAATGTTAGATTTCCCTTGGAAGGAAGGAAATAACACGATGCTGAAATTTAACAGACTTGAATGATACTTAGAAATAAAATGTTGGGATTGTTGAAATAAACATTGGATTTCACTGTGAAAATAATACTATGCTTGAAAATTGATAGAAACTTGAATAGAACTTGGAAATATGATGTTGGAATTGCTAAAGAAATATTGGATTTACCAGAAGGACGAAATAACATCGTATCGGAAATTGACAAAACTTGACTAAAACTAAGAAATAAAATGCTGAAATTGACTTATTCAAAAGCTAGGATTTGTTGAAGTAGATTGACGTTGAGTTGATTGATTTGTTGATTGGTTGATTCCTTGGTCTATAAATAATTGTCCCACCTTCACATCTTATAAAGTTTTGTTTTACTTCAAAAAATTTAAAACTTTCAATAATACCCCTGGACTTTTGTTTCGGATTAAATGGATCGTGGCCCTTCTATCTCACCATTTTTCATTGGTTGGCTTAGATACAAAACCCAATACTGGATCAAGCCAAATTTTATTTTGGTGCAAACAGGAAGATTGGAAGGAAATTATAGGATAGAAAATCCAACCTAAAATAATATTTTATAAAATAAAACAAATTAACTTACAAACAGATATTTTAAATATTATTATTTTTAAAATTATAATGAAAGTATTGTTTAACTTTTATTAACTTTCAAATTAAATCTAAACATTTGTTTATTTTCAAGATGTAATAAAACTTAATCGTAATAAAACATTTTTTGATATTCAACAAATCACTTCCTATCATATATTTTCACTTTAAATTTATTTTTAAAAGTGATATTTATTAAAGAACAAAAAAAAAATTCTTTTTTATTAAAGAACAAAAAAATAAATTTTATATTTTTTATAAAATGAAAGCCTTGAAATTTTTCGAATGTGTATTTGATAAAATTATTAAACGATGAGTTTTTTTTTTTTTAAAGAAATTTTCTTATGTTTATAGAATTTTAGTTAATTTAGTACAAATATTTTTTAAGAACAAAAATCGATATTAACATATTGATGTTTCAAATAATTTTGTAAATAAAAATAATTATCAATAAGTTTATATTAAAAATAAATTTTGTTTTTAAAAAAAGATAAATTTATTGATTCAATACATTTGAAGAAATACATAATCAAGAATTTCTAAACCTTGTAGGACGAGACAAACCTTAAATTAATTTTCTAAAATGGTAAATGGTAATTGTTAAAATCGAATTTTTCTAGATCTCGACTTACAAAATGACTTCACCGTCTAATCGCCCTTAAATCTACTATCACGCCGATTTCATCGAATCTGGTGATACACTTTCACGCTGCGCAACGGCAGAACATGACACTTGCACAGCTACATTTTGAGTACTTCAGAAGTGCCACGGCTACGCGCACTAGTCAAACATGTACCTTATGGCACATGGGTGGACACATGGCATCATATCATTTGGTGAAAAATCTCAAAGTAGATGGATACATGGATATGTAATCCCAATGAGCCACTTAGAATTGGACATGCGGCATCGAGACGATAAGTCTCATTCCACCCGACTAAACTGGGCCGGGAGAGAGGTTATATAAGAGTGGCAAGTTATAAAAACCGTAGGAGAGAAAGAAGAGTGGGGATTTCAGAGAGAGGCTCTTACCTTCTCACTCCGATGATCCGGACATTAGCCTACCAGGCAGCAAGCATGGTGGGTAAAGTCAAGCCCCTCACCTATACAAGGTGGTACAAATTTAAGCAGGAGTTTCACATAACTCCGGAGGTAGGGTTTTCCTACTTGTTTATTTTCTGCCAGACTCACGAATTGGCATTGACATGATACGTTGAAACAGATTACGGTCCCAAAACTCGGACTAAATGCTAAATTAGACCCGTTTGAAAGTCCATGTACTGTCATACATTATAAGAATTGTGTGTTAAATTGTGGTTTTGGTGTTGTGAGGTCAAAATGGCACACCATTTCTACCCAAGGAAGTAACCGAGGTTGATGAGGGTCACCACACACCGTACGGATCATAAAATAGTCTCGACTTTCAGAGTCGGACCGAAAAATGTCCAAGGCGTGTTATTCAGAGACAAAATTTTCTTAAAATGAATGGCTTGAATTGTGTGGAAAATAATATGTTAATGCATGGAATTAAATGTGTTAACATGATGTTTGAATTTATATGAAAGATAATTGTGTGAGCCATTGAATTAAATTCAATTAGCTCATGTGAGCTAATTTTGATGTTATTGCTATGAATAAACAATATGCATATATGAATTTTTGTTATACGCACGAATTTATATATCAATGCGGTTGTATGAAATGAGATAATGCAGATTTCATATGCACGGGGCAACTCTGTAACAAAAAGGAGCGTACGTACGAAAGAAAATAAAGTAAAGGAAAATGGCTGTGAAACACCTCAAGGAAGATTTTCCAAGAATTGTTTTCTGAGAGTTGGTCCAATACTATATCTCTGAGGCGACCCATGACTGCTTTTAAAATAATTCAGCAATTCAATTCCTGAGGGTTGTCCACATCAGATTTTACCGAAACCCCAGAGTATGTTTTCGAGAACAAAAACCTTTTTGTTTTCGGCAATGTTTTCTTCACACCTGGCCAGTATGGAGGAGTCACGGCGCCGCAGGCTGGAAAGTGCGAGTCACATTCTCATCCATATCACGGTATCTCAAGAGATTCACGTGATTCGCCGAATGTGTCTCCGCTGCCACATAATGCGCACTTAAAAGTGAGCAACCTGGCGTGAGACATCACCACTGGCATCGCTTCACCCCGTCGAGGCGTGAAATATTATTTCAGTACTGTGGAGTGTTCTAGAAGACGACGCCACAGAGGCCGTTGGTACTACAGTTTCCACATGCTGCTTGATTTCTATTTTCAGAAGTATGGTATTGGCAAATTTTAATATATGTTCAGATAAGAGCGACAGAATTAACTCTTGAACTATTGTAATATAGTCAGGTTGGGGATTTTTGGCGTAGTATCGGCGACAAATGCCCTAAGTGGCCATTTTATCATATGTATGGGTCTCATGATATGAGACATGTCATAAACATTTGGTGGTCAACGAGACCCCCAGATTCGGCGTCACAGATGAGTGATTAAGTTAAAGTAAAAAGAAATGGCTCATGGCCTACAAATTTGGTAATCCAAAAATGTCTAGATTACAAGCTAAGATTTCATATCCGTAGCATACCGACGAACAAGATTTGATATGATCATGTTGTTGGATCGAAACTTTGCCATCTGAAACACCAACACGAAAACCAACAAAAAAGCCAATTGTCAATGACAAAATTGCACTTCGCAACAAGTCGACGACAAAACACACCGGAATAAGTCAACGACAACAACATGAAAAAATAAATGAACGAAGGAAAACCTTGATCGATGTGGAAGAAACCACTTTATTAAAAAAGAAAACCCAAATTTGAGGAAGAATGACGGAATGGGTGATTTTAAAGCCAAGAATGAGTCGATACTGAGCCCACCATTGGCTAGCCGACAAATCCGGAATTAAGGTTGGGCTGAGCTCTAATTTTCGTCTAAAAATTCAAGCCACCTTCCGCCTTACTCAATTCACCCGTCTGTCAATATGTATCGTGGGGCCTGGTCGGCTCGATGGTTTGGTTAATGATTGTCAAATTGAAAAAAATTTTGCCCCCTTAGCCTACTTGTTCTTCTTCTATCTCACTAGTCACTACACATATCACTCTCTCTCAAATCACTCCTTGCATTAAAACCCATCCCACTCTCTACTTCCTTCTCCACCATCCTCATTTCCACCAATTTCTACCCACCTAGCACCACTCAGCACCTATCCATCTCCCTCTCACTTTTTAAGTCTCTTACCTTAGATCTTCCTCCTCCTTCCTTTCTCGCTCTTTCTCTCTCCTCCTCTCTATTCTTCTTCCATCTAATTTCCTCTATTTTTAATTATTATGAGGATAGGAAACTCACATAGTTTCTTCCTCTCCATTTTTCTCTATTCTTTTTTCTTTCTTACATTTCTATCCTTCTTCCTCATCACATTTGAATACCAAAGCACACATCAATCAATGAATGCCAGCATCACGGAAGGAGTCTCGCCATACCAGTGACGCACTGGCACCATCCCGACGCCGAGTGCCAGCTCAGTCACGATGAACCATGGCCCTTAGGTGCCAAATGACTCCAAGGGTGATTCTCATGATGAACCGTGACACCCCAAATCCGCTATGGTCCCGCTGACAACCCGGTCAACCCGTGTGGAATTCTCGATTTCAAGTTACCAGATACATGGTCAGGTTCCATTTATCGGGATCCATATCTCCATAGAAAAATCAAGATTCCTTGTTCCTAGAAGCTCTACCCTTAAGCATACAACCCGTCAGATAACAAGTAATCCGTAAGAGTTTATTTCAACACTCTTATACATAACAAATATTGGGAACTACTCCCACTACCTCATTATGTTTTTATCTAAGACCCATTTATTCATATATATTAAATCAAAAATATAAAATTTACGCTTAATGACAGCCCATAAGAGTCCGATCACACCTTTATTTAATTACATACCCATCATTATTTATACAATAAAGCCTCCAAAAAGAATTTAATCACATAATTCTTTTACATACATCAAGGCCACATGTCGACTCTCTTCATAATCACATACCACACCGTCACTTCCTATGCACACCCCAGACTAGCGGTCCCACAACGGATTTAGCAATGCCCGCAAGAGTAAAAATTCTCCCACAAGGGCTATCTTCCCGCCAAATGCACATGCGCAATGGCGTACATAAACATCAAACCATATTCCATATAAATAATGCAATCCTATATGGAATGTTTTATGTCGCGCATGAGATGAGACTTCATGCACACAACCCGAACCGACAGACTTCATACACTCAGAACACCCCGGTGTGTGGAAACCATCATCGTATTTCAATTCAATGATCTCCTAACCTAATAGACAACCCTCCGATTTTAATCTTATCAACCTGCGTGTTTATTTGGGCTGCACTTCGAGGTCTCACCGTAGGCTTCGCAACGCCTTCTACCACTCTCACGAACTTCTCTATCGCCGGATACATATGTTCAACTAAGAATAAAATTCTGGCCCTTTCACCCCTGGGGGATCTGCCCCATCTTGCTTCACCCAAACATAGATGATTTATTATTATTATTGTTTTACCCAACCGTGAGTCTCAATATTAGAAGTTGTCCCATTTCGAGTTTTCACTCACATCTACCAAGAATGGTGAATGTCAAAGATTCATGCACACACACCACTCGACATGATGTGATCAAGGCATAAGGAATCGTATGATGCTAATGCATTTTCCTTCATGTTACAGCATGTATATATGAGTGCTACATGAAACATTAATACAATTGGCATGGACAATTATAATTTTTACATATAATTTACATCCATATGCAACTATACACGCTACTACATTGTAAATAGCATATATTAACATGATTTACACACAACAAAGATGTTTAATCTTTTACAACAATAACACATTGTGGCCCAAACTCTGACCCACATATAAAAATAAGGCACCTCAATTCCTCTTCACACATCATTACCAATTATTAGATAGCAAGATACACCACACAAAAAACCTACAGAGACATCAATCTCTGATCAAACTAAACCCAACTCAATCCAAATCATTCGAAAATACTCAAATTTTAGCCTAGACTATCTCGACACAACAAATACCCCGAAAATTCAGCCAGACTGCCCAAAATGGGCTCTAAATTAAATCTGATCATTCCAAAATAGCCCACTATAAAATTCCTACACTTAGTCCAAAAAATTGGGGACTGAAATTTACGTCCTTTCACAACCTTTAAGCCAATCCCAAGCCATTAAATGACCTTTTAGGCTGGGAGCACATAACACAAGTAGAGCTACCTGTGGAGTCTGACAAAACTCAAGCTTTTGGTGTGTACTCACGCATAGCCTCGCTATGATCAACCCTTGTATTTCCTCGTCCATTTAAACCTACGGTCCGATTTCCGTAGATCTTAGAGAGAAACGAAAGAAAGAAAAAAAATAAAAATTCTCTTTCTTCATGCTCTCCCTTTCTCTCCATCCGCCCATCCTCTTTCGACTTTTCTTATCTCTCTTCTTTTTTTTCCTTTTTTATATATATATATATATATATATATATATATATATATATATATATATATATATATATATATATATATATATTATTATTATTTTGATACGTGGTTCATATTATTTATCGGTCCGTTTCTCTACTAAACAATTTATTTCTTTTAGTTCACTATTTTAAATGACTCGCCCAGCCATTTCGATCCAAGATTTTCGTAGTGTAATCTCGTCCCTTGAGTCACTGCAACTTATCACTGCAGAAAATCGAAAAACTTCTTAATCATCTCTTTAATCACGAAACTTTTCCCCTGGTCACTAGATTTCACTGGCATTTTAATTTAACTACGCAAATTGCTTCATCATCCGAGATCTATAGAATTTTCTAAGCTTCCCTGAACTATTCTGGCAGTTAATTATTATTATTATCATTTTACCATTTTTGAAAATTTCTAATTTTCCCGGATTTTACATTTTTCCCTACGTACTCGGTCCCTAAATTCACACATACTAGCACACACAAACACATGCATATGCAGTAATATTCTAATGCCAAATATTAGACCACGCATCTTCGTCCTCAAATAGGAAAATATATGTGGCCCGCATCGTGGCCTCACATTCCCACGTTGCTTCCTCCATTCCTTGATGTTACCACAACACTTTTACTAACCGCATGGTCTCAAGATCGCAAAACCTTTATCCTTGGCTATCTCGTATACATTAGTCCCTCCTCAAGGTCCCATAAGCAATAATAGTAATCTCTCCCCAATCCACTACATGAGCTCGGATCCTGAGCATATTCTATGACGCGGAACACCTTATGGACACCAGATAAACCTCGATGGCAGCGCAACCGATATGCACCAGCTCACCCTCTCAAGTACCCCAAAGAGCCCGATATATCCCGTGCGCCGCTTCCAAATCCGACCACTCATCTCAGGTATCACCTTCAAGAAGAGGATCACCCATCTCAAACTTTAGGAGGTCAACACCCATCCCCGCCTCGACGTAGCCTTATGTCCTGGCTTCCGAAATGTGAAGAAGGTGCTTTCAATCAAACCACCTTCCTCGCAGGTGTCTCGATCTATCCGACCATGGAACGCCTCCATCTCTATCCAAATGCATCAACATCGATACGCCTCCCATATAAAGGCCCCATAAGGTGCCATCCGAATACTACCGATAACTGCTGTTTAGGCGAATCCCACTGGCGGGGTAAATGCTCCTCCCAATAATTTTTAGATCCGTGACACACATGCACGCAGAAGATGTCCTTCTAAAATCTCGTATAACTCTCCAACTCCACCATCTGGTTTCAAGGATGAACAGCAGCTTCATCGCCAATCAGGAAACTGTACGGCCTTTGGAAGCCTAAAAGTGTGCCGTGAACTGGATCCCTCATTCGATACGCGATAGAGATCGGGCATCACAACCTGACAATCTCACAAATATACAACTAGAAGAATTCCTCCTGTGAAGGTCATCCAAGACCGCAGAAAGTGTGGCCGATTTAGTGAGCCTGGCCCATTATAACCTATACGCATCACGCTCCAATGTGTCCCTCGCAAGTGGGTCACAAATCCATCAGATACGCTCCCACTTCCACTTAGCTACCACTCTAATGACTCAGAGTAGACTTGTCGGGTTTCTAATGCTCACTTTAATTCACGACACGTGGAGGCACCATCGAACAAAATCTCTAACTTGTTGCTTCATCCCACTGCACACACCGGGGACGAAGATCTCAGACATTCGTGCCACCCGATGCACGTAAATGCGAGTAGTGGAACTCCCCGAGGATCTCATCTCTCCTCAACCTGGCCTCGGGAACCACAACCCATCCCCATACCGAAGACTACCATCCCCGTGTGATGGCCCAAATTTCATCAACACCCGGGCAGACTTACGCACTCGGGATCCCCGACGGGACGAGCATCTCCGCCCCATCCCTCGACTCAATCACCCTACCCGCAGAGTGGACGACACACTACTAAACTCCCACCCCTAAGCCCTCCCAACATCACTACACCGCAGCCCAATCGTCCCACGCCTCAGCACCACTCCCGAAGCCACACTCAGCCGCGACTCCTCGTGACTTCCGACTAAGCGACGTTACTACATTTGGTTCTCACTGTGATGGTAATGCAAAGCGAAGTCAAAATCCTCCGTAGATAATCTGCATCCATCCGCAGACGCCCCGCGTTGAGGAACTCGCTATGTAAAGATATACCTCGACTAAGGGTCTTAAAAATACCTCAAACTCGGCCACCATACGTACAAGGGCGCCAAATCTTTAAGGCAAAGACTATGGCCGCCAACTCCGAATCATGTGCAAGGTAATTTTGCTCATGATTCTTTAGCTGTTTGGAGCCATAAGCCACAACCCTCCCGGACTGCATCAAGACACATCACACCACATTCCTTGTGAGGCATCATCATATATAGTACATCGTGGCACTCTCCGGTCCATGTCTCGTGGATCATCATTAGAGCTTTAATAAGCCTCCTTTCACTCCCGAATCGCCTTCGTTTCGTGTCATTCCACCCAAATTTTACCTCTTTCCTATAAACAGAACCTGAGTGCTCAAGGCGTGAAGTGCCTTACCTAATAAAACCTCGTCTAACAATTCTTCGCACTGGACCTGAAAGTTCCTACAACCCACCGATGCCATCCCATGAGGAGTCATATAAACGGGCTAATGCAATAGGTGTAACTCAATGATAAAGTCCACATCCCTGCGCAGAGGTAATCCCGGTAGCTCATCCGGAAAAACATCCTCATACTCGCAAACTACCCGAGGTAGATTCAATTTCTGTCTCACCTCGTCCTCCAAGGTAATTCTTACTAGCCAACACATCAACTCCGCCCACTCCATCCGAGTCGGCACGGTCCGGGGTGTGCCATCATGGTTCTCCTAAAACGTGAACACACCAATATCTCGTGTGCAAAGTCGCAGAACTCCACCTACGACACAACTGGACGACGACTCCTACGGCCGTCAACTAATCCATCCTAGGGATGATTCCCAACCCGACATGTCCATGACCAAAGTCCACAAAGGAGTAGAATCTCTAAGATCTCAACTCACAATCCCGACATTCCGATCGGCACCTCACCCTAGTTCCTGGGGAGAATTACATACAAATTCCGCTTCCAAGGCTCTTCAACCTCTGCTCCAAACTTTTCTCACATTATGTTTTTATCTACTTCCCAAAATTTTCACATTATGCAAATATTAATAAATATTAGAATATGATGCATCCGAATTTAAGCAACACGCTTCGTGGAGAGGCAACAAAATTTCCGCGATATCAACCGATGTGTCTGGCTCATGAGCACACACAGAGAATGCCCTTCAACCTCGGGCATCAACTGGTGTCTTGGCTCGACTGACTCCATACTCAGCCTCTTTCGCCTATCTCACCTCAAGGCGCCCAAGACTCGAGACTAATATCGTCCTCCGCCCGTGATTAGGTGAGAAGGAATAGCATTAGGTGAAGGAATAAAGCCCCAGTATCCACTTTGTCACGATGGTAGGGTGCGTATCATCAACTGCGGGATCCCTACCTTTGTAGACGATCCGAGTCTCATGTACTTGAGCTAATGTAATGATAAAACATCTTATCGGCCACTGGCGTATCACATGCTTGGGGCGCTCGTGGGATAGAAGTCCTCTGCCTCTTTCCCAAACTCAAAGAAGGTTGATCCTCCTTCCTCTTCCCACCGGCATTCGCATCCCGAATGCCCCGTGTGTCCTCCATCTCTCTTTCTCACATGACGAGCTATCCCCCAACCATAGAGTCCGTATCTGTGGCGGAGGCCTGATCTTACCCTTAATGGACAACTTAGATCCATTCTCAAATCTCCCAACCTTGTAGCCATATGCATGGCCACATAGTCATCACCAAGCGTGCCCGACTCGGTGGGTGGCCGTACTCCATCAACATCGTGTTCCCACTATGACTACAGGAACTCACCCAGGCCTTGGTCGGAAAATGCCCCTTCATAAAGAGCCCATGGAGACTTGCCCAGTCATTGCCTCTATGTCAGAGAGGTCTTGCGATCCGCGCACTTGGGACTCACCTCTCTTGGAGCGACTGGCCTGATCCTCGTAGCATTTCGGGGTAATCTCAGCCTCAAATACCTTCTCAATCTGCCAAACCAGTAGTGCGCCACCGTGGATCCCACCAGTGACGATGGATAGTGTGACTTAAACCTCGGGGAGTTGCTCGGACCTCCTAACTACCAGTGCACTGGCACGTACAATGGTAGTAGCTCTGACCCAACATTTCAGCAATGAGGCTGAGGTAGCAGTGGTGCGACACGCACCCGTGGGCGATCTACGTCCCGGGTCCTCGACTTGCCATCTACCTCAAATGGCAGCGACTTTGTTGTTTCATTTTAATTGCTAGTAATGCACATATCCAATTACTAATAGACTTGACAGTATGGCCACGACCAGTTCATCACCTAAGTGGTGTTACTTACGTGCTCTTTTAATTTATTTCAATAAATTAATGCTGGGGTTCATTTCATTTTGAACCATGATTATAGTTCTAACCCATTATACCACCATTATCACGATGAATATAATTTTTGCGGCGCAGCAACATGATCACATTTCCATTATACATCATACGATTGTATAAGTTTTCCATCTGAGAAGTGTGGCAACACAAAATCCGCGATACGAACATGTTGGTACTCATGTACTGCTTCGACCTGCGTGAAGGCGGTAACCAAACATCAGCGCTAAGTAATATAACCGAATGCTTATCACGCGCTCCATATCTGGCTGTGCTGAAACGCCTCTAGTAATCATTATGCCTTAACTAAAACCCAGTGTGACACCCAATCAGGGTCGTTGACAACGTCGACTGTATGGAATTCCTGTGGATTTCGGGTTACTCGATACCACATAGTTATGTCCCATTTATCAGGATCCATATTTCCATAAAAAATTGGGCAAAGTCTCCTTAGTTCGGGAAGCTCTACATGACATACATTTATAGCGTAAAACCCAGTGAAATTTTTTTCATTAATTTTCCCAGAAAAAGGCGAAAGCGATGGTGCAAATAGTGCGGAGAAAGGATTGGATTTTTAGATCTGGATAGCAGTTACCCATAGTTGGAACCAGTCTCTCATGAAAATTAACTTCACCGGTCGGAATTCAGCTGAGATTAGAGATAGTCGAAATTTCACGTGTTGAGGAAAGCAATAAGGTGCCATGCATTGTGACACTCAGCAAGCCATGTCAGCTGTGACACATGGCATGCCATGTGTGTGACATGGCATACCACAATGTCAACACATGGCTGCCATGCCTATATATAAAAGGGGCTCACATGGAGGTGCATTGTGAAAGCAGAAGGAGCTGGTCGGTCAGTAGGAATGAAAGCAGGAAAGGAAAGGAGGGGAAAGAGGAAAGAGGAGGGAGGAAAGGAAAGAGAAGGGAGAAGGAGAAGGAAGGAAAGGGAGGAAAGGAAAAGGAGAAAGAAAGAAGGAAGAGAAGAAGAAAGGGGAGGAAGAGAGGGAAAAAGAAAGGAAGAGGAAGGGTGTTGCGGTGTGACCGGACTGTGAAAAGAACTTCCGGGCTTGTTCTCTGAGAAGTAGGGTTCCTCCTACACTGGTTATTTTACGCCTAGGGGCCGTGTAATGGCCTACGGGTTTCGTCCGGTTTTTCGAGCAAATTTGTATGTTGTGTGGTTTGTTTGTGATTGTGTGATGGTCAAAGACTAGTTTGGTTTGGTATGGGAGGCCCGAACGCGTGTTCTGGATGCAAATCCAGGGTTTGAATGGCAAACGGGGTGTGCCTAAAATTTCACTTACCCGCTTGTGAATCGGCAGCGTCGACTTTGGATAGCCATAACTTTCTGATCCAGGCAAGATTATGCTTTCTTGGACTACCAAAAAGCTCGTTGTCACAAATTTAATAAAATAAAGTTCTCGACCAAAATGCGGGGCTAAACTTGTTGGGAATTTGGTGGTGGGTCAAGGAATGGTCGTTCTGGTTCAGAACCATTTTGAACGGTTTATGGCAAAATACTTGGCGTCTTGCATATGGCATGAAGCGAGGGGTGTGTTGGATGATGTTTTGTGTGGTATTTACAAAAGCGGACTTTACGGACTAAGTCAGTTATTTCAGTGACATGGGGTTATGTAGAATGACTAATGTGTTATTGCCATAAATTCAATGACATCTGAAAATGTGAAATTATGTGATATATGTGTGATAAAGATGCGATAATTATATGCGTGAGTTTATAGTGACATCTTATGTCTTGACCGGGAATATGAGACTATGGCATTGCACAGTAATGGTTGGAATTATTTTAATACATGCTTGAATGATGTGTTGACATGAATGGCTGAATGATAGAAAAGATGTAGTGCATGCTTATGTGATGTGCGATTTGAAAATGTGGAATATTAACATGGTAGCATGTATGTTAAATATATAGGAAATATTAAACATGTACATTAGACATGAGTGTTCATAACACACACATAGTGTCACGATCTTAGGGCGAATGTCCATGTAGTCTTCATACATTGGTCATGGGTTTTGAGTGCGATGCTTTAAATTGCATTACATTGGTGTGCTGAGGTAACACCACATTACATGCAGAGTGTATGACCTTGGTTGTAACTGCGCACGGTGAATCATGTAGGCTTGGGAATGGGACGAGGAAACCGATTGGAGTTCCACGTTGACAGCCAAAAATAAATGAAATGTCTTCGGGGCGTAGCAAGTAGGGGATAGATACCCTCAGTGAAAAGCACGAAAACCACAGTTGAGCGATATCCATGGTGGCTTAGAAAAATGTCGGTGTAAGGACGCGGTGAGACCAGAAAAGTGTTGCCCGAAAAGACGCGAAGCGATTAAATAAATATCCGTGGACTCTGGGTTGTGAGATGAGTGCAGGTTGACTTGGTATTGATTTCCCATTGGCACTTGCATTGGGTGGTGGTCGGAGGATTGACCCATTCGCCAGACATGTAGAGTGTCGTCATACATGCATGTAGTTTTTTTCATGATATCTGACATGCTTATGCAGTTAGTTGTTGGTTTGACTATCAAAATGATCATTTGCATGCACTGGTGGGAAATGCATCTTGTAGGATTTATCTCTGCGGCGTTAAGCTCCTGTCTGAGACCCAACGGGGGACGGGATGGGTCTGACGAGACCACACGCTCTAGTAGGGATAATGACGGGGCGGAGCGTGGCTTGTGATTCTTGTTTTGTGTATATAATATATGACTAGTTTTAATATGTTTGTATTAAGGAGTGATGTAATAACTCTTAGATCTATGAATGTATGGTCTTATGGCAGAAGTATGGACCAGGGTTTTGGATGATGGGCCTATTAGGTCATTTTACTCATGTGGGTCTCATGATATGAGACAGTTTTCAGGAGTTGATGGTGTTGATCAGCGGGACCCAGAGTTTTGGGAGTGTCACGTAACAATAATCCGGAAGAGTTTATTTCAACACTCTTATCTGAACACATATTAAAACTAGCTTGTTCTAATATAGTTTACGAAGCACACCACCTCAATCGTTTCTTCAGGACCCATTCATTCATATTTAAATCAAAAATATGAAATTTATGAGTTAATGACAATCCATGGAAGTAGATCCACGACCACTCTTACCATAATTACATACACGACTAACCTCTGATAGTCACGAAAAATTTAATTACAATTCTTTTACATACATCAAAACCGCGTTGACCTTAACTGTAATCACGGCCTCGTAGTGTAGATCTCCTTATACCACCTGTGCCTAAAGGGGGTCCTGACCAGGGTGAGCAATGCCCGGTAGAAAAATTCTCTGGGCTCTCCCTCACAAATGCACCTGTGATGGCGTCACGTAAAACATCAAACCATATTCCATATAAATAGTACAATCATATGAAATGTTCATGTCATTCATGAGATGGAGACTCCTCGTACCCACATAGCTTGATCCCAAATGAGCTCCTCACACTTACTGATGCCAAGTGTGAAAACCCGATCATTGGTGTTTCACTGATAACCTTGTGAAACAATATAGATTTTAATTTATCAAATTCCATGTATGTTTATTTGGAGTTCACAATTCTAAGTCTCATCAGACTTTATGCCAGTAACTAAGTGACTTTCATCATTTGGATACATATGTCTAACGAGAATAAAATTTTAGTCTTTCACCCTGGAGATCTGCCCATCTTACTTCACCCGAGGCTGTGAACTATTATTGTTTATCCAACCGTGAGTCTGATTTTAGGCGTTGTCCATTCTGAGCTCGCACACGTTACTTTGAGAATGGTGAAAAATAGCCTATGCGCACACACCCGACTTCAGCGCAATGTGACCATGCATGTAAAATGCATGATGCGATACATTTGCCTTCATGTTACATGTATATATGGTGCTACATGAAACATTAATACACATGGACAATTATAATTTTACATATAGATTCACATCCATGCAATCCATATTAATACGCCAAAATAGCATGTATTAACATGATTTTCTTACCGCAACGACATGTTAACAATCTTTGCAACAATAACACACAAAATGGCCCAAATCTCGGACCCACATAAAACAGGGCACCTCTTAGTCCCTTCACGGTTCGTCATCGAATTATTGGGATAGTAAGATACACCACAAAACCGGCATACATCAGTCTCGGGATCAAAACCAAACCCGAACTCAGTCCGAAACTGCCTAACAATAGTCCCAAAAATTCAACCAAGACTATCCAAAAATAGTCCCCGAAATTCAACCCGGATTGTCCAAAAATAGTCCTAAAAATTCCTACACTCAGTCCAAAAAATTGGGGACTGAAATTTACGGCCTTTCATAGCCTCTAAGTCAATCTCAAGCCATTAAATGACCTTTAGGCTAGAAACCTTACAAGTAAGAAAATTACTTATATGTGGAGTTTGTGAAACTCAAGCTTTTGAGTACTGCAGCGTAGCCCTCGTTGCGTGGATCAACTTTGCTTATGCTGCTCCAGACGAAAAACCTGAATCGATTTGGTAGATCTTAGAAGCGAAATGAGAAAAATAAATATTTCTCTCTCTTCATGCTCTCCCCTTTCTCGTACGTCCATCCCATACTAGACTTATATATATATTATTATTATTATTATTTGGATACACATGGTTCATATTGCTTCATTCGGTCCATTACGCCCATTAATTTGTTATTTTAGTTCACTTTATTTCAAATGAACATTGAGTCATTTCGACTTAGGATTTTAAGTAAAAATCGTCCTGATCATTGATAGCTTATCTTCAGGAAAATCGGAAAAATTTCTAATTGTCTCAAAATTCGACGAAACTTTTCTAGGTCCTTTAGATTTCGCAAGGCAATTTACTTGGTTCCAATGTCCCGGTTCGTCATTCGAGATCTGGGAGATTTTCTGAGCTTCTGAACTATTACGGCAATTTATTATTATTATTATCATTTTTGCCATTTTAAAAATTTCTAATAGAATTTTACACAAGCGATCCACTATTGAGGCTTCACAAAAATCATTCAATAGTCCTTAAAATTTCAGAATCGGTTCATAGAACAAAACCCATTTAGGAATAATGCTCACATGAATTTGTACCAAATAAAAGAATTTAACTTTTTTCCTACGAGACATTTATTGGTTCACCGATTATGGGGTGAGACTAGAAATAAGTCTTGTGGTGAATATCTAGTTGGCGGTTTACCTCCAGCCTTGTGGGCCACCCATTTCGCCCTAGCTGCCCAGTGCAAACTCCTAGCGAGAGTACCAAAATCACTTCCGTCTTTTTAATGAATAAGGGCTTGAAAGAGAGAATATATATAAGGGCGACTAGGGTTTCTAGAGAGAAGAGACACATAGTTAAAATAAATTTGAAAACAATAAAATTTACTTTTTCTAACATGTAAATATCAGGGAAAAAAATTTCGAAAATTTCGGCCGAAATTTCGGTGGAGATCGATAAAATATCTCCATAAAATTTGACCCTCCCGATTTTTAGATATTTTCATTTTTCCTATTTTTCCTTTTGTTCTTTAACTCGAAAATCTCAAAGAAGCTTTTGGAGGGTTTGAACCCTGAAATGCTGGAAGTGGCACCCTCCGTACAGGCCATTCATTGCACTTATTATATATAGTGCAAACTTTTTTATATTATCTTATTATTTATTTATTCATAATCCCTACTACCATCGATTATAATATTTTATTTTATTTTTATTTTGTACAACATAATATTTTAAATCAAATATTAATTTGAAAAGGAAAGAAGTAAAATAATATCATTTAAAATTTAAAATTATAATATATAATATATTTTGAATCTCCTCATTATCTACATAATATTTATAATAATAACAAAAGAAATAAATAATATCTCTTTAGCGTAATAATATCGAATAATATATTAAATATAACATGTTAATTTAATAATTACTAATCCATTTAATTTTAATCTACCTTAATTAAGATATGAATCATTTCTTATCATCTATATAATTAAAATATGAAAAATTTTAATTGAGCAGATATTTTGTAAAAATATCCACTGGAAGTATTCCCAGATATTTAGATATTTCGTAAAATCGATTAGATATATCATTTAGATATTTGATCCTTAGTAGTAAATATAACATGTTTTTGGTTACATGAACATATCTAAGATTCAAAAAATTGTGGGTTGATTTGATTTAATGTGTAAATAATTAAATCAATATTTTTAATCACAAATTATTTGAAAAATTATTGAATGCATATTAAATTTATTACAAAGTATCACATTATATATAATTATGTAATATAAAAATCAGTTATAAACTAATTTTTATTCATATATTATATAGTGAAAAACTCACTACACCCAATTATGATAGATAAAAATATAGAAAATAAAGATCAAATTTGCTAACAAGCTTTAAAACCTTATATCCAATCTCAATAGCAGCGTGCCCATAAAAAAGGATGTAAAAAAGGAAGTTTCTAGTTCTGCTAAGAAGTTGACAAGCGGCATCGGTTCGAGTTCCTCACCCTTAATGGGATAGACCATGGGATTGATATGTCGGGTTTTTGTGGTTTGAGATTTATGTCGAGTTGCAGTGGTGCGAATCGGGTTTGAATTATTATAGTTCCTACCTTACCCCTTTGATTATATATATTTGATAAAATTTTAAAATTATGTTATTTTATTTTTATTTTACATTTTAATATAATATAATAATAATAGATTTTTTAATAAAATAAAATTAAAAAAATATAATATCTTATTTTTTTATAATATATATTAATTTTAATATAAAAAACATATTTTTTTTATAACTAAATATTTTGTTATAATATAGTAAACTGTCTTACCTTTTTAAACTTTGAACCTGGGACTTCTTCTCTTTTAATGTTCTACCTTTTTAAACTTTGAACACTCTACCAATTGAGTTAGACATGTGAAAAAAAAAATAATAAATAAAAACAAATAAATAATTAATAAATATTAAAAGTAAATTAAAAATAATAAAAATAAAACTAATGTATATTTAAAATATAATATATATCAAAACCTTGGCTCTGAATAACAATCAAGAATCCTTAAAAGATTCGTAGAGAAATTCTTTTATATTTTTTTGATTATTTAATTCAAGTAAAAGATTATGTTTTTTCTTATCATAAATGTTTTGTAGTTTTTAAAAATATTTAAATAGGTTCTAAAATTGGAAACTATTTTTTATTTGATTAATTTTAATTTTATACGTGCATTATGCTTATTTTAATCAAATTTACCAATAACCTTGAAGAATATACACTTAAATTCTCTATAAATCCTAGGTGAATATATTAAAAGACCTTTTGACAACTAAATTTAGGAAATCTAACTCTTTATCCATTTTTGACATAATTTTAACAAAAATACCTTTATTATTTTCTTGTAAAAATAACTCTTTCTCTTCAAAGACACTTGTATATACATGAAATGGAAAAGAACATTTTTACCCACTGATGGCTTTTCTTCTCATAGAATGAGCCGGAGCTTCGGAGTCCCCGCCTACAAATAACACTAGTGTATAACCCGCAACCCGCACCAAAGGGTGGTTCTGGTGGGTGTGTCTGGGCCATCGATGCCTAAGCCGCTTTTCATAAAAGGACCAATTATGTATGGTTTTGATTGCGATCTTTCTCAGCGGAATTGCTCTATTTATCATGGGTGATCACTACACTCGTTGGGATTCCAAGTGATACAAGATCTTCCCAATCGGGGTAAGGGATCTTCTTCCTTATCGCTAACCGAATATTAAAGGATAATTAGGAGTCAGAATCGGGAGATCCTTCTTCCATTAATGTGATACCTGGATCATGAAGGTGGAGGCCTTCTTACTCGCCAATTGGTGGACAAATATCCCCATCACCCGCTCCGTCCATTAAACTTAGTTTCGACCCTGGGCTCACACCTTGAGAGTAACCAGGACATTATCATGGGCCGAGTCCCCACGTGGGGCTCTTCTACCGGCCCCATGGAGGATGCCAGCCCGTTTTAAGGTTCATTCCCTGGGCCTGCGTTCTAGGCCTATGGGCTGATTTTTTAGGCACTATCACTTGCCCCCCAGCCCTTGGGCGAAGCAAGCTTAGGTAAGGGTTGAGTCGTTTCTTGGATTGAGCAGCGAATTCCACGTGGCCAAAAAGGGTTTGTTGATCTAAGCTTGTCTTCGTCAATCGTATCACGGTAATGATGGCTTCTCGACTCCTCAAGGTCCATTTCCCGACCACGCCCAAAGTAGTTTTTGGGAGCACCTCCACGCAACCGTATTCCCGTTTTCAAACCTCTTTCTCTATGGTCTCTGATTTTTCTCCCTCGAAACTTCTCTGATTATCGCTCACGACTTCTCTTGGTGGTTTCTATCGTTTTATCTCGCTCGGGCCAGGCCTGTTTTCTTCCCTAGCCTGCACGCCTCCTTCTCCTTCCCGCTTACCTTTCTCGCTCTAAATTTCGTGGGTCCCCCGGTGATCATTGTTTGTCTCTCTTCACTACTGGAGTTTTGTCGAAAGCCTTCAATCGTGGGAGTTACCGCGAACTTGAGGATTATTAGGGCGTTTTTGGCTGCAATTCCTCCTCTTTATCATTCGCTCGACCTCCCTTATACTTGCCCAACCATGCATACCTCCTTCCGTCCACTGCTCTTCTTAGTCCGCGCATAGGGGAAGCTATGCCGAGAACCCGATGAGGCGCACATGTGGAGTGGCTCAATGCTCACCATTATTGTTGATCGTGTCCCATCAGCGGGACCTCCTTCCCCGTCTAGCAAAGGCAAGAGCAAGGTTAATGAGACCAAGTACCCTGGTGGTTCTGACTACTTGAGGGCTACCATGAAGTATGCGGACACCATGGGTCCTAGTCGGGTCGAGCCCTTTTATGAAAAAACCTTCGTTACCCGCTATAGACCCCCTCTTAGCGTTAAAATCTGGTGCCCGCCACTTCCTACGCCGTCTGTGTTCCCAAGAAAGGCCGTCTTCAGGCAAATTCTTCAGAACGGCCTCCGCTTCCTCCGACCCTTTATCAAGAACATTTTACAGCACTTCAACGTTTTCCCGTCCCAACTTTCATCCAATTTCTAGGGTGTTTTGTCCATTCTTCCGGTCTTTAAGGACAAGGGTCTTCTAGGGTTCCCAAAAGATAGCTCGCCGGACTTCTTCAAAGGTGAAGGAGGTCGTAGAGGGTTTTTTGTATATTTCCAAGCAGACCAGTGCTAGCTTGATCATTTCTAATCTTCCATCCTCCCACAAACATTAGAATGAGCGCTATTTCTTTATCGAGGGTTGTAATTGGGAGTACAACCTTACTGAGCGAGAGGATACACTCAGCATTCCAATAGTATGGACTGCCCCAAAGAATTTGCATGAGTTTCCATCAATGCTAGTCGGGGTTAGCTTTTATAGGTTATGAAGCGTTCTTAACATTGCTTTGGTTATGTTGCCTTCAAGTATTCATCCCACCTCACCCGAGGATAAGGAGGCGGCGAACAAATGGTCAAGGCCTTTCGTGGAGGTACTCTAAGTCGATCATATACATATTCTGCATTCCTTTGGGGTGAAACTCTCTCCACCCCCTACCTTGAGGCCCTCTCTGCCCTCTGTTATGAAGCCTTCTAGTGAGGGGCCTTCTGCCATGAAACCCACTCAGGAAGAGCTTCAAGCCCGAGTTGAGTCATTGGTAAAGAAGAAGAGGAGCATTAAGCGCAAAGCTCAAGCTCCCCCGAGCAGGCAGCCCTCGCGATCTGCAGGAGATCCCGAGGCCGGGAGCCTCTTCTCCTCCACACCAAGTAAAGAAACAGGATCATCCCACTAAGTCCGACGAGGTCGACGCTCCTTACATGGCTGAGGTGCCAAAGGTGGCGGGCTTGAAAAATCCTTCTGGGAGGACCGTCGAGACTCCTCTGGAAGTTCTACCCATTTCTATTCGGAGTCCCTCAATGCAAAACATCCAACTTCCTCCTACGACGTCGGAGGATGAAGGAAGGGATCGCTTTGGAACTGAGGGGGATGAGGACTCACTGCTTACTAACTCGAGCTCGCCACTGGGGTCGTATCATCCATCCTACAGGACTCTAACCTCAAAAGGGCGGATGCCATGTCCGTTGAGGAGGCTCTAGCCCTATCGCTTCAAGGAGCGAACCGTATGTTCATACACCTTTATTTGTTTATTTCGCCGTTGTTTCAAACTATTCATTAATTTTATCTCGCTTCAGAGGTGCTACTTCTATGTGAAAAGCCCGCTTAATGTGGCTTTGCTTCCGAGGGTCTCGTTAGGCTATGGAAGCGCATAGCCGGCTGCCTCCCCGACTGGAGAGAGCCGACTTTGCGAGCCTTGCCCGACGCTGACCAAGGAAGCCGTGAAGCATAAATCCGACTTGAAGCATACCCCGACAGCAAAATCGCGAGCTGAAGAACAGGAAAATGAGGCTCGGGATAAGCTGAGGGCTACCGACTGTGAGCTGCGAATGGTCAGAGAGGAGCTGCAAATCGCCAGGGAGGAGCTAAAGGGGCCAGGGGTGAGCTACAGGTAGTCAAAGTTGAGCAGCAGGCGGACAAGGAAGAACTATAAGTGGCTAGGGACAAGCTGCGTCTCAAGACCACGACCTTGAGTCGGGTCTTCCAAGAGGTCACTGAGGTCGAGAGCACCGTGGGGCACCTAAACTAAGAATGCCACAGGCTTCATGGTGATCTCTAAAGGTAGCAGGCCTTGGTTACTCAAAATGAGGGGGTGGGATTGGCCGAAATGAGGATCCAGGCATGTACCTTATGGCCTCCCACAGCCCGCTCCGATGCAAGGCCGGTCTTCTAGGCTCGAGCTCAATTTCCTGCTCACAAGACGAGATGGGAATCTGAATCTGACGGGGAGGATGACCTTGGGGTGTCTTTGATTGCCCCCAACTCTGCTCTTCTTCCTGGCGACCCTAAGGCTAAGGCTGCCCAAGCTCCGGCTTCCGATACTTAGGCTTTTTCTCGCCATCCTTCTTTGTTCTAGTAGTCTTTGGCCCTTGTAATGATGATTTTGACCTTTATTGAAACGTTGATACGTTTATTCACACTTTCTTAATATTTTGCCTTTCTCATTCCCTTTATGTTCCCTTTATGGCTTCTGAATAAACTAACTTCTATGATTCTTGCTGCAATTGGGGCTACGCGGCCCTTTGATGGCCGAGTTACTAGGCTCTCAGAAACTGAGCCTCATGGCTCTTTCGAATGGAGCTACACAGCTCCTTTGGATCATGAGCTACGCTGCTCTTAATATCCGAGCTCCTGAGCTCTTATTGAGGAACTGAGCTACTGGGCTCTTTGCAAATTGAGCTACTAGGCTCTTTCGGACTCTGAGCTATGTGGCTCTTTACAAACTGAGCTACTAGGCTCTTTGCAAACTGAGCTACTGGGCTCTTTTGATCCCTGAACTACATGGCTCTCTAATATTCGAGCTCTTGGCTCTTGTCGAATTGAGCTACATGGCTCTCTAATATCCGAGCTCCTAGCTCTTGTCGAACTGAGCTACGTGGCTTTTTAATATCCGAGCTCATGGCTCTTGTCGATCTGAGCTACGTGGCTCTTGAAAAATTGAGCTACGTGGCTCTCGATGAACTCAGCCACGTGTTTCAATACCCGAGCCCTCGGCTCTGGACGACCGAAAGCATCAAGCCCTACTGCACCGAGCTTCGCGGGTTCTTCGAGTCCGAGTCAGGCATCTCCTTTGACTAAGCTGCATGGCTCCTTCGAAGTCTAAGCTCCGTGTTTCCTTTGGACTCTAAGCTATGTGGCTCTCGATGAACTCTAAGCTACATGGCTCTTTAATACCCGAGCTCCCGCTTCGATGAACTTGTTACCGGGCTCTTCGCGTGACCGGGAAATTTCCCGCGGGCTCTCTTCGGTCCGAGTCGCGTGTCTCCTGGGACTGAAAGCGGCATGGCTCCTTCACTAAGCTACGTGCCCTTCAAAGCTTGCGTCTGCGGTTTCTTTGGACTCGAAAGCACGCGGACTCTTTAACATCTGAGCTCCCGGGTCTTTTCCTCTTTCTTTCCATGGGAAAGTGCGTGTAGTTTTAATGCCGGTCTATGGAGAATCGAAACAAACTACGTGACTTCCCAAGGTGTTCAGGATCCTTTATAAATAACCGCCTTCCTTCAAGGGTGTAAGTTATACGCCGCTCCCGTTTTCCTTCCTACCTTCGCCAATGTCGGAGTTCAGACATGATGAAGCTTCAATGTTTGATTGCCACTGCGCGAAGTTTGTTTGGTGGTCATAGGTCGTCGTTCAGTGTCGTTGTTCTGCCATTTGTTGGAGTTGTGTTGTTCACTAGTCCTACCATTTGTTGGAATTGTGTTGCTCCCCAGTCCAGCCATTTGATGGAGTTAGGTCAGGGAACACATTTGGAAGGGGCGGCGTGTTGAATGCTTCAAGTCCCGTTTCTTATGCTCTACCTTTCCTCCCCTCTTTTCTTTTTTTCTTTTTTTATTTTTTTATTTTTATTTTATTTTATTTTATTTTATTGCTTCCCCTTTCTCTTACTTGTGGTTTTTTCCTTGAATGGCTTCAAGGCCCGCTTCTCATGCTATACCTCTCTTCCCCTCTTTTCTCTTTTTCCTGCTTTCCTTTTCTTTTCCTTGTGGTTTTTTTTTTTTTTTGAGCTGATTGTATTTTCTAAGGTGTAGAAAGCGATTTTGTTGATTGTAATCCTCTGAGATGTAAATAGCAGTTTTGCTGATTGTAATTTTCTAGAATAACTATAATAAAAGTACAATCCTTAGAAAACATGTCTACTTGTCTGATGTTTCATGTAACCTTCCAGGGCCCTTCCGAGCCCCGTGGATTTCTGATAAACCGATCTCCCCGGTTCTTTCTTTATAATTTACGGGATTAGGCAGGCCGAAAATAAACAACAAAAAAAAAGTTATTTGAATGAAAGTAAAACTGTTGCGCTTTATTAATAGATACAATCTGAGGTTTATGGGTAAAATCGCTTGAGGTGCTTGGCATTCCAAGAGTAGTGCAAGGTCTTTCACTCTTCTGTTTGAAGCTCATAGCTGTGCCTGATTATCTCTGGTGATATGACATGTGGTCCCTCCCGCCGGGTCCCGCCCGTGAGCAGGGCCCTTTCCGCTTATAGGAGTTTTTTGAGCACTAGGTCTCAGGCCAAAAAACTATTGGACCCGAAGACTTCGATCATAGTACCCCCGTCTGCTCTCCTCGTAGTCCTCTGGCTGCTTCCCAGCCCTGCCTCTCGCTTCTCCTCTAAGAGATCAAGGTTAAGCGGAGAGACTCCTCATTGTGCTCGGCGTTTGCGAACTCGACCCTAGGCTACTTGAGCCCAACTTCGACAGGGGCTACCGCCTTAGTGCCAAATGCTAAGGTGAACGAAGTCTCTTGAGTTACAGACTTGTGTGTAGTTCTGTATGCCCATAGTACCTCAGAGAGGTAATCTACCTATTTTCCCTTTAGGTTTTCTAGTTTAGTTTTCAATGTTGCCTTGAGAGTCCTTATAGTGACATCGGCTTGTCCATTGGACTATGGATGAGCTGGGGACGAATAGTAACTCTTGGTTCCGAGCTCGGCACAAAAGTTTTTGAATTTCAGGTTGTCGAACTGCTTTCCATTATCAGATACCAATGCTTTTGGGATTCCGAACCAACATATTATGGAACGCCAAACGAAGTTACGTATTTTTCTGATTGTCATACTGGCTCGACCTCCGCCCATTTGGGCGAAGTAGTCCACCCTATAATGACGACTCAGATTTAACCTCTTCCAATGCGTAGTGGGCCAGTGCATGTCTCATCCACACCGCGAAAAGGCCGTGGCTTAAGGATCGAGGTCGCGGCTCCCATGGGAGGTGGGAGATCTTGGCATGCTCTTGACCGATTTTCATTTTCGACCACCTCGTGGGCGTCTGAGCATCAGGCCAATACCCCGCCTCGTGGCTTTCCTGCCAAGGCCCGAGCTCCAATATGGTTGCCACAGATGCCTTCATGCACCTCTCTAAGTACGTAGTTAGCATCTTCCTTTCCTATGAATTTGAGGAGGGGTGTAGAGAAACCTCGTTTATAAAGGGTTCCCCACAAAAGAGCGAATCTAGCTAACCTTGCTCTTAGTTTAGATGCCTCCTTCGAATCGCTTGGTAGTGTCCCGTTCAACAAATAGTCCCAAATGGGGTCCATCCTACTTGGTGCGATCATTACTAGGAAGACCTCGTCGCTATTAAAGTCTATTGAAGGTTCCATGAGGTGCTCGACCGGTACCCACCTATCAAGTCTTCTTGCGACGTCATAGCTAGCTTAGCCAGAGTGTCTTCTCGTGAATTCTCCGTACTTGGGACATGTCTGACCTGAACCCGTATGAACTTTTTGAGCAACTCGCGAACCTTTTTGAGATAGAAGATCATCTTTTCCCCTTTCGCTTAGTAGGAATCTTCTATCTGCTTCACCACCAACTGGGAATCTCCGTATACCTCTGGGCTTGATTACCTCCACAGTTGGGCGAGTTAAGTCCAATGACACAGATTCATCATATTTGAGGCCTACAACTCAACTGAGTGCAGATCACTACATCCCATTTAGGAGGTCAAAATCAACCCGCACCACTTCCTCGAGCATTACCGTCCCATCTACCCGACACAACCTCTAGACGGAGGTCGAACGAGCCGGGTGGTTTCGTAGGCTCATCGAGGTGAATTCCATGATGAAATCTACCAAAACTTGCCCTTTATCGCTATCTTCGCTTCGCACCTAATGTCAAACTCACCACCCTATGGCCCATTTTTACCGCCTTCCGAGGTTTCCGACGGCGTAACATTTGCTTCATTGGGTGTTTTGTCAAAATCTCGATGGTGTGGGCTTGGAAGTATGGTCAAAGTCTTCTGGCGGTGGTCATGAATGCTAGAACTAGCTTTTCCATCTTCGGATACCTTTCCTCTACTTCTCTTAGAGCTCAACTGCAGTAATAGACCGGCTGCTGCGTTCTATCCCATTCTCTAACAAGGGCAGCACTAGTCGAGAAATCAGAAACGACTAAGTAGAGCGTAAGGAGTTCTCCCCAGGGCTTACTTAGAATAAGTGGGGAGCTTATGGATTTTCGCCATAATGCCTTTCACAGCCGGGCGTCCCTATGGAAAGCCTTTTTAGAACTTCTTGGTGCCAAAGGGTCGACACTCTGCCTCTCTCGGATCTCGGGACACGGCCACTCGTAGCAACTATTCTCCTGGGCCGTGCTGAATTTCTTTAGTGTTTGGAGGGGGTCGTATGTCGAAGAATCGCTTTATCTTGTCTGGATTTGCCTCTATTCCACTGCTGTTGACTATGAAACCCAATAACTTCCCTGCAGAAACTCCGAAAGCACACTTGGTTGGGTTTAACTTCATCCTGTAGTCCTTCGTGACTTGATGATCGTACCAGTGGTCCACATAGCTTGGACCTTAATCGACTTTACTAGCATGTCGCCTATGTATACTTCCCATGGATGCCCTAACTGCTTTTTGGAACATTCTATTTACCAATCTCTCCTCGACTGTGTACTCTATCGTTTCAACCAGCACTGATAATGCATGTTCCCCGTCCACCATGTATGAGGTCTTCTCTTGGTCATTAGGGTCCATTCTGATCTGATTATAGCCCGAGAAAGCGTCCATGAAGCTGAGGAACTCGTGGCCCGCATTGGCATCCACTATGAGGTCGATTCGGGGCAAGGGAAAGATGTATTTCAGGCAAGCCCGGTTAACATCAGTAAAATCAATGCAAAGTCACCATTTTCCATTTACCTTCTTAACGAGAACCACGTTAGCCAACCAGTCGGGATAATCTACTTCTCGAATAACTTGGGCTTGGAGGAGTTTACTGACCTCTTCGTTGATCGCCTTCTGCCAATCTGGGGCGAAGCTTCTTCTTTTCTGTTTGATGGGTTTAAAGGAGGGTGCGACATTCAACTTGTGGGTGATAACTGCTGGATCAATTCCTTCCATGTCCTCTTGCTTCCAAGCGAATACGTCCGCATTTTGCTTTAAGAACTAAATGAGGAGGTCTTTGATGTCTTCGTCACGATCCGACGTAGGCAAGGCGTTTCGCCTAGTCGCGTCAGATCGTTCCGCTCTTGAGGGTGTCGTCGTGTCCAGCTCGCCTCTCATGTCGAGCTCATCCAGCGGGATGTCGGCAACCGTCTCGTTTATCGACGCGGCAGCACTCCCTGGGTATCCGCTGGTCTCCTCGAACCATTCCTACTCTATTCTCTATAGGGAATTTGACAACCATATGATATGTGGAAGGGATGGCCCTTATGGCATTGAGAGAAGGCCTACCCAGTAACATGTTGCATATCGATGGGGCCTCTACTATGAGGAATTTTATCGTTGTTTTGGCCTGGCATAGGGGGTCTCCCAGAGTGAGTACCAGTTGTACTGACCCCAGGGGCAGTATTTTCTCTTCGGAGAATCCCCTTAAGTGGGTGTTTATCGGTTCCAGCTTCTCCTTTCCAATGCCCATTTTGTCAAATGTCGATGCGATGATGATGTCGGCCGAGCTCCCATTGTCGATTAGGACCCTGTGAACTGTTTTATTGGCCACGACGGCCCTTATGACTAGTGGGTCATTGACAGGCCGAGAACGTGGTGTGTAAAATATACGCTAGTAATGCGCGAAGTGCGCGTCGCCCCAAGTAATATAATTGTACCAATGGTACGGATATCGATCCACGGGACGGGTTTGTTGAATACAAGATTTGCTTTTTAGATGCGAATAAGCGTATTGTGAAAAGGCGTCAAGTGTGTGAATTTCAACTAAACTATTGATCTTAATGAATCACTGTGTATTGAAGACTAGGGTGATGTTTCCCCCTGTCACTTTCGATGGAATATTTATTGAAGATGATATTATTCAATGTATTTATAATTTGTTGCTGGGGAGGAGATCTTACTTACGAGATATCCTCTCTCGAGGTATATCCGCCTATTTCGTGAATAGAGTTGAGTGTATCTCGCCCCAACTCCTAAGATTCAAACGCTTTAATGTTCTAATCACTCCTCAAATGCCACCTCCAGGATCAGAATATCTCTATTAACCGAATCAACCGAAGACTCGTTTATCGTATCCCCGAATATCCTCATCTCGAATCTGATTCAGTGATGATTATGCTAATGTTGGCCAGACATCACCATGTAAATGAATTATAGATATAAAGCAGATTCAAACAATTTATAAGCAAATGAATAATATAAATTACTGATCTTTAATCCATGAAAATATGACAGGGTTCAACAGCACCCTAGATATAAATCTAGAACATACTGACTAATGAAATACTAATATGTAATATATAAAACATCAGTTCTATTGTCAAAAACGAAGAAACAATACAAATCACGGGCTCTTCCAGATCGATAGTCGCCGCTGGGCCCGATTCGTGTCTCAGTCCGCACGCTCGATACCTCCAAATCGCTACCCATTTGCTTTTACCGCCGAGCAGAATCCCTCGTGACCGACGTCGCACGCGTAACGCCAGACGCTGCCGCTTGTTGACTTGCACAGTAGTTGACCTAACGTCGCGACGTTGGGACGTCGCGACGTCCTAGACATCTTCATGCAATGCCTCCTTCTGCTCCAAAATCGTCTCCAATACCGCTTTTCTCCAATGCACCCGCACCAACACCTAAATCACCAACTCGCTGCATCCAGCCAATAAAATGTAAATTAAACATAAATAAGCGTGAAATGAAAGATCGACGCGGTATAATATGAGTGGCCAGCACTCACGCTCATCATATGGACATTGGCACTTCAGTCGGGCCGTCCGAGAAGGTTATGGCGGTGTCCAACCGAGGAAGCTTGGACACGGCCTGTACTTCTAGTGCCTCCTCTAATCTGAAGCTGCACAGATGGGCTTTCCTAGACAAACTGGATTCCCCACCTTCGACGAACCTGAAATCACACTCCAATCCCCTCCCAAGGGCTGTCGATGTCGAGCCAAAAATGGGCCGACGAGGTGCGGAGGAGGTGCCCAATTTCGATCTCTCGTGAGCCACGTAATGGCGAGATGTCCACGCATCAAATTGTGTAATCTGATTTCTTTAACTCGAATACAATCATCCGTATGATACCCACGATCATCAGGGAAGTCGTAGACTTGGTCATGTCTCTTTCGGGCCGGGTCCGTCTTCATCCGAGACTAATTAATCTTAAAACTTCTCATGTCGCACCGATAGGACTTGAGACAACGAGGTCAAGGGGGTGAATTGAGGTGGTACTCGTGGTCGCAGCCGGCCGGCGACCCAAGCAGTCTCTAGCGTTACCTCTTCTCTTTGGGGATCGATCTCTGTCTTCCCTGTCCCTCCATGGAGATCTGTCTCGGTCTCTTCATTTCTTAGGGCTTCGGTCCCACTTTTTCTATTCCTTGCTTTTAGAGCTTCCCTGCTTAGACATAAGGGCCTCCTCGTCGTTGATGTATTTTTGCACTTTGGCGAGCACCTCAGCCATGCTTGCTTAAGGGTTCTTCGAGATACAGAACATTAGGTCTTTTGACTGTATGCCTAGCCGAGCTATAAAGGCGGTGATGGCAAACTTTTCATCCAAGATGTCTATCCTTAATGACTCCAAGTTGAACCTTTGGACGTAAGACCCTCGTGCTCTTCAAGGGCCTCGGGCGACTACGTGAGGCAGAGTTCTGGCCTTCCCAGATGTCCGGGCTCTGATGAAGTGGGACACGAAAGCAATGGAGAGTTCCTTGAATGATGAGATTGAGGCTGGCGAGAGCCTTTTGAACCATGCTAAGATCAAGCCCTTAAGCGTGATGGCAAAGGCTCTGCATCTCACGGGGTCTTAGTATCCATGCAGCTCCATCTTATTCATGGCAAGCCGAGGTGGTCCACTCAGGGTCTTCTGCCTGGCCGAAGGCTTCGGACCGCAAGATTCTAAACTTGTCGAGAGGGAAGTGCAAGCACTTCTACTGAACGAGGATTCCGTTTTCTATATCAAAGCATCCATAGAGACTAGGGCTCGAGCTTGTACAGCCTCTTTCATGTGGCTAAGCTATTATTGGATGTCTTAGAACCGCTTCTCCCAAGATCGTTCCTCCTTCCCTTGCTGATGAGGGGTTGGCTCCTCACCTCCGTTGTCCCTGTCAGGCATTATCTTATTGCGACCATTTCTGAGGGGCAATGCAGGATCACGCCTCCGGGTCCCGGGCTATTTTCTCCTCCCCATCAACGCCCTGGGGCACCGAGGTGTTGCTACCCTTCCGCGGGAATGGTATCGCGCTTCATGGACCTATCGCGGCCTCCCGTGGGTGCTCCACTCATTCGTGAGTTCCGCTAACTCCCTTAGAAAACGCTGATTGACAAGACGGAGTGCCTCCATCTCATTGTTAGCGGCGCGGAAGAGCTTCCGAGCGCTCTCCCGGCCGGGTTTACCGTCAACGCTCATCCCGGTTAGTCTGCGCTTTAAGGGGTCGGGTGTGACTCCTGCTTATGTTTCGAGTCGATACCATCATTCATTGAGAAATCGACGATTTGTAAAGAAACTGGCCGTTCACAAATCCAAGCCAAACTGATGGTGCTTTTCTTTCTCGATACTAAGCTGCAGCTTCGAGTCGCCGTCGGCCACGGCCGGATCTGGCATAACCCGCAACCCGCACTAAAAGGGTCCGGCCAAGTGGGTGGCTCTGGCCGCCTCTCCGATGCCTAAGCGCTTTCGCAAAAAGGAGATCAACTCGTGTATGGTTTTGATTGCGCATCTTTCGTGAAATTGCTCAGATATCAGGTGATCACTTATGACTTTCCTTGTTAAACGATGATACGGCATCTTCCCAATTAGGTAGGGAATCTTCTCTTCCTTATCGCTAACTGTATATTAGAGGATAATTAGGAAGCCATAATCGTGGAAGATCCTTCTTCCCTTAATGGGTAGTTATCGCTCTTCCTTTCTACGCCTCAACCTGGTGGACGGACATCCCCGCCACCGCCCACACTAGACTTGGGCCATCACTCTAGGCTCACACCTTGAGAGTAACCAGGACATTATCATGGGCCGAGTCCCCACGCAAGCTCTTGCTCTACCCTACGGCGGGATGCCAACCCGCTTTAAGGTTCGTCTCGGTCCGCGCTCGGGCCTATGGGCTAATTTTTTAGGCACCATCAATATCAAAACATTGAGATTTTTCTTCTTTTTTTTTTTCATTTTTCTAAAGAGAAGACCTAAAATTTACTGAATATCTTAAATTTTTCATGGAACAGAAAAGAAACGGAGAAAGATTCAAGTGATAGATTTTCAATGTATGGCTATGGAAGTACTTCCTTTAAAATAGTCCGGTCCAAGTCCAAGAAGTGTAACTCGAATCTTTTGATACGTCAACAAAAATCCAAATCACTCAGATATAGATGTATCCAAGGATGTAAGACTGTTTAAGGTCATGGTTTAATGAAATGATTATTGTAATTTTACATTAAAAGTCTAATTAAGTCCATAATGTATAGCATACGGTTTATTAATAATGTTATGCATGTTCATTGCACTAAAAAGCGATCATTATATTACTACATGTTAATATGAACACAAATTAAATTGTTCATTAGATATGTAGACATTAAATGATTTGACTTGAGTTGAAATATTTTTGAGTTGTGCATCATGGAATCATCATTATTCTTTGGTGCATTGTGCGGTAAATATGAAATAAAATGTTATTTGTAAGCTTGTAACAATTATTTTTTGGTAAATGTAAAGTTTGGTTGTGCATTTTTACATCAAAATGATAAATGCATAAATTTCATCTTAATTTAAAAAAAAAAAAAAAAAAACCGGTATTAATCATTATAGTCCATTATTATTATTATTTTTTTAAATAATGAATTTCTTGAAAAAACATATCTATTTAGAATAATAAACTTGTTTTTATAAATTCAAATTAGTTATTTTTCATTCCAATCAAATTTTTTTCTTGAAACAAAAACACTAGTTTCATTATGCCAAAAGATCTTTTGCAATTACAACCATGAGGATAAGAGGTGGTAACGAATATCACTCTTCTCTATATTGGGAAGCTCTAGCTGCTTTGGCTAAAACATAGGTTGCTTGGTTACCCGTTCTTCTTACAATCCTCATGGTGTTGTCTTGAAGCTCCTCTAAGGGATTTATAGTCCTCAATAATCAAGTTAATGACATTTTGGGGGACATTTAGGTTTTATATAGTCATTTATAGTTGGAGGTGTGAGTACCATGATCTATAAGCTCCATTACTCGACGTTTAGCGGCTACGGAGGAAGCCAGGGTGGTAGCAAAAGAGGCTAGGCGTAACGTTGAGTCTAAGGTCGCCTGATTAGAGGTTGATCGGACATCTCTCATGCTTAAGCTTGAGACAATCAAGGACGAGGTGTCTTCTTTCCAGTCTCAAGCCAATAAGGACAACGAAGTCATGGAAGAGGAATATTAGAAGACTCTGGAGGTGATTTTCGCCTATGGAGGTTGATCCCGGTCATATCTGAGTGATTTCAGGTGAACACATCTATGTTTCTCAACAATAAACACTATAGTCGTTCTTTTCCTCGCCGGGATAGCAGAGTCGACGTACGTGGAATCCTCCGACTCGCCTGGGGCTACATCGCCTTCGTGTGGATCCACCTGGCTAATGGATCCTTCTCTTCTGCCCTGACCTGGGTGGCAAACTATGGTTGCTATGCAGGGATATGATCTTCAAGGAGAGGTCTATTTGAGCTCTTTTCCCGTTCTATACGATAGTTAGAAGCACCGCCGTATACACCGAATTATTAGAAGGTCTACCTACCCCGCATTGGTCAAATAACTAACCGTCTAGTGATAAGTTGAAGGGACAACCTTCATCGAGTATAACCAAGTCTGGCCTACTATGACATTGTACGGCCCCAAGTCTTCAACAACCGAACAAAACTCAGTTGCGGATCGGTCCCCGCTCAGACAAAGAGCCATGATGTCTCCCAGTGTCGTGGTTGTCGTGTCGTTGAAACCAGAGAGGATTCACCCAACTGAGTTCAGCATTCCTAAGGAAAGCTTCATCTAGTTGAAGGCCGGTAGCTGCAACAAGTCTACCGCACTACTAGAATCTACTAGCACCCTATGCACATCAAAACCGCTAATACATAGGTTGAGTACAAGTGCATCATAATGGGGTATAATGACCCTATTTGGGTTTAACAGAGGAAAGGATATGGGGCCATCTATCCACTTGGTTTCTTCACGGCTACCTCCAGTGTAGATAGCATTTACCCGGGCCTTGATTATGGCCGCTCTAGAGCTTCGTGTCGCTCTTTCACTACACGTCATTGGGACCCGGCCTCCCAATACATAGCGTTTACGACCCGCCTGATTTTGATGGGGCTACCGGCAGACTAGTCGTAATTCACCCCGCAGTGGCCTAGATCTCCGCCTCATATCAACTTCCTCGACATACCTTCTGCCCCCGGCTTCGATTAGTCTTTCCACCAAGAAGCCAGCTTCAAGACTGCTGGTCTCGCAGCCTTCCAAAGATCTGGATAATCGTACGCACTAATGGGCTTCTAAGAGATTCATTCAAATAGATGCAGGCCACTTGAAATCTGGGAAGTTATGACTGAGGGCTAGCACCCTCTCATATGTGATTTTCAGGGGGGTGAACTGTGGGTTTCCCTCTATTTTGATCGGTCACGATCGCTCGGCTACCACCTTCCTCGTCTTACGATTTCTTCCTCCTCGCTTGTCGCACTCACGCTTTGCTTGTTACTCTCAACCGGCTTGCTTGTGATCATGACAATTTGTGTTACTGTGTGGATGTTATCTTCCAATGTTGAGTATCTATCTGCCCGCTTGTATAATTCTTCCATTATAGCTGGTGGGTCTAAAGACAGTGAGTGGAAGAAATGAGTGGATGGCCCGAAGCTTCTCTTGAAGTTTTGAAGAACTACGTTCATGCTATATGCCTCTACTTGTTGGACGGCTTGCCCGAACCTCCTTGTGAAGTCTCGTATGGATTCCTCTTCCTACTTTATAATAGTTTATAAAGAGCTAATGTTCCTCTTTTGTTGTACCAAACAAAGATACTGAGAGATGAATGGAGTCCAAAGCTCATTGAACAAGTTTATTGAATTACGTGGGAGCTTGTGGAACTAGGCTAATGCAGGCCCTCGTAGACTAGTCGGGAATACTTTGCACAACAAATAGTCATTGTCGGCATTCAATGTCATTGTCTGGTTGTAATGGAGCATGTGATCATAAGGGTCGTTAGAGCCATTGAACATGGTAAAAGCTAGCATGACAAACCCTCGGGGTGGCTCGTAATAAGAATATGTTGCCCTAGGGGCGAAGAGAGCATGTCGTCGACCCCCGAATCAAGGTTGTAGACCGCACATAGAATGTCGGCTCTATACCGAAGATGGGATGCATAGGCGACATCGGCATCATGTCGTCGAGTAACACTGACACATTTTGAGGGCCTTAAAGTAGTTGATTCTGCCTCCTGTCAGCCTACTCCCTAGCCCGATGGGAAGCGCCACTGATGGCATCCTTAAGGGCAGGGCGGTGCGAGTGCTTCCTTCGAGATTTGGCCCTTGTGTTGCCTCAAGCATTCCTTCCTAGTAGAGGACTCGTGGATGGGGACCTCCCAGAGGATAACTAATCATCTACTCGGGCGTCACCGTCACTAGAAATAATGGGCTCTTTTCCTTTATCGCGAACTATTGGATGTTCAGCACAATCGCCGTTTCGTACATCTTTTCTAAGTTCAAGGCTATTTTCTACCTAGAATTGTAGCTGATCATTCTCACGTTGCAAGCATTCATCGCGAGCTTGTAACTCCTATATCTATCTCGCTTGCAACTCCTACTTCTTCTCCATCTCCTAATGCCAATGGAGGAACTGATCTTCAAGTGCTTGATGCATCTGATTGTTCGACATCATGATCGCCCGGCAGATCGATGCGAAAAGGGGGAGTCGAAGAGTTCCGGTGTAACTGGGGCCGCTAGAGAGTCATCAAGCCAAGCTCAGAGTCCGTCGTCGAGATTTTTTATTCAATTCCCATAGATGGTGCCAATTGTTGGGACTTTGATCATCGAATCCCCTAGCCAGATCACCCACCATTTTTTCCCTTGCGTCACCCGCTGCAACTGCTGCTAGCCGAGCAACCTGAGCCTCCTTCTTAGCCTCGTCTCTCTCTTTTTCAGCACCCACCGTCTTCTCTTAGCCCTCCTTGGCCTTCTGTTCCCAATATCTAAATCGGGACTGGGCATTCCCTGAGGACTCTTCGAGGATGTGGTGCTTGGAGGCGGCCACCTTGGCATATAGCCGTAACTTCTCAGCATCATCCAACCTACGGCGAAGTTCCTTCTGCTAGCGCCCCATGGTCCTGAGGGTTGTCGCTGCCTGCAAAGAGAGAACATCGTAAGAAATTCACAGCATCAAAGCAAATAAATAAACATCGTGAGGTTCACCCATACCGCTCAGAGGTCTCTTCAAGACATGATTGCAGATATGTATCCCGCCCCCGCCACTACCGGTAGGACCTCTGTCCAGCCGATGGGGAAAGGGACGGAGTATTCCTCCCCACATGAGCCACCTCCGTGATAAGGCGGAAGTCAGTGGGGGTAAGATCGCCGTGTGCCACAAAAGGATACCTTGGTCAAGGGCCTCCAAGAGGCTAATGAGCGCCTGTGCAATTTCTTAATCGTGAGTCAACACATCCTCCGTAGTGCCCAGCCCACTCCATCGCTCGGCATAAGAACCGAGCACCGCCTCATCAAGGGCCTCTGAGTACTCATGAACCGCGAGGATCGGCTCATGTGGCCCACTCCAGGCGCATACACACGGCTTGTCTCAAGTGAGAAGCCTAAATAGACATTTCTTGAACACTGGGAAGTTCCCCGGTTGGAGTCCCATCCTCTAACACGACATAAGCCTTTCGGGAGGCCTCTTGGGTGGCACCCCCGACCATAGGCGAGGCCTCAAGGACTCATTCCAGCGAGTCCATGGTAATCATCGCCGGATTACCTTGGACCTTCTCATCAAATCCAAATGGCTAAGAACGTTTACTGCCCGGAACTTCGAGGCCTAGTGTGGCCTCCTCCTGAGCTTTGGTAGCTCTCTTGTGCATCCGCATTCAACGATGAGGCTAGACATTCCAGCCTCTCTCTCTTCGACTGATTCACTAACCGCCGAATTCGTCTAGTCCACAAACCTTTCTAGTCCCGCGCTGGTAGCCTTCGCCTGCCCAGACTTCTTCTTCGCCGCTTGTGGGGCGGGCTTAGGGTCCTTCAGTGCCAAAGGTAGATGATCTAGTCGGATAAGGAGTTTTGGAACAGCCTCCACCTAGGAAGAGCCTCTTGGCAATGATTTTAGAAAGTCTGCAAGGACAAAAATGCTTATCCTTAATGACCTCGTTGGGCAAAGAACGAGGAAGAACAGACATTATGTAAGGGAAAGGATTGGCGCCTAAATCCTACAGGTTTTTCACATATAGAATGAGCTCGTGATGGCACTGCTTCTACATCTGCAAATACCGACAGATGTGGATCTGGCCTTGCCTTCTCAACCTAATTGACTAAATACCTCGGTCTGCTTATCTACAAATCATCAAGAAGATAGGTAAGTCAATGCACCCACAACCTAGGGAAGTAAGGGATATACCAAAACAGGAAAGAAGACAAACCCAGGAATGTAAGGGATTGGTTCAAATTGAAAGGAAGCCCTTGAAAGCCAAGAGTCCCATACCATGGCCTCGACAAAGACGACCCCCATCTTCGCTCCGTCTTAGGGGAGTTAGGAGCCCTTGCTATAATTGTACTCAGACTATAGGCCAACATGAATAGGCAGCCCCTAGTCCCAAGCTTTAAAGTGTAAATAAAGCATATCTCCACCAATGAGATATCCAATTGGTAGAGGGAGTTTAGCACACGTAAACTCCATTAAATCAAAACGCTCGATGTATGGAGCGCAAGAGGTGCCCGAGAAAATGAAGGAACCACTTCCTACCAAATGATGGAATCGGGAAGCTTAAGCCTCAAAGAACAAACTTATCACGCGTAAAGTAGACGGCATTATCTACCTCCCCAAAAATTGAGGTAGTCGCGCCGTCTAACGTCTCCAAACTGATTTCGGCAAGAATTTGGTTATATAACCTCAGTCCCTCTACAGACATGGCAGTAACTAGATTGTTTGCAATGGGAGTTTCCTGAGTACCCTCTTACGCCTGTACCGACCGGGTCGAACCTCTTCTCGCGTGACTCCTCTTTGTCATTCTACAGGCATATATATATATATATATTAGAGGATAGGAAAGAACCCTCGAAAGGAAAAAGGAATCTCTTGGAGGTTTTACAACCCACTAGGGATAAAACTTAAAGAAAGTAAACTAAAAACCTTCGTGGAAACTAGTAGGACACCTCCAACCATGGAGACACCCAAGCAAACCAGCGATGCAAAAAAGGTTTGAGTTTTAAACACTCACTGGAAAATCAAAAAGTCATCAAAGCATCAAGGGTCTCCGATGGTTCCTTTTAAAGGGAAATTTGTAGAAGCGCGGAGGAGAATGAAGTACATGAGTCCAAAAATATATATATATATCTTTTGAGAAGATGTAAAAAAAAACCACTCTTGAGCCAACTATCCCTATTTATAGGGGTAAGGGGGATGTTAGACGCATTAAATGTGTCGTCATAATGAGATACGTAGGATGCACATCAGGAGGCATGCATCTCCCATGCGCCTTAAACACACGTAACCATTGCCTTCGAATGCATTTAATGCGCTAATCACTTCTTACAAACCCTTTAACTCTCAACATTCAACATTTGAAACCACAATATTTTCCCTCCCACTAAAACAAAGTATAAAAACTCCAAATTAGAGGAAACGGGGGCACAAGTGAAAATTAATATCTCTAGATCTCGTTACTGACAAATTCAGTGTCTCACTGACCTCAGAGTTGTGAGAAGGCCCGATTCTACTCACCTCACCCAGACAAGGCAGAGACTTCTAAGACAGGAGAATCTATAGAGCCCACTCGGGAAAGCAAGGTCAAACTCTTCCATGGTTGCCTCGAGGCGGTCTGTCTGATCGCACTCGCTAACCGGCCATTCTACCCCATATGGGAATTCTATCCCATATGGGAAGTTTGTTACGAAGAAGCACCTAGAAGCGAAAAATCCACAAAAACGATATTATTAGCAAATTTTCCAGCTTCTGAATCCCTTACTCCTTGGAGAGATAACACTGGAAAAGGGAAAAATAATCCCTGACAAGGAATAACTAGTTGTTGATAAGAAAATGAAGATTTCCTCCCTTAAATGAGGAAGAGATAAAATCCTACCCTGAGAAGGAAGGAGGAGATTTCATTAACCTAACCCTATAAGTTACAAAGATCGCCTACTAGGGGAAGTAAGCAATTCAAACTACGCCCATTCTTTCTCCCCTTCCATACTCTCATGACTTAATCCATCTAAGAGGCGGTCACCCACTACCGTCGGCGCCCTCAGATGTTCACATCAGATTGGATGATGCTCGAATCTGATGATCAAGACCCCTATAACTTGACGTTCAAGGGATTCGACGATCAAAGTCCCAACATGAGGGAATCGGTCTCAATCATTATGTTCCTTTCCTTCAATAGTTGTTTCAATACGTAAGAGCTTAGCCAACACTTAGTGTTCTATTGTTAACAAATCCATAAGGCCTCTTACCCACACATTCTTTGCTCTCACCATGATCCCTAGGCTGTTCCTAAGAATGATTACATTCTCTTTTTAAATTATTAAAAAGTAATAAGTTAATGAGGCCTAACTCAAATGGTTAAGGGATAGGGTGGGCATAAGGAAGAGAGGGAACAAGGGTTCGAGTCGCAACAAAATTATGAACTTATTAAAAAGAGAATAATAAAATAATTTTGTAATGTTTTATAAAAATGAAGATGCTTCACTATTGTTTTCAAAAAACATTTCTTAGAAAATAAAAAGACACAAAGTTTTTATTTGGATAAATTGTTTTTAAAACTTTTTTTTTATTGATATTGTAAAAATATTGTAAATTTTTTGAACTCCAAATTATTTTAAAATTTTTTAAATTTATTAATAAAGTCAATGCCACGTATGAAACAATTTGCACTTCATATTGTAAGTTATAAAAATATAATTATGTGCACGTCCCACTAATGATTACTGAGGTGTCTCATAACTCGGGATCCCCGCCTCCGTAGTAATCTCGCCTCATGCTCCAAGCCTGTGGCTGATAGCATGTCACTCTCCGTCCGGGCTAGATCTCTCGACTCGCCTCGTCATGATAACATCGGGGACTGCCTCCGAAATCCTCGTGAAGTAGAAGTCCTCTACTTCTTCCCCGAGCTAGAAGAAGATTGATTCTCCCTCGTCTTCTCACTAGCACCCACATCACGGACGCTCCGTACGTCATCAATCTCTCTCTCTCTCTCTATGGCCATAGTTGTCCTGACCATAGAGTTCATATCTTGCAAGAGAAATCCCACAAACTTACCCTGGATGGACAACTTCATACCATCCTCTGTAAAACTCGAGGAAATTCAAATTTCTTGAGAAAGGGTAAAACGATAATTTCGGTTGAAGATCCGGAATTTTTCTAGATATTGGATGACGAAATAGACCTTGTCGTTTAATTCGTCTCGCGAAATCTAGTTACCATATCAAATTTCATTCAATTCCGAGATAGTCAGAATTTCACGTTTTTCAAGGCACCGAGAGTGGTAGGGACACTTGGAACACGATGAGTAGCTCACAATGCGCCATGTGTCAATTGCAGGATGCCTCAAACAATGAGTTCAAGTGGGGCCATAAGAGACATGTGGCACCATAGGACTGGATGGAAATCCAAAGTAAATGGATAAAGGGATAAGGTAATCCAAATGAGTCAATGATAGGTTGACATGTGGCAAGAAGTACTCCCACTCGCCCAACTGACCAAACGGGTGGATGGAGAGAGGAGAGGGCGAAGGAAATTAAAAAACATGGGAAAAAAGAGTTTGAGAGAGAGAGACACTCACCTTCTCTCTAGATTTCCAACGACGGATCGGCAGCTTTCAAAGTGAGTAAGAGGAAGAAGTTCATCCTCATCAGAAGGGCTTCAGATGGGGAGACGGCTGTGGAGTTTCGAAAAACTCCAAGAGGTAGGGGTGTTCTTCTACTCAGTTACTTTGGTTTAAAATGACATGAAAAATGGGTTTAGGATTGTGAGGCCGAGAACAACCTTGTATTTCAATCCCAAAGAAATGGGACTGAATGATTGATGAAGGGACTATCCTTGGACAGTCCACGGCTTGATTTAGGACTATTTAAAACAGTCCGGAACTTATTTTGGACTGAAATTTTCCATGTGAAATTTCTTGCATGTTATTGCTTGACTATGAATAACATGTTTGATGTGTGGAGAAAGATATTGTTGATGCATGCTAAATTGATGTGTTAACATGATTGTTTGAATTATATGAAATATAATTGTGTACGAACCATGAGAATTGAATATATGAATTGGCATGATTGCATTCATAGGCATGTAGCACGATCGAATGTGTGGGAGAATTGTGATGTTGAATTCACCATTCTTAGTGTATGGGTGTGATGGGATCGAAAATGGGACAACGTCTAAGGTCGAGACCCACGGTCCATAATTGGAAACAAATAAATAAATAATAATAAAAATCACGGTGTCATCAAGTGTTGGGGTAGATCCCCTCCCCTCCTCCAGGTGAAAGTCCCAAATTCACATAAGTGCTAGACATGATCTCCGCCGGTGAAAGTCCGTAAAATGTCGAAGCATGTGACGTAATGATCCTAATGAGTGACCTCAAAAGACGTGGCCCATAAATAAATAAACACACGAAATTTGACAACTATTCAAATGTATATTGGAGGTTGGTCCAATGAGTGAGTCACTAGGTGGAACACCAATGACAATTTTTCACACTTGGTATGTCATGTGTGAGGGAGTCCGTCAAGACTTGAGGTATGTCATGGGGGGTCTCATCTCATGCATGATATAAATCATTCCATGTGTGAAATTTAAAATTTATATGGAATGAGTATGGTTGTTATGTGCCATTGCATGCGCATTTTAGGTGGGGAGTAGCCCTTATAGGAAAATTCAACTACTGGGCATTACTCACCCCGTCATGGAATCCCCCTTTCAAGTACAGGGAGTATTCATGTGACGCCCCAAAACCCGGGGGTCTGTTGACAACCCGTCAACCCAGATAATACGTGGAATGCTCCAGGTAACCCGACACCAATTATTTAAAATCGCAGAGTCTCCTTGTACCTGGGAGCTCCCACTCTAAATGCCACCCGGGTCCCAACATCAACATCATAAGACATATACCTAAGTAAAAATGGCCACTTAGGCCCATACAACAATACTCATCAATGTACACCAACTATATACCATAGTTCAAGAGTTAATAAATTACTCTTATACAAACATATATTAAAAATTATACACTCCAATACATGTCACATACAACTACAAAGCCACAACCCTAGCTTTCTAACTCTACTCTAAGATGAGCCGTCTCCTCGAACGCTCTCGTGACTTAAATGACATTCCTGATTGTGAGCTATCGCCCAGTAGTGGAATCACCCTAAATGGGTTACTCCCCACCTAAGTGCATATGCAATGCTCCAATATAAACACACATTCAAGTAAATTTGTAATCCTACTTGAATGTCTAAATGTCCGTTCCCATGTCTCGAGTCCTCACCGACTCCCTCACACTTGCCTAAGCCATGTATGAGAAAAATTATCATTTTCAAAACAAAACTTGTTGTTCTTGAAAATACACTACCGTATCTCGGTAAAAATATGGGACTCATTCCTCCGAGGCGAATGTGGTTTGAGAACCTTCCAAAACAATAAATACATGGGCTCCTCCGACGTAATTGCAGGACCATCTCCCCAACACCATTCTCGTGAAAATCATCCCCGTGAAATTTCTTTCGCAACCATGTCTGCTTTTATTTTTCTTTCATGTCATGCACACACACCTAATTTCTAGGTTACCTTGGCAGAGTACAGAAATGCATTATGCCATTTCAACACAATTTATATAACACATGTAAATACATCATCATGCATACATTGACATAAATTAAATCACAACAACATGTTGTATTAATTCTCAATCCATTACATAAAAAATTAGCTCACATGGGCTAATTAACAAACACGAACAATTCAATTTGAATTACTCAACCAAACACATTTTCTCACAAAATATTTCGTGAACACTATTCACATGAACAGTGAAACCCTCGAGTTATTGTTCACGGCCAATCACCCAACATTGGTTCCACTTTGTGAACCCGAATTTCATAGACATTTCTGGCCTCATATACACCACAATACAATTTATAGCATAAATTATACACTAGCAGACTAAATGCTCGTGGATCGTCATTGCACTGGGTCTAAATGGTTCCATAATGCTACACTTCTGCCCCAAGCTTTGGGACCGATCAAACGACCGTTCAAAGCCTCAAACCAACCGAAACATCACAAAGCACTTAAATCAAGAGTAAAACAAGTAGGATAAAACCCCTACCTCACGGAGTTTGTCAAAAACTCCTGAAACCAGTGCCCACACGTTGTCCTCGATGGGTAGAACAACTTTCCTTCTTTCTCCGTCGGAATCTGACGGTCCGATCGCCCGGAATCATAGAGAGAATGTGCTCTCTCTCTAAAAGAAAATCACCAAACCTAAGCTCTACATCTCTCCCCCTCACACTTCACGTTTTTAGCCTTTTTCATATGTAGAAGATGACACTATTCATGATTTTGTCCTTATTATCATTTAGAATTTAAATAATGCCAATCATGTTCCTAAGCTTGGATTTTTGACATTTGGCACTACCTCGGCCATCCATTTCCATCATCTCTCTACTCATGCAACATGTGTCACATGATTACATGTTATAGGTGACTTTTGTCACATCACATGTCATTTTACGGCACCCGATACTCTGTGCCTCGAAAAACGTGTAAATTTCGACTGTCTCAGAATTTGATGAAATTCGACGTGTTAGCTAGATTTCACGAGACGATTCCAACGGTGAAATCCATTTTGTCATCCGAGATCTAGAAAAATTTCGGGTTTTGACCAAAATTATTATTTTGCCCTTTTTCAGAAAATTAGAATTTTCTCGGGTCTTACAATTCAGGAAGACGGTGCTTACTAGAGGCCGCTTTTGAGAAGAAAGCCGACATGTGGCTATGATTATATATTTTTGTAAAACATATATGAAACATTCTGATTGATACATGTTTGTATATGAGTGTAGTTAACTCTTAAAACTATTGTAATATAGTTGGTTATATTTTAGTGAGTATGGCTGTATGGGCCCGACGTTGCCATTTTTACTTATGTTTAAGTTTCGGGTAAAAAGACACTCATTTTGTGGCATTGAGACACTCAATGGCTACATGTATTCCGCAAGTTGACGGATTGTCAATGGACCCTCGAGTTTGAGGCGTCACAACTTGGTATCAGAGCTTAGGTTTATAAATACCTAGAGCTCGATGTCGGAAACTAGAGTTATAGCTTAGTATCGGGAAGTTAGGTATACGATTACCTAGACTCCAGGGGCACGGGTTATATCATGCATTCACAGCATTCATGATTGTTACGTGATTCGTGTTATATGTAAGTCAGGTGATTGTATTTCGTAAATAAAGATATAGGGAAAATGTTGAACACCCAGTGGTCGGTAAAATATAACCTTAGGGGTTTAAGGAATTACGCGCATTAGTCCGTGAATAAGTGAAAAAATTTTCCAAAAGCATGCCAGAAGGGGTAAGAACACTATTGGCATAAGCAAGGTCTCGACAAAGAGTTTCATGTCACGACAAAAAATTTTATGACTTCCAGAAGAACTATGTTGCATAAAAGACTATAAGTCATGACATAGTCTGGCCTTTCTCGCATGATGTACCTAAGAGGAAGAACATGTGTCGCGACAAAGAATTTTATGTCGCCACAGGGTTGGGTCTTAAGGAGAAATCTGTGTTGCGACAGGAAATCTTTCTATGTCACAACAACAAATTTAGCCAAAGAGAAATTCTTGGTCGTGACTGAGTTTTTGGGTCGCGATCGAGAAGGCTGCAGAAAATGGAAGAAATGGGGGAAAATAGGTCACGACTTGAAATTTTGTGTCGCGACAAGTAATTTTAGGTCACGACCTAGTTCAATCGTGGTAGGAAGGCTGGTGTGTCGCAATATAAATTTTGCATGTCGCGACATAGGTTAAACAAGCTGAAGAAAATCCCAGGTCGCAACATGGTTTTTTTAGGCCGCGACCGAGAGATGTGTTGGCTGGGATACTTTGGGTCGCGACATCTATTTTTAGGTCACGACCAAGTTTTGCCTTGGCAGGGTTCTTGTCGCTACAACGTTTTTCATGTCAGGACAGAGGGGTATGTAGGCTGCACAAAAACTAGGTCGCGACATGAGGTTTTAGGTCGCGATTGAGTTTAGTCATGACTGAGGGATATTTCGTTCGTGGCAAGAGTGGCAGCGCTCGCAGCCAAGCACTGAGCGCGCGATAAGACACAATAGCGCAAATGTGGAGCACGACATAAGCAATACCAAGCAAGACGCGAATAAGGATTTTGTCACTGGCGTGCGCACGACGTAGAAGCCCCGGCTCGCGACAAGCTTCGGGCAATGCCTGGCATCAAGCATTACTGTTCATGAACATTGTTCACAGGGTTTCCAAAAATTTGAATTTAGTCCAGCGGGACCCTGAACAATAAAAATAAAAATAAATTTGGTGCGTGAATAGTGTCTCGGGCCCGATGACACCTCGAGATACTCATTAAACCTCAATCATATTCGACATGCGTAGATGGCAAGTCGGCGACGGACTCAGAGGTCGCCCACTTCCAGGTGCTGGGGTCGTGCACCACCTATTTTCGATCAAGAAGCTCGAGAGATCGTGGGTATTGCACGCATTGCACCTGCCATACCGCCGCTAGGGTCAGGAGACGAGTGACTTCAAAGGTTTATAAGTACACCATCCTCCATCATTCATGATGGCGGATCCGGCGGTGGTACGGTAATTGGTTCCGCAAGCGGAGAGGGTTTTGAGGCCACGGGATCACCTCCTGATGCCAAGACCGTGACTAGCTACCTTTAAGCTAGATGGTGAATCCCAAATATGGTGGGAATGGGCTAAGACCTCGAGGAACTTAAAGGCAATGACTTGGGCAGAGTTCCATGAGCTCTTCATGGGCAAGTATTTTCCAGCCACTGCTAGACATGCAAAGGCCCAAAGTTCTTAGAGCCTATAACAGTGATGGAATACGTGGCTAAGTTCACAGAAAGGCGCTTTATCGACGACTACGTGACCACAAATACGCTACAAGGTAAGTGAGATTTGAAACGGGTCAAGTTGTCCATTCAGGAAAGATCAGGACTCCGCCACAAATTACGGACTCCATAATGTGACAACACAATTACGAGAGAGAGATAGGAGGACGTGACAGCATCCGAGATGTGGGTGTCAGTGGCAAGAGAAGGGAGAGCCAGTCGTCTTCTAGTTCAAAAAAGAAGCCAAGGGCGTCTAATCTGTGTTCCAGCACGCCATCCGGGCCGTATCGATCGGTGTGGTTCCCAAATAAGCAGACAGATGATCGATTATTTCGTGAATCAACTGACATATGAAGCGGAATTGCCCGAGATAGGATCCTGTGGTTTGCGGATAGCACCGCCCCGCCATCAAGAGGGCAGTTCTGATACAGATATTCCTCCACCCCCTAGTATAGGTCAGAGGAACCAGTATCAGTCCTAGGGTACTGCACGAGCACCTCCTACTGCACAAACAAGCCATAGAGGCTAGGTTATGGGTTGAGGCCGAGGACAAGGCCCATAGGCCGGGACATCAGGGATTCAAGGGCGTGTCTACACCCTCATACCACCTACTGAGCCACGGACACCACCATACAAGGTATCGTTCGCTTATCTCGCCTATGGGGCAAGGGTAGAGCTATTTGGATTCGTGCATCACATTCATTCATTGTCGTGATCACGCGAGAGTCAGGGCTTAGGAGGCTGAGACGCTGAGGAGCCTCAGACGTGAGTTCCTCTCAGTGGACTAGGTGAGTATAGATCTTATAGAAGGTTCAGGGTTGCGAGCCAAAGATCTACGGATTCTCGCTTCACAATGGACCCGAGGGGTCACGGACATGTCAAAGTTCGATGTCATCCTCGACTCGACCGGGCCGACAAAGATATCTGGTCCTCATCCATCAGAAGCTGCCACTTTACTACATGCGTGATCTCGCATTCTGTGTTACATTTCAAGGGGAAAAGCACGATGCTTTGCCCCAAACCGTGTATGATTCTAGATGGCACGAACAGTTGGTGGGTTAGCTGACTAGCCTTACCTTAGAAGAGGAGGTGAAAACATACTTGGATCTGCCTCAGGTAGTGTGCGAGTACGAGGATGTCTTTCCGGATGATTTACCAAGATTACCTCCACAGAGGGTTGTAGACTTTTATATTAAGTTACACCCTGGCACATCGCCCATCTCTATGACTCCACATAGGATGGCACCGGTTGAGTTGTAGGAACTCAAGGTCCAGATACAGGGAGTTGCTGGGCAAGGAATTCATTAGATCGAGCACTTCACAATGGGGCGCTCCGGTTTGTTTGCAAAGAAGAAAGACAGGACCCTCCGACTGTGCATTGACTACTGACAGTTGAACAAGGTTATGATCAAGAATCTCCATCTATCGATGATTGATGATTCTATTCGATCACCGAGGGGAGCGAGTCTACCCAAGATGTAATCTTCACACAAAGTTACCATCACCGAGGGTCAAAGAAGATATCCTACACGCTCAAGACGAGGTAATGGCACTTTGCTCATCGGTGGATGTTCTTCCGTTGATCGAATGGGTCAAGAAGATTCACTGACCTCATGCATAAGGTATTTCAACCCTATTTGGACCAATTTGTCTTAGTCTTCGTGGATGACATTTTGATATACTCCCAATCTAAGGAGGAGCATGAGGATCATTCGAGGATTGTTCTGCGGCTACTAAGAGACCACGCCTATACGCCAAGTTCGCAAGTGGAGTTTTTGCCATCGAGGTGAGACTTGTGTGGCATGTAGTGTCACTCGAGTGCTGGTGTAATTCCGAGAACGTCGATGCTATGATGAATTAGGAGAGACCGAAGTCGCCGGTCGAGATATGCGCTCGGGATTTGTGGTTTGGCCAAGAGGTTCATTGAGGACTTCTCTCTAATTGAATATTCAATGACGAGATTGACTCAGCGAGGTCAAGTTTCCAGTGTAATGACTGCAAGGATAAAGCATTCCAGGAGTTAAAGAGGAGGCTTACTTCAGTCCCTATTATGATAGTCCTGCAAGGGGACGCAGGTACACAATGTAACAGGACGCTCAAGGCTGGACTGCATGCTTTGATGCGCCCGGAGTGGTAGGTTATGGTTCTCACCAGTTGAAGAATCATGAGCAGAATTACCCCACACATGACATAGAGTTGGCGGCCATAGTCTTTGCCTTGAAGATTTGGCACCACTACTTATATGGCGAGCAGTTCGAGGTGTACTCAAACCATAAAAGTCTTAAGTATATCTTCACGCAGCGAGACCTCAATATGAGGCAACGCAGGTGGATGGAGTTCCTAGAGGATTACGACTTCACTTTGCATTACCACCCCGGTAAGGCAAATGTGGTGATGATGCACTCGCCTAAGTCACGAGGAGCATCGGGCTAGTATATTTCCTGAGCGGCGCATGCTAGAGACCGCAACTGATTACAAGATAACGAGCTGCATCAGTGGCAGCATTGGGGAGTTTGGTAGCTACACCGTCCCTCTTGAGTAGAGTGATCGAGTCCCAAGGGACATGATGCAAAGATGATGTCCATCAGGGACCGAGTCCAATCAGGTATAGGTGACGAGGGCTAGACCATCCTCACAGATGGTAGTCTTCGATATAGGGGACGGGTAGTAGTTCCCCAATCGACTGGTCTAAGAGAGGAGATCCTCAGGGAGTTCCACTCCTCCCGATTTGTTGTGCATCTAGGTGGCACAAAGATGTACTGTGATCTTCGTCGCCAGTACTACTGGAGCAGGATGAAAAGACACGTCGGGGACTTTGTTCGACGGCTCACGTGTCAGCAGGTTAAGGCTGAAAGCACCAAAGGCCAGCAGGGCTACTTCAGCCATTGGAGGTGGCTGAGTGGAAGTGGGAGCACGTCACAATGGACTTTATGACCCACTTGCCACGGACATCGTGGAGGCAAGATGCGGTATAGGTGATAATAGACCGGCTCACATGGAGTGCATATCCTAAAGGAATTATGTTGGTTGTATATACGAGAGATCGTCTGACTACATGGAGTGCTAGTATCCATAGTGTCGAATAGAGACCCAAGATTTACGATGCAATTTTTTAAGAGTTTCCAAAAGGCCATGGGGATGCAGTTAATAATGAGCACCGCCTTCCACCCACAGACAGATGGTCAGTCAAAGAGGACCATACATATTTTAGAGATTGATGTCGCGAAAGATGTCACCTTCTGGGATCATAAGGTATTTCGGGAGGAGCACTCTACCCCTTAGTGGACTCGCCACAATAACTGCTATCACGCCGACATACGGGATGGCACCCTATGTGGTTTTGTATGAGAGGCCATGTCGATCACCGATTTACTGGACCGAGGTAGGAGAGAGCTCCATTACTGGTCTGGATCTGATTAGAGACACCTCCGAAAAGGTGAGCTTGATACACCAACGCCTTCTCATGGCTCAAAGCCGATAGAAGAGCTACGTTGACAAGCGACGTCGACCCCTAGAGTTTAAGGTTGGCGATCACGTCTTCTTGAAGGTGATGCCTAAGAGAGGAGTGGTCAGGTTCGACAAGCGAGGGAAACTGTCATCGAGGTTCATCGGGCCCTTCGAGATACTCAAGAGGGTGGGCACTATAGCGTACCGTTTGGATTTACCGCCTAGCATGTCAAGTGTCCATGAGGTGTTCCACATTCCGCTGCTCCGTAAGTATACCCAGATTCGCTTCATGTGGTGGATTAGGGAGAGATTACAAGACTCAAATGGACCTTCCAAGAGGGACCGCTATGCATTATGGATAGCCTGGATCGTGTTTTATGACGCAAGACCTGAGGGCTAGTGAAATGATGGCAACACCATGAAGGAGGAGGCAACGTGGGAGCGAGGACACGATGCGGCCACTCATCCCTTCTCTGCTTAGGACGAAGGTACATGGTTTAGTCGCCGGTGTTCGAATGGTTTACATGCATGACATAGCATACATGACATAAGTGTACCGTTACATGGCATAAATGTGATTAATGATCAATTACATGCAATTCCCAGGGATGAGGATGCTTACAAAGAGGGAAGGAGGAAATGTAAAACCTAAAGAGGAATTTCTGAGAAAAGATAAGCGGTAATTTTGGTTGAAAGTCAAGAATTTCACAGATATCCCGGATGACAAAGCAGGACCTCGGCGTTAAATTAAGATCGTAAAATCTGGCTGCCACGTCGGGTACTGTTGCAGATGCAGAGATGTAGTGAGATTTCCACGTTTTGAAGGGCGAGGTGACCGAGAAGGAGGGACATAGAAGGGGGAGGGCTGCTCCTCAGGGGTCTCATCTGAACCCCAGCTCTCTCACGATTGATCACGAGCCCGATAGGAATGAATCTGCGATACACCCGGGAATCACAAATAATATCTTTATACATGCAGCGAATAGTAAGAAACATGCCACCGTATAATGGTTTGATCCTTTGCTGCAGCCGTTGGTGTGATGGTAGACCTTGCTGAATCCCGATGTCGACTGCAGTGAGGCCCTTTGTCCTGCGACCTCGGCTCTCATACTATGTCCTCGGCTTTACGTATGTGGCCTTTGTGCGATCTTCCCCAGTAGTCTGGATTCATGCGACATATGGGGTGTGGAGAATAAGCGTGCCAGCCTTGTCCGGATGTTGGGATTGGGCTGTCACGGCTCCCCAGGATCCGCGCTATAGGGCAATCCTCCTCATATGTCGGGTTGTTGTTGGCAGTGACATATCCATGTCTGCCTATGACCACAGCTGTTTTGTAGCCACAGTAGCCATGCCTAAGTCATGAACACTCGACCAGTAAAGTCTTACCTCTTTCTCATACTGGAGAGGAGATTTGATCCCTCCCCTCTTTTCATGCCCAGTACTGCAGCTGGGATGCTCCAGCCGCATCTCTGTCTCTCTCTCTGTGTGCCACCAGCCATCCCCAACCATAAGTCCATGTCTTGTAAAGGAAAGGAGGTCTGATCTTGTCCCCGAATAGACAGCTTCAGCCCATTCATCAGGGTTTTCCACTCTCTTGTGGCCGCATCTGCTGTGTGATCTATCAGCTCATGAGCCTTCAGTAAGCTTAGCACGTATACATCACTGCCATCGTTCCCTACACACTCAGCTCACGGGAACTCTTGGACCTTCACGTATGCAGCAGGTGGTAGGAGTCTTGCCCATAAAGAGCTCATGGAACTGCTTGAGTCATTGCCCTACATGTCCTGGTCTTAACTGAGTCATACACTTGGGACTCGCCCTCTAGATGGAATGCGACTGGCTGATCTTGATCACAACCAGGAGGTAATCTCCATAACCTGCAAACCTTCTCAATTTACGGAACCAATGGTACATACCATGAATCCCTTCCACTGCGCAACGTTGGAGGATGATACAGCTTGAACAACTGGAGGGGTGCTGGGACCTCATGATACCGCTGCAGTAGCCTATGCCGGCTGGCGGCCTTTGCAATCCTGACCATCGCAAGAGGCTGCGATCGGAGAGCAAGTGGTGCTTGGCTAGCACCTGGTGGGCAGCCTCCAGCGTCCTGGTCATAAACTTTCTCATCATGCATGTTAATAACATGATTGTTAAACTTCTACCTCAGTCTGTTGGATTAGTGCGAGACTCTATAGACTTAATCGTCACATGAACGACCCATTGTCCTTTTTCATAATGGTGCTAGTACGACACTAAATGCGATTTTCAATTTTAATTCCAGATTTTCCACATATTCTTTTTGTTTCCCCGAACACTCTAGGTTGTGTTTTCTCAACTGATGTTCATATATGATTTATCATGTACACATTGCCATGCATTTAATCACACATTACAAAGTTAAGTCATCCAAAATGCACAATGGATGCATGATCTGAAAGCCAGTGTATCGGGTCCTAGGTATTAAAGCATTCTAGCTATCATGCCATCTTGTGAGTAGAGCATCGGGGACCATACTTGTGGTACACCTTGAGCTCCTAGGTAATCGTTTACCTAGCTCTTATGCCAAAATTTATTATTATTCGGGAGGTCATTTGTATTTCTATATCTTACTTTTTTTTGTGGTGTACATGCGGTGTTCAAGCGAACTGATGACTAAATAATTACTAACCACGATTACATTATGTGAGTGGACCTGAACAATAAACGTTATCGCGGCTTCTTTGGGTGCGTGCTCCGGTGCCTTGTGTGAGCTGTCGCGCACCCGTGATGTTGTTATTGTTGTCGCGGCGCGCGGTCGCTGACCTGCCGACGGCCCAACCTGTCGCGACTTTCCCACCTGGCACGTGTCCGCGACAGCGAAGCGGCTGAACTCTGTCATGACGAGAGCCTCTATCAGCGGCAGGAGCCCGCCAGAAATCTGTCGTAGTAAGAGATTCTCATCAATGAAGCATAAAACATTTGATGCAGTCTTGACTCAAAGATTGCTGTCTTTCCAGCACGGGATATTACAGCGTTGGTTTCAGCTTCTGATAACCGTTACAAAGACTATAGTGACGCAAAACCTTCTATCAACTTCGACCCTTGTGTGGCATCAGTATTGTTTGACGACCCAGCCTACTACCTAACTCTTTGTCAGCGACTGCCAGTCTTTAATTGGGCGCGGAGTTGAGTCATCTCTATCTAACAAGGATTCATAACGTGATGGAGCTAAGGGAAGCACATTAGGCTGGGGCCCAACTACATTGTCTACATGCTGTGTGGAGGCTCTTCCACTATCCTCTCACACCCACGCCCTTCCTGTCGTGACACCACTTTACAGTATCCACATTAAAGCTGAAATGGGTGTGTGCCCTTGTTCAGTCACCCACCACTTTTCTTTTGTTCTGCACATCTTGTAAAACAACATAAATTAAGCACTTATTACTAAGGGTCATTGAGCACAGGAGAAAGAAACTTATGAAATATATTTATTATACAAAAGGGTTTAAAAATTACAACTCCCTTGTTCTTCACGACTTCGCTTCAGGTTTTCTTATATTATGATACAAAATGAGACCTAAATCTGGCCTTTCATGCCACTAGGTCTCGGATGCCTCCATCGGTGCACCTTCCCAATACCTAAATTGTTATTCCATGTGAGAATTGAGCAATACCCGATAGTTAATTTTCTACATGGAGTTATTCCGCTAAATTAACTCTACGAATAGCAATAAACAAACATTAAATAAATTAATGTATAATCTACTTGAATGTCTACAAGCCGTCAGCTACGCCGACCCCTACCAGGCTCCCTCACACAGCCATTTTCCATGTATGATAAATGGGTTTTCAAAATAAAGATATTTGTTTGTTTTTATTAATAACCTGGAGTATAATATATTTATGGACAACCTCCAGCCATCAGTGTATTGAACAACCCTCCGATATGTTATAGTGGACATACTCAGATAAATAATTTGTGAACAACCACCGATATGTTGTAGTGGACTATACTCAGATAAATAATTGTTGGTCCAGCCACTCCAAAAACCGTATCATTACTCACACCTATTGATTCACAGTGATAAGATTACAAATGAAATGTAACGTACCATTTTCCACTGAATTCGTATTTAATATATCATGCATGCATACTAACATAATTTACCTCAGCTTTGTGTTATTAAGTCTTTGTATGCTTTTACAAAAATAATGCACTTATTGCGATCAACAATCGACCAAGTCGTCTCGGAACTGCCAAAAACAAACCTGATCAAAGCTGTTCCCAACAGTCCTAGAAACCCAATCACTCAGTCTCAATCTTTGGGACACTAAAAATACGACCATTCAATTTAAACACTCCCAGTATTTGGTGGCTCTTGGCAAAGACTAAAACCGGGTAAGAGAAAAGCCCTACCTCACCAGGTTTTAAGCTCCCAATTCAGTCTCAGATCTTGACTCTGGCCCGAGGAAGATAAACTCCTCTTGTCTTTGAAAGCACTTGATCCCGATGCGTGGGAGGCTTTTGAAAAATGTATGAAAAACGTGGCTCTCTTTCCTTCCTTCTCTTTTCCTCCTCTCCATCCATCGTTGGTCGAAGATGGGTCAGTGGGATAATCTCTCATTCTTGTCATGTGTATTGAAGCTCCCTTAGTTGCCATCAGTATCCATCTACTTTGGATTGTACAATCATGGGTTGCCACATGTCTTCTAAGGGTCCTTGGGGCCTTTGTTTGAGACATCCTACATGACATGGCGCCTTGCAGAAACCCCTCACAGTGCCAAATGTCACTCCCTCTCGGTGCCTCGGCAGTAAGTAAACTGTTGATTATAAGGTCGGCTGATGGTAACTATATTTCAAAAAAATTCCTTAGTGAGATCCGTTTCCAGATCGTAGGATCTAGAAAAATTCTAGTTACCACTAATAGCCACCCGTTTACCATTTCTAAAAGTGAATTTCTCCTCAGGTTTTTCACAAAAATGACTGGCCCATGAAGACTCATCCTATTACTAGCTCTAGTATAATATTATTCTCATGATGCTTGTTTATTGAACATGCTAGAGCTCAATGATATGTTTATGAAATTTCTTATATTTGTTTGCATACGAATCGGATGTTAAAGGAACGTCTTTAGCTAAAGACATTGTGTAGGTTTAAATGCATCTCGCCTGATACACTACGGAAAATAAAGTAATAATGATAAAAAACCGTCACGGATCCTCTTGGATCATCAAAGTCGACCACAAATCTTAGAAGGGTAGAAAGCTTTTACCTTTATCGTGTTCCAATGAGATCAGTCTCTCTTTTGGTGTGAATTTATGACAAACCACCATGATCACTGAATTAGTGCTCAGTAGTTAATCCGATGAAAAGTAGAAGAAGAGCCTCAGTGTGTCTTAGAATCAAAGTTTGATTGTGACTTAAATTCAAGAAAGAACGCCTCAGAAGAGGAGAACAGAAGGAACATGTTTCTCTTGTGAACCTCAAAGATGACAACTACTTCTTACTAGGTTTCTAATATTAGGTCTAAAATATCAACCTAATAAGTGAAAAAGACCAAAGGGTCCCTCATTAATGGGGGGAGACCATGTGCATCATGCACCAAAGGCTTGCTCCTCGGGGCTTGAAGCCATTGGCAAGCCAATGACCGCCAAGCCCATTCTTCACAACCTCACAAGAAAATCGGCTAATCCCACAGTAAAGCTAATTTAACCTCTCCTTCATTTGGATCCGATCCAAAAATAGCCATTCAGCTTTGGTGGATCCAAGACCATTTTACTCCTTCTACACATCTTCAAAGTGTGTGACCTATTAGGTTTCCGGTTATGTTGGCCACTAAAATCAACTCTTGAGTTTGAGCAAGTCATAAGCGGTATCTAGCAACACATCATGACCCCCAATCGATCGAAGAGTCAATGGTCTGACTACCAACCCTTCCATAGATAATTACCGCATAATTCATCCTTTCACCAATCTATACCCCACTCAGTTTAGAGCATGGACAATGATTAGCTCCCACTAGACTTGCTATGCCACATCTAGCCCAAGGGATATTAGATCTTGTCCTTGGACTCATTACTCTCTATTATGCTCTTGAAGACACTCTTCATGGCATTTCCACTTTGGCTAGAGATTCCCGAGTAATGAGTCTGACAAGAGGCCATGGGTATACTCTCCCTCTATTGGGAGTGGCAAATCCTTTGTTGACTACTCAATTACTTTCAAACACCTCAAGTTGTACACAATCATCACTCTATGAGCGACCTCTAAAAGGCAACAAGGAATGAAGTCTAAGTATAGAATCAGCATCCAAGATATCCTTGAGCACCTTAAGTCTAAGGATACTAGCATCATTGTTATGATGAGACTATCATCTACATTCAATAGATAATCCATATGATTGGCTCATAGTAGATTTCTGATGTACTTAGCTATTCTTAGCAAGCATCCACATGTCAACTCTAATCAACTCATGATCACAATTTATAAGATCCGCTAATTTATCCAATCAAGGATTATAACATGTGCTAGTCTATGCGGATCAACAATGTGAAATCTCTTTGATCCAATGACTAAGGATAATTTAGATACTAACATAATTACACATGATAGGAATCTTATTGTCATAATCTCATCGTGATTTCCTTCATGCTATGTTACGTATCATGGACTTCATTAATTCAATTAAAGACCTATATCAATTCAACGTATGAATTTCAAATTAATAAAGAAGTCTGTCATGTTAAATAATATGTAATACATACATTAAGTGCTAAAGGAAATTGCCTTTAGAGCACTTCTCTAACAATCTCCCACTTGCACTGTAGCCAATCACCTTTGTATCTCATACCTTAGGCAAGTAGATGTGAATCATACTTCTTCTGAGGAAGTGGCTTAGCCAAGAGATCAAACACATTCTAATCAATGGGCATATCTCTATCTTTACATCATGATCACTAATGATTTCTCAAATCAAATGGCATGACCTTGAGTACTAGATTGGACCTTTGATGAGACCGTGGTTCCTTTTGCTTTCGCAACGGCTACATTATTGTTCCAATACTACAGTATCGGATCAACAATGTGAGGGACCACTCTTAGTTCATAAATAAACTTCCTTGTCCAAATCGCTTCCCAAGCTACCATCAGAAGTTACGATATTCACTTATTCAGTTGTAGAACATGCAGTTCTCTCCTGTTTGGAACTCTTCCAACTGACTGTGCCACCATTCAATGTAAACAATTAGCCTAATTGAGATTTGGAGTCATCTCTATCATATTATAAGCCTGCATCTTACCATAAAATCCCCATCTTCATCAATTAAGAAAACATCCTTAGTGCTTCTCAAGTACTTGAGGATATTCTTGACAGCCACCAATGACCCTCACCTAGGTCCATCTGGTATCTGCTCATGACACTCAAAGCATGTGATACGTCGAGTCTAGTACTTTACATAGCGTACATGATCGATCCTATAGCCGAAGTAAACAGGATCATACTCATGTATGTCCTCTCATCTTGGGTTTGTGGGCACAGAGATTTAGAGAGGGTGATCCCATCATTTATGGAAATTTATCTCTCTTAGACTGCTCCATGTTAAACTCCTTTAGCATCTAAGCTATGTATGTAGACTGTGAAAGACCAAGCAACCTTCCTGATCTATCTTTATAGATTTATATCCTCAATGATTTGGTTGCTTCTCCAAGGTCTTTCATGGAGAATATTCCTAGAAAACCAATATATTGACATATGGTAACTTTGAGACGTCGTTCCCAATAATTAATATGTCATCCACATATAATACTAGAAAAATGACTCCACTCCCACTAACCTTCTTGTGCACACAAGCTTCATCCACATTTTGTGAGAAACCAAACTCTTTGATTGTCTCTTCAAATTGAATAATCCAACTCCTAGATGCATGCTTCAATCCATAAATGGATCTCTAAAGTTTGCGCATACTTTCTTTGCTGTAGTTGAGTGTGAAGACCTCCGGTTGTTAATGGGTATTACCACATCCTCGTAGCTTTCCTTTGCTTGAAAGTAGTCTTCACATTGTAAGGCGCCCCTTGCAAACCGACCAGTTTGGGTGGATCGAGGAACAGTCCGGGGATGCCACTAAAATCAAAACTCCAATCACTCAAAATCATATCTTTCGCGGCGATTTCAAAATAATAGGCAAGCCCATAGCATTTATATTTAACAAAATAATTTACAATGAAGGCATTCAAACCTTTTCAAAATGATTTACAAAAATAGATGTTCAGAATTCAAATTGTTTTACATATTATCAATGTCAAAGAAAAGCATGAAATGAATGCACATCGGAGCAAAGCTACGAAATTTCCTTCTTTATGACTCGGCTCCTCGATCTTGAGTCGCTTTCCAATCCTTTATCTAATAAACAAATTTTCTTGCTACATTGGTAAAACAATAAGCTAAGCATTTAAATTGTAGTGGTTACATACAAAATCGTTATAGGTTAAAACGAAATCAATTCATGCAATTTAATAATTCAGAACTTTCAAATCTTTTGGATGATCAATATAAATACAATAGATATACTTTGTTATATATATACAATCAGTTATAGTTCATTGATCATCCCAAAAATACATTTTCATGATCAATGTTTCACAATCCGTCAGTTCAAATGTGCTCACAAATTCCGAATTCAATTGCGCAATTTAATTCGGTTTTGCAGTCGATTCGAGTTCTGTTATTCAATTGATTATGAAAATCAATTGAGTTATGCCAATCAATTAGGTTATGCCCGCCGCGAAATTTAACCTATGTCTTGATTCTGAGGATATCGGGAGTCGCCGACCGAGAGTCATTGGCATTTTGCGAGCGATATCAGAAATGAACATAACGATGCAGGATCCACATTGTTGGGCTCGCGGCTGGTTATAAACAATCAAATGAACCTTCTTAGATGCGGTCCCATTTGACTCTTTGATCGGAGTGACATCAATACAGTTCGCGATGCTTTGCTGTTTGACCCTATTGGTATGCCGATCATACTTAATCACGAAAATAGCGGTTAACATTCTATTGAGGGCATTCAATCCTTTATAGAAAAATATGAGTACAATATATACGCTTGTATACTTGATTTATTTCAATAATCATGCAATTTTTATATATGCAAACATTTCACGTCACTTTTCTCCGTCAATTAAATCAATTCAATATGCTTTAGAACAAACATGCAAAAAACTTTAAACGAGAGATAAATTATTAGAACAAACCCAAAAATATTTGGTTCAAATCTTAGTCTCAATCTCAATTGGCTTTCATATCGTCGGTCTATTCAAGCTCCATTAAAAAATTAATAATATTCATATTTTTGTAGTTTTGGTTAGGATCGATTTTCAGGTTTAATATGAGTTCCAAATTCAATAGGATATAGATGGATTTTGATAATGGGCTTTTCCATGAAGTCGAAACACCCGAATCGGGGTCGAGACGAGAGAGTTATGACTTTTCCTAAGTGCGGAGGTCCTCTGTGATCAAATCCTGACCACGGCAGGCTAACCTGACTGGGTGATCTCGATCTATCACCTCGGTCAAACACATCTTCCTATCCTCCCTCCCAGGCATATGAAACATTCTTGACTCGTGGGTTTTTCCATAGGAAGGTCCAAGAACACCGAAGCGAGTTCGGGCGAAGAAGATATGACTTCGAAGTTGGGTCATCGCGTGAATTAACCTGACGAGTTATTGACAGCTGACCTGTCTTGGACGAGCTCAATATAGACCTCGGTCGACATCTAATATCCTCCTCAGGCATAGATATTCTTGACTCAATGGGCTTTCCGCAGGGTCCAGAACACCATCCCCGAGGAGTTCAAACGAAGAGAATATGACCTTCGAAGTTGGAGGCCATGCGTAATCCGCCTGACAGTTGACTGGGTAGCAGTTAGAGATGACCTCAGTAAACTTGGTTTTATCACCTCGGTCTGACATCTAATATCCTCCTCAGGCATGTGTGCTGTTCTTGACTCAATGGGCTTTCCATAGGGGTCCAAGAACACCCTAAATCGGAGGTTCAAACGGAGATGACAGCCGAAGTTGGGGTCATCAACGTAGTCAACCTTGACGAGTTGACTGGTGACGACAGTTGAGATGACCTCGGTAAACTTGTTCTATCACCTCGGTCTGAGCATCTACTAAGCTTACTCAGGCGCTATGAATGTATTCTTGGCTCAATGGGGCTTTCCATAGAGGTCAGAACACTCGAATCGGAGTTCAAAGCGAAGGATATGACCTTCCAGAGTTGGAGGTCATGCGTAGTCAACAACTGACGAGTTGACTGAGCGGCAGTGAGCTCACGGGACGAGGCTGAGAGCTCACGAGGACGGGTCTGATGACCTCTTTTACATGAGTGCGCTTTGACCTGCAACTGCATGAGATGCCGACCTGGCAGAAACCTCATGGCGACCTCTCACCCGCTTCCGGCACGATTTGGAGTAAAAAAGACCATAACTTGGTCCCACGGGGTCAGGTGAAATTCAAAAACTAACATCAATTTTACTGATGTGGCTACAATTTACTGAAGGACTCACTGCAAATTTCTTTATTTCTTGCCCAATCAGCTCTGAGGTCAGGCTGTCACTACCTGATAGCGACCCTTGGTTTTAAAATGCAGCCAGCCATTCCCCTAAGGTGTAACCTGTCTCCATAGGGTAGAAAATGACCAAGTAGGAAGACCTACCTCATGGATTTGTAAAGGCTCTCCGATTCCGGTCTCTACTTGTAGCTCTTGTCACTAGGAAGGACTTTCCCTCTTTACTTCTTTGAGATCCCTATGATTAGATGGGTGAAGATCTGGAGAGGTGGGCTGCTCTCTCTGCAACTCTCCAGCTTTTCTCTGTTTCCCTTTTCTTATGGATCCTCCCTAATCATTACTTTAAGCGGGAGGCTTCCTCCCTCTTTCCTACATGCCACATGTCCTTTCCTTGATTTTTTTTCTTCTTTTTCTTTATTTATTTCTCTTTTTTTTTTTTATATTTAGGTCCCTCCATTTCTCTATTATTCTTCATTTAAGTCTCCTATTTTCACTTAGACATATAAACTTATTTACAATTGTTGTAGGTCCCCCATTTTACAATTTCCATATTTTCTCTTTTCACTTAGGTTGTTGGAATCAATAATCATTTAATCAATGTTAAATGCAAAAAATTTGGAAAAATACCCGAGGATTAGCTGTTATACGGGTTATATAATTTTTGTTATAAAAGGATTCTGGGGTATTTTGAAGCGTTACAGCTACGCCCCACTTAAAATTTAGGTCGCCAAATTGCCTTGAATCAAGCAGTTGCGGATCTTTGCTTGCCGCATCGTTCTCCACTTTCAAGTGGCTTCCTCAGGTCTTATGGTTTCTCCATAGCACTTTGACTAATGAGATACTTCTTGTTCATAATTCTTTCGCCATGACCAAGATCTCCTTGTCTCTTCTTCATATGTCGAATCGTGCCATTTCAATTGTCTCAGAAGAGTATATGTAGATGCGTCCCGGTACCTCAAGTAGCATGGACACATGAAATACATTATGGATCTTTCTAAATCTGGGTAATGCTTAATCTATGTGCCACTGGACCCACTTTTCAATCACTTCATAGGCAGATAAATCTAGGGCTGCCTTTTCCCAAATCTCATCACCTTCTTCCAGGTGATACTTTCAAAAACACTTTTTACGCCGATCTCATGTCAGATATCTTTTCTTTTCATGTCGGCATATGATTTACGTCTATCGGTGGCCACTTTCAATCTTTCTCTAATCATTTCCACTTTTTCTTCGGTCTCTTATATCAAGTCGGGGCCAATCACTTTCTTTTCACTCAATTCAGTCGACACAATGGTGTTCTGCATTTTCTCCCATATAAAGCCTCATAAGGCGCCATTCAATACTTGATTGGAAGCGTTGTTGGCCACCTGAAATTCAACTAAAGCAATGTGTTGATCCCGACTACCCTCGAGGTCGATCCCACCTGACTCCTTAACATATCCTCCGGAAATCTGGATCACTCTCTCAGATTGTCCATCCGTTTGTAGGTGGAGCTTGTTTGTCTTGAAAGTGGTCGAGTGCCCACAAGGGCCTCTTGCAATTTTCCCCAAAAAAATCTAGTAAACCTCTCGGATCTCGGAGTGAAATAATGGATATAGAATCCCCGTATGTAGAGACTGTTCCTTGATATCGCGACTCACTGGCTTGTCGAAGTGAATAGTCCGTTACTCCTTTAGTAGAAGGTGGTGACTTGATCAATCGTCTACTACAACCTTAAGCGGAGTCGTGCCTTCTCCCTCAATGGTAGCAACCCTGAAAATCCATAGTGATTGGTCCCATTCCACTCAGGTATTCCTAATAAACTGCAATAATCCCAAAGACTTAATGCTCTGCCTTTGCTCTTTGACCCATAAACACTTAGCTTCTAAATTCCCAACACATCTCTTTTCATCCCGGACCACTGAATGACATTTTTAAATCTCCGATACATCTTTGTGCTCTACAGGGATGGATAGCAAAGATCCATTATGTGCTTTTCTTCGGTATGGATTTCCTCAGAATCATTGTCGTTTTTACATACCGGGTCCTTATAATAAACTCCATTTGATTCTGTGAACTGATTTCTTTACCATTTCTATCCGATTTATCGTGGCGACCAATTTTCGTCTTTCTTTTGTGCCTCTGCGCTTTCCGATTCCAACAAACTCGGTCTTGCTATCCAACTCGCACTATATAGTACCATGGTCATATGACAAATGGAGCATTCAATACTTTCAAGCGTTCGTATTGACTTTCTACTCAGCGTCGACCACTACATTGGCGCTTTCTGGGGTGATAATCAATCACGGTCATGTCTTTATCAGTTCCATCCATCTCGGATTGTCTCAAGTTAAGCTCTCGGCGGCGAGGGCAAATACTTAAGACTCTTTATGATCGAGTGTAGATGGCTTACTTCTCCATACAAATAATGTCTCCAAATTTTCAGCGCCAAATACAATAGCGGCTAATTCGGAATCATGCGTGGTAGTTCCTTTCATGCGAGCTTCAGCGTCTTGAGCACTTAGGCTACTTTACCCTCACGCATTAGGACACATCAGTCATTCCAGTAACGCATCACCTAAAATCACATATTCTCTACATTGTCGGTTGAGTAAATGAAACCTCGGTTAAGAATGCTTTCAACTTATCAAGAAACTTCTTTGACATTTTTCACTACTCCACATTCATACTTTACATTTTAAGGCAATCTCGTCGTGAGAACACTTGATCTTAGCTCTCTGAAATCTTGCCAGCCTCACGCTAGTCCTGAAACTACGCATACATGTTCATTTCTAGGTGGCTTCCATTCAACAACCACTTCTATTTTCTTTGGATCTGCTCGGATTCCTTCTTTCGATACTATGTGCCCCGAGAGACCTTCCATTCTTCAAAAACTCACACTTGCTAAGTTTGCATGTGCTCTTTTCTCAAAGTCTCTTACCACACTACTCTGGTATGTGTCATGACTTTCTGATCTTTGAATACAGAATGTAGTCTATGAACACTACGACAGAAATTGATCCCACATCACGGTCAAGAGAAAACAGATTCATTAGGTCCATGAAACCATTTGAGCATTTAATAAATCAAAACGGCATTACAAGGAACTCATAAATGTCCATATCCAGCATCTACTTGAATCTTATGCACATCGGCATCTTTAATTCTCAACAGTGGTGCCGAGATATAAGTCAATCTTTGAAAAGAATACTTTTCTTGCAATTGGTCCGATAAATCATCCCGATTAAGGTAGCGGATACTTATTCTTTACCGTTAACTTGTTCGATTTAATGCATGTGTATTCATAGCGAAGTATGCCATCTTTCTTTAACAAAAAGCACGGGAGCTCCCCGTGATGATACACTCGGTCCTAATAAACCTTTTCTAGTAGTTCTTGCAATTGCAATTTCAATTCCTTTAAGCTCTGTGGAGCCATTATATGCGGTGTAATGGATGCGGTGGCCACACAACCTGGCGATCAATAGCAAACTCAATCTCACTATGTGGGGCAATCACAGTAACTGTTTCCCGAGGCTCACATTAGGGAAAAATTAAAGCTAACTTGGTAGGGATATCAGATACACTAGGCCCTTGCCCTTTCTGGTATCAGCAATCCGCCAGGCGAGTGGGCACACATCCTTCACCATTTGTTCTAGCGGTGGCTGCGGATATCTGATAGATAGTGATCGACCTCTCACCCAGGTGAAGTTCTTCATCTTCATCCCGGGTCCTTAGGTCACTCTTTTTCATTCTGAGTCGACTATGGCTGCGACCGGGACACTTGATCCATTCCTGATATTTGCATCAAACTCACGAGAAGGATAGCTTCGATTAAATCTCCCAAAATTCATCACTCTGTATTTTGATGGAGACGATCTCACATACCTTTGTTCACCAATAACACTTTTTATGCCCCGACGTTCATCTTGAAGATTTCATGCCTCGGTTCACTCTTGAGTAAATTACCCAAGTTTGGGTAATAGCCAGTACACACATATGAATGGGTTGATGACCACAGGTGCAATCAATGCACATGCACAATAGTATCCCAAAGATAGTGGAATTACCGATTATCACATCACCACGGAGCATCGGTTTCTTCCCTTTGTAGTTCATTGTAATAATAATTTGAACTTTGACCATCTTGCCTACCCAAGGTTTGTGTCCTTGTCTCGAACACTTTGTTGATAACCTCTTGTTGCCTTTGTAACACTAAGTTGTACTTTGATGCAGCCAGTCTTTGTCAAATGAACGAGCTCACAAGACGATCTCTTGCTCACATGCTCTTTGGATCCTAGAATCAAACAAGCACTGTGGGAGTCTCAACATTCTCTTTATGATTTCTCACATGATAGAACAATAGGGCTGTCTATCCTGAAGGACCTCTGGTGTCACTGCATGGCCAGTGGTGTTGGTGAAATTGGTATTCCTCTTAGGTAACTTTGTCTTGTGGGGTGATTTAGACCTTGTGGTCCCCGGCAATTTCTTCCTTCTTTATTTGTTCTGAAATTTGGTGACCTGGATTTTCTTCATTGTCTTTTATCCTTTCTCTCTTTTATATATAACTACTTTCTTTCATTCAATGCACATGTGCAATTTTGGAGAATCCTCTTGTAAAATACTATGACATGGGCTCGAATATGATCGTAAGACGTCTTCAAACCTCTGACTGCTTTTTCTTCTAAAGCTACGTGTCTGGGGGCATGGCAGCTCAAGCCGTATGGTTGTGGCACGATGTTAGGTCCACACTCATTGTCTTTGCTTCCTTGTGCAAAACTCGGGTCTCATGTTGTTCGAGATAAATGAGCCCATGGTGCTTCTTGAACTCATCAGAAGAACTCCATGTAACTCTCTCACGATGATGCGGTCCTAGTCACCCGGAAGCCCACCAGCGATAGAAAGAAGCCTCAAATCACAGTAATGTGAGAGTCGCACATTCTAACTTCTCTTCAGGTTGTGCAATGCATCTGCACAAAAACATTTTCTCTAGGTTCTCTTGAACCCAATTTTCTGCCATAGAAGGCTCTCATCATCTTTTCTTTCCACTTAAAATCTGCAGTCGGTACCTTGCCATTATTTCATTAGGCTGATCGCTTTCTGGGGCGATTTAGGTTGGTTGCCCGAGCTCTTTGCGATGCGAACTAATTCTTGGAGGTCTCATGGTACCTCTTGCTTATTCAGCTCCATTCATTGGTGGAACTCAGGATGCTGCCCACTTTACACACTAACGAGATTGTTTGGGTGGTCTGGTCATCCCTCTGACGAAGGAAAATAAGACAAATCCATCTTACATCCCTATAAGATTGTGAATCAGCGTCAGAGTCATGTCATCCTTAACCTGCAAATAGAAATACATATTATACACAATTTCAAATCATTTGCAAAATTTTCAAAATCATTTCTATAAAAACATAATTACAAAATCATTTTAATGAGACAACTAATCCCACCAGGCTCTGATGCCAATAAAGTTGTGCACCCTTACCGACTAAACTAGTCGTTTAGTGGATCAAAACTCAAAGTCTGAGATGCCACATTAAAAATCACTGACCACTCAGAAATCATATCTTTGCGAGCGTTTCAAAAATTTGAACCCGTAAGCATTTATATTTAACAAAAATACATTTACAATGAGGCATTCAAGCCTTTTCCAAGGCGGATTACAAAAATAGATGTTGAGTTCATATTATTTTTACATATCAATATCAAAAGAAAACTTAAGAAATATGAATACATGTCGAACTTGTCTTGAAATTTCCTTCTTTATGATTTCGGCTCCTCGTCTTAGGTCAGCTTTCGATCGCTTATCTATCGCTCGGTACTGCATTGGTAAAACAATCGGCTAAGCATTTTCATGCTTGAGTGGTTCTATACAAATCCGTTTCCTCGGTTCGGCAAATCGATTCATGTGATTTATTAATTGAGAACTTTAGTCTTTGGATGATCCAATATAAATACCACAAGCCCTTATACTTTTATATATACAATCATTGTAGTTCATTGATCATTGAAATGCATTTCATAATCAATGTTTCACAATCTCAAATCAATTCAAATATGCTCACAAATTCAATTCAATTCAATTCTACAATTCAATTCAGTTTTGCAATTCAATTCAGTTCTGTTATTCAATTCAATTCTGAAAATCAATTCAGTTATGCCAATCAATTCAGTTATGCCAATCAATTCAGTTATGCCCTTAACGAATTTAACCTATGTCTTCGATTTACAGGATATCGAGTCACTTGGCACGGTCCATTTGGCTGGCCGGTATCGGAAAATGGTTTTATAGCAACGTGCGGTCCACGTTAGACTCTTATTTGGTTATAAACGATCAAATAGTAACCTTCACCGTCACGGTCCATTGATTGGCGATCGGAGTGACACATCATCTGAATAGTTAGCGATCTTGCTATTTGACGTATTGGTATACCAATCTATCCTTAATACGAAATAGCGGTTAACATTCACAATAAGGGCGTTTAAAATCCTTTATAAAATATAATTATGATATATGCGGCTTGTATAAGCGATTTATATTCAACCAATCATACAGTTTTTATATGCAAGCATTTCACAATCACTTTTCTCAAATCAATTAAATCAATTCATCTCTTTTGGAACAAACATCAACTTGAAGCAGGGAATAGGGTCATTAGAAACGAGCAATATTTTCACTTTGATTCCCGATCCTTGAATCGATCTGGTTGTTTCCCACTATTCAAAACCATTAAGAACAATATTGTTCATGTGTACGGTAGTTTTGGTTGGATCAATTTTCGGGTTACTACAATATAGGTTTCAATTCGGCCAGGATATATATGTAGTTCTTGAAACAATGGAGAAGCCGCAGAGTCAAGAAACGCTACGAGAATCGGAGTTCGGACTGAAGGAGTTATGACCTTCTAAGTGGAGGTCATACGCGAGTCAAATCTGAGTGACAGGCTGTTTGACCTGGACAGGCTCGATCTATCACCTCGGTCAAACATCTTCTATCCTCCTCCAGGCAAATCAGTATTCTTCCCGGCTGTGGGCTTTCATGAAGTCGAGAACACTAGGAAACAGGTTCGGGAAGAGATGACCTTAGAAGTTGGAGGTCATGCGTGATCAATACGACGAGTTGACCCAGTACGACAACTGACACATCTTGGACGAAGCTCAATCTAAAACCTTAATCGACATCTAATATCCTCCTCAGGCATATGAATGTATTCTTGACTCAATGGGAACTTTTATGGGGGATTAGCAGCTGTCGGAGTTCAAATAAAGATATGACCTTCCAGGAAGTTAGGTCATAAATGAGTCAACCTAGAGTTGACTGGCCGACAGTTGAATGGCCTCAGTAAACTTAGTTATCACCTCGTTCTGACATCTAATATCCTCCTCAGGCGCCATTAATGTATTCTCTTGACTCAATAGACTTTCCACTTAGAGTCGAGAGAACACCTAGTCGGAGTTCAAGCGAAGGAATGTGACCTTCGAGAGTTGGGAGGGGGGTCATGCGTAGTCAACCTTGACGAGTTGACCTGAACTGACGAGGTGAGATGGCCTCGGTAGTCTGTCACATAGTCTGACGTCTACTAGCCTCTCAGGCATATGAATGTATTCTTGACTCAATGACTTTCCATAGGGTCAGGGGCACTTTGGTCAGGAGTTCAAGCGAAGGGAGATATGATCTTAGGGTTGGAGGTCATGCGTGGTCAACCTTGACAGTTGACCTGAACTGACAGCGGTACATCTGGGCGAGCTGAAAACTCACAGGCGAGTGCTGACCTCTTTTACATGGGGTCTGCTGACCTCTGCTGCATGAGTGCGCTGACCTCATCTTGCGTAGTCTGCCGACCTGCGGCGACCTCTACGGCCCAGCCTCTCACCAGCAGCATTCAGGAGTAAAGACCGCTTGGTCCTGAGAGGGTCGGAGTGAGAAAATTCAAAGCCAACATCAAGTTTACTGATTGTGGCTACAAGTACCAGGACCCTGCAAATTCCTTTATTTCTTGCCAAAATCAGCTCTGAGTCCGACTGTCACCTTGTACCACAATGTGGCAGCTTCCCTTGGTTTAAAATGCAACCAACCATTCCCCCTAAGGAAGTAACATGATAACCTTAGAGACAGAAAATGACCAAGTAGGAAGACCTACCTCATGGTTTTGTCGAGGCTCATAGATTCAGTCTCTACTTGTAGCTCTTTTGTTAAACAGGAAGGACTCTCACTTCACACTGAGACACAATGGTTAGATGAATGAATGCAGAGAGAAGGTAGAGCCTCTCTCTCTGCTCTCCATTTTTCTCGCTTTCCTTTCTTATGGATCCACTCCTAATCGTGCTTTAAGCAGGAGGAAACTTCTCCTCTTTCCCATGCCACATGTCCCTTTTCTTTGATTTTTTCTTCTTTCTTTATTTATTTCTCTTTTTATATATTTAGGTCCCTCTCATTTGCTCTATTCTTTATTCTGTTTAAGTCTCCTAACTCATGAACATATGAAAACTTGTTTACAATTGACCATAGGTCCCCATTTTACAATTTCCATATTTTCTCTTTTTCACTTGGGGTTTATTCTGGAGATAATAATCATTTAATCAATATTCATCCCTAAAATTTCGGAAAAATACAAGTTGAAACTCAATATACGGAATATATTAATTTTTATTTATAAAAATTAAAATTGTTGCAGGCGTTACACTGCATTCTTTCCTTTATCTCATAATCATGTGAAGCGAGGCATGCAGGAGTATCACTATGGATTTAAACATGCTTCTGCTAAACTAAAGTCTCATCATAGTCAACTCCTTTTTATTTAATGATAACACCAACTATAAAGCAGCATATAAATAATCACATTACCTTCCATGTTAATATTCTTCTTAAAGATCCACTTGGACCCTATGGGTTTTATCCCTTCAGGTGGTTTAACCAAAGTCCATACTTGATTTGCATACATGGAATCCATTTCTGACTTCATGGCTTCAAGCCACTTGTCAGACTCTAAACTATTCAGAGATTCATCATAGGTAGTAGGCTCATCGACCTTTGTGAGCAATACGTCCCATTGTTTACTGATGAGAAATCCATATTTCTTTAGAACAATATGTATCCTACTTAGCTATGATGCGCTTGTGTTTCAGAAGAATTAGCTGCTACTTTATCAACATGAATAACAACCTTAGGTTAAGTCAGTTGATCCGCGTCTGTTTGAGAACTTTGAGCTTCACCAGTTCTTTGCCTTATTATTTCTCTAAAAGAAACTCTTTTTAAGAAGATTGTAATAACTGAAACAGAGAGCTTAACCTTTGTTCCCAAGCACATTTGTAGAACTTATATCCAATAGTCTCCTTAAGATATCCTATAAGCAGACACTTGTCAGATTTAGTTTTGAGCTTGTCTGACATAGTTCGCTTCTTATAAGTTGGATAACCCCATACTTTCAGGTGAGAAAGATAGGGCTCCTTGTTAGTCCATATTCTATATAGAGTAACCTCAACTGACTTGGATTGGACTTTGTTTAACACTTAAACAATAGTCTCACATGCATACCTCTAAAGGGATTTAAGTAGAACGCCTTGCCCATCATAGACCTTACAAAGTCCAACAAGGCTCAGTTTGTCCTCTTAGCCACACCATTATGTTGCGGTGTGTAAGGTGGGGGGCACTTGGATAAAATATCATTATCCCGAAGATAACCTGGAAACTCTAGGCTTAAATATTCACCACTTGGATCACATCTAAGTGATTTGATACTTCTCCCAAGATGTTTCTCTAGTTAATTTATGAATTCTTTGAACTTTTCAATGGATTTGAATTTGTATCTCATCATATACAAGTACCCAAATCATGAATAGTCATCAATGAAGGTTATGAACCAAATGAAACCACTTGTGGCATGTATGGACATAAGACCACATACATCGATATGTATTAGGTCTAATGGTCCAGATACACGTTCACCCTTTCTGATAAAGAGGTAACTTGGTCATCTTGTCTAACAAGAAAGATTCACATGTGTTAAATAATACATGATCAAATGACCCCAAACTACCACCTTGTGTAACTCAGTCATGCGTCTCTTGTTTATATGGCCAAGGTGACAATGTCAAAAGTATAATGATTTCAAATCATCTCCCTTTGGCCTTTTATTATCATTAGCATTTAAAATTGGATTGAACATATCAAATATGTAAATTTCATTGCTTAATGTACCACTAGCATAAAGAATACTATTCAACTAATGTTCTTGACACTACTAGTACATAAAAGTGTTAGGTGTGAATGGGTGTACATAAAATAATACGCCTATGTGTGCAAGTGCATGGGTCGATATATATATATATATATATATATATATATATATATATATGTATATATATATATATACTAAATATATATATGTAAAGCAGAAAAAACTATGGAGGGCCAACGAGGCGTGGAGGTCATCGGTAATAAAGCGAAGGTCACTCGCAACCCAACAAAGATCGCTCGACGTGTGGTAGCTATCGTCAACAACAACAGCAACCCGATAACAAAAATACAAGAAGAGCTGGTGTAACACCCCAAATTATACCTAGTAGTTTTATTGCATGTTTGAGGGTGTAATGTAAGTAAATTTGCATTTTTTCAAATTTCGAGTTCCAAGAGTTAAAATGGTAAGAATTTGACATTAGGACCCAAAGGTCATAATTCCAAAGATGATATATTATTATAAGAGGTGGATAGTTGATTTGTAAAAATAGGAGAAAGAAGAAAATTTAAGTATTAAAAATGCAAACTTTGGGCCATTACAAAATGAACATGACGGCTACAAGATTAGAGGAAAAGAATATCCACATTATGTTGGCTTTAGAACTAGGCTACGATTGAGAAAGGCCAATTTTGGTTTCTTGTTCTCCATTTATTCAAAAGGATCAAGTTTGGTTCAATAGAAAGAAAAAGAAGGGAAAAATAATAGAGGAGAGATCTGAGAAGATCAAGGTTGAAATTAACCTAACTCCCCTTTGTCTATGTTAGGTTAGGGCTTCTGCTCTTATTACATGTATTTTGGTTGGTTTAAGTTAGTTTTTTGTAGTTGGTTTGAGATTTTTGTTTTGTTTTGGTTGAAGATTTCTGGTAGTAATAAAAATACAGTCCATTTGCAGTTGCATGGCCCCCCTACGCCTGGCATTCTCGTGACTCTCGTAGAAAGCTCGCCACAAGCGAAGGTCCTAACACCTAGGACCTAAACCCCTCTGAGAAGTTTTTGCTATACCTATGCGTATGCCTCTCGCTAGCGAACCTCCTACGCTTTAAGCCAAGCTACAGTTCCAGTTTTGTTCTTTCTTCGGTTAATTATATAATCCATTACTCTTTTGTTTGGACTTTCAATGGAAGATAATTAGGCATAAAATTAGATTAATTGAGGATCCTAATAAGTGAATTAAAGGGTCCATACAAGTATAAAAGCTATATGAAAAATGTTTTGTACCTCTCGCGCTTTTAGGTGATCACGTGGTTGGGCGACGTTATATGCTTTGTACTTAATTGCTAATGCAGTTGGAACAATATAGCAACGCTCGTGTATATGGTGTATGTGCATTAGGAGACCAGAATGGTGAATGAATAGGTCGATGCGATTTGGTGTGATGGCACTCTGCGTTGTGTTCTGTGCTCCCATTACGTGGTGAAAGCATCTCTGTGATCTGACGGCGCTCACGCTATTTTCGACATACATTCGCATTAGGCAAGCACGTCCCATTCAATAACAACGCCACACGGTAATACTCACGGCACCATTGCGATGGGCGGGCATGTCTTCGTTGATCTTGTCTGCTTTTAGCCGGTTGCCTATTGTGATGCGTCCTCATTCATTATTACTAGTCTATACATTACAAACATTTATATGATAAGGATACGAATAATGAACGATAAAAAGCATGAATCAATTTTATTTCGTAATGTACCTACGATTTGCCTTAATACAAGATACTTGTTTTGAACTCCCTACGAGAGATATGAAAATCTGTTATAAAGATTATGTTCTCATGAAACTCTGATACATAGAATTACATTTATCGTAGAGATTCTAACATATGCATTATGTTATATATTTCTTGTAATTGTGGACCACTTCAAGTGGTCATATCTATTATTTGTTTCTCCCGCTAATTTATTAAAAGCTTGCATGGGTATTCGTCTGTGTAGGTGCTGAAGAGGACATCAGGGTACTCACTTCAATAGGGCCATGCCAGTGTGGGGTCCACTGTCTTGGGTTTGACTTTGTTTGATGTAAATGTAATATTTTGGTAATAGTGAATTTGTGTAAGTACAAGTAAATGGGACTCAAGAATATATGTACAGGACATTTTAAACACCACTACGGTGGTAGTTTTACAAGTTATATTCTGATATTTGGATTTATATATTGAAATGAACCCACCAATGTCAGAAAATCAGGTAAAGGAGTCCCAGTCCCACGTCACGCCCCCTCTCTTCACATAGGCGGGGGTAGGGGCGTGACATTCAGTGTGACGACAACAACATTTGTGGCTTTGACTCAACCATAGTGACACCTCTAGTTAGACAATGGTAGCAAAGCACCATCAAGGCAGCGTGGAGATTAGGCAACTCGTAAGTAAATCTGTATCGTTTAGATGCAAAATGAATCAAAACGACACTATTACATTGAAACAAATCACTTTGGTCGTTTGGTTTGTAAAATCGTCAGTTTCACCCATCCAATAAATCGATTTTAGGTTCAATGGGTTTAGACTCCATTATTTCAATTGATCAAATAAGACTAGAACCTTGACCGATCAACTGTCCTATCAATTGGACCAACCGATCAAGTCAAGTTTTTAAAACATGAATTAAAATGATTTTTAAAAATTTATTGGACCCTTCCAAAGGCTAGAACATATTCTCGATACGTCCAGATCATATTCTAAAAATCGAATTACAAGAATAAAATAACCAGCCCCATCAAACAATCCAAACAAGACACTAGTGTTTCCAAAAACCTAGTTTTTGGCAATCTCATAAGAAAAAATTGATTTTTAATGTTTGAATATGATCAGTAATTTAGTGATTATTTATGATCCCATATTGAATTTATGAGCATATCATGCAAGAATCCATCAAGCAGTTTTACTCTGGAATTAAAACAATTATTATTTTGGACTTTGGACTCTAAGTGCAGAAATCAACATTCAATCAAGCAAGATTCAACTTTGATGATCTCAGTGTGGCTTTATTACTTATGTAGGGTTTTCAAACTGCATCTCATGCAATGCACAGCGAAAAAATAAAAATCAAAAATCAAAAACCCATCTCATGGATCCTCTTGGATCATCAAAGTCGACCAACAAGCATAAAAGGGTAGAAAGGTTTTACCTTTGTTGTGTTCCAATGAAATCGTTCTCTCTTTTGGTGTAGATCTAAAGAAAACCGCCATGAATCATCCTAGATTCATTTCAAATAGTGATCCGCACAACGTGTGAGAAGAGAAACCTCCAAGGTAATGGCTTGAATCAAAGTTTGGTGCTAGCCAAACTTTGATTCAAAGAGAAGGGGCAGCTAGAAAGGGAAAGCAAGAGAGAAATCGTTTCTCTATTGTCTTTTTGAAAAAGTGATGGCTGCTTCTTGCTAGGGTTCTGATATTAGGTCTAAAATATCGATAATGAAAAGAAAAAGACGAAAGACTATATAATTTATTAGGGTGGCTTATGTGCATCCCATGCCCAGTGGGAAAACTCTCTCTGTGTATAGCCCCATCTGTGAGCCCTTAAAGCCCCATCCTTTTTGACCAAGATTCATCTAATCCCAAGATGGTCGATTCTAGAGCTTGCTCCTCTTCATTTAGATGCAATTTCTAAAGTACTTTCCTTGACTTGGATCCAATCCAGAGACCATTTTTATTCATGCACATCTTCAGAAGTGTGTTATAAACCCCTTCATTTAAAGACGGACAATTCCGTCTCTGTCATCTAGAAAGCAAATTCTAGGCGGATTAGAAGCGAATTCGATCTTAAAACATTTAGTATGTGATTTCAGCGAAATCGTAATCGATCTGAATTGAGGCGAATTTTAGGTCTCAAATTGGTCTCTAGCGAGACGGATTTGATTCTCGTCTCTAATCCAGAGACGGGTCAAATCAGATCTCTGATCGGCAGAATCAATCCGTCTCGATTGAGACGGGATTTTAAGTCTCAAATTCGGAGTCTGCGAATGAGACGGAATCAGTCGTCTCTAATCGAAGCCTTGAATCAAATCCGTCTTTGTTAAAATGGAGGAACCAAATCCATCTCTAATTAGAGACGGAAATTTCGGTCTCAAATTCAAGTCTCTGTCCCGAGAGACCGTAACATTGGAGTCTCGATTAGAGCCAGAAAGACCTCACCGTCTCTAGCGTCTGAATTAGAGACAGAAAATTCCGTCTCTATTTCTAATTAGAAGACGGAGAAAATTTTATTTATTCTGTCTATATCATACTACTATTTTTTTTTGTTGACATGTCTTGACTTTTCATGCTGATCTTGTTGTCATTCAAAACCAGTATGTGAAATCATTAAAATGTAGTTTAATAGTTAAGTATAGATATCATTAAATAATTTGAAATACACAATACTTTTGGTGGTACTTAAAATCAATAGTATTCTTAAATAACAAAATGGTAATATTGGTGTCAAATATAGCTACTGATCATTGTCACACAAAAAACAATCAAACTATGATTTCATATGCTCCCTACATCCTGCATTTGTTCGCATCTCCTCCCACCATTTTGGTTTAACTCTGTATTTTTTGATTGTTGGTCTTTACCAAATCCTTAAAGAAACCCGAACCATGTTTCGGCTTATTTTCTTCACACTGGCTGTAATTTATCCTCTAAGCTCATGGCTATGACCGTCGCGGTGAAAGTGTCACTAAAAGTATCTTGAGTATGTTGATATTTGAGCGTACCGTATAGTCTTGATTTCTTCCACTCCCAGATATTTTTAACAAAATTTCATTGTCATCATTGGGCGGGGTTAGGCGACCCTCCTACGGGTTAGGACATCTCCTCCCGTAGTCGGATGAAATCATCACGCACTCAACAACATCACATTAGAATTTTATAATTTGGTATTGAAAATTAACTATTAATATAATAAACATTAAATTTTAATTAAGATGCTAACATTCAAAGCTTTGGCTTTCTCATTGTGAATGAATATCCACTCCTTTTAGTATGCTTCACTGAATAAGCAACTCATAGTATGTAGGCTTCTTTTTCCCAAACTTTGTTCTGTGAGTTCAAAACAAAAATATATATAAATGTGATCGCTAGTTAAATAATATTGTATAAATTTTCTTATCGTAAAAAGAACCTAACCATGTTTGGCATGTGAAAATGTGATAGATCCTCCCAGTATGATGGCCCCGGAGTTCCTTTGAAAGGAATTTGTGATTGTATCATAGAATTTATGTCTTGGGTCTCTGGTACATGATTTATCTCATCAATAGACTTTCTCCAGAGATCTACTATTATTACCTCTACCTTCATGGTTTCCTCCTCTTCTTTACACTCTACCCATCACGTACATGTAGTGGTTAGTAAACCAACCACCAAAGTTCATCCAACTTAAGCATAAAGAGTGTTAATCTACAAGCGAAAAAAGTCAGCTCTTGTATCTTATGTTAAGTATGATCCTGTGCTTATAAACATAATAGCATACAAATTGTAAGTACTTAATTCTACTATAGTCCTTCCCTGATTGCTTAAAATATGATCACAATAGTGGTAAGCACTAAGCAGACAATTCTTAAGGAACTGAACAGTGTACATTTTCTAGGAAAATGGGCCTCCCTCAACAACAACAACATCATGATTAATTGGATTACTTTGTTATTGTAGGTTTATTTCATTCATTTCACTTTCCTCCCTTACTCCTACTCCCTCCTCCTCTATTATGCTACTATTCTTTATTCTACTTAGCTTAAGCCATATTCTTCCCTGTCAAAGGTAGAAAGCAGATAAATTTATGTTTTTAATTACTCACCTACAGGCTAGATAGATTTGTAATAGTATTGTTCTTATTTCTCCTACCAAACTCTAAAAGATATATCAATCTGTGTATCCTTTTGTGGAATTTCTAAATTTGATTCTGTGATTTAAAAAAAAATTCTTCAAAGTAAATTTGTCTTTCAAATAATTAAAAAAACTGATCAGTTAAATTTAAAAATAAAAAGAGCAGTTTAGAAGATTGAAAAAACAAAAAAACTTAGTTATGATATCATTTTCTTCTTTTTTTCTATTTTTATTTATAATTTAATATAACATATAAGAAAAACGTTAAGTATAATTAATTAAAGTCAATTAAATTTTATCATTTAAGTTAGTGTACTATTTTCAGGTATTAGTCTATAATTAGTCTTATGGGACCAAGCCATGGGAATAAGAGTGATTATTAAGCCCAACAGCATTAATAAAAGAAAGAAAAAAAAAAAAAGAAAAAAAGGAAACAATGATGTAAACAATTGGAAAAAGGAAAAAAGATGAGAAGTAAACTGCAATAAGAATCACAATCACTACCACCACATTACCACCTATAACTATACTACCAAATCGTAATAGCAAATCCGGATACCGGAAGCCAATCAATTAAGAAACAGCAATGCATATGCTTAATGAATGGAAAACGAGTATGAAAATGGGAAACCTTAGTAATCCATGCATTGGGCTCTCTAATAATTAAATGTGAGCCTCTAATGTTCAAGTACTAGCCACCAAGTGAAGCTACCTCGATTATAAAAACTTCAAGAAAAATGAAAAAAAAAAATGATATGGTTTTCTCACATGTGATCTGAGACTGGAACACCTAATAGAATAAATCAAACATCAATCATGAGATAATGGAAAAATAAGATTAATCATTGTCACAAACACTCTTTATTTATGACAAGGCCAAATCAAACAATTCAACAAAAACTAACCAAAAATAGCCGACACTTCTTGGAACCAGCAGAAAACGAAATTGAAATTTGGGGTGTGCGATGGGTGAGTAAAAAAGGTGATACTTTACTTCAATTCGACGATTTCTCTTGGTTGTGGTATGAGTGATGGTCTGTGCACAAATGTCATAACCTCCGTCATACTAAAATCTGATGGCCTGGGTCTTCCACTTTGGACATAGAGCAATCCACGTGCCATTTATATTATGCCGGTTCTTTGCTCATCCTAGGAAAGGTAACAAATTTTCAATAAGTTTCCAAAATCGTATTTATTTAATGATACATGAAAGAATAGTGACCACCATAGTATATTCTCTAATAGTTATTTATATTTATAGAAAATTATTTTAATTTTGTATAGTCATGGTGTGTTGGTTGGATATGGAATAGAATTTGCTTGCTTTAGAATTTGATTTGTAACATGCATCACCCTCTCTCTCTCGTTTTACTTTTGCCAAAAGCTTAAAATATAAAATGCCTCTAATCCAACTAATATGTTGTGACAGTTTAGTAACTTCAATCTTATGGTATGGTATTGACCCATTGTTCCCTCACAGTTCATGTGATATTATCTTGTCACTCACTTAACTTCCTCAATTTTTTCTGTGAGTTCATGAGTTCAGAGAGCTACAAGAGTACAAATAATTGAAACTTATAGCATAAATTTTCTGCTTTCAATTTGGAGTCCTCTTCTTAGAAAGAAAATAAACGTGGCATTTGGTCTTCTCTTTATTTGGAGTGGCTTAGAAGATGCACTATTAGAGGAAATATTCCTAGTTGGTATGGTTCTTTTGTGGAAAAGAAAGAAGGGAAAGAACCTTGAAGAACCTTCTCCCCCATGTCTCACTGGAACGTATGGGACAAGAGGAATAGGAGGTCTCAAGGGAGGTTTAGTTAGATCTCATTAAAACCTGATCCATGGAGATGCTTGGATACTTAACACCTCCAGCTCACACCTGCTGCTTACCACGAGTACTTATATGACTCATGAATACTAAACAAACAACCTTCCATAGTGGATTATTCAAAATCAATCTCTATAAACTTTCTTGTCATGTGATGGAAGGGTCAATGAAGGTTGGTTTAGTTTATATGGGGAGGATGGCATACGGTTTGGTGAAAAAACAGGGGCAAGCGGTTAGCTGGATTTCTAGTTGGTGGTATTACTTTTTTGTCTTTAAATTCGTGGTTCATGAGACATTAGAAGTCCAGATCTTGGACTTCTAACGTCTCACCGGAATTCCTAAATCCCCACTGCAAATAATAAATCTCAAACCCCAAAACAATCGATATAAAAAAAACCCAAACAATTTCTGCATTAATACGTCTCATTAAAAACAGCCAATATAAAAAAGCCCAAACAATTTGTAAATCAAACACAAATCTCAAACCCCAAAACAACCGATATAAAAAAAACCCAAACAATTTCTGCATCAATACAAATCTCAAACCCCAAAACAACCAATATAAAAAAAAACCCAAACAATTTATGCATCAACACAAATCTCAAACCCCAAAACAACCAAAAACAAAAAACATCCAAAATAAGCAACCAATACCATCAATCTTACGGTTAATTATTTCACCACGATTGAATCAAATTGAATCCAATCGGAAAAAAAACAACAAAACAAAACAAATCAAACCCATCACAATCGAACTAAGATCGAACAGAACCGCAACAAATGGACAAAACTAAAATCATTAAATTTACAATTAAAACAAAAAAAAAATAACAAGGGGAAAAATTTTAGAACCTGTTTGAGGCAAGAAGGGAAAGTGATCTGGCCGCTATCAAGACGACCCCTCACAACCTCTCTCGTAATATCTCTCCACATCTTGCACACACAGGCATGATACAACGTTTTGCGAGCCGGCCACCGTCCGCTCGCTTCCACTCGTCGAATGAACTCCCCGAGCAGCTCCGGTAGCATTGTGGACCACGACTCGCCGCGTCCGGATGCCACCCACCTAATTTCAGCGTCGGCGACGGCAGCGTCATCGGACTCCTCGTCGTCGCCTTCGTCGTCGTCAAAGGAGACGTCATCATTTACGAGCCTAGGCCGCAGCGCAGGCTCGGATCTGGAGTCGGACGAGTCAAGGGTTCTGAGTTCCTTGAACGATTTGGATAGCGCGAAGGTTCTTCGGGAGAGAATCGATCTCCGCAACGACATCGTTTTGAGCTCTCCTCTCATCCAGCGAAAAAAAGAACCACATACAGATTAGAGCGAGGCTCGAAAAAGAGATGAGGAAATTGAAAAACCATATGTGTGATACCGTCACACCCCCCTGGTGGTTCATGTTTTTCTCACGTCCAATCACACCCAATGCATTTTTCTAATGCTTTCTTTTCACAAATCTTAAATACTTCACGGTGATTTTTTTGTTCTTTTAATTTATTTTCTAATTATTTATTGATTTGATCTTATTTTAATAAAAATAATAACAAAAATATCATAAATTTTACAAAATTACCTTTTCCACCGGTATAAAATTCCACATCTATTTTTTTAATATTATAATATAACTAAAATGGGAATAAATTATTTATAAACTTTACAATTACTACTTTTTTCCTTTAATTAATTGTTTTTAGTGTTTAATATAAATAAAATATACAATTTTATCGATTTTTTTTACAACATAAAAACCCGATTAAAAAAATATAAATTCGATTTTAAAATTAGTGATAAATGGAAGTAGACGAGGGTATGAGAGGTTCCAAAGTCGAATTATTATAAAACCATAATATTATAATGTGATACAGATTATATAAATTAATACGTGGAACAAAAATTATTTTAAAATTTTCGATTATTGTTATATTTTTTATTTTCTTACATTTTAAAGAGATTTTTAAATGAAAATAAGGTTTTACTATTAAATTTAAGAAAATACAGGAAATGGATAATATTTGATAATTAGTATGGGAGATCACATATTTCTAAGAATGAGACAACGATCTGCGTAGAAATGAATTCGATCCAAGTTTCAACCTGATGCCACAAATTCGACCGATTTTTCGCACTAACGAAATAATAGCACAGCCTACCCTAATTTCGAATGAGTTGTGCTCAAATTGCTTTTATAAAGGAATTCTTTGTGCATTGATAAGTGCGAGTCTGAATCGGCTCTAACCAAATTTGATATAATTTTTCATCAATAAATTCAAGAAATTAACTAAACATATACTCAACTCTGTGATTTTGGCAATGAAAAGCATTCAAAAAAAAAGGTATAATGATGTTGGATTTGGATGTAAATTTTATCACTTTCTTTCATTTAATCAATTATTCTAACATTTTCCCATGATTTAAGGTAGTGGATTTTTTTTCCTCCAAAATTTTCCAGGCTACCAATCATTGCATTCAAGAGATCTACATGGGAAAAAAAGAAAAGAAGTAATTTATTACCTTCTATTTACATCTTAAGCTCATAAACAAAAAATGGTGCTCCTAACAGAGTCGTCGAGAATACTTCAACTTGGCTCCAAAGAAAATACTTGTAAAAAAGTCAAATATTATGATAAAAAGTATTTTTAAAGTAATATTATTATATTCAATCAAAAGTACATATTATATAATCATTCATACTCCAAAAAAACCATAAACCCTACACAATCTAATACATTATCACTCCGAATGTCCCCACTCTTCAAACTATCTCAATATAAATTTTGAAATATTTGTTTTCCAAATAAAAAAATAATGGAATTAAAAAAATAAATAAATAATATATATATATATATATATATATATATATATATTATAATTTGGTACTATATGGAGGAGTTGTTTTGACAATTGTTGTTATTGATATGACAATGATAATTTCAACAATAATTATAGTAAGAAAGAAGTGCATATATTTATATTATTATTTTAATGAGCAAAGATAATCTTGAATTACAAAATTTGAAGAATTACTTATAAGAAAATATGATTTAAGTTTTTTATTAAGTAGATAATCACATTCATTCCCTTTCTGTTTTTTCGCATAACAAATTAATATTTACACTTTATAACAAAATATTCAAATAATTTTAATTTTTTAATATCAAAAAATATTAATATAATTCACTTAAATTGAACATATATATATACATATATATATATATATATATATATACATATATATATATATATATATATATATATATATATATATATATGAAGGCTTTAATATTTAAAAATCCATTTTAAAAATAATTCATATGTACATTTAAATCAACTTCACACTTTAATAAATTCATTTTCAGCCTATTTTTCTGTTAAAATAATCAATGTCAGTAGCAGTAGCAGACAATAAGGATGAAGACAATCTCTATTCTCTATCATCACATTCATTGTCTCCCATCTTCTCTTCATTGAAAGTGACCTTCAATATATACAAGATAAGCCTTCTTTTTTTCTTTTTTTTTCTTTTACTTTTTGATAATTTTGTGTGTCTGAATCAGCTTCGGTTGACGATCATCTAAACTAATTTTATGAGACTCTAAAGTTATGGATATAATAAATCCTTCGCTCGAGTTCGAAGTGATGATCATTTGGTAGTGGGTAAACTCATCATCCTCTTTAATTTTATTCAATATTATTTAGGTACTACCTTGATGAACATGAGATACTAGTTTAACATATATTTTCTTTATTTGCTCAAACCATATCGATTTCGCGCTTCAATTTCTTTTTTTTTTTGGATAACTGTGCATTGTCTGCCTAAATTTTAAACATAACTCGACTAATTCCAATTCACTTACCTTAAAAATAACTTCACACGGATTGGACTTAATTTATATTTCCTTATATATATCCAATATTCACACTAATATTTATTAATTATATTTTAATATAATTATAATGTTTAATAATATTAATATTGGAGACTAGTCCTAATAAGTACACTGGAAGTTGCCATGTAATGATGTGTAATTTAATTGCTTATAATGGTCAGATTGACTTACAAACATTACTTATACAAAGTAGAAAAAAAAAACATAGATATTATAGGACTAGAAGATAAATGGACAAATAGGATATTTTCTAAAATAAAACAAATATTGTGCGATAAAACCTAGTAATTATCTGAAGCATACATTTTCACTTTTTACCACATACTTTTTTTTTCACATCAATAATCGAGACGGAATTGGCCTCACTGCCTCTTAATTAGAGACTGAATTATTCCGTCTTCAAATAGAGACGAGAACTTATTCCTGTCTTCTAACAGAGATCGAAATCTCCGTCTTCAATCAAAGACTCCGATTTTATCTCCGGTCTTCCGATTGTGGCATTTGCAAATTATTCCGTCTCTAATTTTGACTCGAAATCATTCCGTCTTCATTTGTAGAGACTCAACTTCAGCCTCTAATCAAAGACTTAATTTTATTCCTGTCTTCTGACAGAGACTGTAGTTCCTCGTCTTTATTTCCGTCTCTATTTCAGAGACGCACGTTTTCCGCCTCAAATTTGGGACTTAAAATTATTTAGTAATTTTAATTTCCGTCTTGATTTAGAGACTCAAATTCACTCTCTAATTAATTTGTATGCAACTGCTTCATTAGAGACCCGATAAGGTCCGTCTCTAATTCCGTCCCAGAATTCGATTTTGCAAGGGTGCGACCCACAGTTTTCGTTTACGCACCCACCAAATCAACTATTGAGCTTGAGAAAGTCATGAGTAATCTAGCAACACATCATGACCAACAACTAGAAGAGTCAATATTTGACTACAAACCTTCCATGTATTACCATCTACGCGCAATTCGCCCTTCTCACCATATTACTCCACTCTGCTCGTGAGCATGGACTATGTGTTAATTCCTACAAGACTAACCATGTCACATAGCCTAAGTGATATTAGTTCTTATCCCCGGGACTCATTACTCTATTATTCACGCCACTGAAGACCCTCTTCATGAGACCAAATATTACTGAGCAATGATCTTGACAAGAGGCCATGGTATACACTCCCTCTATCAGGAGTAGTGAATCCTCTGTTAGCTACTCAATTACCTTCGAATACTTCAATTTGTACCCGATCATCACCCTATGAGAAACCTTTGAGAGGCAACAAGGAATGAAGTCAAAGTACAGCTTAACTAGGGGTTTATCGGGCCATGTGCATCCCATGCACTAGGGCTTGCTCCTCATGGGCTTTAAGCCCATTTGCAAGCCTAATGACCCTTAAACCCATCATTTTGACTTTGGAATTCATCTAATCCCTAGATAGTCTAATTCTAAAGCACTCTCCTTCATTTTGGATCCAATCCAAAATACTTTCCTTCAACTTGGATCTAATCCAAGACCATTTAATTCCTTCTACACATCTTCAAAGTGTGTGGCCTATTAGGTTTCAAGTTATGTTGGCTATTCAAATCAACTTTTAAGTTTGAGCAAGTCGTGAGCGGTATCTAGCAACACATTAATAAACATGAAACATGTGTATAAAAATATATGTTGTGCCTAAGTGTGCAAGTGCACACGTCATGTACAAGTAATATAATGTGTAAGTAAGATAATCATCCCACACGGATTGGTCTACTAACTACTGATTCTACTTTAGCTTAGGCTCTATTCGGATGAATGAAAATCTGGAAAAAAAAACTCAAATTAAGCTAACTAGCATGCAAGAATTAACCTAACAAAGACTCAAGAAAGACTAAAAACCCTAGGGCATAGATTTCACCTAAACAATCCTATATCAACCTCCTAACTCAATCAATCAATGTTTATTTTCTTATGTTAATGGTGGCTTCACAAACGTCTATGTGAATCTTTCTCAAGCATCCACACATTACCCTTAAAAAAGGTTATACTGCATCTATGCCTCAAACCATCATAACTAAGGATGCAATAAACCCTAGAAACCCAAAATACCACACCTAATCTCATTTATATCTCTATCTCATGACAATTAAATGGTATTTCATCCATGGTATAATTCAAACATCACTTCTCAGTCTCAAATCAAACCACAAATCATGCAAATATTGGCCAAATACTCACAAGCATTAAGAACTAGATGAAATATTCAACATATATGTGAAAATAAGACATCAATCAATAGAAATTAGGAAACTTTTATACATCCATGTCTTGGCTACATCTTAGCCCTGAGAAAATGAAATCAACTAGTGTTGAGAAGAAATACAACCCTAGGGTGTTTGATTTTCCCCTCCTCAAGAGACTTGCCCTAGGGTGTTTCCACCCAAAGGGACTTGTTTCTAAAGCCCTAAAAATGTTTCTTTTATAGTCCCCCCTCAAGAATAGTATCCAATGAGCTTAAAATCTCATTTTGGAGAACTTGGGCCCCTACATCACGCAGCTGCGTGGTAGAATAGGTGCCATGGAGCAACTGCTGCCACTTCACACAGTGTGACAGTGTGTGTCATGCTGCCCTGTTTTGCCTCCTCTTCTTCCTAATGTCATAACTTTCTCATCTAAACTCTGAATTAGGTAAAATCAGGCTCTATGGAAAGCTTAAGAAGTCTAGAATCCATCCATGCCAAGCTTAGATCCTTTGGAGGTTATCATATAGACTGAAATTTCACAAATGTTGAAGCATGTTGTGTGTGGTATCCTGAAAAATTCCTATTTTTAACTTCTCGAGGCCATAACTTTTTCCTCCGAACTCCAAATTGATTATTCTTGGACTCTATGGATAGGTAAAGGAGTCTATAATCCATAAATTCCAAGAGAAGAGCCATGAGGGATCATTTTGCAGGCGAGAAAATCACTAGATTTGTTGATCCTTGGCCTTTTTTATGATTTTTAGCTTCATTTTAGCTCTTTAGTTCCCAATGGTTTACCTAATTATAAAGATGAACATTTAGAGCATTAGAACACTTATTGACATCATAAAAACTAAAAAATATTAAGCAAAGCATGGGGATAAAATGAGTATAGAATATACTTATCACACCCCCAAACTTAACTCTTTGCTTGTCCTCAAGCAAAGTAAAATACACTTAAAAACAAAACACTACGATATATATATATATGAGTGTGAGTATGGTGTTAGCAACAAGTTAAGAGATATCATGGAAGAGTTCTAAGAAAACGTGTTAGCTAAAATGGGACCCCAAAACATTTATAATCTCTAAAGGATCCAAAGGTATGGTGGCAAGCTTGCCCCCAAGCCCTCAATAGATCATTCTTAAAGGAACTCAATGTAAATGTATATTTTAGATCTCAAATGTAAACTAAGGTTCCAAAGCACTCTTCAACCAAACTCAACTCACACTTTTTGAAAGATAATAACTAAAACATGTTGAGAACACACGTTGTTATTCAATACTAACCTAGGTAGTTGATTAGTACCCAAATAGTGCTATTTTGAACCCTATTTATTATAGGTTTTGAGTGCTTTTTGTGTACTAATCATTCCAATTAACCCAATCTACATTGCAATGCCCCTTTATACTGGACGCTTACGTAATATTTTTGTAGTTTAGCTGGCTCTTGATACCATTTTTTTGTCGAATTGGTCCTAGCATTTAGAATTCGGGTTAATCTCCTTCAAATCTAAGAGAATCCAGTGTAGAAAGTTTGAAGTGCAGAAGGCCAAAAGTGCAGATGGCAAGTGCAAGAAGTAGGAGAATTTCGCAGAAGCAAATTCTCAAGGCAAATGAGCGAAATTTTCAAAGAGTGAATTTTGCAAGAACAGAGAATTTTCGCGCAGCCGTAGGGCCTCTTTCACAAGACTGCGAATTTTTGTCGCACAATTTTCTTTGCTTCCTATTTTCAGCCCAAAACGACTCCGTTTTTCTTATTTTCCTTTTTACCCTTGATGTAATACTTTTAACATGGGCATTTTTGGTCTTTCACTTTTGCAGGTGCCATATATAGTACTTTGTGTAATCAAGCGACCTAATTGATAATTTTTGAGAAGAAAAAATCACGTGCTCTGCTATTCTCCGCGGCCCTCTCTTTCTTTCTCCTTCTCTCTCACTTTAGCAACCAAACACTCCCTCAAATGACAACTCAAGGAATGCTTATTAAACCCCTTACTCCTAGTTATGAGGGTTACTAGGCTGGGATGTGAGGTATACGCCGCCTCCTTGCTTTTAATGCAAGCATTTATCGTCATTCATGTTCCCGTCTTTTAACTTTAGGTTTAAAAGCCTCGATACATCCTCATAGGCCAATACTAAACCTTTTGATCTCAGTGATGCTACAATAGATCACTGCCATCCATTAGTTGTGATGTACGAGCCTCTGTAGGGTGGGTCAAGGTGTTGGATTCTCACTTAAGGAACATAAATGTTTAGTAAATGCTTTTTATGAAAAGGAAAATACACTGAGAGTTAGTTTTTAAAGTTAAATGAAGATCCGGTTTGGGAAATGACTATATGTCATCATCCCTAACGTGAGGAAATGAACCTGAGGGACTCTCAAGTGATAATTCCTTTCAACCCATCCTAGTAACCCAAGACTTCAAGGAGTTCTTTTTCATATTTTACTTATTTTATTTTCAGTTCACAAACATTTCAACACACTGTTTTTACAAAACCTTAAAATCCAAACTGAGGATTCAATCAGCTGCTTCAGCAACCACTGCACGAAGAAAACCCATCCCCGAGTTCGACCCTGCACCACTATACTACAAAGAGCCTCAGTCACGGCAATAGGAAACCCAGATACAAGTTTTGTTGATTCCTATACACTTACTTTGTACGCGACCAAATGGCTGGCCGGATGCAGCCTTAGGGTGCAAGTGGAGAAGTCGGGTGAACTCTGATCCTCATCACAAGTGTCGGACTTTATGCAATCTCGAATAGGAACACTACAGTGCATTAGAGAATCCGCATCCCAGAGTGTGGTTGTATGAGCCTAAACACTGAACGCATGGAGCCCCCACCAAGAGCTCCAAAGAAGCCAACAGGGGGTCATGATCCTAATGCCTACAGATCGATGAGGGATCACATCTCACCCACCTAGTGGTGAGTGCAATCCTCACGCATTATTCCCCGGGCCGAGGATGTAGCAATGAGACTTTATTCGTGCCCCCGTCCCAACTTTTCATGAGTATGGAAAATGAAAATCCATACACACACATCCAGGATTTCGAGGAAGTTTCTGTACCGACTTTCGAGGGTGCACCGATACTGAGTTTAATTTGAAAGCCTTTCCTTTAACCCTCAAAGACAAGGCCAAGATTTGGCTTAATTCTCTAAGGCCAAGAACTATTAGGAATTGGGTAGAACTACAAGCGGAATTTTTGAAGAAATTCTTCAGTGCACACAGGAACAATAACTTGGAAGAGGCAAGATTTATACATTCATGCCCATGATAACGAAGTTCTACCAAGTCGGGAGGTATGGAAAACCATCGTTGTCCGCCTCACCACGGCTTTGATACTTGGATGCTAGTCAATCATTTTACGATGGAATGCCCCTTCCACAGCAATGGTTGAAACCATGTGTGGAGGAGACTTCCCGAAAACCAGATGAAGCCATGGATTTCCTCAATTATGTAGCCGAGGCCTCCAAAGCATGGGATGAACCAAACCCGAGGGAAGTTGAGAAAATGAGGCCTGCAACCCATCAAAGGGGAGCCATTTATGCGCTCTCTGACGATATGGAGATGAAAGCAAAGCTTTCCACGTTGACTCGACGATTGGAAGAGCTTGAAATGAGAAGTCAGCATGAGGTTCAGGCAATAGCTGAAACACCTACCCTCCGCACTCGCTTTTAACCGCCAATCAACTACCATCAAGGGAAAGTATCATTCAATAGCCCTTCTGAGTGGATTTGATGATGGAGCATGCAAATGTTGTGGGCCAAAATAAACCATCAACAAATGCTCCATATGGTAACACCTATAATCCCAACTGGAGGACTCATCCCAACCTTTCCTGGAAGCCTAAACCTCCACCATATGTCCCCCCAAGTTTAACAAAGAGCGTTATGATATTGGTTCCACCTCTCACAGCCAGCTACCTTAACCCTCATCCTCGTAAACAAGCCATCACAAACCAAGCAGCAAGGATAATTTTGTGGAGGAACAAGGCGTGGAATGCTCAGTTAATCGGGAAATCGACAGTTGGAAAGCACACTCAATAAAAAGATAGATAACCTATAGTCTGAGATCTCCCAAAAATACAACAACCTACAGTATTCAATTTCACTACTAACAAACCAAGAAAGAAAAGTTAGAAAAGGGAAATTTCTTCGATACACCTCAATCCAAGGGGAATGCATGAGTCAGCTCTTCTAGTGACCCAAACCACTTTAAATTCATGAAGTAAAAGCAAAGGGTCACTTGAGGAGCTGTGGTAAGTCAAACCATCCGCCCATAAATCAGCAGTGGAAGACCCCAAAGTAGTTGAACCTGAACTAGAGGATGAGGCGCCAAAAGGAGAGACAGTGAATAAGAGTACACCCCCTCCTTTCCCACAAGCACTGAGAAATAGGAAAAAGGCCATCACTGGGTTGCAAACATGTTTGTCAGATGTTTAAGGTCAACATCCTTGTCAAGAGATAAATGTGTCCACTAAGACGCCAAACTGATAATAATAATACTTCCATAACATATGATGATTAACATCAACACTATAAACTGAATAATATAGTCTCTTCAGATTTTAAATATTTTCTACCAAATAATTCATATCTCACTGATTTAACCCCATGATACAGATATGATTTAAAACCCGTTTGTTGGGTCATAAACCATGATCATCTGATAACAATTATTCAATTGAACCAGTTACAATATTAATAATTACCTTATCAACACATGGTCCAACCCAAACAGCTCCCAACAATATTTCAAATCCATCAAAGCCACAACCCTAGCTTTCTTAACAAACTCGCCTCTAGGATGAGCCGTCTCTCGTGCGCTCCCCGTAATTCGAAAATATGTTCCTCTGACAAGGTGAGCTAATGCTCAATAGTGGAACCACCCCAAACGCTACTTCCACCCAAGTGCATATGCAATGCTCCAAAGTAAACACACATTCAAGCAAATGTAATGATCCTACTAACGCCTACTCCGTATTAACCCATACACCCCGAGCCTCCTCAATTTCCACTCCCTCACACTCGCCTAAGCCTCGCATGAGAAACATTATTTCTTTAACAAAGATATTTGTTATTATTTGTGGATCACCCTCCGATATAAGTAGTGGACTGTCTCCGATGTTATATTTAGTGGACTACCCTCCGAGATATATCACTCAGCCGAATTCCGAATGACATTAATACTTTGTATAGACTACCGATATAAGTAATGACCACTGGAGCATTTATTTATTAGTCAAATCCTCCGAAACCATTCTTCAAGAATCACCCCATGCACTCATTCATATCGCTCTTCCAGATGCCTTAGTGCATGAATGCATGACAATTCCATTACAATTCTATAACACTTGCAAATATATAATCATATATTCACATAATTTAAATCACACAACATGTTATGCAATTGCCATTCCATTACACCAAAATTAGCCTAATGTGGCTAATGATCCAACACAAGCACCAATTCAATTCCTTCGACCAAACACTCCGCTTTCACACAAAAATTAGCTCTCGTGTCATCGCTCATAGCGAACAAGAAACCCTGCTTACTGCTTTCGCCCACTCATCAAATCATCTGCCTTCACTAGAACCCGACTCTTCACGGCCAATTCCAGCCCCTTCATACAAATCCAATACATGATTTATTCCATAAATCTCATAATAATAACCCAAATGTACCTCTAAAAAACTGCATGTGCTGCTCCATGGCTCCCAAAATTTATTAATTCTGGGCCCCAAGTTTGGACCAATCAAACTGGCTGCTCAAGCGCCTCATACCAACCGGAACATCATATAATTTAAATAAAGTGTAAAACCCAAGCAGAGTTAAACCCCTTACTTCACTCTGAGTTTGCTTCTCAAAACTACTAAACCCATGCTCACGCATGTCTCTCCGCGTAGAGTGAGCTTTCTTCTTGTTCAAGAATTTCAATAGTCTGATTAAATATTGAAATCTGCAGAGAAGCACCTTCTTCTCTCTAAAATGAAGAAATATCCAAATGACCGTGATCCCCATTCTTCCAAAGACGTTGGTCTTTTCTTTTGAAGAAGATAATCACTATTCTCTATTTTGTCTTTTTCTTCATTTAAAATTTCCAAAAATGACATCTATGTCCCTTCTTTCCATTATCTTCGACACTCGCACTATCTCTACTGGCCCATTTCATCATTTCCTCCACTACTTAAACATGTGTCACATGAAAGATGTTATATTGCGACTTTTGTCACATCGAATATCGCTTTTATTGTTAACTCGAAATGCGATGCCTTGAAAAACTTGGGTCAACCCGACCGCCCCTGACCAACAAAATTTCCGACGCGTGCTAGCTAGATTTCCGCGAGAATGACCCCAACCAGCCGGGGAACCGCTTCATCATCCGGCATCTAGAGAATACCTCTACATTTTTGACCGAAATTACGATTTTCATTCTTTTCCGTAAATCGATTTTCTCGGGACTTACACCCACTTTATGCTAAATTTTAAAAGGACCTATGTACGCTGAAGAGAGGTTTCAATGTCAATAAGAAGGCCTTTTAACTCGAGCAAGCCAAGCATCATCGAGGCAAACGCCGATAAAGTACAAAGATCCGGGTGTCCACCATCCTCTTGAGTATCTGGGAGGCACTGTGGTAGAAAAAGCACTACTCGACCTGGGAGCCAAGTGCGAACCTACCGCCATATTCCATGTACAAGCAAATGCCTTTGGGAGAACTTTGTGCTCCCCACTTCCATCACACCGTCTCTAGCCGATAGTCTATTAAAAATACCAAAGGGGACCATTGAGGATGTTCTAATATTAAGTGGATAAATTCCACTATCCAGCTGGATTTTGCTGTACTCATACAGAGCCTAAGCGTGGGGGCCAATCATGTACCCATTATATCGGGAAGGCCATTCTTGGCTACTCAATGCCATTATAAATTGCCGAAATGGGGTTATAACTAACTTTGGGAAACATGACTTCGAACTCAATATCTTCCACTTGAAAAAAAGCATATGCAACCAAGTGGAGGATGACTGCAGTTAAGTCTCGTGACATAATAGATACAATTAAGAACAAGCTAATGAAAGGCAAGTGCAAGATAACCTGTGAGTTATCTCGAGTGCCTCTATAACATCAGACCCCCAATGGCGAGCTTGTGCACTGCAAGGAGAAAAAGTGGTACTCTAATTATTAATTGGAGAAGAAGAAAAGGAATCTCAACAATGGACTTCAAGCTCCCTACCAGGGAATTAAAATATGCATTTTGAAAGAAAACGAGCAAGCTGTCCTTGTAATATCATCATCAAGTGACCACTCCACAGAAGACACCCATCGCAGCCTCAAGAGAACAAGCAAGCCGGGGGTGGAAAATTCGATTTAAAAGGTATCAAATTTCAACAATCACCCATCACATTTATTTAGAAGAAGGGTCAAAGCCGTTAGCAACCACAGAGGAGATGTAATCCACACGCAGGAGGTAGTTCCCATCAAGTCCCGAAGTCGCCTGCCTAAGATCATCACCCATATCCGATAGCACTCGGGTGAGCCCAACCCAAGTCGCGCCCAAAAATCAGGGTAACCACAAGGCAAAAATGCCAAGGAAATACCCACCCGCCTTTACAACAAATGGAGGGTATGTATCGACTATAGAAGATCGAATGAGGTGATAATAGTACATCACTTCTCCTAATCTTTCACGGATCGCCCACTTGGAAAGAGCTCTCAGTCACCCCTTCTAATCGCTTTCCTGATGGTTATTCGGGTTACTTCCAGATAGAAATTGCTACAGATGATCAGACAAGACAACCTTCACTGCCCTCGCACTGCATGCCACAAGAGAATGCCCCTTCAAATTTGTAATGCCCCCGCCACGCTCCAACGATGTATGCTCAGATTCTGATTCGGGTAGAATACATTATGGAAGTTTACATGGATGATATCACGGCCTATGGGGAAAGCTCACTTGAAAGTGCCTCATCCATTTGGAAACTCCGTCCCGAATAGATGTATCGAGAAGAAACCAAGTACTAAACCGGGAAAAGTGTCATTTCATGGTGAACTAAGGAATAGTGTCAGATTACGTCATCCAGAAGGGAATCTGAAGTGGATGGTGGCAGTGTTTGAACCGATCTCAAATTGCCCTCTCCCACCAATGTGAAGACAAATAGGCAATTGGGGCATGCAGTTTACATGAGGTTCATATGACTTCAAAATTGCCAAGCTACTTTTATAAGCTCCTAGAAAGATGCCAAGTTTGAGTGGAATGCTGAATGCCAACAAAGGTTTGAAAGGCTCAAGGCTTACTTGACCACTGCACCAATAGTGAGGGCCCCTAACTGGCAGTTGCCTTTTGAGGTTATGTGCGATGCAAGTGACCTCGCTGTCGGAGCAGTTCTCGGACAAAGAGCAGAGGGAAAACCGTATGTGGTTTACTATGTGAGCAAAACATTGAATGAAGCGCAGAGGAATTACACTACCACTAAGAAAGAGTTGCTGGCAGTGGTCTATGCCTTGGACAAGTTTCGTGCCTATTTGATTGGGTCAAATATAGTTATCTTCACAGACCATTCAGCTTTGAAGTATCTGCTCACTAAGAAAAATTCCAAGGCTAAGCTTATTAAATGGATCCTCTTACTACAGGAGTTCAAACTGCAGACTCGGGATAAAAAGGGTGTGGAAAATGTTGTCGCTGATCATCTCTCCAAACTAACTATAGCACACAACACCCACAACCCTCCAATCTATGATGAATCTCGCAGGAGTCTCTACTCCTCCGCGGTGGATAGTGCACCTTGGTTTGCCCACATTGCTAGCTAGCAGTAGCAGAGGAGTTGCCCGAACATAATGGAAAGCACGGAATGAGAAGTTGCTTCCGTGGAAAAATCCACTCCTCTTGTGGGAAGAACCTTACTTGTACAAATAAATGTTTGATCAAATCATCAGAAATGTGTGCATGAAGGTGAACAAAAGAGGGCTACTCAACCTTTGTCATGACAATGGAAGCCATTTTTGCTTTCGAAGCGCCATGAAGGTCTTCTGAAGCTGGATTTTATTGGCGCTGCTTTGTTTAGGATGCCTATACCAGCTAATGCAGCAATCGACAAATGCAAGGTTGGGAAAAATCTCTCGTCGTCATGATGCCATTTGAACCTATTCGTTGTTGAGTTATTTGATGTTTGGGCATGAGCTTCATGGGGACCATTTCCTCATTCCTTAGATGTCACATCTTGGTAGGAGTTGACTATGTCAAAATGGGTGAGAGCGGTGCTTGTGAGACAGCCGGACCACTCAAAAGTGGTGTTGAAATTCTTAAGGAAAACATTTTTCAGTTTGGGGTCCTAAAGCCCATAATCCCGATGATGGGGTTCACATTTACGCAACGAGATCTTGAGAATCTCTTATCAGTATGTAGTTGTCGAGCATAGTGGCAACCTTATCATACTCAGACGATGGCAGTGGAGCTAACTGACGAGGGGAAATCAAAACCATCGTGAACTGAATAGGAAGGATTAGTGCTCTCGAAGCTTAGATTCCTTGTGGGCATACAGAACGGCATACAAAACCATCCTTGGGATGTCCCCCTATCGCCTAGTCTATGGCAAGGCATGCCACCTACCAGTGGAAATTGAATATAAGGCTTGGTGGGCGATAAAAAATTTGAACCTGGATATGGGAAGAAGCGGAGGCCTTAAGACTCTTGATGATATCGATGAGTTAGAAGAGTGAGAATAGCGCCTACTTCAATTCAAAAAGTGCGAAGAGACGAAATTAAAGAAGTGGCATGACCGACATGGCGGAAGAACTGGCGGAGGCCAGATCTACCTCGACTCCGAAACTCCGCTTTTTACGGTGACTCAATCAGATGGATTGGACCATTGCGTCCATCACGCGCCGCCCCGGTATTTCGATTGGACTTTTACTTTCGGCTTACGAGGAATAATAGAGTGTTTCCAGGTCAATGAAGCGGTAATACCATCGCGGTACAACGACGAGAGATTCCACTGCCCGGCCCCGGCGAACCGTCGGCTATACAGGTTGGCTTGGTCTCAGGAATTGAGACAGCGCCCGCAGTACTGTTTTTATATTGTTTTTATTTCTTGAAGATAAATTTTTCTTTGAGCTTAGTTTTAAATTTTGTTATTTTAACTAATTTCTTACCTTGGCTATCCCTGCGGTGGGTTCTATCCCGGGAAGAGATACCGGCCAGTAATGCGGGGCGGCTGCTTGCGGTGGTCAGCTGCGTGAATTTCGCACGGTCTTGGAGGTAGTGCCTCTGTGAAATTTAGGCGCTGGCAGCGAAATTTCTGCGGTCGAAATTTGGCTTGCACGAAATTTTTGCCGCCCTTTCGTTTTCCATCATCTTCTTTAAATACCCCCTTCTCATATATTTTTATGATCACCTTCAGATCACTTTCCTCGATATAGTGCAGCACATCTTGCTCAACCACATGATACAGCCATCTGTAAGCCATGGTTAGCACTAGGGGGTGGCCATCGATTTTTTTTTTTTTTTTTTTTTTTTTTCAGCCAGGGTGCGACAATCGACCAATCTGCTTGTTGAGGCGCCTATAGGCGACATTCGCGGTATGACCCCACCGCTGGCCGCCCGGCCCGGCTAGCCGCCTTCGATCCGATATCATTTGCCACGGTTAGTGCTCGGGGTGTGATCCTCGCCCGCGGGTTTCAATGCAGAGTGGGCCACGATTTCCCCCTCCTCTGAGCACCCTCGACCTCCTCGAGAAGGGCCAGAAACAGGCCCCGGACATCTAGCAGGGAGCGCTAGCTCTAGCCGAGCCCCCACCGGTCACCCGCCTCTATCGGGGCGGGTGAGCGCCTCTCCCAGTTATCACGCCTCGAGGATCAGGAGGCCAACCATTGCTAACGATCAGATTCGAATTCGGATTGTCGAGCGAGAGATTCATTCAAAGTGCACTACGATCTCCCGGCGTGGTCGACTGGGAACTTCAAAGGCTACATCTTGCGACTAGTTCATCGGTACTCCTTGGGCGTTTACTACCCCGTGATGTGCACCCCGGGTGGTCATCGAATTTTATCACACCATGACGCATCCCGGGGCGGCTGACCCATGGCGATTCACTTGATATTGTGGTCGCCCGGGACTGGAGCCAGGCATAAACGCTGCGCAATTCATAGGTGGTCCTGCGCCAGTGCAGTTGCAGACGGTGGCCACATCCTCGCTTCGGGAGATGGTTCGATTCTTGTCTCCGAAGACATGTCGGTAGAGATTACATCCTATTCGAGCGATAGCTTCCCGGCGCATGCTCCTAAATTCGATCACATATTGTGATCGCGGCTGTTCGCTTGACACCGTGTCGAGGAGAGGCCATTCTCGAGGCTCTATCTGGTTCCCGAAGGGATTTTGGTTCAACCACTGCGAAAATTTGATCGTGACTTCCTTGTTCCATTTCGGACAAGGTCATCCTGAGGGTTTCTGTGGCGAGTCCATCCCTGCCTTTTCGAGAACTCTATGCGGGTCCTTGAGCATATTGGGTTCCTCTCTGGGAGCCACGGATCGGCGTTAAGCTGAGATTTGTGATGTTGTCATGACTCCGGATCGAGCACATAGTGTGCCCCGCTATTTTCATCTTCGGCCTTCCGATGTTGTTGAGGACGATCTAGACGAGCACCATACCACAGGATGAAGGCCATCCAGGTGTCTTGCATTTGGGGGTTCAATTACCCCCTGCGGTTACGGTATCGATGGCCCCTCGCCTGAATCTGCTTAAATACGGCCATGGCTGTCACCCACAGTGCCCGTATCTGAGTGCTTGGCAATCTCACTGGCGACTTGGCCCGGTTCATCCTCTACCACCTCGCTTATCCCGTATCACCATGGGACTTTCTAGCTATCATGGATGTTGTCAGGTACACAGCCATACTTGCTTCGTCGCGGCCGCGAGGCATCTTTAGGCGAGCGGATGTATGCTTGAACCTTGCTCCCGACATAATCAAGAAGCCATTCTTCTTCATATTCGAGACCACCTAAGGCTGCCGTAGATCGACCTCAATTCATGCTCGGGCCAGCCACTCAGGCACCTTTGCGAGGCTAGGCATTGCCGCTCCGGCATCCACGGACTTGCTGCGGGCTGGCTGCTGCATCATCTGACCTCGGCTCACATAGCGTCGTCTCACCACACTTTAGGATGGAGATGACCCACCATCAGCTGCACCCTGATGAGGTTACACTTCCTTCGCTAATTTTCTAATCCTCCCCCATTGAGGACAATGTGATTCTTGGTTGGGGGGAGAGTTAGTGAAGGAAGTGATTTTCTTGCTTTTATTATCGTTTCTTTATGATTTTTATACTGGCGATTTCATGTTTATACTGCCTGTTTAAGCAAAGCCCATTTTGTATGATTAGTGGCTTGCTTTTGTTCATTTCTGAAAAAGCTAAAAATTTTGTAAAATACAACGGCGTATATATCTACGACTCGAGTTTTCTTCTCTTTGCAACCATTTAGCCCATTTTTGTGGTTTTGCCTTTCTTATAAGTTGAGAAAAGTCAAAACCTTTGCATAATACCACGTTTGCTAGACTAATTCCATGCACATTTCAGAATAGTTAGTCGGTAAGCTCTGGTGATCAACCTTTTTCTTCCACCCAGTTAGCTAACCACACCACAGTGCATGTCGATTTTCATCGATAGGGTGAGAAGCTACATACCCCCACCCTGCTTTTGCAAAACCGACCTTAGCTTTGGTGACCACCCGTAATAGGTTTAGGTTCCCCATAAAAGAAGACCAATGAAGTCTTCCAAAAGAAAAAGAAAAAGAAAAACATAATGAAAAGCCGCGACACTTTGCTTTGAAACCCTAGCAAAGTCCGAGGGGTCTATGGTGAAAGCCTTTAAAGCCCAGTGCCCTAAACCAACTGGTTGGGAGCCACCGACTTAGTGATCGCTACATGGGCGGATGGGTAGAGTTTAGCGAGTTGTAGGTGCTTGAAATTCGAAATCAATCGGAGTCCGGGGTGAAGCCTGAAGAGTTTGTGGTCGAAAGATCCTTTTAACTTGATGCCCTAAACCTTAGTTGGTTGGGAGTCATCGGTGGATCCCCGTTACACGGACTTTGGTGAGGTCGAGTTCTTAGCATTGCATCCTATAATACAGAAGAGGTGCGAAATAAGAGTATATCCAAGATCTATTCAGGCTAGTCAACATTCTAAGGCATTAGCAGTAGCTTGGTTGGGGGGGGAGCAGCTTAGCAGCTTATTGGTAAAAACTGATCACCTAAACACTTAGACTCTGGTGGAAGTTTAGAGTTGACTCAGCAGGTTGGACCACGGTCACGACACTTGACACGTATGGCACTTATTCTCCCAATGGTTTTTATGCGGGATCCCGATTTTTTCATACTAAGAGCGGGCATTTCTAATTATACACTTTTGAATATACCGCCTCTTTGTGCATACACATAACACATGTTCTTCCTTTGTTTTTCATTGCTAAGGGACTAGCAATGTGTGAGTTGGGGTGTGATTAGTACCCCGAATAGTCTTTATTTTGAACCTTTATTTATTATAGGTTTGAGTGGTTTTGTTAATGCTTAATCCTCATTCCAATTAACCAAATTGGCATGTTAAGGTCCCTTTTACGCCGATTGCTTTACGTGGCTATTTTTGTAGTTTAGCTGGCTCTTGATACCATTTTTTTTGTCGAATCGGTCCTAGCATTTAGAATTCGGGTTAATCTCCTTCAAATCTAAGAGAATCCAGTGCAAAAAGTTTGAAGTGCGAGAAGGCACGGAAGTCTTGAGAAAGTTTGAGTGCGAAGGCACGGAGATGCATAAAGTTTGAAGTCACGGATGCGAATCTGGCTTGAGGAGAAATTTCGCATAGATTTGCGGAATTTTCGCACCTTGTATGAGGTACTGCGACTGCGGGAGTATTTGTGTGTTGATTACTGCCCGAATAGTGCGATATTGAACCTTGTTTATAAGCGGGTTTATGCGCTTTTTGTGTACTAATCTACTTGATAACTTCCGATTGATACATTGGGATCAGGCTTTGCTGCGATCACATTTGTAGCTATTTTAGTAGTTTGCGGGTTGAATGCCTTCTATTTTCTTCAATTTGGCTCAAACACACGATGAACATGGCCAGAATTCGAAGATGCATGATCAAATCAGAGGAAATTCGGAACAAATTTATTGAAGAAGGGAGGAGCAAACTGTTGAAATTTTGGGGGTTTAAAATTGGCAACCTGCAAATTCGCGAGGGTTGCAAATTCTAACTGCGAGGAATTTGGGGTTGCCCGATTTTTCGCGACTGCGAACCACTCACGTGCCTCACGTGCTGTTGACGTTTTGACCCACCTTTTTGGTGGTTTTTATACAGTTTTCCTGTATAAATTTGGTTCTTTTAAACATTACGTAATTTCCTTGTCGAGCATAAGCTGCGCCATGCTGCCATCAAATGTTTGCTGATGTCGGTCGGGTTGGCCGCGAAGCTTCCTCCCTTCTGCTGTTGGTGATTTTCTCTTCTTCTCCCTTCACTTTCTTGCACTTTCTTGGTAGCCAAACACCCCTTGATGATGACAAATCAAGGGATGCTCGGCTAAAAACCCCCTGATCCTTGAAGGGGAAGGCCACTAGGTGTTGTTTTTAGGCTTAGCTGCATGTTCTCATGCTCTTCATGTATGTATTTAAGGGTATTTGCTTTTGCTTCTCTGCCAGGTTAAAATCTCTTAATCATGCTCTACTAATGTGTATTTGGCAAGCTTTTTTGGGTTCGGTGGATACTTTTCACTAGATCACGAGGCTCGATTAATTGTCTCTATTAGTTATTGTAGGGTAGTGTTTTTTGAATGTGTTTTCACTACTAGGGACATTTATGCTAATTAAATGCCATCTTTCAAGAAACACTTAATGTCTGAATTTTAAGTTAAATGAAGATCAGGTTCGGGAAATGACTATATGTCATGCTCTAGCGAGGATAAAGGCAGAGACATGTCGGTTAACTTAGAACCTTAAGCCCAGTGGCCCGAGACTTCAAAGTTTCTCTTTTAACTTTTACATCAATTATTTGGAGTCTTCAACCATTCGCACACCCCCTTTACATTCACAAAATATAAATCGATGAGAAAACACCATTTTTGATACCTTGTAACCTTCTCTCCACGAAGAAAACCTGTCTGTGTTCAACCTTAGAGTCACTATCTTCTTGTTAGCTTTGCTACGTCAGTAGTAGGAATCCTAGGTTATAAATTTTGTTGATTCCAAACACCTACTTGGCATAAACGAATCAAATGGCGCCGTTGCCGGAGATGGTGCCCTAGTGAGAACAAAAAGCAGTGAACTTGTGATTCACATCACAAGTTTTGGTGCAATCTCATTTCTTTTTTATTTTACCCTTTTCCACTTGCGGTTCTTCAAATTGAAAGGCTTCCTTTGCGGGGAGTTTGAACACTCGTGTGCGGAGTTTGTACCCCTATTTTGATTTTATAGCTAACCATAACCTTTTGTTGAGAGTCTTGTTTTGTTGGTTTCTTGTTTGTGGTGTGTTAATAGCGACATCAGAGTGGGACGGCTCTTGACGGTGGAAAGGCTAGGTGCTCGGTGAACAAGATTTGTGAAGTTAGCACGCATACGATCAGATGGAGACCCGCTGAAGAGCGGCCGAGCCAGCGGGGGGTTCATCGGGGAACCCGATGCGCTCTGGTCGATGAGGATCACATTCACCCACCAAAGGGTGAAGTACACCCTCATCGCTCGCCCCCTCGAGGATGTGGCGAGTGAGACCTTATTTGGTGCCTGCTCGACTTTTCATGGTATGGAAAATGAAAATCCATACATTCGGGATTTTGAGGAAGTTTGCAGACTTTCAAGGAAGGTGCACACCATATGGACTTACTCAGCTGAAGGCTTTCCTTTGACCACTTAAAGATAAAGCCAAATTTGGCTTAATTCATTAAGGCGAGAACCATCAGGCGGGGAACGAAGAGTACACGGCGGAATTTTTGAAGAAGCCCCGATTGCCCACGTAAGACCTTTAATAATATGAAGAAGAAGATCTACACCTTTGTAGCTCGCGAAGGTGAAAGATTTTTATCAGTCTTGGGAAGGTATCTTGAAACCATGCGATTGCATGCCCTCACCATGGCTTTGATACATGGATCTTTGAGTGAACCATTTCTACGATGGAGTCATCCCCTTCCATGAAACAACTCCACGGAGACCATGTGTGGAAGGGACTTCCTTAACTTAAAATCATTGAAGCCATGGACTTTTTGAACTACGTGTTTGAAACCTCCAAGGGATGGGATGAGTAGAACCCGATGGAGGTAGAGAATGAAACCAACATTAAACCGGGGAGGCATTTATTCAGCCGGCGGAGGATGTGGAACCCAAAGGCTAAGTTGTCCGCATACGAGCAGGAAGGATGGAAGAACGAGACGAGAGAAACCACCGAGGAGGTGCGGGCGGTGACTAAGGCATCTATGCCTGGCCCGACCATGTTTAATTGTCGTCTTCCTAGTCATCAAGGAAGCATTGTCCCGATTTCCCCCTCGGTAAAGGGATTTGATGGTTGAAAATGCAAATGTTGTGGGCGCGAAAATAGGCCTGGTGATGCCCGATATGGTAACACTTATAATCCCGATTGGAACACCCCGACGTGGCACGGAAGCCTAAACCTCACGTATATGTTCCCCAGGGACACATCGGTAACCTTGATAATAGATTGCCTCTCCGCAGCCTGGCGACAACCAACCTCATCACGGTAGACGAGCTATCATGAATTTGAGTAAGGTGGTGAAATTTTGTAGAAAGGAAGCGAAAACTATCAATGCGAGATTAACTTAAGAATAGAAAAGGTAGAAAGCTCCATGGACAAAAGAATTGATGGGCTTCCGCAGGCTTTAAATCAAAAATTATTTTATGCGGAGTCATCCATCGATGGCACGAGCCATCGTGCAGTGCTTGGAGAAAGGGAGGGTTCTCTCCCGAGCCACCCTTCCGATCCTAGGGAGTGCATGAACTAAGCTTTCCGGCGAACTGAAAAAGAATGGATGAAGTCCGGGCCATTATCACTTTGAGGGGTGAGGTAGGAAGTGCGACCCGATGGCCGTCGCGGGAAAGGCAGGGAGCAGGAGAAGAGGAGTCTGAACACATATTCATCAAAAAGGATTCGATGAAAGAAAGCAGCGACCACCCCTCGATTTCCCCCGAGAAACGCGAGAGAGGTAAAAGAGGCTTCTAAGCGAAGGCATCTGGAAGTCTTGAGCGGGCTCAGGTAGACATCCGCACTTGATATGATCAAACGAGGTTCCACGACTATGCTAAATTTCTAAAGGACTTGTGCGAGTCAAGGGTTGGGCATTAATAAAGAGGCCTTCTATTTAAAGTCGACTATATCATCCGGTCTGAAAACCTTATTGAAATACGAATCCGGGATCCCCCACCATCTCGATCGACATTGGAGGGACACATAGACAAGACGCTGCTTCGGATTTGGAGGCAGTGTCAACTCTTGCCATACTCAATGCCTGAAACGGTTAGGTTTGGGAGGCTGAAGTCTACCAACATCACCTATCCTTAACTTAAATCAATCGGTGAAAATACCCGAAAGGGGATAGTTGAGGATGTCTTGGTAAGGTAGATAATTTCTATTATCAGATGGATTTTGTGGTTCTTGATCACAGGCGATGCGAAGCGCTCTGAGTGCCCGTCGTACTTGGGAGGCCATTTTTGGCCACGGCTAATCTTATGTCATTTGGCGAAATGGGGTTATCACGACTCGCCTTGCTTGACATGACTTTACGGAGCTCAACATTTTCTTGAGTAACAAGGATAAAGCCCGGTGAGGATAAGGAGCATAAGTCGAAGAATGCACTTTAAGTGGCGCAATTGAAGGAAAACCACAGTGTTCATAAAGCCCCGCGAGAAAAATTAATAGAGAACCAAGAAGCGATTCTTTGAAGGTTGTACATCGGTAGCCACCCTTCACATACGTCATGCCACGGCACCACCATAGAGCATAATGCCCAACAGCCAGGGAAGCGGAGAATTTGAACTCATTGCAGCACACCTCATGCTTAGGCATAAGAGCTTCTCCTCCTTAGGCCCCCATGAAACCTCTTAACGACATAACGGGAGTGGATTTGGCTTGAGGAACTTGGAAACCACTCCAAATTTTAATGAGATTTTTGTTTTGTTTTAGTTCAATTTTTAAATTAGGATTTTCATTAAAATCCTTTAATTTCCAAATTTTGTGAATTTTCTTATTTTTCTAGCTTAATTTCTCATAATTTTTGGTTTTGTTTGGTTCACAGTGTTCGGTACAAAGGGGCAAATTTTGCTGAGAATTTCTCGGGTTGTGAGAATACCATGACCTGGCGACCTTATTCATCATCTCCTCCTATGACGCTCTTCGTTTTCCTGCTTGACCCTCAGTTTCACGCTCGCAACGATTAAATTTTATAATCTTTTGAGCCATTCAATTAATGGTCATTAAAAGCCATTAATTGATTTTGTCTTCCCACCTACCCCTCCCGTTCTATTTAAACCCTTGTCTACTTTCATTTTCATTTCACTTCAACCAGGTTCGAGAGCCCATCTCTACAGTTGCTTTCTCCCTCGGGCTCGATGTGCGAAGACTAGAGGCTCGTTCATCGGGCCGCGGGTGCGCGGAGCCCCCTCCCTGCAGAGACCTCCACATCGGGCCCCGTCTTTGGCGCCGGCCCTCTGCCTCCGCCGCCCCCTGCGTCGCCGCGTGGGGCAGGCACAGCATGCTGTTGTGCGCCTCCCAGTGTTGCTTCCCCTGCCTTGGCTGTGAGCCCCGGTGGCCCAGTGATGGCTGGGGTTCTCATTTGTGGCCCACGCCCGGAGGAGGAGATATCATACCCGGGTTGGGCCCACTCCACCCGCTCCTTTGCATCCCCGACCCGACGGTGCGACGAGGGCGGACTTCGGGCCCGAGTCATCTACTTGAATCCGAGCGTCGCCTCTCCGCGCATCAAGGTATTGCGAAAGCCCGGACTTATCTCAGGCATCCATCGTCGGGCTGGCCTTACTTCCCGCTGCGGCCCATCCGGGGAATGTTAGCTCTGAGGAGAAGATTTCCATGGGGAGGCCTTTGCGATCTCCGGAAAGGCATTTCTGCGCCCGAACCAAGGAGCTCAGAGACTCCATGCTTCCTCGATGCGGGGATACCATCACGGAGCCATTCATGGTGCAGCGTCGGTTCTAACATCTCGGGTAGTCATAGGAGTTCTATGCATCTGATGACATCTAGGCGTGAGGCGGTTGGCCCTTTCTTCATTTTTTCTATTGACTGGCCCGGCCGGGATACTTGGACCTCAGAGCATCCACATTTTGCTCTCCATCTACCGAGTGGTCCTCGCCCGATCATCGGTTCCGCCAAACGGTGGCCCCATCAGCCGACCCGGGGGGAGATGGTCAGGCTTCTCATGGGCGTATTGGTGGGTCGATGTGTCCGAGGCGGCACGCCCGCGGCATATGCTTCTTGATAGACCACATTTTGAGGTCTAACATGTTTCCGCCGACATATTGTACGGAGGAGGCTATCTTGGAGGTGTTATATCGCATTTCGGAGGAGGATCTTGGTTCGGCCAATGGGCCGATTATGACATCCTTATTTCATTTCGAGGACAGAGTCCACCGCCAGAGTCTGCCCCGCGCTGAGTCCCTGCCTCTTATGTTTCCTTGACTTTTATGTCAGGTGCTTGAACACATTGGGTTTCCGACCGAGCCTCGATTGGAGCGTCGTCGAGGATGCGAGGCCACCCTTACTATTGATCGATGGCGGGCCAAGCCTCGAGCCTTCCATCTTCCCCCTCGGGATCGGGGCGAGGGACGGCCGGCTGATGATGATCCTCGAGGGACATCCCTATGGGCGAGCACTTGGGGAGCCTCCGGCACCGGCTTCACCGGGCACCCCTCCGGTCTCTTCGGCACCAGCATCGGTACCTCGGGGCTCCAGTGCCCTGCACTCAGGGACCGGGTCCCATGCTTTGCTCGGTCGGATATGGTTGAGATTCGAGCACCTGCACTTACGACCGTAGGTGTTACCCTCTCACCCGAGGACTTCCATTTCTCGTAGACGATTACGCACGATCTCGACCCTACGGCTTCATTTGCGAAGCTTCACCCGAGGCCACACTTTGCGAGAGAGGATGACCCACACCACCAGAGGCTACCATAACACGGATCGGGCTAGCCTTATGCATTCTGAGCCACTTAGGCCTCCTGGCTGTCTCTCATGACCCCGGCTCGGGCCTCAGATATCCCCCTCCACGAACCGGTGTCGGCTCTCGGCCTGCGACTTCCTTGGATGTATTGGCGGTGCGGCAGCATCGCTTTCCGCTTTCACCGGCACCAGGCACGCCCCGGCGAAGGATGATCGCTTCTCCGGCCTGCCGATTGAGGAGGTACCACTTCCCTCCGCAACTTTTCTCGTTTTAGTTCTTCGGGACCGATTAGTGTTGGAAGTGATGTTCATACTTTTGATTGTAGTTTTACTTGTACCACATGCCCAGCAAAGCCCATTTTTGTTTATGAAGAGGCTTGCTATTTACTTCTCTTTGCAAAAGTCGAAAATTTTGTAAATTCACCTTGATATATATAATACAAATCTATTTTTCTACACTTTTGCATCTCATTTTGCCTCTATATTATTATGGATTTGCCCTTCCTATAAATTGAAAAGTTAAAGCAGTATGATACCAAAAGCTAGAATGGTTCCATGCGATTGAGTTTTGGTCGATTGAAGACACAGTAATCCCCTGTCTTCCAGATTCCCAGCCACACACACCAGTTCACATTAGTTTTCATCAATAAGGTGGTACATACTCCTTTTTGCTTTAAATCAGAATGTATAACTTAAGTTGGCTTGACCCTTAATAGACAGAGTCCCTTAAGAAGAAGGTAATGTGTCTTCAAAAGAAAAAAGAAAAGGAAAAGAGATAAGTAAAAACTAGCTTTTGCCTTGAAGCAGAGCAGTCGAGGATCTATGGCAAAAATCCTTTAAAACTTTGGTGCCTAAACGGCGGTTGGGGAGTCATGGAACTTAATGCTCGTTACATGGGTGGACAGGTGGAGTTTAGTGAGTTGTAGGTGCTGGATTCTCGAAATCATTCGAAGTCCAGGGTGAAAACCTATAGAGTTTGTGGTCGAAAGATCCTTTTAACTTGTCACCACTAAACCTTAGTTAGTTAGGGAGTTGTCAAATTGGATCCGGATTACACGGACTTTGGTGAAGTCGAGTTTTCAGCATTGCACCTCTAATACAATAGAAGTGAGAAATAAGAATGGAATTGAATCTATTTGGGTTGGTCAACAGTCTAAGGCATTGGCGATGTGAGTGATTGGGGGGTAACTTTTACGGCTTATTGGTGCAAGCGATCACCTAAAAACACTTAGATTTTAATTGGAAATTGGTGATTTCCTTGGAATAAATCTTCAAACTTGTTCTACGTATGGCATTTATTCTCCCAGTACAGTCTTTATCTGAGTCGATTTGGCATGCGAAGGTTGGACATTATTTGCACATACTTTTTGAACAGACAGTCCATTTTTGCAAAAACATATCCTGCATGATCTTCCTTCTTTTTATCATTGCTAAGAGACTAGTAATGTCTCGATTGGGGGGAGTGATTAGTACCCAAATAGTGCGATGTGAACCTTATTTATAAGGGTTTTATGCGCTTTTGTGTATAATCTACTTGACTCTTTGGTGATACATTGGGGTCCGGAACGCTGCGATCACATTTGTAGCTATTTTAGTAGTTTCTTGGTCGAATGCTTTCTATTTTCTTCAATTGACTCAAACACGTTGAGAACTGGCCCAGAATTAGAATGCATGATCAAATCGAGAGAAATTCGAACAAATTTGTTGAAGGGAGGAGCAAGCGTGAAATTGGGGTTGCAAGGGTGGCAACCTGCAAATTTCGCAGGTTGCGAAATTTCGCAACCTGTGAAATTTTGGGGGTTGCCAATTTTCGCAACTGCCGAACTTTAACTCACACGTGCCTCACTTGTGCACGTTATTTGCTTTTTCACCCACCTTTTGGTGGTTTTTATCTGAAAGTTTTCCCTCATGTAAAGGAATTTAGTTCTTTTAAACATTATTGTAATTTCCTTATTACGAGGCATATAAGCTGACCATGCTGTAATCAAATCAACTTTTCACTTAATCAATCAGTTAGGTAGGCACGAAGCTTCCTCCCCTCTGCTTTTGGTGATTTTCTCTTCTTCTCCCTTCACTTTCTTGCACTTTCTTGGTAGCCAAACACCCCTTGATGATGACAAATCAAGGGATGCTCGGCTAAAACCCCCTGATCCTTGAAGGGGAAGGCCACTTGGTGTTGATTTTAGGCTTAAATTGCATATTCTCGTACTTTCTTCATGTATGTATTTAAAGGGTGTGTGCCCACGCTCACCTTAGGTTAAAATCTACAACATGCTCTCCCTAATGTGTATTTGGCAAGCTTTTTGGGTTCAGTGGATACTTTCACTAGATCCATTGAGGCTCAGTTAGTTGTCTCCTATTAGTTATTGTAGGGTAGTGTTTTTGAGATGTGTTTTCACTACTAGGGACATTTATGCCTAATTAAATGCCATCTTTCAAAAGGAAAACACTTAGGGTCTAGATTTTAAAGTTAAATGAAGATCCGGTTCGGGAAATGACTATATGTCATGCTCCCCGTAGCGAGGAGGATAAAGACCGAGGGGACATCGGTTAACTTAGAACCTTAAGCAGAGTGGCAGAGACTTCAAGGATTTCTCTCTCTGGCTTTTACATCGGTTATTTCGGTCTTCAACCATTCACACACACTGTTTTCCCACAAACCACATAAATCAACGAAAACACCATTTTCAATGCAACGTAACTCTTCTCTCCACAGAAAACCCATCCATGAAATTGATACCAGAGCCGTATACTACGATGGCTTTTTCGTCCCGATAGTAGGAATCCTAGGTTATAAATTTTGTTGATTCCGAACACCTACTTGGCATAAACGAATCAGCAGCTGCAAGAATTTTCGTGCATGTGCGAAAATTCGCGCAGCGTGCGTCGCGTAACGTGCGGTCCACCTCTCTTTGTGAATTTCTCACCTTTCACATTTTACGGCCAGGCGACTGGTTTGCTTATTTTCCTTTTTTCCCTTGATGTAATACTTTTAACATGGGCATTTTTGGTCTTTCACTTCTTTGCAAGGCTATATATAGCAATTTTGTGCACTGTTGACCTAACTGACAATTTTTGGAGAAGAAAACACGGGTGCTCTATTTTTATTCTCCGCGGTCTCTCTCTTTCTTTTCTCTCCTTTTCTCTCACTTTCTTAGCAACCAAACACTCCCTTGAAAATGACAACTCAAGGAATGCTTGGCTAAACCCCCTCATCCTTGAAGAGGAGGGCTACTAGGCTAGGGATGTGAGGTATACGCCGGTTCTCCTTGTTTTTAATGCAAGCATTTATTGTCATTCATGTTCCTGTCTTTTAACTTTAGGTTTAAAAGCCCTTCGATACATGTCGCCATGAGGCGATGCGGCAACCTTTTGGATTCGGTGAATTAGCACCATTAGATCATTGCCATCCATTGAGTTGGTGTACGAGCCTACGTAGAGATTGGTCGAGGTGTTGGATTCTCACTTAAGGAACATAAACGTTTAGTAAATGCTTTTCATGAAAAGGAAAATACACTGAGAGTTAGTTTTTAAAGTTAAATGAAGATTCGGTTTGGGAAATGACTATATGTCATCTTCCCCAACGCGAGGAAATGAACCCGAGGACCTCAGTATACCCCTTCCCGGCCCGGCTAGTAACCCCGAGACTGGGAGTTCTTTTCATATTTTACTTATTTATTTTCGGTTCACAAACATTTGACCTGCTTGTTTTACAAAACCTTAAAATCCAATTGAGATTCCACGGTTTTGAAGCTCAGAGGAAATCACTGCATCTGAAGAAAACCCATCCACGAGTTAAGGCCTAGACCAGCTATCTTTGCAGTAGCCTAGCTACGGCAATAGGAAACCTAGGATACAAGTTTTGATGATTCCTATATGCCTACTTTGCATGCGAATCAGTAGTAGGATGCAATGCTAAGGAGTTCAAGAAAAGTGCCCATGTAGCAGGGATCCATTGGTGACTCCCCACCAATTGGTTAAGGGCATCGGGCATTAAGTTCCCCTCGAACATTACCCTGAACACTCAATTAGAAAACCAAAGCACCTACTTGTGAATTAAGCTCATCTTTTGTCCCATATAAAGAGCAGTGAAGGCAATGACTTTGATCAGCTAGTTGGCTTAGGGCATTAGGCTTTGAAAGGCCCCTAAAACTATGCCCAGGATTTCTATTAAGCCAACTCACTTATTTCTCTCTTTTCATTTTCATTTTTTCTGTCTATTTCTCTTTTTCTTTAGTTTTTGCAAAAATATTGCTCATTAGCCCTCTTTATGGAGGTGTCCCCTCACTATAGAAGTTAAGATCTCTCAAAGCAAGTTCAATTTGAGAAAAAAGGGTCGGAACCAAGGTGTATAAATGAGATCGTGTGCATGTGTGTACGAGCTCCATTAAGAAATGATTTCTTGAGAAACAAGGAGGCTATTTGAGCCACATCTCCCACAACCAACGGATACATTCAAGTTCTAGATCAAATAAATGCAATAGTATCTCAAATTTTAACTAAGAAAAACAATTTGAATGACAATACCAATACATTCTCAAAACAATTACTAGGCATCAACCCAACTCATATGATCATATGAGACACAAAACAAAGAAAATAAAGAAAAAAAAAACACTTACAAATAACAACTAAAGAATAACTAAAATAGGTAAGGAGATACAAAAGTTGGATTTTTTTTTTTTCTTTTGAATTCTTGAATTCACCCTTCCCCCCTAAAAATAATAATAATAATAATAAAGACCTTGAATTAAAAATTGTCCTCAATGTGAAATAAAATCAAGAAGAGATAACGAGAACTCCCCTGAGGGGTGATCAAGCCATCGAAAACAGCTCCAATGAATATGACTCGCTTATGACATGCAGGTTGTGCCTTCTTCTCCATAAAGCTTGAAATGTGCAATGAATACACAACTTGGCAAACCCTTCTCTTGATATTCACCACCCTTTCTTGATGATCATGATTCTTCAACCATATATCTTCAATGCTCTAAGAACATCACAACCATTAACCTTCAACAATTTTCATAACAAATTCTTCACATAACCATGGATCCACACTACAAGCATGACAATGCCACTAACGCCATCCCAATCTTCAATCACAATTCATGTAAGCATGAAGCACAAAGTCCTTCCCACTTGATGTACACTAGTGGTACCTTACCAAATTGAGCCTAAGAAGTCCCCTTGAAGCAATATCTACACTTGATGCTCACTTGGCCATTTTCACAAACACTTGGTGGGCATAGGCATGTACACTCTTCTTTGGAACAACCAAGATTTTTGGAAGTCTTCCAAGGTACAAAAAAGAAGCTCTAAGCTCAAATATGGCAACAATATCAACAACATTCAGCTTTAAACATCAATTTCCTTCTTGTTCAACCAATTTCAAACCTCTAAGTTGAGCTCCACTTCATTCACAAGCCAACCAAATGTGTTGAGATGAAACACATTCATTTGAACTTCAAATCTAGCACAAGGAAATTCAAACTTGCATAACAATTGAGAATTTGACTTTCAAGAGCATAAGGGTTGAGGTTTATGATGAACCAAGAGGTGGGTGGGATGGGATGAGTTTGGAAGCTTGGTGGGTTTTTGTAGGGAGAGAATGCATATGGCTTTCAAAATGAAGATGAAAGGGATGGAAGGGGATGGAGAAAGTTTGAAGTGGTTTCTAAAAGAGGCGAAGGTGTTTGGTGGGGTTAGGCCTTGGTTCCAATTGAGGGGAAGCTTGAAAGTAGGAAGAATAGAAGGAACTTAAGTAAGGGAGGATGATGAAACAGATTTTTCCTTGTTCAAATTTGGTTCTTTGAGCCTCTAAGATGCTATAACTTCCATCTTTCAATATTATCCACCTCTATAACCAACTTTGGATCTCCAAAAACCTAAAAATTAACACTAAAACAAGGAAAAACAAGATCAAGCATGAAAATTTATTCAAAAAGAAACTCAAAACTAAGAAATGGAAAAGGGGAAAAGTAAATTTATTGAGCTTGGGGTGCATCCTAAGAAGCTGCTCCATTTTTAGAGTTCAGCTTGACTCTACTAACTACAAATTGGATGGTGATTCTTTCCTCCATTCTTTCCTACATCTCTTTGGCTTGCATGCTTTCTTAGGTACTTAGGACCTTTCTTGACCATGATTGCTTTCAAGTTCTCATTGAACTCAAACATGATCTCATCCACCTTTGAAATGGGAGTCATTTTCTGATTTTCCAACTTCTCATGCACCTCTCCCTAAAGGATCATCTCTGGAATTGTCTCAACCTCTTTTCTCTTTTCTTTCGGTTTCGAAAAAGTAACCCCTTTTCTTTCACAACTAACTCATGTAAATCCTTGGCATCAACCTCTACTCTTCAAGGTTCCTCAAGTGTAGGCAAACTCATTTGTTGTTCTTCTGAAAGTATCTCAGCCATTTGCCCCACTTGCACCCCAAGCTCTTAAGTTGTTCTGACTTAATTTGGAAAGTTGCCCTTGTCTCATTCAAAAATTAAGCCTAAGACTTAGCAAATTTAGCTTGAGACTTAGCTAATTCAACCATTGAATTGGCTAATTCAGCCATTCCATCTTCAAGTCGACTCCTTCGCTTGTGGAGGTTTAGGTATATTTTCATTTTTCTCCCCTAAGAGGTGTGGGTGGTATTGGCATCCTGAATTGTTTGTGTTCAAGTATGGGTGACCCTCATACTGAACTTGCTCCCTAGGCATGTACGAGTTCCAAACTTTACTTGCCACACTTTGATGCCAACCATAGGCTAGTTGCCTCTTTTGTAGTTCTTGGATGAGAAGAGAAATTTGACTTGATAAATTGATGAAAGCCTCCATTGTGAATCAACTCCTACAAAATAAAAACAAAAAAAATCCAAAGTAAAATAGAAAAGGAAAATAAAACAATATTAATAAAGACACAATACCCGACAATGATGCCAAAAACTTGTTTAGCGCAAAATGTGTTTATAAAATGGGCCTATGTGCGCAAGTGCACGCATCGTGTTCAAGTAATAAAGTGAAAGTAAGAGTATCGTCCCATGAGCATTGGTTATTAACTACCGATTCTAATTTAGCTTAGGCTCTATTTGGATTATCGAAATTCTAGAAAAGACTAAAATTAAGACAACTAGCATGCATATTCCTAAACTAGGATGACTCAAGACACAAGATAAAATAACCTAAAAACCCTAGGGCATAGATTTCACCAAAATAATCATATATGAACCTCCTAACTCAATCAATCAATGTTTATTTTCTTATGTTGATAGTTATTAAATTGTTAGCACCACATAAAAACATTCCTCCTAGAGTAACTGTTAATACAAATGAGAGAAAATTTGTTATAGCCATTTCTGTACATTGAATGTACTCTACGGATAGAGGAATACATAGAGTTGAAAATAGTAAAATAAGAAATCGAAAGATTTCATTGAAATTGTTCATTTGGAAATTCCGAAAAGCTAATTATAGGTTTTTCTTTCCATCGGAACAATAGAGTCATTATGCTCGTTACTAAACTTGTTGAAGAGATGACAAAATATAACCAAGGTATATCTTTTATTATTAGAGGTTGAATCGATCATCAGAAGAAGAATTAGACCAAAAATTAGGATACATTCTTGGAAAATAAAACTTCCATCAAGAAAGGCAAATGAAAGCTTTCACCAAATTCTCAGTAGAATCGAGGCGAAGTTTTCATTTTGTATATGCCATATGTGAATTAGTAGCGCATCGATCCTCCCGAAAAAATCGGTGTTTCTATTTTATGAATGGAATGCGATTTCACAAATGTATATGTGAATCTTTCTCAAGCATTCACACACTACCCTTAAAAAATGTTATACTGCATCTCTACCTCAAACCATCATAACTAAGGATGCAATAAACCCTAGAAACCTAAAATACCACTCCTAATCTCATTTATACCTCTATCTCATGACAATTAAATGGCATTTCATCCATGGTATAATTCAATCATCACTTCTCAATCTCCAATCAAACCATAATTCATGCAAATATTGGCCAAATACCCACAAACATTAAGAACTAGATGAAATACTTAACATATATGTGAAAATATGACATCAATCAATAGAAATTAGGGAAAGTCATACAATCATGTCTTGGCTACATCTTAGCCCTAAGAAAACTGTTGGGTTCCTACAGGCGATTAAGCATACATACACAGCGAAAAAATTAAAATTTTCACCTTTTTCTAATCCGACCAGGGATCCATGTGATCCGATTAGATGATTCGGGGATAGAAGAATACCTTATTCTCACTGGAATAGCCTTGTTCCACAGCGTCGTATGTGTGTCAAACCCTGCTATCCCAGAACTAAAGAGGCGCATCAAATAAAACCATCCTCTCTGACTATCCACAGGCGACCTTGCCGGAAGCAGAGAGAAAGCGAGTGTGTAGCACTTGGATTTGATCTCCACGAAAACTGGCAGCCTCATCTCGATTGTGAAAAATGAATGAATCCAATCCATAGGGATCCTTGGGTTTAAATACCAATTTTAGGCTGAGGGTTGGTTCGGCCCATTCTCTGCTGTGTGACCTGTGGTTCCACATAATGTTAGCGGAGTGGGCTCAAAAGCCCATTTGAGGCTATAGATCTGAGTCTCTAGCGAGCATTATGACCACTTAAATTATGTGGATGTCGATGGCAGGCATAACCTAATCCATAATAAATGTCATAGTCCTTTTGTCTTATGATATCCTAATTGAACACAAGTCATGGACTATGTCTCCCTTCTAAAGTTCAATCATGCAATTTTCTCGACCTCTATGTGCACTAATAATACAAATGACATTAATAACCCTTGTTAATTCATTTGAGCATGGCCATGCAATTTCCAGTCTCACATGTAGAGGGGCCCACGAATATCTCTCTAAAATGAGGGACAAATCCCTTTCATCCACTCACGTCCCTCTACATGTTTATTACATGTCGACTACGATGCAGTACCACCACATTACGGATGATGTTGAACTACGTCAAAGAAACATAAGAAAGCTTCTCCGTGCAAGGGACCTATGGTGGTGTTAGGTCGAGATGACAAAGAAGACATTATTATGATGAGAAGTACTTTTGACTTATAATGCATGTACTATTCTCATGATGGAGTCGATCGATTTAATGTTCGCAAACACATACTTATGGTGACTTAATATCATATATGCATGATCGTTAGAACATGATCATCAGTCCAAACTCCATACTAGTCTTAATTCACTATTGCTCCGCGATAATGAGCGACCAGACAATTTAGAATAGTATTCCATTTGAAGTCAGGTTCTACTATCAAGCCACACACTCGATGACCATAAGTGGAATCAATTGACCAGCTGGCAAACTCACCAAATTAGAAATGTAAGATGATAATGAAAATGCCTCTTTATTATTGAAATATGAAAGTATAAATAATTATAATACTTGGTTCTAGGGCACATCACTTAACAAACCAACTAAAAAACACTTTGCAGTATGAATCAAACCATCAAAAGAAATAAAAACAAAAAGATATAGAGAGAATAAACAAATTTGAGTGAAAGCTCCTTCTCTTCTTCTTCAATCTTCTTCTTCTTCAATCTTCTTCTTTGTCAAGCTTTTCCTCCTCAAGAGACTTGCCCTAGGGTGTTTCCACCCAAAGGGACTTGTTTCTAAAACCCTAAAACATCCTTCACAGTCTCTCATACCTCCTCCCCCCCCCATACCACAATGGCTGCCACACAAACACACACTAAAGAATAGCATCAAATGGGCTTAAAAATCTCATTTTTGAGTCCTTGGTCCGGACACCATGCACCTTCGTGAAATTTAGAATAGGTTCCATGGAGCAGCTTCTGCCATGCAACTGCATGAATTTCACACAAGTGCGTGACAATGTGTCATGCTACCCTGTTTTGCCTCCTCTGCTTCCCAATGTCATAACTTTTTCATCCGGACTTCGAATTAGGTAAAATTGGGCTCAATGGAAAGCTTAAGAAGTCTAGAATTCATTCATATCAAGCTTAGATCCATTGTAGGTGATCATATAAACTTAAAGTTTACAAATTTTGAAGCATGTTATATGTGGTGTCCTCAAAAATTCCCCTGTTGACTTCTCGATGCCATAACATTTTCATCCGAACTCCAAATTGAGCATTCTTGGACTCTATGGACAGTTGCAGGAGTCTAGAATCCTTCAATTCCAATATAAGGGCCATGATAGATCATCATGCAGATGAGAAAAACACTAGACTTGCTGCTCCTTGGCCTTTTTGATGATTTTCAGCTTCATTTTAGCTCTTTAGTTCCCAATGGTTGACTAAATCATAAAGATGAACATTTAGAGCATTAGAACACTTATTTATATCATAAAAAACTACAATATATTAAGCAAAACATGGGCATAAAACAAGTATAAAATATACTCATCACATATCATGACCCCCAATTGACTGGAGAGTTAGTGGTTTGACTAAAAAAATTTCCATAGACAATATCTATGCAATTCGTTTTGTCACCATACTATACCCCACTTGGTTCAAAGCATGGACTATGTGTTAGTTCCCGGTAGACTAACTATGTCACACCAAGCCCAAGTGATATTAGTTCTTGTTCATGGGACTCATTACTCTATTAGTCATGATATTGAAGACCCTCTTCATGACATTTCCACTTTATACAAAGATTCCCAAGTAATGATCCTGACAAGAGTCCATGGGTATACACTCCCTCTATCAAGAGTGGTGAATCCTTTTTTAGCTACTCAATTACTTTCAAATACTTTAATTTGTACTCAATCATCACCCTATGAGCAACCTCTAAGAGGCAATAAGGAATGAAGTCAAAGTACGCAATCAGGATCCAAGATATCCTTAAGCACCTCAAGTCTAAGGGTACTTGCACCATTGCCATGATGAGACTATCATTTACATTTGAATAGGTTATCCATATGATTGTCTCATAGTAGGTCATCCAATGTACTTGACTACTCTTACCAAGCATCCATATGTTAACTCTAATCATCTTATGCTTACAATTCAGGAGATCCATTGCTTAGTCCAACTAAGGAGTATAACATGTGCTAATCTATCCGGATCAACAATGTCCATTCTTGTTGATCCTATGACTAGGGGTAATTTAGATACTAACATAATTACCCATGATAGGAATCTCACTATCATGATCTCATCATGATTTGCTTCATATTATGTTATGTATCATGGACTTTATTAATTGATTTATAAGATCAGTATTAATTCATATGATAAATGAACATCATATTAATGAATATGCCTTTTATTAATAAATATAAATCGTACAATAAGTGTTAAAGAAATCACCTTTAGAGCACTTCTCTAACAATTGTTGTAGACCTTTTTTGTACTTCTCAATTATAGGTCATGTTAAGTGGGAGCTAATTGTGTATACATGAAAGAGACGATATCGAAATAATGATGTATAACTGTGATGATTCTGATTAATTTTTACTTAATCATGATTTATTATGTGACCAATGTAAAATGTTTTTAGTCTAATATTTTGTGCATTATGTTTTGTTTATTAAGCCATAAAGCAAAAGAATATCACATGAGTTAAGTGAGATAATGTTGAAATTTTATGTGGTCCACATGTATATTATTATGTGACATTTATTTAAATATCAAAATTAATGTTATAGGCTTAATAAATAATCAATGAGGCTAAAATCCTGTTGGTCACTTTTGGAGAAGTTAGTTTCCTAAACCAATAGTACTTTGATGGAAAGTGGACTTCTATTCCCACAAGGAAACTAGTCCTCTCTCTACCCTATAAATAAGCATTATATTCCATCAATTATAACGTAGAAAATAAAACCTAAGGATTAAGGGTTAAGGGAGATAAACATAGTTTTTCACCACAATTATTTTGATCTCTTCAAGAATCACGAACGGATTAAGGTATGTCTTTTATCTTTGTATTAATATTGTGAAAATCATTTTGTTCAAATGTTCTTGGCTATTATGTAATAATTAGGGTTTATCGTTGTATGGGAATTAGGGTTTATTCCTTATAACTTAAATAAACCTTGATAATAGTTTTATTTATGTTGAATTTTGAACGAAAAGTGATTATTGGTTTGTAGTATAAAAATTTAGAAAACCCAATATTTCCTACACAAATGAAATCCTAAAATAATTTTCTTTTTCTTTTTTCAAGAAGTAATAGAACTTGTTGTAATGAAGGCATTTTTTTAGTGTTCAATAACTCAAATCACTTGGTTACAAAAGTGATCACATTTTATTTTCGAGGAATTATGTTAAAGTGTAATGAAGCATCAAAAAGAATAAAAAAAATAACAAAGACCCCCAAACCATTAAAATATGTGTTATTTACTACTTATTTTAAAAACATGGAATTGAATAATAAACTTTTTTATAAGACATAAATGTCTCCTACGTCTTTTTCTATATTAAGCCATAGGGGAGAGAAAAAAACTTTTATATGTGACATTTCCGAGAAAGCTTTCATCTAGACGTATTTGAAATGTGTCCGGATGCACTGCACGAACAAGTCATATAACTTAAATGTAACACCCTTTATACGTTAATTTAACATGCTTATAACGTTAATGTAACAGATTTTTCACTAATGTAACTTTGTTTTCCATATTTGATTAAACATGATAATCACAAAAGTTCTTTATTTTACAACACATAGGACATTTTCTTTGACACTGAGTATTTTCCTTTCAAAACGATTTATTAAAAAATACAATTAATTTCAAAATAAATCATTTTCCTTTGTTCTCCCAACATATAAGATGTCATTCACCTTTGAAGGATTTTAGGATTTTTGAGATTTTAAGATTTGACAAGTTTTCCCCCTTTGAATGAAAACAATGAGTTATGATATAAAAGATGTTAGGGGTTTTTTTTTCTCACTCATGGCTTAAAATAAAAGAAGAGATGAGGGGCATTTATGTCTTATAAAAAGTTTACTATTCAATTGCATGTTTTGTTAAATTAAGTGGTAGAAAACACATGTTTTAATGTTTTGAAGTCTTTATTTTTTTTTTTTTTTGATGATTTATTGCACCTTAACATAATTTCTCCATTTCCTTTTTACATTTTTGAAATTTTGTTTTCATCAAGGAAATAAAACTTTTTTTATTTATAAAAAAATTTAAAATTGCTTGACAATTTTTTTCAAAAAATTAAAATAAATTTTGTTTAAAGTGAGTGTTTTTTAAATAATTTCAGTTTATATAATTTTAGTTAATTCAATTCAAATCTTATTAAGAATTTTCCGCAATTATAAATAAATTAAAATTAAATATTTTTAGTAAATATGAAGAGTTAAAGGAAAAAATAATCAACTATACATATTTTTTTTTGTAGAATATCTAAAAATAGATCTTTACTTACTTCAAGAATAAGTAATTTTTTCATAAATAATTATTGTTAGTTAGAAAATAATTATTAATAATATTAAAGCTCTTAAAAATCTTTTTTTTTTTTTTTGACAACAAGTAAAAGTTAACTTTTCTAACATGTAAATCAATCATTATTACCATGAAACTAAAGTGTATTTAAAAAAACATGTAATCAATTATGTTAACATATCTAATACACATTGTAAACAAAGAACTATGGAAAGATTTGATTTAATCTGTAAATAATTAAATCAATATTTTGAATAGAAAATTATTCAAAATAACTTCATAAAATTATTCTCAAAAATAACTTCTATTTATTTTCTAAAAACTATTTTCTATTTTATTTCTTCTTTTTAGATGAAATAGAGATAAAGAACAATTATGTTGTTGCTTTAGTTTGCTATTGAGATTATTTTCAAGAAAAAAAATACTCAAACATCAAATAAAAATAATAGTTTTCACGGTATTCGTCTCATTCAAAATAGTTGTAGCATTTTATTTTTTATTTAGTTTAAAATATTATTATAATTCCACAAAGATATTTTATTTTTCAACTCAATTACTTTTTTTTCTATGTTTGATTTTTTACTTTTAAAATTGGTAAAAAGAACTTATGTTGATTTTGTGTAAACTATTCTTTGTTCCATTTTTATAATAACAGATAAAACAACAACCAAATACTACTACAAAATTTTAAAAACTAAAATTTTTTTGTTTTTATACAGAAAACTATTTTTATGTCATACTGAATTTTTTTTAATTCATTTTTTGAGTTTTTTGAATAAAATTGACTGTGAAATCAAACAATCATACACAAACTGTTGAGACATTTTTTTAATATCAACTATTTGCCAAAATTTCTATCCAACCTACCATGGTACTATTATTGTGAGCATCAACTCCAGATTAATGCTATTATTGTGAATTTCAACTATAAGTGATGAATCCCTGAATCATAATTCAGCGTTGGTTATGATCATATATAGTCAAGTCTAAAAGCAAAACTTAGTTTTTAATATTATTAAGATATTTGAGGAAACCAAGTTTTATTGTCTTCCTTCTTTCCTTATAATCTGAATTCCTTATAAACCGACCGTACAGAGACTCCCGATATGAAATTCTAATAGCAAAACTTCAAGATTCCTACCATATTATTGAGAAAGGTAATGTTTTCTTTCATTTTTCACAAATCATCAGAGTTTTGTGTGTATGTCTAATTTTACAACTTTAACCTTTTTCGATTTCAAGATACCATATGTTTATTATCGTAGCTAACCCATGTTAGAGTTTTTAACTTGGTTGTGACTTATTTTAATGAGATAGGCATGGGTGAGCTACGATACTAAACGTCACAAATATCTTGAAATCGAAAAAAAAGTTAAAGTATAAAATAGGACATACACGTAAAACTATGGACATTTATACACCTTATCCCTTCATTTTTCTAAAATAAAGACTTCAAAACTTATTAAAGTAGTTTGATATCACTTAAATTTGTTGTGGAACAGAAAAGAAGTAGACAAGAACTCAAATGATCGAGTTTCAACCATTTCCTGAACAAGCAGCTTATCATAAAGCTAGACATTGATTAGCTAACCTTAGAGACTATTTGGATTATAGGTTATGGATTATAATATTGTATAATTGTATTAAATGAAGGAAATAAAATTGTGCAAGGACGATTATTAATTCACACCTAATCCCAATGTCAGGGAAAATCATATGCCCCCGTTTTGTTAAATATTTATAGAAGGCTCTAATTTTAAAATGAACAAAAAAAAATTATGGTTTAAATTTGAAATCCAACTACATACTGTATACTCTTTCAAAAGTTGTTTCTGTTTATCATTTGCATATTAAAACTCGTCACTATTTGTTAATATAAATATAAACTGAATTTTCATATAACTTAAAGTTACTATAAAATTCTGATGTGCATCTTGAAATTATTTTTATCCTATTCTAGGAGTAAATATTGCTGAGACAAATACTACATGCAAAAAGGAGAGATGATGTTCTCTTTGTTTTATTTTTATTTTTAAAAATGAATAAAAACAACCTATTGTTTATTTTGTAAAAATTACTCTCTGTTGTATACATCATTTGTTGCTTCGATGACCTTTTGGTAGATATGATGGTCCCTTACTTCTCTGTTTCTAGAAGGTTTGAATCTTTTACTTTTTAGTTTAGCAACATTTTTCAAAATTGCTCTTAGGAGGATATACGTTTGGCTGTTATGATTTGCAGGTCTTTATGGATAAATCGTAATAATATCATATGGAAGAACCAACTCCCCCTTTGAAATGTTGATTGAAGTCTCCAAAATGTTGGCTGCAAGTCTAATTAATGTGAAATTTTCTTTTCTAAAATGATGTGCGAACTCAGTTACTTAATTTGTTACTAGAGCATCGGGTTCTTTAACAAGACCTTTATGTCTAAGATTTTAAAGTATCATTTTACTATAAAAACAATTTATGGTGTCACTAATTTTGGTGTCATTTTCTAAAATAATGACACCGTATAACTTAAAGTTCATAAAGGTGACACATCATATAAAATATGTTTAATTGGGAATGCTAGTTTTAGATTTGTGACGTCATTTTCTAAAAAATGACATTATATGACTTAAAACAAATTGTGTTGGAATAGCTAGATTATGCTAATTTTATATCATGGTGTCATTTTTTGATAAGTGTTACCATATTGAATTTTTTTCATTTTAGATTTATGGTGTCATTTTCTTAAAGTGGCATCATATACAAAATTTAAAATTTTTATAACCAATGGTCATTTTATTATTATACTATTTAGGAACCTAATGTAAAAAGCTTATTGTTTTTGCATATAACTAATATATAAAATTTTATTGCATAACCTAAACCATCATCTTCTTCCATCTTTTCTTGCATCCATAAACTCATGTGAGCTTTTTTTTTATAAAGTTCACAACAAAATAATATAAAAAATATTTTTTTGATATCTTCAATAAATAAATTTTATATATCTAATAAATATATCTATTTTTATCTAAAAAAAAATAAGGTAATAATTTTTTATGTATAATAAAAATACTATCTAGTTTCATTTCTATATAAGTAATTATAGAAAATAATATTTTAATATATTTTGTTTCGATAGTTATGAAATAAAGTGATTTATTATATTGTTTCTTTAAATAATAATCTTATTTCTTCTTTAATTGTTCAATTATGTTAGAAATAAAAATTTTATGTTGTAATATTTATAAATACTTGAAAAATTCTAAAAACTCTTTCCAAATAAATTATAGAAAAGAATATTTTAATATATTTTGTTTCAATAATTTTGGAATAAAGTGATTTATTATTATTTTTAAAATAATAATCTTATAATTAATTTCTATATAAGTAATTATAGAGAGGCATATTTTAATATATTTTGTTTAGATAATTTTGGAATAAAGTTATTTTATTTTTTTCTTTAAATAATAATCTTATTTCTTGTTTAATTGGTCAATTCTTATATAAATAAATTTTTTAGGTTGTAATATTTGTAAATACATTCAAAATTTCTAAAAAAAAACTCTTTCCAAATAAGTTATAGAAAAGAATATTTTAATATATTTTGTTTAGATAATATTAAAATAAATTATTTATTATTATAATTTTAGATAATTTATATTAATCAATCATATCTTCACAAGTATTAGTTATTACGATATTCATATTAAATCTAAATCCTATGTTTCAGCCGGTATATGTTATAGGCTTTTAAATACTTAGATAGTGTTTTGATTTTAGGAGGTCCTATGTTCAATACCTCCCTCTATAATTTGAATCTTCATTTGATTATTTGAAAGTCCATGAAGGTCACGTGTGGGTATGGGGTCACACGTGAGGGAGAGTGTAGTAAGAGTGTTAAAAGACATTATATTCATGTTAATTTGATAGTATTCTCTTTCAAATGTATCTCAAATCATTCTACTTTTGTGTCACTTCCAAATGTGTCACTCATTAGTATCCCTTTATAGTGTCCATGAGTAGGGTGACACTATGTTATTGTGACACCTTCTCTTTATGGTAACTTATTATAAATGTAATCATATGTTCCATTTTTTTTTAACCAAAGATATAACAGTGATAAAATAATACTATCAAATTTTAAAAACAGTTTTTTTTTTTTAATACAGATAAACTACTTTTACATCACACTAAAAATTTCTTCGTTTTCTTAACCAAAGTTAAGTTATTGATTGAAATATAAGAAAAAGAAAATGGAAAATAGAATACTTTTCCATGGTACTGTTATTGTGATCATCAACCATAGATTAATGCTATTATTGTGAACTTCAAATACAAACTATAGATCCCTGAATTAGAGATTAGGGGTCTTCATGATCGAGAAAGCCTTCTGCCTTTTCAAACAATGGCAATTAATAAACAAGAAAGATATGTGATTGATTGAAACCTAAGTAAAAGCATTTGCCATGAGTAGTAACAAAAAAAAGCAATACAAAGCTCAAATTATATTTGATAATGGAACTTTCAAATAAAATATTTTATATAAAATTGAAAGTAGTATTTTATTTTTTTTATACTTTCAAATGAACTGTCAAATTATTTTTCCTTTTCAAGATATAATGATACCTGTTGTGACATGGTTTATCAAAGAAGTTTTATATATATACCAAAGAAGAAAAACGAGAATAAGACACATAGTTCGTAACCGTGCCTACATCATGTCGACTCATTAGTCGAGAAAGTTTTACTAATCCCAAACCTTTGGTTATGCGCATCCGTAAAAAATGATAATATGTAATAATTAATTAGTTTCAAATCACCTTGATCTCAGTACGTCATCCTCCGCATTTTTGTATATTGTGTTTATTTTTAAAATCTGTACAATGCTTTCATTTATTTCTTTTTGGTTTTTAAATAAAATAAATATTTAAACCATTTACTTTGAATCAAATTTTTCTTATAACCGAGCCTATATGAGGATTTTTAATGTTTTTCCTTAATTAATTTTATTATTTATATTCATGTTATTTCCGACAAGATTCATTTTACAATAATAAATTTGGATACTTGACTTTCTATATATATAATATCTATTAATCGAGTCAAGTGGATCAATGAGTTTTATTTAATGAATTAATTTAATTCAAACATGTGGAAAGATGCACTGGGGCTCCATTTATAAATAGGTATTCCCTCCTTTTTTGTTTTCACACACCTTCTACCTTGAGATCTCTTAAAAGCTCTCTCCTCTCTCTCTTATTTTCATGCTTCCAAGCACTCCTCTCACTCTCAAGTACTTCCAAGCACTCCTCTCTCTCTCAACTGCTCCTAATCACTCTTTCTAATTTTCAAGTGTTTTCATACCAAACACATTGCCTTGGAGAAATATTATTGTTTGAGTTGTACAATATCTAACCAAGGGAGTGCACTTGAGGTAAGATCTGACTGTTGAACCTAGAAGTAGATGAAGCTGGCTCCCATTTTACGGTCAAGGTTACTAATCAAAGGAGGCGAATCACAAGAATAGTGTTATTGCACTATTGCTCGTAAGGCCGCCGCCTGAGCCCACCGCCAGGCCTTCGAGCTCAGTCCAACGCGCCCTCAAGGCCAACATTCCATCGCGCCGCACATTTTCCCATCCCCTGCTTCCCTGCTTCATGCGACGGCTTCGGGACTACGCCTGATCAGACTACGAGGTCATCAAGCATGTGCCGTGGCGTTCAAGACTTCAGAGAAAGCCGATGCAGCAATATCCAGGTCAGCAGATGCTCATTCTCCTGACTGTCTCAGACACAAATGTGATTGGCCCCCAAAATTTTGAGATCTGAGAGCTCTAAATGACAAGCTTCTTCATCTTACCTCATATTGTTCCTGGTTATTGTTTCAAGGTCAAATTTCTCACCTCTTTCTTAAAAACCTTCTAATAGTGGTATCATGGCCCAAGACAATAGCTAGTAACTTGTTAGTACATGTCTGTGGAAAGAAACTTCTAAGGGAAGGGGTATACTTAATTATCATAATTTCCACTTCACCTGTGGACTTTCGTGTACTTAACACAACTCTAATTATTGTCCTAGTTTCTGTTCACCCAAAAGATCAAGTTCAACCAACAATATTAAGGTAGATTTATATTCCTTGAATTGATGAAGACCTCCTTAGTCCACACCCTTCCAAACACTTCCAAGATTGACCCTTTTAATGGGACATTTGTTAAGAGATAGAAAGAAGGGGTTTATTCTGCCATTGATGTTGTAAACCTAGGACATATCTTGATAAACCCAAAACCTAAGAGTGATTCTAAACTTTTTGTCCCAAAATGGGAAGTTAACAACCCAAAGAGATCAACAGAAGAATCTCTTTCGAGGTGGTTGAAGGTGATCACAAACATGAATAACTGATAGTAGACTCCAGCTACTAGCACATCCAGGCAACAAAGTGCATTCACTTCCTGCCACCAGCTGGTATGCCAGTTGAGAGAACATATGGATGATTCGCATCATCCTTCTAAAGGGATCAAAGGAAAGCCTGAAACCCAGAAAACAATTTTTCCTAAAAATAATAAATGGTACTTCTGGCCAAAACCGAAATTTTTCTAGATCTTGATGACGAACGGACTTCACCGTTAGACTTTTCTCGCGAACTAGCTACCTAAGTCAATTTCATTAATCTCAAGACAAGAGGGAATTTAATGCTGGTGCACCAAGAATGGTAATGGTATACCTATGGCTTGAGTGGATCTCCGTGCTGTGCCACGTGTCATGTGCGTATGAGTCAAACATGAGTCTAAATGGGGACCCATGAGAGACAGTGTGGCAATGATGTGATTGGGTAAAAACTATAGATGGATATAAGTGAATAAGGTGTAACCTAAGGAGCCAATGGAGCTTTAACATTCTGGCAAGTGAGAGATACCTGCTGACTTCATCTTCTCCCAACCGTTTTGAGAGGGAAAGAGAAAAAGAAAAAAAGAGAGAGGGAAGAAAGATTTTTGTGAGATAGCCTCACTTCCTCTCAGAATTCAAAGAATCTTTATCCTGGCCAAATTCTAATGACATAAAGGCAGGCAGTTAATCCCCACCGTACAGCATGCCAAAAACAGATAGGAGCGGCAAACTTCTCGAGATAGGGTCTTTCTCCTACTTGTTTAGTTTCTTGGTTCAAGGACCATACAGATGGTTTGATGTGTTTGGAGCCAAGAGGTCGGTGTTTCAGTTTCCCAGAGCGGCCAAAGGCTGGAAATTTTGAATTATTTCGATACCTGAAGAAGTCGAGACTCCGCTGTGTGTATCCCTTGACAGTGTTTAGATGATTTGGAAAGTACCAAGTCAACCGCTGGATTTTTTCTATCACCCCATGTGAGCCTATTTTTGTTTTATTGTTGGTGATGAATAAATATGGCAGCCATGTAAGTGAATTTGTTAATATATGCATGTTGTGTTAAATTTTGTTAATATATGTATGCTTATATATTATTAACATGAATTGTCAGAATCGGAATATTGCATTTCATATGCACTCCTGAGGCACCTAGAATAGTAGGTGATGGGCTATGTGGAATTCTTCTGAGGTTTGTCCAATAATTTTATTGAAAAGTCATTCCAAAGAATCGTGCTGGAAAATCGCCCAACAATTCCTACGCCGAGGCCCCTGGGAATTGTTTCGTAGAGTTATCCAACAAATCTACCCCTGGAGGATTGTCCAACGATGAGCATCGAGTGGTTGCCCACAAATAAAACAAATATTTTTGTTTAGAAACGATTCTCATACATGACATAAGCATGTGAGAGCTCATGGTTAGACGCGAGACATGGATTGGGCATGTGGACACCCTCTCTGTGCAGGAATCATGAATTCACTCCTTGGAATGTGTGTGTTTGCCAATAAGATGAGTACTTCAGGTTCAAAACATCCCTCGTAAGAGATTATCCCATCGGGCATCGTCACTCGTTTGATCCCCTTTCTGCGCAGATGCGAGTATTCAAGAAGACGCGCTCATTAGAGGCCAGATTGAGAAGAGTTTGAGCTAGGCTGATTATATAAGTTTTGTAAAAAACATGTATGAAATATTCTCGATTTAAACATGTCAAGTAAGAGTGTTAACTTGAAATTGTAATATAGTTTATTTATGGCTTTGGCAGGAGTGCATGGATGTACGGGCCCGACGCGCCATTTCTGGCTCACAAAGCCAGTCTCGTGCAAAGACACCATTTTGTAGCACACTATACACCATCGGCTACACAGATTCTCAGTGCTGATCTGATTGTCAACGGACTCTGCGGTCTGTGGTCATGCCTCCCCAACCAACCCTCCTGAAAGCCTCACCCTTAGTGATACCCTCCTATAGGCTAGATATTCATTGAACTCTGACCAATGTTCCTCAAGCTAACCTCTTCTCTAGATCATGTTTGATTCCAAAGCTCAAATTTAGCAGTTAATAAAGAATGGCGCTTTTGCTGGAAAAGGTTATTTAGTAATCAAAGTCTCTTATGTCGGTCGTTTCTGTAAATAATGAATAATAAAGCCTTTCTTCTTCACATATTAAATTGATTCTCGATGTTTGGCATGGTAGATTAGATATAAACTTTTCTTATACAAAATGGTTGAATTAATTTAATCTCAAATTGTCCTGGAAAATCTGGAAATGTGAAGTATGTGTAGAATCTAAACCAATACGAAATCTTTCAAATATGTAGAAAGAGAGTCGAACTGCATAGCTTGATCCAGCAATGACCTGGGGAGACTTGAAAAACTCCATGACTGAGGTAAATGTGAGACACCTTAAATTCTGGGCCATTATAAACCTCACAACTCATAGGAAGCACTGTGGGGATGTCAAGTAACCCGACATCCACACCTCACCGTGTCCCTTTTCCGGACCCCATGATTTAACAAAATCAGACGTAGTCCCTTTCAGATTTGTGAGCTCACCTGTGTCATAACTCAGACAAAAACCAACAATTACCCAATATAATACAATAACCCTATACCTGGTCCACTGATGAGCGTAAAGGGCCTAACCGGCCCACTTTCATCCTCACACTACATAATATATGCGACTAATTACTGATACTCCCTAAGAGTTTAATTACAACACCTTTACAAATATTTGGATAAATTAACATGTTGTTCCAAAGTATTTTTACAATTCTTTTACAATAAAAATGATAAGTTAGAACCTATTCTGCTCCAAGCTTCTTTACAAAAATTAATTACAAGCCGCAACTCGACTCCCTCTTCACACTGCGGCCCTGAAAGTGAGCTGTCATCCACCTGGGAGACCCCAGATCAAAAGAGAGGTCCACTTGACAAAGTAGCAACGCCCAATAGGGTAACCCCCACAAGGGCTACTCCCTTAGTGCACATGCAATGCCATGTTCATACACTCAAGAATTCCGGCAAATGCACTTATCAGAATGTCATGCATGGAATGGTATAAAGTGGTCACTCACGGTAAGCCTTTAACACTGAGTCATCACCACCACTCTCACACATGTGTTTATGCCAATGTAAAACCTGTTATTATGTTTCAAACTAATGTGACTTTATCCAAAAAACAAAAGCTATTTTTGAACTCACTGACATCATAAACCGTTTATTCAAAGTCATCGACAATTCTTAATAAACAGCTTTGATCAAAACACTTAATAGCCTCCGGTTAACAAATTTGAACAAAACATCGATGTTTCATAAACAGCCATTCAAAAGATCGCACGCCTTCCATAAACCACTTAACGTAAAAAAGTACGAAACAATCTATAAAACCACTATTCAAAAGTGATCAGAGGCCTCCAATAAACAACTTTAATCAAGTAAAGCCATGAATGCACCAAGGATTCCATTGATCTAGTCCAAAATACCGAGCTCACCACCCACTCACCATAATGATGAATGATTATGACTACATAACACAATCTGGAATTTAATGCAATGTCCCACATATGAAATGCATCAAGGCTATTCATGTCATAGATATAATGAGTTAGAAGACATTTCAAACTACAGATAAGACTGATATGTACCATTTGACATAATTTATCAATTAAACATACAATTTCCAAATAAACTACGATTAATATATGGTCAACATATTATACACACATATTGGACATCTGCTAAGTCATCACCAATCGGCTACATGATATGAATGAGGGCTTTTGTGGTTTAATCAGACACCATGGTCAACAGCTCACAAACTGGGGTGTCATGAACGCCTTGAGCTAGATGTCAAACACTCATAAAGCCAACCATTAGAATACACCTATTCATACGAATTCTCAAACTAGTATATATCAATTTGATCTCACAAATGATATGCTATTAAACTATATACCTTAATCAGGTATAAAACTGTATCATTAAACTATTAAACACCTAATAAATGGTGAACTAGACCATAACTTGAAAGTTATGAGTCCATTTCAAAGTGATTTGAAAACCCAATATCAAAGCTTCACATGAGCTAATTTCCTTGAAAGATATTTAGTCCAAATTCCCTGAATTTTCCCCAACTCAACTATTCAAAAATCAGATAGAGGTTCGCCAAAACAGATGTTTTGGAAATCTTTAAAAACTGACCATAACTCAAAGTATGGGAGTTCAATTGGGGCATCTCTAAAAGGCCAACACTAAGTTCTCAGATATGGCTACACTTCCTTCCATGATTACTAGTCTAAATTCTCCATTTAACCGAAAATCAACTGAAAAAATGGACATCATATAAAATACAAATGTGGCATTGGCTTCCATAACCCATTATTGTGCCAAACAGGACCTTAGGGCAAAAACGACCAAACAGCCCTGAAATAAAACCCCAACCAATGTTCATAGAATGGAAACTAACCAAAGTAGTTAATCCCTACCTCTTGAAGTTTCGAAACAACCCGAGGAAGCCCGCGAGCACTTCCCAACCCAAAGCTTCAACTTCCTAACCTACAGAAACGCGGGCGAAACTGAGCTGTATCCACAAAGAAATTTACATGTTCCACTTAAACTTGGCCTGACAAAGCCACTCACTCACCCCAATCTCAGACAACTGAGAGATAAAAATGAGGCGCTTCTCACAACCCTCTCCCTCACGTTTCCTCCCATCAAAATCCTTTCTTTCTGCAGTCTAAATTTGATTTTTAACCCTTTGTCTGGGCTGAATTTTGGGTTTTTGAGACACGCCCACACTGCAGCCATGTCATTGATTTATTCTAGTCCGTTTCTCGCCCCAAACAATTTATTTCGCCTCGGCCTCAAGTTTAATTATTTTTAAAGAAATTAATAATTTATTTTCCTCTTTCGAGATTTTTCTCAAAATCCCCAAGTTGGGGTTCTCACCTGGACACCCAAACCCCAAAATCGTGAATATCCCATTGGGCCTTCAATTTGAATCAATTCCATTATTCGAGTAACTAGATTTCGCGAGAGGAACTAAATGACAGCTTTTATTCGAAATTTTTACTGTTTTTTCCATTTTTCAAAAAAAAATAAATTTTTCTTGGGTTTTATATTAAAATGTTTTATATTACCTTCATAGATAACTACCAAGAGAGTATAAAAGTGGTATCTTTAAGAACAATTGGAAGCAACAGGATGCTTTCATCAAATATAAAATGGAAGTGAGAGACACAACTAAGTAAGAAAACTCATGAGACTTAGATCTTGATAGTGGGGTGGAGAATACAGAGTCCAAACCCTTCACATTTTCTTTGTGAGGAACATGGAATTACACATGAAATCACTCCTCCTTATTCCTTTGAATCTAATGGAGTAGCTGAAAGAAAAAATATAACCCTAAAAGAGATTATGAATATCATGTTAGTAAGTTTAGGAGCATCCTTGAACTTGTAGGGGGAAGTTGTCCTCTCCACCCGTCATACTCAAAATAGAATACGCTACAAGAAGACTAGTAAGACTCCCTATGAGTTATGGAAAGAATATGCACCTAACATTGAATACCTAAAAGTGTGGGGGTGTTTAGCAAAAGTACTTTTTCCATAACCAAAGAAAAAAAAAACTAGGTCTTAAAACCTTTGATGCAACATTTATTAGATATGCAGAGAATAGTGTTGCCTATAGGTTTCTTGTCATCAAATCAGGAAAATGGCCTAGTGGGAGTAAACTCTACAATTGAGACTAAGAATGTTGACTTCTTTGAAAATATTTTTCCTTGGAAAACAAATGGCCAACAACAAGTTCAAAGAAATCTTAGAACTGAGTCTAGTGATCCTTCTAAACCAGAACTGAGAAGAAATAAAAGAGAAAGAAAATGAACTAATCTTGGTGACGACTTTTACACTTTCCTAATTGATGACAACCCTAGATCCTATAAGAAAGCTATGACTTCATCTAATGCACATTTATGGAAGGAGGTCATTAATAGTGAAATTGAATCAATAATGCATAACCATACTTGGAAGATAGTAGATTTGCCTCCTAGTGCTAAAAATATAGGTTGTAAATAGATCTTTAAAAGGAAATTAAAACCATATGGGTCTATTGAAAAATATAAGGCATGTTTAGTTGCCAAAGGTTTTAAACAAAAGAAATGTGTTTCATACTTTGATACCTTTGCTCCTGTGACAAGGATTTCCTCAATTAGGGTGTTAGTTGCTTTAACATCGATTCATAGCCTAGTGATACACCAAATGGATGTTAAGACCGTCTTTTTGAATAGGGAACTGGAAAAGGAAATTTATATAGATCAACCTAAAGGGTGTATGGTTCCAGGAGAAAAGCAAAAAGTTTATAGGCTAGTTAAATCTCTTTATGAGTTAAAACAAGCTCCTAAAATAAAGCATAGCAAATTTGATCATGTGTTGATATCTAATAGATTCTTCATTAATGATGCTGATAAATGCATTTATAGCAAAGTTGAAAATAACTCATGCATTATTTTTTGTTTATATGTTGACGGTATGCTTATATTTGGGACTAACCTACAAGTTGTTATTGAGACCAAGAGTTTTCTAAGATCTAAGTTTGATATGAAAGATCTAGGAGAAGCAGATGTGATTTTAGGAATCAAAATATCAAGAACACCTAATGGGTTTAATCTTTCTCAAGAACACTAAGTTGAGAAGATTTTAAGGAGGTTTGAACACTTTGATTGTAAACCAATGTTAACCCCTTATGATCCTAGCTCACAACTAAAAAAAAATAGAGAACATAGTGTTGCCCAAATCGGTAGCCTAATGTACTTGGAAAATTGTATCATACATAACATTGTCTACGCAATTGGAGGATAGAATCGGTATACCCAAAGTCCTAATCAAGATCATTGGGTTTTCGTTCATAGAGTTTTAAAGTACTTGAGAGGCACCAGTGGCTATTGTTTGTGTTATAGTGGATTTCCAAATGTCCTTGAAGGATTTAGTGATGTCAACTGGATCTCTGATTCAAATGAGATGAAATCCACTAGTGGGAACATTTTTACCCTTGGAGGAGGTGCAGTTTATGGAAATCATCTAAGCAAACTTACATTACTTGGTCCACTATAGAGGCCAAGTTTATAGTCCTAGAGAAGGCAAGTTCTGAAGTTGAGTGGCTCAAAAATCTATTTTCGGATATCCATTATGAACAAGAACAACATCGTCTGTGTCTATGGGTTGTGATAGCCAAGCTGCAATAGTTAAGGCTAAAAGTAAAATGTTTAATGGGAAGAACATACATATACGCCTAAGACACAATATTGTGCGGCAGTTGCTTGAGACAGGGGTTATATCCCTAGGTTTTGTGAGGTCAGAGTTGAATTTGGCTGATCTTCTAACTAAACCACTAAATGGAAAACTAGTGGAACAAACATTGAAGGGGACTAGGCTTATGCCTATTACAGAAGTCAAAGGTGATGGTTACCCAACCTACTAGAATGAAGATCCCATGAAATAGGTTCATATAGGTAATAACAAGTCATCTGTTGATTGTGAGCTACTATATCATTTATATATATTGAGATCTCATCCATATAATGTAGATGGAGCTTATCCTACATTGATTGAAGTTGAGTTTAAACTCTTAATGAGTACCATATTCCTTATGGATGTTGTGTTTAGATGCAAAACACACTTGATGGGTTCACCTATATGAGAGTGGAAGTGGGCCCTCTTCCTATGAGAACATAGGCAATTTTTCTAGAGCCCTCATGAATATCCAAGCATGGCCTATGGCCTATTAGCACCAACCTGATAAGTACAACTCGTAATTGAGAAATCAATGTGGATGATAATAACTAATTTGACTTGGTGGTCACCCGGCCAAGTCCTTTGGTATTTCAAAGTTTATTGTTTAAAATCTAAAATAAACATCCTATTATTTCTACTAGTATTTGACCTTTAAATAAAATAATATTTGAATCATTTACTTAATCAAATTTTATAACCGAGTCATATGGAGACTTAATATTTTTCCTTAATTAATTTTATTATTTATATCCATATTATTTCCGGTAAGATTCATTTCACAATAATAAATTTGGATCCTTGATGATGAATACACATTTGAGTGATAATTATAATAGAATTAAGCACATCTAAATCACAATTTACCCACATTTGGCAAAAAAGAATTAGTACTTCTAATTTTTCTATGTTCGCACTCAGGTGTGTCTTTCAGTTTAAACGTGCGCACAAGGATGTTTGCCCCGTAGTCAATATGAAGCAATGTGGATGTGGGTGGCACCACGAAGTCCTCGAACTCCAGCAAAGCAAGGAAAGCACCGTTGACATCTTCAGGCCTGGGCACAACTTGAAGTTCTACCCCAAGTATAACTCAATAAAATTGGCAAGAACATATATTAAAATTCCGCACAACTTAAAGTTCCCACCGACAACTCGGCCGGAAAATTGGCGTTGGACACATCGTACGGCACAACTTCTAAAGTTCTACCCCAGACAACTTGCTCGAAATCAACAAGAACTTTGTAATCGGTACAACTTAAAGTTCTACCGGTACAACCTAAGATGGAACTTACTTGGACTTGTCCAAGAATTCGAATCCGCACGCCAGGGCACACTTTCACAACCCAAATCCAAAATGGGAAAATCACATCGAGGTGGCTATAAAAGGAGGAGGACACAAGTAATGGGGCGCCCGGACTTCTAAGGTTTAGGGGCTCTTTGATGTATCAAGAGTTTTTCTCCATTTTTTTGAAAGTGGTACCTCGTAGATCCGTATTTCATTTCCATTCTTTTAGGAAGTTTTGGATTCAAGAGTTTGTAATCTTTCAGATAAATATTCATTCTCGCTTTTAAACTTTAGCATTCCATATTCTTCATTCTCGCTTTACAAGTTAATTCTCGATTTCTTCAAGGTACGCTTTTATGATTAATTGTTCCTCAACTTCATTGCTCATATAAATTTTATGGAGTTCTAAACCCCGATCGTCAATCCTACGGGGAAACTCACCCCGATCAAGGTAAAGTCCCTCAATTCCTCTTTGATCTTCACAATGGATCAGGTGATATTAATCACTGTGCGTAAAAGTTGTAAATCCTTAGTTGGGCATATACCGACAACGGTTAACGAGATATCCTCTTGCATTAACGCCGGTGCTTGATCATGAATGCAAGCTAAGGGTCTGTATTAATTGGAGAAATAAGTGTTTAGTATTATTCGATCATCTTTATTTTCCAAAGAGCACTTAAAGATAAATCCCTCCATCAAAAGACAATTTATCAATGGTCTGGGACAGCTTATAAAATAAGAGGTGGGACTTACCCGATCGGGCGGAGCGGAACTCTTAAAAATCCCAAAGATTGGTTTTCCATTTTAAAACATTCAAACTAATCAACCATTCGCCTACCAACACAACATACAATTTCGCTTAAGTCATACTTTACTGAGAATAAATTCTATCGATCACCCAAATCAGACCACTCCTCGTGGAGATGACCTCAGATTCCCACGTATTACAATGCTGGGACGACCATAATTCCTACGTCAAAATTAGAATTAGGTGACATTAATCAGACGGCATTTTTGGCGCTCAAGGGTCGGAGTGGCGACTAACCAAGTTGATCTCGAAGAGAGTTGGGAGGTACTGCAATCGCGATTGCAACCATTGTTTCTCCATTTATCTTTTTTATTTTGTTTGTTCTAGTTAGAAATCTCAAAGTGTTTGACGTGAGTAAGTGTAGTGCATGTCAATTTGGGCTCGCAACGAGAAACATCAACTAGTCAGAACTGTATCCCCTAGAAACCCTAAGAAATCCATTATAAGTCAAGTGTCTCAAGATAACATTTTACCTCAAATGGATAATCCTGAGAATCAGCAAGGACTCTATGAGCCTCCACAACATGGGGGCAATGCTACGCTCCCAATAAACCCAGTGCTGGGAGGTGGAAATGGTAATCTCAGAAAATCAAGATAGAAGTTCCCCGCTCCTTTCGCCCCAATGTAGAAAGAACCCTTCGAGAAATTCTACAACCTCAAAGGACCACAACCACTCTCAGATTCGCCCTTCCCGACGAGGCCAATCAATCTCGATGAAGCCTGAATGATCCGGTTTCCCACCAGATACCAAGGGTTTGAATCGAGAACCCTTACTCATTCATGAGGGACTTTCGAGGGATAAACTGGCAAAGGCATTCCTCTCTCCACCCTTGGCTCACCTCTCCACATAATCTGTTTGGTCTTATTTCCTTTTTCTTTAAAGGAGAAAGCCAAAATCTGGTTCCATTCCCTTGCACCTAATTCGATCTTTACATGGGAAAACATGCGGAATGAATTCCTCAATAAGTTTTTCCCTCCTGCACGTACCAATGCCCTCATGCGAGCAATTCAGAACTTTTCTGAAAAGCCAGGTGAACCCTTCGTAGCCAGACGAAAGATATATGATCTCTCCTCCATGCTATCCCTCATCATGGGTTAGATGTTGGACAAATTCTAGCATACTTCCATCAAGGATTGTCTTGGCACAACAATACATCCAAATGATGTGTGCAAGAGAATTTTATGAAAAGAAGTGCTAGAGGCAATCTCAACTTTTTGACACTATAGCGTAGAATGCTCGAATCCTTGGGAGACTAACACCTCTTTAGATACCGCTTAAAGTGCACAAGACATCCAATCGGGTAGTTAATCCACCACCTAAGAGAGAATGATGAGTTGTGTTTCAAAATTGCCAATTTTAACAAGGAATTAGAGGCCATAGAGATGAAAAAGTGAATGAGGTAACTATGTGCCTCAACTACTCCGCACTCAAATGGACCTAAAGTAGAGGAGCCATGCATTATATGCGATGATCCTACACACTTCACCATTAATCGCCTAAATCTTCCCCAAGTTAAGGGAGCCATTCAAATCAACAAGCCAACGTCCTTAACTACCAAAGGAAACCTTTCAACTCCCCATACTCTGAAACTTACAACCCTGGGTGGGGTAAGCATCCTAATTTTAGCTGGAGAAATGAGGGAGGACCACATAATCTGCCAAACAACCAAGGCCCTCACTATCCAAACCAAGGTTTTCCAAATTCCATTCCTCCATTTCGAATCAAGGCCCCCAAGGATTTCTGTGTGAAACTCTATTCAAGGTCATCATCCACCGAACCAAGGGAATCAAAACTCACAACTTTACCAACCTCCACACATAAGAGAAGTCCGGAAGATATAGTTACACGCTTTTGTACAAAACTCCAACAATCCACAAACACAGAATCCGAATCAAGCCTGGAATAATGATGTGAGATCCCGTATAACTGCTAACCTCGTCTTCATAGTAACCTTCAACAAGAGAAAGGAAACTTCCATCCCAACTCCATCCAAAACCCACAAGGTCAAAACAAGGTGGGAAGTTTAGGTTCAAGTGAGGGTACCTGAAGATCGTAGCGTCAAGCCACTACCCCTTCAAGTGGTAAGGTAGTCGACAAAACTATTCCAACCAAGGAACCATCACAAGAGTCGCTAGTGAATCAAGCAAGGAGGATGAAGAATCGACACACCTCTACGCCCCTAGTACAAAGGAACTGATGATCACCCGTAGGAAGACAAGTCCACCCATATCCCTCCAACTCCATGTCACCCACATAGATCGAGAGCACCAAAGAAAGTGAATAACCATTCGAGATTTACGAGTCGCTCAAACAAGTCAAACTGAACATTCCTAGATGCCATTAAACAAATCCCATCATATGCCAAATTTCCGAAGGATTTATGCACCTGTGAAAAACTAAACTGTGTGTCAACAAGGAGGCATTCATGACCGAACAATCTACTTCCCTAATTCGGAACAACTTGCCTCCAAAATACAAAGACCCAGGAAGTCCTACTATTTCTATAGTAGTAGGAAATTCAAAGTCGGGGCATGCTTTAGCAGACTTAGGAGCGAGTGTTAATTTGTCGCCTTTATTCGGGCAAGATACGTGACCTGGGGTTATGAGAATTAGAGTCGACCAATATCACCCCTTCAATTAGCCATCGTAGTGTAAAAAATCTTGGGGGAATGCTGAAGGATGTCTTGTCCAAGTGGACAAATTTTATTTCCTACGATTCAGGGTGCTTGACACACTCAACTCGTAGGAACCAAGGAACTCATTCCCAAGAATCCACCATCTCTGCAACCCCATAATGCCATCATACATTGTGGAGGCCTAATGACACTTCGCTTGGAAACATGACTGTTAATCCGAATATTTTCAATGTACCAAAGGAATTGGGGATGAAGCAGATATTGGTGAAATTACCATGGTTGATTCCGTGGTACAAAAATACCCGATAATGTCTCACATGATGATCCTCTTAAGTCATGCTCAATGCCTCGAGCCGGGATGAGGAAGTGACCACACTGGAGTCAGAGTTTCTACACTCTATAATTGAGCATAATGATGTATTGGAAGTTAATGGGTGGGCACCTAAATTTGAACCATTGCCACCAAATGAGGACAAGGCATTGCCTTCTGAGGAGAGGCCACCTAAGCTTGAGCTAAAACCCCTACCAACACATCTCAAATATGCATTCTTGTGGGAGGAGGACACTCTTCCAAGAATCATCTTCCCTCCTTAGACATTACCAAGAAACTCAACTTTGGAAATATTGAAACCCACAGGATCGCGTATTGACAATCGGGCAGATATTAAAGGCATAAATTTCGATCTCGCACACATAGAATCTACTTAGGAAGAGGATGTTAAACCTTCTGTGCAACCACATGTGAGACGATTAAACCCAATAATGAAAGAGGTGGTGAAAAAGGAAGTTTTAAAGCTTTTGATGTAGGGTTATCTACCCTATTGCATAGCAAGTGGGGTTAGTCCAACACAAGTAGCTTCCTAAGAAGTCGAGTCACGTAGTCGCTAATGAAAGAATAATGAGCTCATTCCTCACTGTAATACCCTCGTGGATGGAGGGTGTGCAGATTATAGAAAACTTAATGCGGTACTAGGAAAGACCATTTTCCTCTTCCGCTTGTGGATCAAATGTCAGAGAGAGTCAGCAGGGCATGAATTCTATTTCCTCTGCTTTCCCTCGATGGGTACTGTGGTACAATCAAATTGAGATAGCATTAGAAGATCAAGAAAAACTACATTCACTTGCCCTGCACATTCGCCTTTTAGGAAAATGCCTTTGGATCAGGCAATGCACCCTAACTTTCCACCCATGCATGATGGGAATTTTCAGTATAAGGATAGACATCATATTTGAGATTTTCATGGATGATTTCGCCAGACCTCGCTCGAGGGTCGTTTAGGAAAACTTACGTAAGGCTTCGAGAGGTGTCAAGAGAAAAATCTTGTGTTAAATTGAGAAATGTCACTTCATGGTAACACAAGGAATTGTTTTAGGCCACATTGTATCAAAAGATGGAATCGAAGTTGATAAGGCCAAGTGAACCACTCTCCAACCTCCTACTCCTAAGTGTGTGTTAGAGACATAAGGTCACTCGGGGCCATGTCGGTTTTTATCGAAGGTTTATAAAAGATTTTAGTGCTATAGCCCTACCTTATGTACTTTGCTTGCTATGATGTCCCTTTCACATGGTATCAGCAAGCCGCGATGATCGTTCGCTAAGCTCAAAAACATGCTAAATATTACCACCAATCATGCGCTTCCTAATCGGGACTTACTGAGATCATGTGTGATGCTATGGATTATGCCATAGGGCCGTGGTTAGACGCAGGAGTGACAAAAGGTTTTTGTCATTTACTATGCCAAGAAGACACTAGACTCGCTCAAAGCCAACTACACAACCACGTAAAAGAGTTTCTTGGGGCCGCTGTTTTCGTTTGTGAAAAAATTTAGGTCATATATCACTGGGTTCCCGTAACCATCTTACAGATACGCAGCTCAAGTACTTCGCTTCTAAGCAGGATACTTAAACCAAGGTTAACTAGGTGGATTTTACTGGTCAAGAATTAACTTACCCATTAAAGATAAAAGGGGGCTGAATGTGGTTGCCGAATTAATTTATCTCGATTAGTTCCAGAATCCAACCCCCAGGGCATACCCATAGGTGATAGTTTTCCGGATGAGCAACTCTTTGCTCTTGTTCATTACCCGTGGTATGCTGACATTGTGAACTACCTAGTAACTGGCCAAATTCCAGCTCAATGGACTTCTCAACAGAAAAGGAAATTCTCGACAGACATAAGAAATACTATTTTACGATCCATATATCTAGTTTAAATATCGGGTCTCGCATCAAATAATGAGGAGATGTGTACCCACTGATGAGCAGGTGAGGATTTTAACTTCTTGTCACTCTGAAGCCTGTGGAGGACATTTCTCCGCCTCGAAAAATGCCACAAGATTTTCCGCGGCCGGGTTTTATCAGCCCACTCTATTTAAAGACGTTTTGATTTATGCGTAATCCTCAGGCTCAATGCCAGCGACTAGGAGGGGTCACAAAACGAAACATGATGCCTCTTACCCCAATTCTAATCATTGAAATTTTTTACTGTTGGGGTATCGACTTCATGGGGCCTTTTCCCCCTTCTTGTGGCTATCTCTATATTTTATTATCTGTTGACTACGTGTCTAAGTGGGTTGAGGCAATTCCAACGAGAACCAATGACCATAAAGTCGTTTTGAAATTTATAAAGGAACATATTTTTCTCGCTTTTTGGGAAACCCTCGTGCAATTATTAGCTGATGGGGGACTCCATTTTTGCAATCGATCTTTGAAAGTCCGTTAAAAAATATGGAGTCACTCCATAAAGTATCCACAAATTACCACCACGTAATTCTCAATGGTTGCTTCGAGTTAGCCAATGTGAGATAAACACATTTTAGAAAAGCACTTCCGCCCCGAATCGAAAAAGATTATCACCCGGCTCTACCGATGCTCTTCGGGGCATACACCGCACGCCTTTAAACCGGTTTCGGTATGTCTCCCTATAGGCTAGTTTACTGCAGCTTGCCATTTTCCAAGAGAGATGGAACACCTGGCCATCGGGCTATTCGAACTTTTAATCTCCGATCTAACTCAAGCAGTAAAGCAATAAGACAGAAGAAATGAACTTGAAGAGCTGAGGAGGGAATCGTATGAAAGCTCCAAAATTTACAAGGAGCGGCTCAAGTTATTCCATGACAAATCTATCGCAGAAAACTTTAGAACCCAATCGTAAAGTACCGCCAGACAACTCCCGACAGATCTATTTCCTCGGAAAGCTCCGCCTCGTCAGACCGGCCCTTTCATCGCAGGCGGTTTATCCATACGGTCGTGGAAATTGAAAATCCTAACAATGGTAACTCCTTCATGTTAGAATGGCCAACGCCAAGCCATTCCTGACATTTCTCTCCTCACGAGCATACTGTGGATTTGGTAGACCCGCTCTACCAAAACCCTCTTTCCAAGTAACCTCATTCTCAATTGCTATAAATAGTTTTGCTTTTATTTTTGTTTTTGCTTTCTATTTTTATTGTTTTACTTCTTTTGCTTTATTTCATTTGCTTTTCAATAAACTTAGAAATAAAATCATGGGCTCTCTTTGTTTCTCGTGACTCCTCCAATTCGCTGTGGGGGTACACTTAGTTCAAAGCATCGGGACAATGCTTCGCTTCTCGTCATGGGTGTGTACACCGGTCGAACGTAACTACGCTCAAGAGTATGTTCATAATAAATTTTTCAAAATTTGCTCTTTGAAAGTATTATGTTTTACCCGCACCGTACATACCCGCATGATCTCAAGGTGTTAATTTCCACATCATCTTATCGCATGTACATCTTAACAAGTTATCACACAACAAGCCTTGAGTTCACAGTGGATTGTTTCCTTCTCAGATTCTACTCCCGCTTTACTCACACACAAAACCACGCACTTACTGGCCAAAATTTCTCCGATCATGCCTCGGGTTATTCCATTCAGGCATCAATTTAGCTGGTCATGTTAACTTCATGCATCATAGTCTTAGGAACATCTTCAGATAATCGAAAATGATTAGAGGCCATTATTTCCTCAGACAATTGCGGAGTTGTAAAGGTCTCATCCTCGCACCCATTTTCAGAGCTTTAAAGTTGTCAAGTTTATTCAACCCTAGGAATCCGGATGTATGGAACAAAGAAGGGTTCTCACACTGAGAGTTTGAAGATATCCCAAGAATGGATTGGCGTACTAAGTCTACGAATGCAAATAACTTGTGCGATTTGAACAAAGAGAAAGGTGAACATGCAGAAAAACCTGGGATGAAAGGCAGTTGAACAGGTCAAGATGTATAGCGGCACCACTGTTCCAAAAGTGAAAAATATATATATATTTAAAAAAAAAAGAGAAAATCGCTTGAAACAGTTGCCCCCACAACTTAAAAGTTCTACCTACAACCCCGCTCTAAAACAGTAAGGGGCGTAAAGTCAGACCCCGGCACAACTTAAACTCAGACCTACAACCGGCCGGGGAATTAGGCAAAAAGAGCTTTAAACCATGATTTGGCGCCTCTTTTCATTTTCCATATGTTCGCCATCCCACAAGAAGAGCCCTAGCCGTCACTCTCCTCTCTTCACAAGCATTCCCAAGATCGCCGCTTCCGCCAGTGGCTCGCCCAGCCCAGACGCCGCCCGCAGCTGTTCGAACGTGGTAAGCCCTACAACTCTCTACTAGCATCATGGATTTTCTCTCAGCCACATGGATCTTTTCGGGTCGATTCGCTGATATTATTCCGTGATCGCCGCTGAGGTTACAGCCCATAATATGAGATCAAGTTATCTCGACAGTAATGTATTAGCCCAAAGGTCGCTCGAGACAGATTGGGACATGATGATTTATATCCGCCTATCCAATAAGTATCATATCATCATGCATTTCCATGGCACGCTCAAGAATACCGAGAAGCGGGAAGGCACCCAGCCTCTCTATGGAACAAGCAAAGTGAAAAGTGAAAGCCTCGATGCCTCCCAACCAAAGGAAAAAGAAAAGGGAAACAAGTTGTATCCTCTTCGTAAAGTGAGGAATTATCGCATGTTATCGAAGGAAGAAATAGAGGCTATGCTCGATGAGGACTCGAGGGTGAGCAATTTAAAATGGACCCGCAATGGCAAATGTGGGTTTCCCAAATGCGAGAGGGGCGTTAATTTGGAAACGCTCTATATTCCTCATCCCATCAAATTATCCAGAACGTATCACACTTCGTGCACACCGAGGGATCGGCGTGATATTTACCTTCGCATTCCGAGAATCTTACAACCAACTGAAGGAAAATCACGGCTGACACCGTGTCGGAAACTCGTGACGGGAGCGTACTCATGTCACTCCCGACTCGACAGCGACATGCCTCAGACTATATTCGCCCTGATGCTTCGGATCGACCATATCCACTCAAGGCTATTATCGACTTCGATGCCCAAATAAGCATCGAGGCCATGTGCAATCTGGGTCCTGCACCCATGAGTGGATTTAAGGAAAAGAATTGCTCCTCGAAAGTTAGCTCTAATACGCCGATGAACAAGATCATTCATAATCTGATTTGGGTCGGTGGGTAGTGAAAGTCTCCCTACCAAGAAATCGCATTCGCTTGTCAGACGAGGCTAAGTGACCTGGAAGCTGATCGCTATGCACTAGTCATATGGTGCGCGATGAGGAGTTCTGCGAACATTCACGGCGCCTAAGATATTCCGTCTCCCCCACTGCGATCTAGTATCAGAGAAGAAGCTGACAGGGTCATTAAAGAAAAGAGGTGATACCTGGGGATCGGAGCATCATGCTTTAATAAGACTCCAGGCCAAGAGCCGAAAGCAAAGATCTCACTGTGGGGACTACGTACTTCTATGGCCTCTGCACTCCTCCCGGACCACTTCATCCACGTACCCCAAGACTATCGAGTACCATCGCCTCAAGACAGGATGGAGCCGGCTGCATCAAGGGGTGGTCTGCATTCTCTGGGAAGCGTATGTACTGGACTTGACGTCTCTCCAGCTTGAGAGCCACATCTTCTTCGTGGAGAGCTAAATGACATGATGCTACTTCTTCGGGGATTTCTGCAGGAGAATCAAGAATTAGATGACTGTGCGGGATCGAGAACGCATTCCTTCCCCGATGAGGATTTGGTGACTTATGTCGTGATAGTCAGGTTAGGGCTGTGACTAGGGTGGTGTTGGCAATCGGTAGCAGACCTTAGCCATGCTATGCCAACACCCGCTTGATCTTTACCTTCTTTCATTTGGACTTCACTCACAATACAAACTTTAAGACCCTTGATTCTACTCTATGTTCACGTCTTCGACATTGGCGCATGATGGTTACGTGTTCTATGTTATATGATTACACCCTCATATCGCACTACAAGCCACCGCTTCGTATGACTACCTTACATTTCTTAAAATCCATAATCCTTATTTGAATAACCACTGTGTATTAGCCTCGTTATAATGTTCATTGTGTAAGAATGTAGCTGGTCTTAATCGAGTCATGCCGGTACATACTAAAGTGGGCAGAAATGTTCCCATTCCATAATCGCTTATTTGAGATTCTCGCAAAGCCTGACTTCATACCAGCCACTTTGTCAAATTCACCTACTGGTAGTTCCATCTAGCACCTTGCCAGGACTAGCAAGATGTAGGTCAGGGGTGTGATGAATACACATTCGAAAGTGATAATTATAATAGAATTGGGCACACATCTAAATCACAATTTACCCACATTCGCAAAAGAATGTGTACTTCTAATTTCTTCTATGTCCCGTAGCTCGTATGTGTCTTTCTCGTGTTTAAAACGTATGCACAAGGATGTTTGCCCTAGGAAGCCAATATGAAGCAATGTGGAGAGGGTGAGCACTGACGGGGTCTCTGAACTCCAAAAAGCAAGGAAAGCACCGCCAATGGGACATCTTGTACTAAGACAACTTAAAGTCTCTACCTGGCATAACTTGGTCGAAAAATCGGGCAAGAACATATCAGGATCGATACAACTTAAAGCTCCCACCCAGACAACTTGTCGGAAAATTCGGGCGCGACATATCAGACCCAAGACAACTTTAAAAAGTTCCCACCCAGATAACTTTTGTTTCGAAAAATCAACAAGAGTGAAACTGTACCGGCACGCTAAAGTCCCACCCATTAACCGCATGGGAACTCACGGATTTGTCCAAGAATCTCGATCCACGCGAGGGCACTTTCGCCAACGAACCAAAATGGGAAAATCACATCGAGGTGGCTATAAAAGGAGTGAGGACACAAGTAATGTGGGCGCTCGACCCATGGTTTAGGTTTTGATAAGAATAAAGAGTTTTTCTCCATTTTTTGGAAGTGGTACTCGTAGATCCGCATTTCGCATTTCCATTCTTTTGCTTTGATTCAAGAGTTTGTAATCTTTCGCATAAATATTCATTCTCGCTTTAAATCTTAGCATTCCATATTTCATTCTCGCCATGTTAATTCCATTTCTTCAAGGTACTGCTTTTATGATTAATTTGCTCTCAACTTTGATTGTTCATATAAATTTTATGGAGTTCTAAACCCCGACCGGCCGATCCTACTTCTGGGAAACTCTTCCACCCCGATCGAAAAGTTCCCTCACCTCTCTTCGATCTTCAATTTGATCATAGGTGGATATTAATCACTCGTGCGTAAAAGTTGTAAATCCTTAGTTGCATATATTCTGACAACGTGTTAACGAGATATCCCTACACGCCACAGGTTTCGATCATGAACGCAATATGGTCTCAGGACACTGGTAACAAGTGTTTAGTATTATTCGATCATCTTTATTTTCCAAAGAAAGACTTAAAGATAATCCCTCCATCAAAGACCATTTATCAATGGTTCCTGGGGATGAGTTTATAAAGCTAAGAGGTGGGAATTCTAATTCGATCGTAAGGAAAGTAACCCTAAAAATCCCAAAGATTGTCTTTTCCATTTTAAAAACATCAAACCAATCAACCATTCGCCTACCAACACAACATAACAATTTCCTCGCTTTAAGTCATACTTTTAGTGGAGAATAGCTCCTATTGATCGCCCAAATCGTACCACTCCCGGTGGAGATGACCTCGTGGACTTCACAAGATTACAATGCTAGGACGACCTACAATTCCTACGCTGGGAATGTAATTGAAAGATACTAATCAGACGAAGATTCTGACTTGATATATATATATATATATATATATGGCGCGTATGCGTGTGTGTGTGTGTGTGTGTGTGTGTGTGTGTATGTATGTATTTAATGAATTAATTGAATTCAAACATTTAGAAAGGTCCGTTGTGGCTTCCCCTATAAATAAGTGTCCCCTCCTCTTTTGTTTTCACACATCTTCTACCTTGAGATCTCTCACTCTCAAACTCTCCTCTCTTTCTAATTTTCAAGTGCTTCCAAGCACTTCTTTCACTCTCAAGTGGTTCCATGAACTCCTCTCTCAAGTACTCTCTAATTTTCAAGTGCTTTATATCAAACACATTTCCTTTGAGCAATATTATTGTTCAAGTTGTACTTGTATCTTACCATGATCGTGCACCATAGCAATCCATCATCGAACTTAGAGATAGAAAGAGATCTGCTTTCCACTTACTCGTTAATAATCGAAGAAAGGTGAATCTACTTTTAAGGATAGTAGTATTGCACGCTTCAGTCATCTAATCAGATAAGTCATCTTATCTCAATTGTTCCTTGTTTGGCTTGTTTTAGGCTAAGTCAAATTCTCTAATCTCTTTCTTAAAGACCTTTAATACGCAGACGTGTTCTCAAGACAAGAGCTATAACTTGTTAATACACGTCTAAGAAAATTGGCCAATAAGACGGTAGCAACTTAAGGCAACAAGTGTGATAACCCAACCATTACACCCCTCCACTTATCTGGGCGACTTCCCATGCATCTCAGCGACAACTTTTATTACTATCCTGCAAGTTTAACCAACAAACCTATCATTTCGTCCCCCAACAAAAGATGAAATGCTTATAGGGCAAATGTCGTGACTACACTTCGCTGCAGCATTCGCCTCTTTTTCTGCATAAATATGAGTCACATTATACAACACACAATAAAAACAAAACAATGAAAGAAAAACATCTGCCTTTATTCAGAACTAAAACGTTCGAGAACATTTATTGCATTTCTACTAGCACAAAGATTGAAGCTTGGTGAATATTTTAAGCCTGATGGGCTTTCATTTATTCATCCAATTTCTTTGTTTTCTTTTCACATTCAAATGATATTTTGGCACGTACAACATAACGGTAACTCCGAGAATACCTGCTGACTAGATGGGGGTGTTCTACATACAACAACAAACATATAAAAGATGATCCGTGAATGCCAAGGCATGAAAACAGAGCAGGAACCGACTTCCTTGGCTCTTCCATAAAATTGATTCCTACAAAACATCAGAAGTCAATGGATAGTGGGTATGTTGCCTAGCTCTGCTGTTTCATCCATCTTTTTACAGACGTACACATAGTGAGAATCTGGATCTTCCAAAACGAAACCCTGAGGAAGTAGCCCTTTTTCGGTGGTAGGAACTGGTTCCAAGTATGATTTTGCTGGTGAAGTAGAGCCTGCTGGCTTTTGGAATCCCGGTCTTGCTGCAGTTATTTAGACAGGCCAAACAAAGGACAGTGAATATATTATTAGAATTCTTTGCCATTTCATAGTAAAAAGAACCCCAGTAAGTAAAAAGAGCAAAGCACACAAAACAAACTAGTGAGGACAACATTCTAGCAATCAAGAATTTGAGGTTGAGATGCTGAGAAATCAATAATGCAAGAGCATCAAAATAAGGCAGCACTACATGTCCATACACACAACCAACAAGCTCTCTGTCAATCAATTTTTTTCCTTGTACCAATGGATGTACGAATTGCATGATTATTATTGTGAGGTCAGGATCCTATGTTATTTTTAAAAGCAATCAGAATAATAGGGCTTGTTTGGTTCCTATTTTAGAAAACTATTTTCTGTTTTAAAAAACAAGGAAAACAGAAATAATGAGTTTGGTTCACAGTTTTCTTTATCAGAAAAAACACATAAAACACTAAATTCAGATAAATGAACAGTTTCCAGTGGTGTTCGCTGTGTTTTCAAAATCTGTTCTCAAGAGCAGCTTTCCAAAACAAGAACCAAACAGGCTCATACATTCTATGCTCTTGCACTCAAGAATTCCATAGTCCTAGCACCACTTGGGTGCCCAGTGGGAATTCCTTTTATTGTTGTCACAAGGTCAGTGTCTGCACTTTGAATATTCACATTCAATTATCAGTTGCTTGTTATGTGGCTGCCATGCTATTTATCATATATATTTAAGAATTTATGCAACTAAAAGAAGTGATTGTATATTCACTTATTCCAAGCAAAATCCAGCCTGACAAATATAAAAAAAGAACATCAATATTTTGGAACCAATCAAACCGAAAGGGGTTCTTCGATGACAGATATCAAGCAAAATGAGATTACATCATTAAAGCATGAGTTGGTTCTAAAACCAAATGATTTGAGAGGGAGGAAGAGAAGGGAAATAACCATCTGGTGAGAAAAAGAACTTACGACATATGATACAACTTTCCAATTGTATACTGGTCGACTCAAATGAAGCATTCTTACAGTTGGATCCCAGCAGGGTTATCTGACATGGCAATTTGGTCATATTATCTATTTCCTAAATTTCCAAAATGAAAGAAAGAACAACCAGAATCAAGCTTCAGCTTCAGGCATATGGTTACCAACATATAGATCCCTCCAGGTTTAAGAAGCCTACAAACAAGAACAAATATTTTCAGAAACATAACAATAAGCAATTAAAGTTAAGAAAGACCAAATCATTCTTATAGCCAACAGCATTCTAATAAGCTTTAAGAGGTACTGAAGCATATCACCTGCTTACTTCCCCCAGCATCCGAGCAGCACTAATTGGAGCATCAGTCCCACACTAGAAATTACAAGAACACATTAAAATAAATGAGAAGATACCTAACAATAAAATGAATGAATCATGAGTGTAAAAAGACAACTTACCATTAAAGAATCGAGAGTCCCTAGATAGAGGATTAACACCCCATGTGTGCAACAGCAACAAAGAAAAATTATTATTAACATGCACTCAGTTCTAACTTTTCAAGCTTTAAAAAGGCATGTAATAAAGAGCAGGACTATACCTTTGTCAATAACACCATCAAATGATTCATCTGGGAAGAAAATCATATCCTTGACATCCATTTGCATATCTACAGAAAATTATTAAAGAAATAAAACATAAAAACTGAGCCTTTACTTTAAAAGAACATAGTAAAATTTCATGAAAGTAATAAATGAAGTTGTTGTTTTTGAAAGGATACATTGCAGTTGATGGATGTTCTCATGTTTCTTTCTCATCATGTCGATGGCAACTGATGAAATGTCAATGTTCATTATTTCTTCATACCCATCCTTGACCATGTCCTCTGACATAACTATAAAGTTAAAAAGAACAAAAAAAAGAACCCTTCATAAGCTTTGTTAGCAAGTAGAAAGGCTGTAGAAGTATCTTACAGCAACGCTGTTGCAATTGTCAGATGCCGTTGTGGTTAAGCAAAGCTTCAACAAGAAATCAACAATTAGCTTTCTGATAAGGAGAAAGAAAAAAAGGGACTACCAAAATAACAGTTATTGGGTAGAGGAAAAGATAGAGTTCCCCAAATTGATGTTTTCAGGATACTCTGACAATCGTTCTGAACCAGTTCACATGAATTCATCCCTATGAAATTTGAAATTGTACCATTACTTCTTGGAATGGCAATTTTACAACTTAATTTAATCTAATTTCACAGTTAATAACATCTTTTTTTAACGATAACAGCTAATAACATACTTATGGCAGTGAAAATGCAAGAGCTGGTCTAACATAATCAAACATGACCATCGACATCCTATCCATATTTCCCTTGAGCAATTGCGACGATGATAAGCCATCTCAAGTGCTGAAAGACATTAGATCCTAAATATTTTTCTGCAGTAAGTCTCAGCAACAGGAATCTACAAAAATGAGAAGAAGACCCAAGAGAAGTCCCTTTTCTTTCCCACATCTTTCCACAACAAACAAACAGAGCAAAAGCAAACTTCCCCAAAAGAGAAACCAATCCAGATAATCAAAGATCCTTATATTGCTCAATTCCAAATATTCCTCGACTTCCACATAATTTTCCAACTTCTTCTCCTTACCTACACATTCCTACTACCGAAGCTCAAGCCGAAATGAAAAGTACAAATAACCCAAAAAAATTGAAAACACCGAAAGAATGAATTTTCACAAAAAAGGAAGAACCCAACCCCACAGAGACAAATACTCAACGCCTGTTGCTGAATAGAAGTTCTCATTCTCTCAACTCCAAACAAAACCACAAACGTTTCAAGTTCTTTTACTTTCACATAGTCCATACAAATGGATCAATCCCACTGAGCTAAACATAATTAGGGCCATATGATTATTTACTCAACCCCAGACAAAAATTCAAATATTTCAACAACGAAACAGAGCCCAAAAAAAGGGGGAAAAGAAACTTAATAACTAACCCAACCCCAATTAGTTAAATACTCTGCTTTTGATCCATTGACGCAAGCCCAAACAAAAAACCAAAAGTTTTGATCTCTTGACTAGGACCCAAATAAAGCAAAAGCAAATTTGCCCAAAAACGAAACCCGACCCTGTTTAGGCCAAATACTCTGTTATTGCTCAATCGAAGCATATCCTTACTTTCCCAACTTCCAAACAAAATCCAAAAACTCCAATCTCTTACCCCCTACCCACACTTTGCCAGCTCCCAAAAAAGGCAACAAACCAAACTCCCGCAAAAACCCTAAATCCCAACACTCAACAATTTCAATCCGAACCAAGAAAACAAAATACAAAACCTGAAAAACAGTCAGATTCGAAATTACCAGCATTGCCACAACCAACCATAAGGACACGAGACGAGGTGGGGATGTATCTGCGGACGAGAGGGCGAAGAGCAGAGTAGCGCTGGTACCAGTCGAAGGATCCAGCCTCCTGGATATAACGGGCGTCCCAGTAGAGGGCGTCGCCATAGTTGTAGCTGTTGCAGCTGGAGACGTCCCTGTACATGGCGATGGTGGCGGCGGCGGAAGTGAAGGTAGCAGCGGCGGCGGCGGTGGCGGTGGTTGGTTTTGTCTTTAGGTCGGGGATGTGTGGTTTTGCGGGTGTTTTCTGGTTTATTTTTAATTTATGGTTGGGGAGGTTAGATATTGGAAATTTAGAAGTGATGATTAGTTGCATTTGCTTTTTGAGTTGGTGGGACTTGGCTTTTGCCTGTCCAAATAAATTTTTTCAAATTATTATGACAATTATTCGATCATTTGTTCCCACACCCCCAAAGTTTTCCATTATTCTGTATATTCACTAGAAAATATATGTGATTAAGGAAATAATTTCATGGACTTAGGAAAGTTTCTTTAATATATTAAACACCAAAATTATAGGACCATTAAGGAAATAAAAAACCGTTGACATGCCCCATAGTTTACACAATAAATATATTCAACCACCAAAAATTTGGAAAAAATATCAAGTTCGCTGACACCAAAATATTTGGATATTAAACCATTCTAAAATTATGTATCATGATTGAATTCCTATACATAAAAAATAATTATGATTACATTGTGTATTATCGTAATTAGCAATTAGCTACTTATATTTAGTGATATCTTGAATTATAATAATATATTCGATAGTTACGGAGTAATATATTGATAAAATCACAATTATTTTAAAAGAAATAGATCTTCGATGCTTAATGATAAATATCCCAGTATTTTGAGTGATAGCGCGAAAACTGGATTTCCTAAAATTTCAAATTTCATTTATTTTACTGACATCCTAATAAATTTATATTTTTTGTTTTTCATGCTCAAAATTTTTCTACATGCATTAATAATTAAGAATCTAACTATATTCATATAATTATTTGTAGTACTTTGTTCTTATAGGAATATCAAATTGTAACTTTGAGGGAGCCAATCTCACCCATATATCATTTGAGACGAACCTGGACACTTTAAATTTTTTTTCTTAAAATTGTTTCTAAGAGAATCACAAATAAGTATCTTTATAAAATTTTTAAAAATATAAATGACTTTTCCAAAGGGTGCAAACTATACTTTCTAAATTTTTTCAAGTTTACACTGTGTTTTTCAAAGTTACATTTTGAGATTTGTAAAACGCTTTTTAAAGTGATTGTGGCATAGAAGTTTATGAAGTAACTCCATTTACATTTTCCTTTTCTTTTTGGTCCAATTTTTTAATCTTGCTTTTACCATAAAATATAAAAAATAAAAAATAAATAAAAAAGAGTTAGGATTGTTTCTAAAGCAAATTCCAAATTCGACAATGTTGGTTGCTAAGCCAGAAATTTTATAGAAGTTCCAAGGTGAGAGATCTTTTTAGTGGTTGTCATTATATCTTGAGTTATATTCAACAACCACCTACACATCCATGATTGAAACATTAATTATTAAATTTAGGTATTCTTTTGAGTCATGCATTGTACTTTTTTTGTTTAGTTCATACTTCAACCTTTTCTTTTTAGTACTATTTAATTACGTTCGAAGACTTTAGATTAATCTGGAAAAGGATTCCAATCTTCGACACCAAGGTATCACGAAGTGAGATATTGTTCTTAGGAATAAGGTGTATAAATGTCATACAATTTTCACCAGGGTGCTTAAATTTTTTTGGATTGATGATCGCTTTAACATTTATTACACACTCATGCCCCCTACAAGTTAATCAGTATTAATGAATGGAAACACGATTTATGCGACACTAATGTGACAATACTCGTATGCGATATTTAGTACGTTTCGCTTTATGCGCTTGCATATCTAATATTAGAGTATATTTAAAAGTTTCATTTTTTATTAGCTTTATGCTATAACATCTTTATATTGGTGTGTGTGTGTATATATATATATATATATATCAACTCTTTAATTATAATAAGTCTCTTTCGTAATATGGTATCAAAGCGCGAAACAACGACAAAAAAAAAAAAAACTAACACAGCCATGATCGTCTTCGCCCATCATGATCAGAATACTTAGTACTATGTCGTTTTGATGGTAGCCAGATCTTCCTGTATGTGAAGTGGCTCCACCGATGGATTAGACGATCGTGAGCGGAGACCGGATATGTCTCGAAGATTTAATTATTCTCGATATCGATGCTCGACAAGCTAAAACTCATGCGAAGGTATTACGCGTGGTGGCTCCGGTCCGTCTCTCTGTTCGGCTATGATTTGCCAGCTTCGTCAGCGACTCAAAGTCGTGCCCTTCACGACTATGATAACTATGCGATGTAGCATCCCCCTCCCCAATCACAGATATATTCTTTAGGCTCAAATGAGACCCGATTGGCTTATCGTCTGATTATTGATTATATCTGCCACTCTAGTGCAGTTTATCTTTACCTCCACCACATCTCATGCTACATGGACTATTCTAAAAAAGACGTATGCCTCTCCTTCGCGCGGACGAATCATGATCCATCGCCAGAATCTTGTCAGTCCTCAATAAGGTAATCGGACTAATGCAGGAGTATATCAAACATCCTTCGAATAATATTATTTCCTTCTGCTTATATGAATGTACCGGTTGGCTTTGATGGGCTCCATTTGTATTTTGAACGGCCTTGGCTCGACTCTTGAAAAATATATCATGCCACCTCTGAGAACAGACAACTCAGTTACTTTTGAGGGTTTTAAGCAACTGCCCAGTTATGGGGCCCAAATGAAAATTTTGGTTCCTTCGGCGCTACACTTCCACTGCGCCATTGCATGGTTGCCGTCTGGCGCCATCACGACACCCGTGCACTCATCCCGAGTGGGCCTGGCCGAGCTACTTCTCCCCACTTGCGCATCTTTGTCGGGCTCACTCGGCTGCTCCCGCCATCCTGACGCCCCACGAGTCCTCTTGCCGAGTTGTTTCTCCCTACCCATTAGTAGAGCTCATTAGGCCATTCTCCCTTCATCACCAACACCTGTCCTCCATGCGACCTACATCCACGACCCTTCTACACCATTCGGTGTATACGCATACCTTTTGTTAGATTGACCCCACTTCGCCTCGCGATCTAGTCCCCTCTATCTCACTTAACCCTTCATCCCATGCAAACCCACTTTATTGTCATCCTCAGGCCAAGCCGAAATATGGCCTCACCACCGTCATTCCACCTATCTTACCATTACATTATCGCCCAGGAGCTCCTCTCCGATATCCCAGTGGGTTCATGATGCGGAAGAATCTGTTCCTGCTCATCAGAAACCATCTGGATTTCTAGTTCCCGAGATTAGGCGAATGTAATGGGTAACAAATGGGTATTTCGCATGAACAAAATCCGGTCGGCTACATTACGAGGTATAAAGCTCGCCTTATTGTTGCTAAGAGAACTTTCGCTGCTTATTGCGGCATTGATTTTCATGGGAGCTTTGGAGTCTCATGATAAATCTCATCACCATTTATCTTGTGTTTATCATTGCGCTCGATCGCGAGTGAAATCGCGAACTTGATGTCCATGATGCCTTTCGATGGCGTGCTACGGGAGGAGATCTATGGCAGGTTGCAGAGCATGTGAAACGCCCATTATTAGCATCATGTTTGTCGTTTACACAAGGCTATTTATGGGTTCAAACAAGCTCCGTAGGCTTGATACTAGGGGCTTCTCACCTTCTTGCTCGGGCTCGGCTTTGTCACATCCCATGGAGACTTGTCCCTCTTTGTTTACTCCTGCGGTAATGTGCTCATCTATTTCCTGGTTTATGTTAACGATTTGATTATTACAAGTAGTGACCCCTCCCTTGTCGACAATATTATCCAGCAACTTGACTTTAAATTCTCTACAAAGGATCTTGGGGTGCTATCTTTCTTCTGTGAAGTTGAGGTTTTAGCCACTTCGAAGGGTCTTCTACTATCTCAGCAAAAGTATTTTATTGATCTTTTGAGCAAACATAACATGCTCATTTGCAAACTTTGACTCCACTGACTAACACTGCTCTCGGCCCACTACAGATGGTGCACGATAAATGCCACACGTGTACCATCGGTTGGTTGGTGACCTCGACATCTCAGGATGACTCGTCGAAATATTTCCTTTAATAGTGAATAAACTCTCATTTATGCATGCGCCATCCCATAGGAGCACCATTGGGAGCGTCGAATGCGCTTCATTATCTTAATGCTTACGAGTTCCCTTGGTGTTGACTTCTTACAGACACTCACTTGGCATTGCAAGGTTTCTCACGATGTTGGCGGGGTACAGTAACCGGATAGGCACACCTCCGCCAGAGACTTTTCTTATTTTCCTTGGTGTTAACCCGATTTCACGGAGTTCCGCGGCGGCGCCTTGTTGCTGGTTACCCTTCCACATTGAAGTGATATCGATGTAATTGGCTGCCACTGCCGAATTCTGATACGGATGAAATCCTTTGCTACTCCAAAGGAACTTAGCATCACTTGATGCGATTATGCATACGCGCGTTCTCAGGCAACCTTGGTTCCACTTATCTCTCCCCTAATCCTGTTTTTCATTCTCGCATGAAACATGCTTCTTTATTGATTATCGTTTTGTTCATAACGATTCGGTCGTGCAAGTTGCGTGTTGTTCATGTCTCCGTGATGACCCGACGATGCTCTTCTTAAACCTCATCTCGATCTCGCCTCTTTTTCCTTATGTAACAATATTTGTGTTATTTCTAGCACATCATCTTGAGGGCGTATTAGAGTACCAGGGTTTTTCTTTTGTGGTTTTATGCTATTTTACTTGTCCTTATATTGGTATATATATATATATATACCTAAACTCTCTCAATAATAATAAGTCTCTTTTATAATATCTAAATTCTAAAAACTCTTTTGGACCTAAATGCCCTTTATTAGGATTCTGAATTCTTTATGAGTGGAGTTGAACCTAGCCTTAATACCCGAATAAACCAATCAATTTTATCCGAATTCTTCTTCCTCATGAAACCCTAAGGGTGTTTTCTTAATATAGTCAACTTCTTTAAGAATGTTTGTGTTATTGATTAGTTTTCAGGTGAAATCACTGAAAATCATTGTAATTTCACGGGCACAAAGCATAGGGAAAATTGTAAGCACTTTTAAATTATACCCTATGGTTTTATTACCTGTTTAAGGTATAATAAAAGGCAAATTTTCCATTTCGAGAAATCTAAGTGCTAAGTGTTGAAAAAAATAAGTTAAAATGGTAATTAGCCAATTAGGGACATTAGATGAAATATTATATGTTATTATTTGGACTATTGATAGCAAGTACAAATGAAATAAAGAATGGAGGACTAAAATGCAAAAAAGAAAGCTAGGGTCAAATTCATAAATCCAAACATGGTCTTCTAAGAAAGGGAAATTTCTCATTTTGTTTGGCATAGGTTAGGGCATTTCCGGTGGATGAGAGGAAGGAGATGATTTGGCTTTTGTCCAATCCATCGTTTTGGCCCTCTTTGCTTAAGGAAAGTAAGAAAAGAAAGGTTGGTTTTGAAGATTTTATAAATTCTTGAAGAATATCTCAAGGAGACGAAAGAAGAGGAGAAGAAAGAAGATGAAGAGGTTAAAGCTTGACGTGTTGGCAAGTAGATCCAAGGTCTGGGATCCTAACCTTGTTTGTGTGTATATTTTGATTTGTTGTATTGTTGTTTTGGTTGTGACCTCTAATGAGGAACAATTTGTGTGAAAAATGTAAGTAGGGTTTTATGGAGAGATGCATCGAATTTTCCACGAGACACATGTTCTTGTTTGGCCATAACAGCCGACATCCAAACTTAATGATTGGTTTGTAAAGAGTTTGAACCCATGGCTATTTTCCTAGGAGAACTGGACCAGTTACTTGTCTTGAGACCCTTGAAGTGAGTTTGGAAGTGAATTTGTCAGACAGTCCACGAACTAGAGTAATTCCTGGTTGTTTAAATCCTAACTTGAGTTTCGTTGATTCAAATAATGTGATTCCAATTTCTATACAAACCAGATATCTAGGAGAACAACTTTCATGAAGAACGTATAGCCAAATTTAGTCCTCATTGTTACCAGAAATTAGTCAAAGTAAGGGAACAATTTTATCTTTGAAAGCTGTATCGAACAATGAGCTGGGTAATTCGATTGTTTTGAATCATAACTTGAATTTTGTTTGATAAACTAGTGTGATTCAAATTTACATACAAAGTAGACATTTGGGAGAACAACTTTCATGAAGTATAGCCAATTGGTTCCATTATTACCATAAATTCTTACAAAATAAGGGCATTATGTCCCACCTAGCGAACGATCGGATGTTAGGACCATATCTCCTAATTGAAAAGCCCAAAGCGACCCGATTTGTATTTATAGAAACTTAGAGCATTAGAGAATATTTGATTAGATGATCACTTTGTCTAAAAACAATCTCGTTTATAGGGTTAAAATTGTAATTAAAAATGGACTTGGGACTTGTCTCGTACTATTCAGACATAATTTGTGTATAATGTAGGCATTTACCTAACCCTCTTAGATGATGTCTAATGTGAATTAATGCATTAATGTTACATGAATTAGTGCAAGTCCATTAAAACGATCATGATAAATATGTGAAAGAACCTAATGCATATAAATGTTATATGTTAATTAATATTCCATGATCACATATGTGACCTAAACTCCACTATGTGTATGATTACTACATGATCATAATAATTGATTTTAAGAATGGAATTTATGTTAAGAATACCGGTATGACTAATCTTGAAACATAAATAATTGAATGTCTGCTTATGTTTTGGTAGTGGATATAGGCATACCATAAAGGATCTCACGATATTGCAGAGAACTGCAGATTACATAAGTGTTTGGGTCATTAGCGGGACAGTTTGGATCGTACTTAGTACGTTTGGGTAATACTTATAACATATCACTTATCTTTTACAATGATGTACCTACGGTACTTATTGTTATTTTCTGATATCATTTGTGGAAGATGCGGTATAAGGCTTAGTTATAAAAACAAAAATATATATATAAATAATAATGAACAATAAGAGCATGAAAATGATTAATATATGATTATTATGGCACACAGCCACTATTATACTTATTTGTTATGTAATGAATGAATGATGTATTAATCGAATATAGTAATAAAGTATATGATCGAGGTTTATGAAAATGATGTGGTGATCCATATTTATGGATTACTGATAGTATAGAGCAGCGGCGATATTTTGTCAGTGTAGGGTTTGAAGCCTGCTGCTAAAGACATCTGCATCAGTCAGGCAGCATCTTAGTAGAACCTATCGCTGTTAGATCTTGAATTTTAGGAAATATTTAATGTATCTTATTTTGTATGACATGTAAATAATAATTTTATAAGCGTAATGGGGCTTTGCAATATTTTGTAAGAATATGAGCTTAAACTTTTACAATTCTGATAAGTTTGAGATTTCCAGAAAATTATAATCTGGATAAAAAATAAAAAATAAAATTATTATTGTCAGGATTTTATAAATTGATCAAGTTTGAAGTTCTCGATATTATGACAAACCTTACCTAACATAGTGGGCCCTCCACATCGATAGAAGGTATACCATGTTCCGATTAAGGCGTCACAAAAAGAATGGAGTTCCTGGATTTGGATTGATGAACATAGGTTAGTGCTGGGAAGACACAAGGATGGATGGATGGACAATGAGCTCTTGTTGCGCCTCTGTTTTCCTTTAAAGAAAGCTTTTAATTTCATGCATTTGCAAATATTTATTTGACAAAGATGAGAAGAGGACGTGCCAAATTGGTGCTTATCCTTGCATTTGCTAAAAAATGCAAAAATCTGACAATTGATTTGAAAATCGGTTGGTTTTACTTGATGTGTATCCCAGATGTTTTGTATTCCTCCTTCCTCTATGCATGGAGTGGAGCATAATTTAATTCTATTCGTTCATGAAAATTGGACTTTCTGAAATATTGTATGGAATTGGACTCTCTCCTTTCTCTACAAAGTCGTTTTATAGATCAAGAAATTTGAAAAAGGAGTTCACCTGAGATGCTCTTTCTTTTTATAATAAAAAATAATTCAATCTTCAACCAAAGAAAATCAGGAAGAATTAATGATTGATCGTCTGTTTCGTTACGCAAAAAACCGTGGGAAAAACTTTTCAAATACGGCTGATCAACGAAAAACCTTATTGAAGGCCACATATTCCCGGCTCTGCTTTATCTATCAAGTGGAGACAGCATGTTCATCAAGTCTCGTAGCTCGCATACTAGTAAACGGGGAGATGGGGCGCAGCGCTCTCATGGCTGTGTATGGTTGATGAAGTCATTTGGCGTGATATTTTAATCGAAACGATCCATCAGGCGCTCCAGTTTAACCGTTGACCGGATGAATAATACAGTTTAGAGTGAATCGGTTGGTATATTCTTTGTTAAGACCCAGCTTGTTTTTAAGGTTGAACACATGATGTTTTAAAAATGAAGCGGTCGATCGGACTCGGTTTAACCGTTGCCCGGAGGAACCATCGAGTTTAAGTGGGCTCCGAACGGTTCAATGTCCATAACATTTCAGAAGCCCACTTCCTTTTAAGGTTCAAAAGAGACTCTAGTGGCATGAGGGGCTGGCAGACAAGCGTTGAGTCATAACCCACTACCGGCTTATGCTTTTGTTACAATATTCACTTGGATTAACTTTTTGAAGCCATTCTCATCTCTAAAACAATACATTAGCTGGGACTCAAAGCTTTGTAGCCACCATGCGCAGGTGTCTCCGATATGCATTTTGATTTCTTCGGAAAAATCTCAGAATTCACGTAGGATCTAGCAATGATATTTGTGCAATATTAGACAAAGTTTGTGGGCTCTTTCAGGTGGGCTCTTTCAGGTATATTTTATCCAAAATTACTTTAGATTGTGTTACATGAATGTCAATCCTCTTGAATCAATGCTCCAAAGAATAAAACTATATTACCTTTAAAAAAGAATAAAAACTATATTAAAGTATAAAGGAGTTTCAAAAAAAAAAACTATATTAATACAGTGTAGAAACTAAGAAAAAGCAAGCTCAATTCTTTATATATTATGTAAAAAAGCTAAATAAGTTGACCCCTAAACATAAAATGCAATAATAATAATAATAATAATAAAATTACCTTCCAAAACAAATAATATGATGAATACACTACTTAAATAAAAAAACTAAAAATATCAATATATTTGTATGAAATATAAGTTTACATATTTATTTTAATTCTTAAAAATATTTTAAATATTATAATTATAAATTTATACAATTATGGCATATTATGTTGATCGAGGTTTGACATTTGGTCTAACCATTAAACCATGAATCAACAATTTTTTTGATTGGTGGCCAAATCACAGTTTTTAAAACATTGTTTGGCAGCGCATCACGCCCAGATTTTGGGCGTGAGACAATCACTGGAGATGCTTTACGCTTTTTTTTTTTTTTTTAAGCCAGCCCAGTACTTGTGGGTATGGCGTCTATGCAGAGCTCGAATGTTATACGTATAAGCACTGATCTCATTCCTAATGATACAAAACTTTACTTTACATTTACAAATCGAGCACGAAACACATGCCAGTGAACCGCTGGTGTGTTGGCGAAATTGTATGCGGAAGTGCGGATGTCTTCTCTATGCACCACGGTTAGCCGTCTTAATTCTGTTGGTGGGAAACATGTGTCTTATGCATATACACATTCAGTATCAAACAATAACGAGATAATATAAATTTTATGTATTTTATATTATGAACTTATCTGGTACTTTTAACATAACAGGCTTCTTCTTGTGGATCTCGTGGGAATTCTGAGATCTTATTCTTATGGCTTATGTTTATATGGCTGTGTTTATTCGGAATAAGTGAAGTTCTAGAACTTATATATGACACTATGTTTATTCGGGACTCGAAGTAGGGATTACAGAACTGCGGACTTATTTTCGGTCGGGACTCAGTAGGATTCTGGGAACTTATCTTATCTGGGGACTTCTACTTATAACGAGCTTTCATTCGTCGGGACTCCAGGCGGAATTTATAGAGCTTATCCTTATACGGAGTTTACCCTTGTGAGGAGGGCACGTAGGTATCACGAAGTCACAGGCATTATCTTTAGTTACGGAACTTAATCTTATGCGGGGGTACTTACTCGTAAGTACTACTTGATCGAATATACGTCGATACCAACTTGTGTTGTTATCGCCTCCCAGCGAGTCCTTTGTTAGCATTATGCCTAGACTTATAAGGGAGTACCCGTAGGTACTACGGAGTTTATCCTTGTCTTACGAATCTTCTACTTGTACTACAGAGTTTATTCGAGGTATTTGGATCTTATCCTGGTATTCACAGACATATACATGTGTTTGGATTTATACATGTACTTGGAGACATACATGTATTTGGTTACATACATGTATTCACAGAGTATACTTGTCTTGAGAACCTATCTTTGATCTTAAGGAACTTATCTTTGGTATTTCGGATCTTACTCGTATATTCTGAGAACTTATACATGTATTTCGAGATCTTACATGTATATTCTGGAACTTATATTTATCTTCACGGAACTTATAGTTAATAATGCAGGTTTGTCTTGTCTTCTGGATCTTATCTTGTGTTCTGAAAGCCGGTTCACTTGTATTTCGGATCTTATTCTTTCACCCAAGAGTGCGTAGTGCGATAAGTCAGGCGGATGGGGATCATAGCATATCTGAGTCGGATGGACACCTCTGAATACGGACATTAGTCTTTGGTAGAGTCTGAGGTCTGAGTTTCATTATACGGAAGTACCGTAGAGAGTCTGTTTGGATTTATACTTATTTTACGGAGCTTTATACTTATTTTCGAACCAGGCCTTGCGGGTGGTACTACAGGAATATACTTATTTTATTGATACGAGAGTACTTGCCAGGGTACCCTCTTTGGACTTATCTTGGTGTTGCAGATGCGGGGAGTGCAGGTAGGTACTCTTTGGACTTATACTTGTGGGATCTCCCGTAGGAGTTCTGAGTTTCTTAGTATATAGAGTGCGAGTAGGTACTACGGAGGTGTTACGTGTCTGAGTGCCGCGGTCTTATAGACGAATCTGAGGAGGTGCCGTAGGTGCCTCTGGAACATATACAGATGTACCCGTAGGTACGTTCGGATCTTTACTATATTCATTTCTTATTCATTATTCGAGTGCTATCGTATAATTGTTAGATTGCACACAAGCAGTGTCTGAAATGAGTAGGGCAACGATAAGTACTTGAAGGTGCAATCTGAATCGAGAGTGTCGTCACTTTTCATCAGAGGGAAATGTAGAAATCCCAATGTCTTGGCTCTGCAATCGAGTCTTGTCGCACTAATCGGGTCTGCAATCTTGCTCCCACATTGCCTTCCCAATGTAACATAAGTGCAGTATCGATAAGCTGGTCTTGAAGCGATTTCTGATTATGTGAGTTCAGAAATAACTTCTTATCTTATAATGAGGCCTTCTTAGCCATATTATGTGTTCTTGACGGTCATTATTTCATATCTCTTGGTAAGAGTAAGATGCGTGTATAATCACGTCTTATTCATGTATTATTATTCTTGTGAATCTCTTTCTGCAGGGGTGGAATCGATCCGTCGGATCATCCGAACTAAAGTTATGGCATTTTCATACTTATTGGTCATTCTGGAATTTAACCCGAGGGACAGTTGAAATACTGACTTTCCGGGGTCTTAAGCTTCATGTTGGCACTATCTCTTTGTCTTTCATTTAAAGCTAAGGTCTTGGAGTTCTGTCATGAATCCTTGATTCAGACATGAAGCTGGGTTACGTGCGAGCAACTCGGTTAATCTATGATCAGCGGTGCGGGGGAAATGGGCTTGCACAGCCACTTTGAGTGAATTTTTGGGCTTTCTAGAAAGCAGCAGAATATGGAATACTATTGAATATGTTTGGTTCTCCCTTGAAGTCTATTTTAATTGGCCACTTGAATCCACTCAAATCGGATAAGAAATGGCAGTTATGACGAAATACAGCGGGTCAAACGAGGAAAACCGAACAAGATGTCTAGGTACAAACGCTCAGTTGTGTCGGTACAGCAACCAAGCCGGAGACCAGGTGTACCGGTACAAGGTTCAAGGTTGTCTTGCGTTACGTAATCACCGAAAATGCCCGAAAATGTGTGTTTTTCTCCCATTTCCATATGATTCTCGATCAACTCATACCTCATAAACACTTCAAACACACATGAAACCATTTACAATTCACCTTGGAATCTCTTTCTATTCAATTCCTCCTTGATACTTATCTTAGTTCAAAGACTTATCATGAATTACTTGAAACCCATTCAAATACAGGTTATAACTCATCTACAAATCAAACTCAAGGATTTGTTAGGATTTGTCTAAACCACCAATTCTGATTACTCTTAATTAACCATGAATTCATCCTCACAGGGGATTTCGCAGGCTTCTTGTGCCATATGGGGTTTAACCCACCCTTACTTTGCCATCATTTTTTAAGTTAAGATGAAACCCCTAGCAAAACCCTAGATTTGGGGGTAAGATTATAAATCCATCAAAGCATGTGGCAATCTATACATAATCTCATAGAATCCATACATAAATTCAATTTCCATACCTTTTTGCTTCTGATCTCTCTCCCTTCTCTTTCTCTTCTTCTTCTTCCTCTTCCTCTTCTCTTCTCCTCCCATACATTTTGAGCTCCTCCTCTTTTTGGTAATCACCTGGTCTTAAATCATGGATTTGTTAAGGCCACATGTTTGGCTCTATACAAAAAACCCATTTTTGGTCTTTTCTTTTCTTTATTTGTTCGCCCAGCAACTTTCATTTATAAATAAACTTTCCTTTATTGTATTTCGTCTCTAACTTTCTTTTGCACATTAGGACTTTTAATTTCGACCAATTACAAATTGCTAACCCTAATTCTTGTAATTTCGGTCTCTATTTTTGAGTTTCACATTCAACCTACGAAACATTCAAAGAGATGGCTGTATTCCTAAACACTGTCTAAAACGACTGCAGTATATTCTCTCTCTACACACCCCTCGTCATCTAATTTAGGCCCAAAAAGTGAAGTCATAGAACCGCTTGACATAGCACACTCATGGCTCTAGTCTAGCTATAGGTCGACAAAGCCACCTAATACACCTTGTTGCCGATAGGTAGAGCCCAAAAGCAAAGCCACACAGCCACTTGACACACCTCACTGTCGACAGGTGGGGCCCAAAAGGCTATCATCAAGACTCTACACATCCATTAAAATGATGGGACCCAGGTGAGACCCATGGACCAGAAGAAGTGGCGAATGAGGAATGGCCAACTTTCTGGATAAGGAAACACACACGTGTTGCCCAAAAAACATATAAAAGGACTAAGGAGCAAAAAAGAAAAAAGTATAAGAAAAAAATAGGAAATAAACAAAAACTGTGAAGATCCAAAAGCTCCAAGACATGTGAGTGGAGTTTGAGAGCACATGGACTGACATGTTGCTTAGGAATCGACGGAAAATCTGCCTTACTAATCTCTATTTCACAAAAGAAGCATTGAGCTGTTAAGATTGATTGCCGATCACCCGCTTATGAAGCTAGCCGATCAAGTGTGAAGCGAAAATCACAATCGAATGAGGCGTGAGGAGCTGCCAGAAGGAAACCATGTAATAACTACACAGTCACCAAGGTTTAACTATCGATTGCCCTTGTTAGTAAAGAATAGTTTTTTTTTTTTTTTTCAAAAAGAATTTGCCTCACATGGAAAAAAGACAAGTGCTTTTTTAGGTTTATATAATTAAACTCACGGCTGGATTATACAAGACTTGAGAAGAGGGAAGCTCACAGGCACAAGAAATGGGCTAAAAGCTCGATTTTAGTACAAATCGATGGATTCATGCCCCACTTCTTTACACACTCGATCTCCTCTTACATCCACCGTAATGGCGATCCAACTGTGCCCAAGGACTATATACGGATCGACCTAACCCGCTTATCGATCATTTAAGGTGTCCAAGTCTTATAACCGTATCACATATCGCATAAAAATACAAATAAAACTACCATCGAGGGAAGTTTGATAAAGGTCACATGTTACACAAATTCTCGAAGTCTCATTTATATATATACTAAAAAAATTATATTTACATTTAATGATCGTGAGCGCATAACCCCATGTTAGATGAACCTCACTTCGCAGTCGCCCAACAATGCGAAGATCACCGCTTCCTTCTTCTATAATCTACACTACTGAAACTCGTGCTGTTTACGCTGTGGAACATAAGTAATATGCATATACACATTTATAGTGAGTGTATAACAATAATGATATCGAATTTGTATGCTCATATAAGGAACTTATACACCACTTATGCTTCAACAGACTTACGCTTATCTCTGATCCCATGACTCCATACTTGTACTTATAGCAACTTTATGCTTGTTCAGATCTCCCGTAGGAGTTATAGAGTTTATTGCTTGTTCAGATCTCCCATATGAGTTGGCGAGTTTATTCTTATTCAAGTACTCAGAGGTATTACAAATCGTAACTATTATTTGCTTACTCTTATTCTCATTCAAAGTTATTATCATATAACCGTAAATTGCCTAGACTCAAAAGATTAGTAAATGAGTAAGACACAACACAATAAGTATCCAAGATATCAAATCAAATCCGGCAATGCTGTGTTTCAATGTCCAAATGATGCTTTATCTGGTCCAGAGTAATTGGCATTTAAATAGAGAGTAACTGGCATTTAATCGAGAGTACCACACTGAATTTAGAGTACCGAAGTACTAATGTGCCAAGGCAGAGAATGTCGTCACTGACCGAGAGTATCAAGTACTAAACAAAGAGTAACTCAGTATCATACGTGCCCCGCCTAATGCAGCCAAGGTCAGGTCATTTAATACTCCACTTGGCATTCCTACAAGTATGTGTATTCGTGAACTTCCTATCTATTATAGGGTATGAAGTTTGCCCACATCAACTCGCTTTTCGCTTTGCACGGCGAGGTACAAAGACATTTTCACTTACTTTCTTATCTTAACCCCCTCGTTAATCATTTATTAGAGTTCTAATACTCTTGTGATGCAAATTATAGCGTTTAATTCATGCAAAAAATACTTAAAAACCGGTTACAGAGTCTATGGTACTTACCACTCATGGTACCCAGATCAACCTGCTCTCAGAGTGGAATCTACTCACTTTAGATGGTACCTGGCATTCGCTTGTTTCGCAGATAGTGCAGGCCTGCATTCACCGTTTGGTACCGGTACTATGCGCGAGATTCATTCTGCAATTCATGTGACTCCACCCTTTGCGCACTTTCTTTCTCATAATCTTCTCTATTCCATCCTTCATCAAAAAACTAACTTCCAAAAGAACTCTGCTAAACACTTTTAATTAGCCAGAATCCAAGGATTCATACTAAAAATTCTCCAAACTTTACAAAACCATACACTTATGAAGGATTTCATATCTAATTGATATCAATTAGGGATTTTCAACCCAACTTCCCTTAAATCTAGAGTTAGGATGTATTCCTAACAAAATCCTAGAAAGGGAACCAAACTAATATCCAAAGAAAACCCTAGCAATCCATACCCAAGTAGTTTGTGTAAAAAATCATACTAGAATCCATACAAGGCTTTAGAATTTCCATACTAATGATTCCTTTCATCTCTCACGCAATTGCACTATATTTTATGTTATTTCCACTTCGCCTTTAATCTAATCAACTGTGACTTTATGCCCTTTTTGATAAATTACAATTTTATCCTTAAATCTTGTACAATTTCCGGTTTCACTTCATTTTTCGCATTTAATTTACTTTAAAATTCACTTACGTTTACAAATGTTCTAAACATGTTGAAAACAACTACAGATATTTCAAAAGGTTACACCTTTGCTCATGAATACCATGTAAGGACATTTGGTTTTGTTCACTATTTTTTTGCTTGTTTGTCTATATGAAAAACCTTGGTTTTTAAAGGAGTTTAAAATACAAAACAAATAACTTTTGATTTTGTGAGTAAATTTGTTTATCTGTTTCTCTCCCTAAACAATAAATTTCTTAACTACTTCATTAATTCTCAAAAGACAAATTTTGATTTCACTTCCACAATCCTAACCTGCCATTTTTCAATCTAGAAACCAATCTGGACATAAAATAATTTCTTCTTCCACTCACTTCTCTCATAATTGTGAGAAGGGTGCACAAAATTCTTCTCTCTACTGTATTTATTTCACTCTTTGTCTACTATTCAAACTCACAACCTTGTGAATAAAATTCTCTATATAATATTCTATAAACACGCCACCGTTTAATATGTCATCTAACACTGAGCTTTAGTAGCCATTAATAGTCATGTTTATCACATACAATCATAACTAGCATTATCTAACGAGTTATTTTACGCTCATCGCGCTTACAAGGAAGCAAAGGTAATTTGGGAGCCTAATGCTCACTACACAAGGCTCATGATGTGAAGCAAAAGTTTGTGGTAGGAAACTACTACAAGTGGGAGATGGTAGAGAACAAGGACACCAAGCTCCAAATCAATGAGAACCACAAATTGTTGAAAGAATTATAATAAAAATAGAACTACTCAACAGTTTATAATTACTGATGGGTTGAGAAACGATCTGACTTAGTTGACTACAAACAAACAATTAAAACATAAACATAAGTAGTTGTCCTCAACAAAGATCTTAATCGTCACATAATCATCAAGATACAAACCAGAAGAGCAAAGGTGAAATCTGGGGCAAAACAAATTACCACTGTGGCAACTCGTCCAACCGTAACCTTAAAAAGGTACAATCATAAAAAGCTCAAAACTCCATGCACAAAACCCCAAAATCAACCCTTATACCAAAAAAGGCATTTATGGTGTTTATGGAAAACTAGGCCACTTCTGCCAACCCTAGTGCAAAAAAGAGAGTACAAATTGAAACAATGGAATCCTTTCAAAGCCAACTGGTCAAGAAGACAGACATAATATGTTGTCTCCACAACCATGGTGACCAATCCCAAGAATCAGAAGGTGCATCGTGCAACAAGGCATTTGTGCAAACATAGATGCTTTTATCTCCTACACTCTAGTAGGGATGATCTAAAGGCTTATTCACTCGGTGACTTCACACTACCCAAGTTTTGGGAAAAGGCAAAGTCATGTTGCTCAACTTGTTATTCCTCGGCTTCAACGAGGCCTACATGTTCCTAATATTAGAGGAAATTTAGTTTATGTTGCTTTATTGGGAAAAGTAGGGGTTAAAGTGTCATTTGAATTTGATAAGATTGTAATGACAAAAAATAATGTCTTTGTGGGAAAAAGGTTTTGTAATCAAAATTCTTCGTGCCTGCATTTCAAGCAATGGAAATTCTCTTTCATATTTGGTTGATTTCATAACATATGTCATGCTGTGATTAGACATGTTAGTAGTAGATACATTAAGAAGATGCAATCGCCTTATAAATAATAATATTGATCATTCAAGCTAAGTAAATGTCAAATATGGGCTACTTAAACAATCTAAAAGAATGCAAACTTGACTCGATCGAATTTCAAAGCTTACCTGGCTCACTTGTCATCGGTCAAACCCGCAAGAACTGGTGAGAATAAATATATTAGTTTATATATTATTAAAATTAATATATATATATATATATATGTATATATATATATATATATATATATATATGCAAATAAATTTAAAATCTATATAATTGTAATATTTATCTTTGATACTTTTTTGAAATATTTATCTTAATACTTGATATTATTAAATATAAGTAATTATAAATAATATTTTTAAATTTTATAAATGAAATAATTTTAATGTTTAAACCTAATATATCCAAAAGAATTAAAAAATTAATTATTTTATTCTAACTAATATATATATATATATATATATATATATATATATATATATATATATATATATATATATATATATATGCTTATTTTGCAATTAATATAACAAGTTATGAATGATATATATAATATTTTCAATTCTATCTAACATTAAATATCATTAAATTGATCCCCTCCATGCTTTTCCCTAGTCAAGGTCCTGAGTTCAAAACCCTCAACGTTAGAGATTTCTTCTCGACTTTAAGACACCTAATAGCAACTCCACACTCTGCCATTACAAAAACCAAAATAATAGACTTTTATTTAGGTCACATATTATGACACAAGATCAGTCTAATTCTTAGTGACTCCAGAAGGTCCGAGCCTGCATCATTCGATTCAACAAAAAATCCATTCTCGGTCGAGCGGTTTGATTCCTGGCTCGTGTCCAGCTTGCTGGGGACCTGGGACAAAGTTCACTACCAGACGGCTCGACCGTCATCCCATTCTATTTAAAACATTGCTAAAAGACATATGGATCTATGACTGGGAGAAACAAACAAAGCTAGAACCGATTCATTCCACCTTAAGAGATTTGAAATAAGCTATAACTGGAGGAGGTAAGAAATTTTATGTGACCTTCATTGACAATTATTCTAGGTTTACTAGAGTTTACTCGATTGCACCCTCTTGCTTATTATGAATCAGCTTGAACTCCACAAAGAACCTCCGCCCAAGCTCGGCCTCGGGACCACAAGTTAGCCATGAAGCTGCCGAAACCGCTCTCTAATCAGATTTGGAAACGTGGGTTATAAAATTTTTCACTCTCATCCAAATCACACCTTTAGATTTACGAAACAAGCAAGATAACTACGACTAAGTGGTCAAGCCTCCAAAATACAAAATCACTCAGAGCAAAACAAATACTCCTAATATTTTCCAAAATCCAACTGGCTAATCATAAAGTGACTGTCTCATCAAAATATAAGATAAGGATCAATCAAATATGTTTATCGCAACCTGCTTTTTCTCAAAACCATGCATACATATTTTACAAAAGATATTTACATAGAAAATGTCAGCATTTTAACTTTTTACTATTTTAATTTACACCTATCTATATATAATCACAAATACAAATATTTTGCGATCGGCGATCCCTGCAAAGGCCTTTCTACTTCAAAGAGACTGCAGACTAAAAAATTATTTTAAAACAAAAACTGTGGAGCTAAACCGCTTCAAATGAGTACTATAACTTCTAAATGTCATTCATTCACGTTTCTCAGACTCTCCTAATATGAAAAATCAGACATAAAATGGTTGTAAACTCATGGCGAGAAAATTGAGTTAAGCAGAAAACTATTTCGTGAACCGTTCAAAACTATTTCGCCGTTGAAACTGCTTTCACGCCGCCAAAACTGCTCAAAATCCACCCCACACAACCGCTTCCTAAAACTATTTCACGCTAAAAACCTGCTTCACGCACTGTTAATATCCGAAAGTCATATAATCAGAACCGCATCAACCACCGCGCCCATTTCGGGGAATACCTCAGACGGATGCCCTAACCCTGACCGCATCCAGAATTAACTCTAACACCACCCTACAAGATAATCCTGAACACTACAGATCTATATAGAATAACAAACCCTGAATCAAAACTTCGCACGAACCCCGAACTAAACACCTGTCTATGTACTAAGTCAACTAACCATATGCACTTAACGCATAGTAATACCTCACCATATAAATATACTATCTAACCTCAACTGTCTAATTTACTGTGCAATATACAATTACACATCCCATAACATCGCTTACGCATTAACCAAATATATTCGACGGAATCGGAAATTACACATCTGTGCTTTCATAAACCAAAGCAAATCAAGCTTTTAACACTAAATCGAACTTTTCCTCGAAGATAACAATCGGGGAGGTAAAACAAAATGCTTTATAAATCTATATTTCGTGCCACTTTTACAACTTCAGAATTTAAACATTTTCGCTTTTTTAAAAACGATTTTGCACTCACCTTTCTCCACTAATTTCTTTCCAAATCTTCACAAGACTCTGGGATTCTCGTCGGATGCTCAAATCGCCTACACACCATCCACCAATTACGAAAATGCCCTCACTAAACGCTTTAACCATAAAACATACAATGTATTTTCAAAGTGACTATATCAAACAAACTCGATTCCCAACAAACTAATGCATAAATTCTATTCAATACTGACATCGATAATAATGACGCTGAATTCACCAAAATGTCCATACACATTAAACGCCCATAAACTATCTATTTTACCAATTGACTGGGCTGGATCTGAACGACTAAAATACCTAAACATTTCTAAATTTCTCATTCGATCATTCAACGAGCACTTTAAATTTCAACTAAACTCCGCCCAACAAATCTCCAAAATTCAAATGACTATCGAACACAATTCCAAAATTCTAAAATCTTGCAAACCTACTAAAATTTCCGACCTGCTTTACGACCTTCACTATTTCAAGAAATTTCCTGCCCATTACATAACCTTTTTAAAGTTTAAATAACACAATTGTGCAAATTTTCTACCTTTGTTTCGATAAAGGCCAAGAGATTCGGCACTCACAGAAATTTCTCCTCTTCGCGATACCAATTTTAATTTTCATTCACGAACGCTTCTACTTCGTCCGATTTCAGACTGGAAAAGAATCTAGTTAAGAAAATAAAATTAAAAATCTCTCAGTTTGTCGTTCTTCTGTCTGTTAATCCATCCGTTTGCTTTTTATTGATTTTATTTATTTTTTTCTTTTTTTATTCTTTTCTTTAATTATTATTATTATTTAGATAAATAATTTATTATCTCTATCTGTTTCATTTTTTATCCAAAAATTTTATTTATCATAATTGAATATTTTAACTATTTCACATTTTTTCTGTATTTTTCTAAAATCCCGCTTTTCGCGCTTACCTAAACTCGTCAGCTTGGGTTCTGTAAAATATCTCACTATCCTTAATTTAACGAACTTCTGGTTACTAGATTTCAAGGAGACTAACTTAACGGCACAATTAAGCCACATCCAGATCTGCACTTTCAAACTTCCCTCGAACTATTTTCGACAATTTATTATTATTATTTTACTATTTAAACTTCCATTAATTATAGTACTTTCACCCTCCACTTTCTCCTTAATCAAAAAGTGTCACAATTCTTTGAAAACTTTATAATTTCACCCTTAAACAACTTTCAAAAATTCTATTACTACACTAAATTAATTAGCGTAGTTCTCTACAAGACATACTTGCTACATACCGTACACCCTCTGGGATTCGGATGTTACATTATCATTTAAAAATGATGAGGCATTTGATATGTTCTTAAGCTAGAAAGTTGAAATGGAAAATCAACTTGATAGGAAAATCAAAAGGATTAGATCCGATAGAGGGGGCAAATACATCTCTTTAAATGATTATTGTGAAAATGAAGGAATGATTCTTGAAGTAACTCCTCCCTATTCAACTAAGTCAAATGGAGTTACTGAAAGAAAGAATAGGACTCTTAAAGAGATGATGTTCCTCTTCACTGCTTCAACTTAATAATTTAGCTGCTCTATTGTCTGTATTCATCTACATAATAAATTTTATACAAATAAACTCAGAGATTAATCTTATGAAGTTATAAAGGCCAGACACCTAACCTCCGCCAAATATCTAAAAGTGCGGGGTGTCTTGCAAGGCATAAGCATTCGATCCTAAAATAGAAAAAAAATATGATCAAAGACTACCGATTGCATGTTTATTGGATATGCAAGTAATAGTGTTGTTTATAGATTTCTTGTTTTAAAAGTGATATTCTAGAATGCAATACTATTATTGAGACAAAAAATGCTAAGTTTATTTAACATATTTTTCCACTTTCTGAGAAAATTTCATACACCACAATCATGATTTACATGTAAAACTATATTACTACACGCGTTTCACCACTGTGGATAATATGGAAAGATCTCATGATGAGTTGAGAAAAAGTAGGAGAAAAAGAAAAGAGTTTTCCTTTGGAGATGACTTTTATACTTATTTGATAGAAAATGAATTGTTTTCTTACTCTGAAACTATTTCTTTCCCTGATGTATTGCTTTAGTAATAAGCTATTAAAACTGAACTTGACTCTCTTTTAAAAAATAAAACTTGAGTTAATGATTTAATTACCTTCGTGAGCAAACCCATCAATACAAATGGATTTTCAAAAGAAAACATTTGCCAAATGGTTTACGAAAAGTAGCTAGGTTAGTAGCCAAAGGTTTTTCACAAAATGCACATTGACTATTTTATACGCTCTGCTTTTGTTACTAAGATTTTTTCCATTCGTATTTTGATTGTATTGGCTTCTATTCATTAACTTTTTATCCATCAAACAAATGTTAAAATAGCTTTTTTAAATGGAGATTTAGAGGAAAAAATTTACATGTTACAACCTGAAGATTGCATTACACCTAGACAAGAAGAAGCTTTGTAGGTTCATACAAGCTCCTATGGTTTAAAACACACTTCAAATAGTGACATGAGAAATTTGATAATTGTGTTGAATAACGGGTTTTATCTGTCAAGTATATAAATGTGTACTATGAATAGAGATAATGTAATCATCAGATTGTAAGTAGATGATATACCCGATTTTTGGCGCTTAACTGATGTGGTACATAGTACCAAAAGATTTCAGCTTCACAATTTGATAAGGAAAGATATGGGTGGAGCTAAGATAATTTTGGGTCTAAAGATCACAAGGACGGTGATCGTGATAATGCTATCATCATAAAGAACATTGGTAAATTTCCGGGCAGGTCTGACATTTCAAATGTCAACCAGGAGTACCTCTTATGATGCTAACAACCATTTAATGAAAAATCAGTTATCCTATAACATCTGGTATGCACAAATTATTGGGAGTCTGATGCATTTGATGAACTTTTCTAGACCTGACATAGCATATGCAGTGTGTAGATTAAGTAATATACACATAATCCCAATAATGATAACTAGAATGCATTAGCTAGACTAATGAAATACTTAAGGGGTACCATGAACTATGGTATCCTATATAGTGGATTTCAAGAAAATAAAGGATACGATCGATGCTAACTAGATCTCATATTCGTATTAGAGATAAATCACAAGTGGTTATATACTGGGAGGTGGTGTTGTTGTCGTGGAAATCATCTAAACAAACCCTTTATCGCTACTTCTACATAATCATGTTTATACTTAATCATGTGTTAAGCTTAGCGGTTGGCGAACCCCGCTTCATGAATTCCTTAGAATGCAAACTAACACATTCTGTCTATGCACTGTGGCCAAGTTGCCACAATTTTGATCGCAAAGAATAAAGTATTCAATGGTAAAATAGACACATTTTTGTTCAACATGAGGTTAGAAACAAATGAGCTGAAAAGATAAATTGGTTTCTACTAATTATAAAGAAGTAAATTTGGCTTCCATCCTAATTAAACCTCTTGGGAATGAAGTTGATTTTGGAAACATCAAGTGGAATGGGACTTAAGCCAATTAGATATTAGTGGAAACCTAACCTTTGTGATTGAAGATCTCATGAAGAAGGTTCATATGGTTAGTAATAGGTCACTTGCTAATCCTGCTAGCACTGATAAAATTGTCCCTTCCTATGATATGGTTATGGTGCTAGAATGCATATTTTGAGAGGTTGAATAATACTAATGATTTCATATCCCTTTGGATGGTACATATAAAAGCACATGCACTGTTCTAAATCACCTGCTATGCAAATATGGCCGCTTCCTCATGAAAGGTCATAACATTTCAGAAAGACTTTTGAAATAGCCACGCACGCGCATAAAATTTAATCACTTACAACATCGTTGGAATGTTAAGAATTGCATGTTACGCCACGATGGCTCATATATGTTTGAGGTAAGCTCTCACTAATATTCCAGAATTGTAAATCTTTATTCATCTATATTTGGTTCATAGTTCATTAAACACAAAATTTAAGGTGCTTACACCTTTTTCCATAATCTAAGCAAAATGTTTTAAATTCAAATATCTTTTTGAAAAATATGGGGATTATTAGTAAGGAATAGTATTTTTTTAAAAGAACTTGTCCCATGGAAAGACTCATTTATCTAGCAAACCCACTTATAGTACAGATAGCACTCAGTTATATATGCTCAGACGCATAAAATCAGGTCGAAAGTTCGATTTCAACGTGAAATCAACGGATTCGATCCCCTCCCCTACTTCAGGAATACCACCGGACACATTCATTGTAAAAGTACAAATTCCTCTCCAACGCTCCTTTCTTCACTCTATGTCTGATGTTCATGTTCCTAACACTTTGAAGAACTATTAAATCATGGGGAATAAAATTATAAGGAAAGTGTTATACAAACAGGCTTCAGTTACTTAATCTGTTTCAACAACACTTGTGCCTCCAAATTTTGCCGCCTGCTACTGTCTATTTCTGCTGTAGGTACTGTCGATTTCTGCTGCTGCTAGTACTGTCGATTTCTGATGCTGCTGTCGATTCGTCTTCTCGTTCGACAACCAACGTGCACAACACCCTACCATGAAGCTAGTCAGCCATAAGAAGTGAAAATTATCATTTCTAATATTTATCAAAATAATTTTAATATGTATAATTTTGTTTAATTTTTTATATTTCTGTTTAAAAAAATTAAATATTTAAATAATTTTTAATTATATAAAAATATCCATCGATAAACCGATATATACATGTTTACAAATATTTTAATCCTTCATAACACAACTTGTTATTAGTGTTGTTCTTTTTTTCCTTATTTAAAAAAAAAAAAACAATTTTCAAAATCTGTGGCCAAACAACAGCTTTTTTTTTTTACTTTTTGTCTTTTAATTTTACAATAAAGAATTTTAAAATAAACAAATTAAAAAACAAAATCACAACCAAACATCACCTGAGTATTCTATTTAATTCGCCTTTTCATTATTTACACCCAACTCGTGAAGAAGAGAATTAATACCCAGTCAAAACTGAACAGCATTAAAATCGAGGCATCCATGTCGGGCAGGCCCTGACTGGAAATTTTCCCTGACCTCAAACATAAAGTTTTGGAAAAATATGCCTTATTTAAAAAAAAAAATTACTAAAATAAGTCGAAAATCAAAATAAAGTTAAAAGTAATACATCCTAACCAGTATATACATATATGCATCGCGAATATCATACTATTAATTAGCGTATATTATATCGCTTTAAGTTTACTTACGCTAGCCATCGGATACTTTATCAATTTTAAAAAATTATGACATAAGAACATTATTTCGATTATCACGATATGTCGTAAATCCTCAAGACACAAGACAAATAACGTCACGACAATTAAAATAATATTGCGATATAAGTTTTTTTAAAGTTCAATGAGGCAGTGACTGTGGTATTGACTTTAAAGTTCAATAATATTAAACTTTAAAAAGACTTACAATGTTGTGACATTATTTTGATTGTCGTGACAATGCGGCATTTTAAGTTTTTTTAAAGCTCAATGCATTGATCAGGGTAACCATTATAAAAAATTAATTTTTTAAGTCAATGTCATTGGGCTTATTAATTTACGGTGCATTTAACTTACGCTATGAAGATTACTTTGATATCACAATACGTGATATGAATGTTAAATAGTAGAGTCAGTATACACTACATTCCTTTTTGTGAGCCACGCTGCAACAAGTCACTCAATCACGAAGATGAAACCCCATCGTCGCCACTCAACGTCACGACACTCACAAACTTGTAGCGACATTCATTCAAAAAGAATATCAAGCATAAATATCACGACACCCCTGAAGAGCACATTCATATATCATTGTCACGACAATCAAAATAATGTCGTGACATAAAGCTTCACGCCCCGCCACGACTACAAGATGGATCTAAAATAATCTTTCTTAATCAACGCCGCAGCCAATGTATCATCAACTTTAAAAACTTACAACGCGTATCGTCATAACATCAAAATAATGTCGCAACATTATAAGTCTTTAAAAGTTCAATGCTTCGAGTCAAATGCATCACGATATCGACTTAAAAATTGATTTTTAAGTCGAATATCGCAATCGCGATCGCGATATCGAACTTTAAAAACTTATCGATCATGCGACGACTTAAAAATCAGACATCGCAGCTAGCGATCATGTTTATGTCGATATGGTTATGAAGTATTAGTTTAGGCTCTATTTTGATTTTTGACTTATTTTTGTAATATTTTTTAAATAACATATATTTGTCCAAAACTCCCAAACATACATAAAATTTGCAGCAACCGCCAATCAAGATTCCCGAACCCCACCTCTAAAACCAATTTGAATAAATTGCCATGCATCAGCCTCCATCTCATACAAACACGTACCATGCCACCCCACCACCACGCATCACCTCCACAGCTCTCTCAACCGCCATAGCTAGCTAGCCTCCCTCCGCCCCCACAGCTTAAACCCTCCCAATTCCCAAAACCCACTCTCACCACCACCTACATGGAGAAGAGTGAAGATCATATCAATGGCGGAGAAAAACAGAAGGACGAGCCTCCTGCCATGGCGCTCAACCATGTTTCCAGGCTATGCAGGTCTGTGAAAGAATCCATGGATTTCTACGTGAAGGTATTAGGGTTTGTGCTGATTCAGAGGCCTCAGGTGCTGCATTTTGATGGGGCGTGGCTCTTCAACTATGGAGTTGGGATCCATTTGGTGCAGGCTAAGGGAGAGAATGTAGTTCTCCCTGTTCGTTCAAGAACAGAAACAAAAAATACGAAAAAGTTGAGTCCTTAAAACCACTCACACTTCAATTGCATCGGCGATAATCCGACAATCTGCCTCCTATGATAGGGAACGGATCTCGCTCCGGGATGCGGAGTACTACGAACTCAACTTTCGTAATAATCGCACAAAAACGACAAAATACGGGGTCGAGACAGGCGACCGACCGAATCCGGACGGCGCAGAACGACGCCATATGGATACCGACCACTGACGTAGTCCTCCCTTCCACAGAAACGTGCCGCTCTCACCCAAACCCATTCGGGAGATGCTCTACTATTTAAACTCATCTCTCTTCTTGTTTCTATTCCATATGGGACAACACTTTTTCATTCAAATATGGGTTTTATGGATTCCAAGTCCCAATAGAGAATGCCCGTAGGTTGCCGGCTAATAGAGATCACTTGGACCCCATGGACAACCATATCTCTTTCCAGGTACCTTTTCCTGTTTGGATGAAAAGAAATTAAATAAATAGAATACAAGATGATGACAATTTATAGGACTTCCTATATCATCAATGGGTTCAGTATTGATTTTGGTTTTCATAGCTAGTAATATTTAATTACTTGAATCCTATAAGCTTTTCAAGTTCGGAAAAATTGGTAGTTTAACTTGATATCAAGGTATCACCTTAATTTTTACAATGCATTTATCTGTTTCCTCAAATTTTTAAGGTTTTGTTGGGTGCTTATAAGGTTGTATTTTTTGAGGAGATGAGGCCATCGTCTCTTTAAAAAGTTAATAAACTAAAGGACAAGTTAGGGCCTCGAATTGGATGTCCATTATTTGTCCCAATTTTTCCCACTTTTTCCAATTCTAAGGTTGTATTTAGTTGTAGAAAAGTAATCAGGAAAGAGAAAAAATTTTGTTAAGGAAAATGATTTTATAATTTTATTTTCAATAAAATTTCTAAAGAAACAAATAAAATAAAATAATATCAAATTTAATCTCATGTTCTTAATTTATTTTCATTTTTTATATTCTTTCCCTTCTTTTCTCTCAAATTGAATTTGAAATACTAAAATTAAAATTTTGATTTTTTTGGGGATTTCATTGGATAACTAAAACATAAGATAGAAAACATTTTTATTTTAGCATATTTTTCCCTCACTCCTTTTAAAGAAGCAAACACAACTTTTATAGTTCCGTTGATTTATTATGATATGTATTCAAATGTGGGTAAGAGAGAAGAAGGTAATTAGTAATTAGTAATTACTAAGCCATTTGTGGTAATTATATTATGTTTCAGTGTGAAGACATGGGAGCAATGGAGAAAAGGCTGAAGGAGTTCAAGATAAAGCACATGAAGAGGACAATGAAGGATGAAAAAATAGGAACAGCAATCGACCAACTATTCTTCAATGACCCAGATGGATTCATGATTAATTGAGATCTGCAACTGTGAGAACCTCAAGCTTGTCCCTGCTGGTTCATTAGCTAGGTCACATCAAACTCCCACTTGATCGACATAATCCTCCCCTGGAAATTGGAATTGAGAAATGGAAACCATGCATGCATGATTAATGAGCTCATGAATTGCATGCCTTGATGATGATAATTTTGATTAGTGACTTCTTTCTTTCAGCTCGATCGATATCGTTCCTTCCTTTTATAAGGTTAATTTGCTTTCTTAGTGAAAATTAAGGAACTAACTAAACTAAGATCTTGTCCAATTACTTTGATTTTGCTTGCTTTCAACCTGTGTTATATATGGAAATTTAATTAGTTGATGGGGGCGTTAATCTGGATGACAAGTACTGTGTCACAATTGACACACTTTTAAGGGGTTGGTTGTTTTCTAAAATTTTCACCACTAATTGGTTAAATTTTTTTAAAAAACTTTATAAATAAAAAAAGTGAAAATATTTTACTTTTTTTACGGGGCAAAGTCAAAAACTTCATTATTATCCAACAAGAGATAAATTTAACAATATTCATTATTAAAAATGACAACGGCTCTGACAGATAGCCCTATTCTAACTCGATTTGTTTATTTTTTTTTTTCAATTATCAAACCCGGTTTTATTTAAAAATTAAACTACAAGACAGACGTACGATGTTAGTACCTCTTAAACCCGTCCCTGCTTACATTTGATTTTATTTTTAATTTTTTATATTTGTTTTTAATTTTTTATTATATTAAAAATTAATATATTTCATACAAATAAAAAATATTATGAATTTTTATAAATTATTTATTTAAAAATATTATAATAATAATTATTATTATTTACATTAAAGATAAAATAAATAATAAAAATTATTTTTTAAAATATAATTCGCATGACGAGACAGATAGTTATAACAATACTCGAACTCATATTGGATTTGAGAAAATAAACTCGAACCTGTTAAAAACCCGATTACAGTTAAATCAAACTCGTTCCATTAAAGACGGGGCAGAGTGGGAACATAAAATAATCTACCTCATTGTCATCCTTACTCATTATCCAATGTTTAAAAACAAACAACTTAATACTTAATACTATTAAGTACTATTAAGTATTAACCTCAAAAAAAGTTATATTCAACATTAAGTAAAAAAAACAAAAACCATCTAAGTCTTTCCTAGACATGCACCTCCCACCAGTACACCTTTTCCCATCAACCAATTAATACTTTTAGCTAAAACCAAACCTCACCTCAAGAAATACTAAGAATTTCCTAGAGACCTCACAACTAAGGTTCTGATATCAAATGTTGAGAAAATAGAGAACCAAACTCTATGCAATTTCTTACGGTTTTTAAAAAACGTTGTTCAAAATAGCGAAAAACAAGAAACATTTAAAAAATACTGCTGGCCCAAGTTTTTTTTTTCGTAAAACATCGGTAACACAAAAATATTAAATTAAGATAATAAGCACACTTATCATCATATGATGTTTCTCGTTGCTTTAAAAAATTGTTTTTAAGAAAAAATTTCAAAAATATAAACTAAATAAACCCTAATTTATCAAGAAGAATAAAACCACTCTTTTAAAAAAGCCTCACAATCTTTCAAAGAAGAAGAAGATTAGGAAAACTTTTCAAGGCTTATTATTTAGCTTTGATTGCTGGATGAGAAACACAAATACAATAGGGTATTTATAGGTTACAAGAAGCAATCTCTATCACACATTAAAATACTCACAAAGTAATCTAAACCATTGAAAATTAATTAATATAAAAATAAGATGGACCCGACTCTTACCCAACTTCCGCTAGTAAAAATTAAGCTTGAAGATGGGTTGGGCTTGAAAATGACTTACATTAGCCAACTTAGTTTCTATTTTTTAAAATTGTTCTTAAAAATAATTTTGAAAATACCGGTAACATCATTTCAGAGTTTTTTAAAAATTATTCTTATTATTTAAATTTAATATTTTTGTGATTATTTATTTTTAGAAAATCCTAAATCAAACATGTTATTCATGTTTTTCTTGTTTTTTAGAATAGAAAACGTTTTCAAAATCAGAAATAAAAAAGGCCCATTGATTCTCAATACAAGATATTAATTTTTTTGGAATTTTAACTAATTATAATAATCATATATAACTGCTTCGAAATTCAATAAAAATTAATTAATCTATGTTGTTGTTTTCTAGTTTGATTTTCTTTTTAAAAAATTAGTTTCATACTTTTATTTATTTAATTTATTAAAATTTTAGAAATTAAGAAATTGGATATAATGTTATAAATGAGAGACCAACATCCAATTTTTCATCAAATCCACGGATAAAGTAATAATACAATAATTAAAATTATAAATCTCCTCACCTCATAAAAAAATATAAAAGAGCTAGTGGAATGCATTTGAATTTGATTGTATTTGTAAGATAGGAAGCTGGTTTTATACAACTTGGTCTTCCTCAAGGAACAAAATTTTAGCTTTTTCAACCGAAATATCGATGAAATATCGGTTATCAGCGGGCCTCGAAACGATATTACCAATTGATAGTCGATTGGCAAAAAAATCGAAGAAAAATCGAAAAAATCGCCGAAATATCGGAAATTCCCGATATTTTAGTGAAATTTCGAGACTTTATCTCACACGTGCATATGCCGAACTCTCTAAAATATCGGTAAATATCAGTAACATTTGAGATATATCAAGAATATTTCCGCTTTTTTATTCAAATCAAATTCAACGGTTATAATTAAATCACAATAGTTTTTTGACAATCTAATGACTATTTTGACTCCAAAAAATTCTATAAATACCCCTAAAATCATACAATTTTTTTGCAAACTCATCCATACACATCCAAGCTTCATTTAACACTCAAATTATTTTTTCTTTGTGATTTATCTCAATATTTTTAAGACTACATGCATTATTTTCTTCATCAAAACGTAACCTTCCATCAAATAATGTAATAGAAGCTTACATCGGTCTTCATTTTTGTTTTAAATAACTATTGTAATGTAATCGTGAGGTCACTTAAAATGGCACGATCACCATACAAAAACAAAACACAATAACTTATAGATTTGTCGATTCGCGTATCTCGCTTGAATCCATTACGCCGATGCGCATCAATGATTTTCGGCCCACTTAACAACACGAACTCAAGTTCTTCCCCATCCCCTTCGTTAAAACACTCATTTAACTGAGATCGCCAATTACCTGAGCGAAGCTTTCAAATCAGATGCGAGTCAAAACGTGCATCATTATGGTTAGGGAGGACTTGAGCACTATTTATAGAAGTCTTATATGCCCACTCGCCTTCCATTACTGGCAAGTCGCCGTACTCCGCCCACACCAAATGTTCCCATATTAGACCGATTAAGAATCCATATATTCACTTTATTAGACCAAACTAATTCCGCTTAATTTCAATTAATAAAGCTCACACAAGAAATTTTACATTCTCCCACTTCAGGCGATATTAATTGAAACGTAATCAAAGACCTCATATTGGCATGTAGATTATTCTAATAATAATCCCATCCCATAAAAGTCTCGAACACTCAAATCATATTGTAATCAGATGTGATCACACGTGCACTTTCATTACGAGTGCTTTCAACTTACCGATATTTGATTCAATACTTGGTGAGTTGCAGCAATTGATAATACCTCATAACGAGCGATACTTCATGCTATCCATTTTGCAATCTGGGGCTCTTTCTCCTTAAGTGTCACAAAACCTAGTGTGTCACCAAAGAATATCCATCACTTGCCCAACGAACTCGTATATGTCTTTACCTTTGATAGCTAACCCGCACTTTATTACGTAATAAGATATCGGCGCGCGACACGCCAAGCACGCCCTCATAAATTTCTCAGACTAAGGTTTACACACAATGCCTCGAGATTTTCAACAATTATATGTAATTAACTGATAAATCTACATTCACAAATAATTCTAATTGCATCGCAAAAGAGTCGATACATAATTCAAATATTACAAAATGTAATGAACTGATACAAATCATAAGAGCAACATAAAACTAAATGTACCCACATTAATCGATCAGATCCCATGATACTTAAGCCCATGTTAATGACATGTCGATCAAATACAAGGGCGAAGGCCTTTGGCCACGGATCCGCAATCATATCATCTGGCTGAAATGTGCTCCACCGCAATGTCAACGGCCCGAACTTTTTCTTATAGTCGCATTTCGACCTCCATGTGCTTGTATTCCCCTGGCACCTCCCTGCCGTTGCAACAAACAACACCGCAGAGTTATCACCACAATACAACTCGTACGGGCCTATCCACAAAATCAAAATATACCAACTCCTTAATGAGGTTTCTCGAGCCAAATCGGCTCGAGTAGCACGAAAAGCATGCTACAACTCCGCTCGCATGGTGTAGATGCCATTGACGCCGCATGCTTCACTTTTCCACTTACATCGCACCTCCCGCTAAATTCTTAAAGATGTAACCCGTTGTCGACTTCTTTCATCCCCGACAGCCTGAAGAAAGTCAATCCGAATACCCAACTACAGAGGTCCCGAACATGCTCAGGAATCCTGAAGATATACTAGCCCTCTTTAAGTACCTCATAACCTTCTCGGGCAAAGAACCCAATGATCGTGGTCCCTGGATTTGACCGACATTCCCGCCAAGTCCCGCTGCAGCAATATCCGGCCTAAGGCATACTGAAAGCATACATAATACTCCCAAGTGCACTAAAGATAAGGTACATTCTTCATTCGGGATTTCAAAATCAACGACATTATGACAGACTAACTTATCACCTTTACGCATGTATACTCGCTTACATTGTCAGATGTTGAATCTTTCTAAAATACGATCAACATACGCCTCCCTCCGAGATAAAACCCACAATCATGAATAATTCCATGTAACTTCAAATCTTCAGTGACAAAAGACGCCCTCACCAAGGTCCCCATATCAAAGCTCTTGACAACATCCGCTTGCCTCGCAAGAAACTGTCATCGCCAAGAAGGTGATATCATCCACATAGAGTATAAGGAAATGAATTTCCTCCCACTCGACCCAGAAGAGATAAGCATTGATCTACTTCGTTCTCAACAAAACCATACAAGAACAACACTATGAAACTTTAAGTACCATTGTTCAGAAGTCAGTTGAGACCATAACAGACTTTTTCTGCCTACATACAAGCGCATTCGAATCATTTTGCCAAAACCTTTCGTTGCATCATAGACTCTTCATTACACTCATCGAGAGTGCGCTTTTAACATCCATCCGTGTGTAACTCCATATCTAAAGAGCAACCAATGCCATTATCACTCCGAAAGAATCTTTAGAAGAGACCCGGAGAAACTGCTGTTTCCATAGTCTACTCCTTCTCTCTCGAGTGAAACCTTTCGCTACCCGCTCCGGCTTTAAACTTCTCAATCTCGTTTAGCATTCCTTTTAGCTTTATACACCCATTTGCACTAATGGTCAAGACCTTTCGTGTAATTCATAACAAGTTCCCAAACCCATTATGCCTCATGGGACAATTTCATCTCTTTATCATCCAACCACGCTTCCGACTGAGGATTAAGAAACTCTTCCGTGATAAGTCATCGATCACCCACGTGAACCGGAGCATCGTGAGTCTTCGCTTCTCCTATATAGACCAAACAGGTCCCGCGGTATACCGATCGCCTTCTCCCTTGCTGGGATCTCCCATCGGAGTAAAGAATAGCCACATCCCGCACTCCGGTAGCCTCGATGAACTTCATTGGGAGTCAGTTCTCGACAACAGATCCTCGAGCCTCAACAAGTTCAATACGGGTGTGTGGAGTTTCCACAATTATCTCAGATGGAGGAGATAAAGTATACCATATTACCCAATCGCACTATTATCCTCAATAAATTGCGGAGCTGCTCACTTTCTTCCTACCACATCAAACTCCAAACTCCGTCTCGTCCAACTTACTTTAATACGGTCGATCATACAACTTCACTTCGCAGACATCCCCCCAAACCTTAAGATGGTTCCTTCAAACTAGCTTACGCCTACCCATAACTCAAAAGGAGTCAATGGAATGTTTTGCAGTACACGATTCGCATCGTACAGTCATTAAAGCTTCACCCCATAGAAAACTGTAAATTTTTGTCTCTACTAATCATACTTCTTACCATTTCCATAAGAGCGCTGACAGCCTTTGGCTTACACCATTTTGGCCAGACTCCCAGCATAGTGAACTCTGCCACTATCCCGTAATCCTAAGTATTTGGCGAACGAATTTCTTGCTCGTCCGACATCGCCATGCTTCGTCATAATACTCTCCACTTCTGGCCGTATCTAACAACCTTTATGACTTTTCCCAATCAAGCTTCGACTTCGCTCCGAAAATCGGAACTTGTCAAGAGACTCCACCTTTAATCAAGTACGCATAACCATATCGAGAATAGTCATCAATAAATGTGATGAAATAAAAAATTTCTACACAAGGTCGTCAGATAAGGTCCACTTTACACGGCAGAATGACCTCCAACAAGTCGAACTTCGATCATAGCTTTTCTTTCTTTATCTTGGTCATTTTACTTTCATAATGTTTCACGTGATGTCTCTAAGTCATTTTTAAGAGCAAAGTGTGATGTTAGTCTTTATCACCCTTTCTACTTATCCTGTAGACATGCCATGTTCGCGATGCCATAATGACAAGCACTGCTCCTTAGGTAACGGTCTCTGGGAAAACAACCTTTTCAAATTCGTATAAGTCGACGATATGTCATTAGAGATAAACACAATCAGACAATCCGGGCTGACATATAATGAAGACTCAACTCATTTGAATTAAGAAACAAAGAAATAACATTGCTCGATTTCAAAAGAGTAGCTCATACATGTCCAAACACGATATGGAAACTAAGTTTCACTTAAACGAAGGTACATAAAAAGTGTCTTTCAACATAATCTAAAATCAGTCTAGAATCAAGATTACATCTCCCACAAACACAACACGCCTTTCGCCAAGTTTCCACGCTGAGTTTTGATTCATCCCGATTTGGCTTCCTCCTAAGCATTTAATCCCTGTATGGTAAACGCAACATGATTAGTTGCACCGCTATCGAGCCACCAAGAACTGGATGGTGCTTCTGATAGGTTGGATTCACAAACAAGTGCTAAAGAATCATTACCTGTAGGCTCACGTTTGGACAACCAAGCTTTAAACTTTGCACAATCCTTCTTTATGTGACCTTTCTTCTTACAAAGAAGCACGGCCACCATCCCTTGTTGACAAAAACCTCAGAATCCACCCCCATATTGTCGATCACCTGGTAAAGGTCATGAGTACCTTTTATGAGTACGATTGGGACTTATTTTTCCTTTGTGGGAACTATGAAACATATAAGGCCGTATGCCCTTTCTCCTTCTTAAGCTTCTTTCCTCCTCGCCACCACCCTTGCTATCAAGTCATTAATCGACCAAGTCTCATCTTTAATCAGAATTTGTCTTTATAATCCCAAAATCAGCCGGGGGCGGTGTTTAGGCTTGATGCACAATGCAAGCATCAGAATGGAAACATTAAGAGCTTGAAGCTCATTTTAGGTCTACCATCCTAAGGACATAATCTCTAACCCCGGGCCAGAAGACTTACATCATACTTCATATCACAGAAATTCAAAGGTCAGACCAACCAAAGATTAGATGAACATGCTTTGTACTCTAAGGTCGCCATCATTTCCTTAGCAAGATAGTCACCGGTAAAACCACTTTTAAGTGTTCTGAATGGATTTCTTCATTGTCAATAAGCAAATCTGATCGTTTTCCCGTGCACATAGTCCGTTTTCTCGCCATCATCGGTGGCCGCGGATATCTCGCCGTACATCTTTTGTAAGAGCAATGTGAACATCCGCTAACATTCCAAATAGAAACTTCTCTTTCCATTTCTTAAAGTTCAATCCAAGAAGGACCTCAATTGGAAATGGAATCGCTGCTTACACAAAAAAGTGACCGGAAAAACAAACAAACAATACAATCAAGATCATGTGAATACTTATACGTAGAATTGCTACATCATCACATAATCACCTCAGAAGGTAAAATACGATATTTGGGCCAGACACTCCACATGACAGCCACTATGAGAACATTCGACCTTCGTGAAATCACCACCTCGGGGTGTATGAACCACTAAGATCGCCTCATTTCTCAAACACATGCTATACATGTACCCTCCATGAATCCAACACAAGATCACCTCCTTTCGGGAGTATGATCACGCAATAAAACAGAGATATCCCACCACACAGTGGAGACTGATATTTCTCAAACCCACTCAAGTGTGCCACTTTGGCGGTCACAACCCAATTGAATCCTTGAAAATCTCTCATACCAGGGATATAAACTTTATGTATCACATTCACTATATATATATGTAATGCCAGACGTAAAAACAGGGGCGTATGTCTTTTACATTACATGTCATGCTAATTATACTGTTCAATTCATTAATAGACAATGAATTACACTCTACACAGTCCTTATGTGGTGATATACATGTGAGCTACCATACATATTTCCGAAACCATAGAGAAATATAAATACGCAAATGATCTTTAAAAATACAAGCAAAGTGAAGATAGGGTTCTATAATGTATTTTCAAGATCTGTGAAAGCTTCAAACATGTAAAATAAATATACCACAATGTAGAGTATCTCGATATGAGCGTTTATACTAAGATCGCCCAAACGGACGTCGGACGCCTCACGCGCTTCCGGAGCGGAGCGGCCACTGGGCGGCGCATGTTTATAGGGTCGGCCAAAACCGTCAATATGCTCTGCTCGCCGTAACGCTCTGCCAACGACCGGTCCGGGTCGATCCGCCGGGCCGGATTCGCCTCGGATGACGCCGCGATGACGCCATCGCTGCTACCGCCGCAGACGCCGGGCCGATTCGAACGACCGCGCGGGTCAAGCCACGCCGCTACTGGGCAGCGCTGCGGTAGCGCCGTCCGGCCTCCGCGACGTACACCATCAATCTTCAGTCTCGACGAGTAGATTCCAAATATGTAATGTAACTTAACTTTCATCCGATAAAAATTTTGAAACTGACAAAACCTCTCAAAAGGTTTTAATCCGCATGTGTTTCTGCCGACCCATGCAGCTCAGATATCAAATATACTACTTAAACAAGATGCCCCGATCACCATAAGAACAAAACACAATAACGAGACACCGTCGATTCGCGCATTCTGCCGAATCCATTATGCCGACGCCGAATTAGCGCACCATACTTAACTCAAGTTCTCTCCCTATCCATTTCATAAACAGACCGTCTGAATGGTATCATCATCACGCAGAGGAGTTTTCTTTAAATCAGATAGAGTCAAAATGTGCATCATTACTAAGCAAATATGACTTAAGATCATTTATAGCCTTCGACCACTCGCCCTCTCATTACGGGGTTTGGGCCATACTCTACCACACCAAATGCTCCATATTACCGATTAAGAATCCATATCTTACCCTTTACACCAAACTAATTCAGCTAATTTCAATTAATAAAGCCCACATTAAGAAATTCTTACAATTTCTCGATAAATTACAATGAATATTGTTTTCAATAAATGTATATTTGTTTATTTATGTCTTTTTTATAGTTCAATAAAGTATTTTTGCAGAATTCTTGAAAAGATTACACTTTCGCTTATCGATATTTCTTACCAAAATACGTCCAATTAATATTTACCGATATTTTTTACCAAAATATCCACCAATATTTATTTCGATATTTCCGATATATCCGTAAAATCAAAAAAGATCGATATATCCTCGTAATTTCATCATATTTTGTTCCTCGTTCATAAAACTTGTCATATATATATATATATATATCAATATCTTTTATTAATACATTTTCTAAGGAAGATTTCACATTTGCAAGCCAACATAATGCTTGATTAGCATGTATGTCCCATGTTCTTCATATTCCATTCAGTTGTTCAAACTCTAAAATGTTTTATACATTCTATGTTACACTTCCTATCCAAGTAATCTAGTGGGTAGACGGCCTAAATGTTGGAGACCCAAAAGGTAGTTATAAATCAAAGACAAAAATTTGGCAAGAAATGGAAAAGAGAAGGAAGAAAAAGGGCAATTTTTCATGAAAAAAGGACAAAAAAAGGGAGAAAAATGAGGGTAGGCTACAAGAAAATCTATTTCCCTAGTAAAATCCAAAGGGGTTTGGAAAGTCCTTTTTGAATTATATTACTAAGAGTGAAGCCAAGGAATTGTCTTTAGCACCTTTGACGATGAAGTGAATAAAATGATAAAGTAAATAAAGAGCAAAGATAAGAAGATGTGATCGTGGATCTTTTAATAAAAAAATGGAATTTGATGATTCTCGTAATTTTATTACTCATAATTGATGGTCTAAAATTATAATTGAAGTTAATAGTAATTTTCCTTAAAAGTGTCTTTAGTGAAAATATTTTATTTTGAAAGTGTTTTTAAGGGAATCAGTTGTTGGGTGCTTCTTTAGTAGATACTACAATTGATTTTTCAATGTTGTAAATTATTTTTTCCGTAATTTTATTACTCATAATTGATGGTCTAAAATTATAATTGAAGTTAATAGTAATTTTACTTAAAAGTGTTTTTAGTGAAAATATTTTATTTTGAAAGTGTTTTTAAGAGAATTGGTTGTTAGGTGTTTCTTTAGTAGATACTACAATTGATTTTTCATGTTAAAATTATTTTTAGAAAAATATTTTTTAGAAAAAATGCTTTACAAAAAATATTTTTTACTTCAAATACTTTAGATTACTATAAAATGTTCTTAATTAACTAAAATCACAGATTAATTAATGGTTGTCCTCTCTAAGAATAGAAATATCAATGTCAATATGTATGGTGTGGCCTTAGTCATACATGCAAAATTCAATCTCTATTTTCCCCATAATAAATTAGAATTAAATTTTAAGCATTAACCATAATGTAGAAAATAATAAATCAAAATCGACCTATGTATATTGCTATTAGATGAAAATAATTTGGTGGATTAATTGTCACTAAATTGATTATCAAAATTATGATTCCTTGGTTTAAAAAAAAATTGGTTTGATAATTTATGAGATATGAACAATGAACATATGATGTGCAATTCAATATGTGACAAAATGTGGAACATTACAAAGTTCAGTTTCAAAAAAAAAAATTAAAAAAAAATTAATGGTGGATATTCTCTTATTGAAAAAATTGATATGACAAAATAAAACACATTTTCTCATTGAAATTGGAAGGAGATCAAATTATATATTTTTCTTGTCAATAAAATTTCTAACTGAATGAGAACTAAATCAATAAGTTAAAATTATTTAAATTAAATGATCAATACCTAAAAATTCAAAATTTAATAATCTTTCTTTATCCATGAATAATAGCAAGGGAAAAAAATCTTACAAAGGAAAAGGTACTTCATCATATAGAGGAAAAAGCTTCATGGGATATTCATCTACACATATATACCCAATGTATAAAACGTTTTTTCTTTAAAAGGTAGAATATATTTACTTTTTATTTTCTAAAATTAAAAAATAAATCACTGTCGCCTAAGAAACAAAAACTTTTATATTTTTTAAAAAAAGGAAAAAGAAAAAATACATTATTTTTTACCAATAAACAATTTAGTTATAATGTAGTAAACAATTCATACTAAAACTCAAACTCGATATCCCTTTCCTTCCTATGCCTATGCCGTACTTTTTAGAAATATCAGCCATTTTTATTACATAAAGCTTTGACATGAGAGCAATAAATTTTTTTTTGATAATATAAAAAAGAATTACTTTTAAAAAAATAACTATTTTAACATGAAAACTATTAAAAAAAGCTTTTCATATTAAAAGTAAAACTGGTTAAAACCAAAATGAAAAATATGCTGATATGTATCCTTTTTTTTTTTATAAAACATTAAAGAATAATTTTAATAACTATTTCTAAAAATTAAAATTTTAAATTTAAAAAAAAAATTTATGAAACACATAATCCATAAATAATATTTAGAACATTGAGATATAATTTTTTTATGCCCTCAATTTTAAATATTTTGAGAGTGATATATATATATTTTGACAGTTAAATAGTTACAATATACGTAAATTTTTAAGTTTATTTTACAAATTAAAAATAGAAAGTGTATACAATAAGAATTTATGGATTTTATTCAATTAGAATTACAATATTATAATGATATTATGTTATCCAAAGACTTGAACCTGGTCAATTCTTATGTCCTGCCCAACCCTTAAACCATTTACTTAGATTTCATAAGCACAAAATCATGGATTTGGCTTCTAATATGATCAAATAAATTCTTTAATTTTTTATTTATTTATTTATATTCACTAACATTACATAATTAAATTAATTTTATTGGCTTCTATTTATAATACTATGTTTTTATAAGAACTCAAGCTTTTCCGAACCTCCTCTAAACTCATCCTTATCTCTAAATTTATTAAACACCTATAAGTACATGGAAATGTTTATTTATAAAATCATAGATTATGGTTTCTTCGAGAAGTAATTATTAATTAATTAGGTGGTCGGAATAACTATAGTTTTCATATAAATGAAAATGTTGTATACGTGGCAGCATCCGATTGGGCGTTGTGATGAATCAGAAGGTCTAGACGGAGGACCTCAGCTGAGGCCGCTAACATAACCCTCAATAACGCAAAACCATAAAAATGCAGAAACTGAGAGGAGAACACTGCACATAACCTCTCTCTCTCTTTATCTCTCTCTCAGATCCCTCTCTCAATTCTCAAATTAGATCAAAACCCTAAGTTTAACCCTTCAATTTTTCTCTCAATTCCCTAAATACTTAGATCTATTCTCGTTCGTTAGGTGTTAGGTGTCGCCTTTCACCATGGCGTGCATAAAGGGCGTAAGCAGATCGGCCTCCGTGGCTTTCTCGCCGGACGCGCCCTACCTGGCGGCCGGGACAATGGCCGGAGCGGTGGATCTGTCGTTTAGTTCGTCTGCGAATCTCGAAATCTTCAAGCTCGATTTTCAGTCCGACGATCGGGACCTGTCTCTAGTTGGTGAGTCGCCCAGTTCTGAGCGCTTTAACCGGCTCTCCTGGGGCAAGAACGGATCGGGGTCCGAAGAATTCGCGCTTGGGCTTATTGCTGGTGGGCTCGTTGACGGCAATATTGATGTTTGGAATCCACTAAAGCTGATCCGGTAAGGGTTGGTTTGTTACTTTGTTTTATTGATTTGAATTGGTGTGACGTACTTTTTTCTTGACTGAATTGCTTGATTCAGAATTTGTAAATCGTGTATTTACTCTGAACTTTGTTTCTATTCGGGATTTGTGGGTGGGCTGGAAGTTTATTGGAGATTCAATTGTGTAGTGTTTCTTTTGAATTGATGATAGTGGGATGGGGCCTATGAAATTAGAATCATTCCCGAATCAGTTAGTGTACGGTAGATTTAGAACAGGAGCCTACAATTATCGTGGTTCCATTTCTGCGTAATCTAATAGAGTCTTTGAAATTTTCTTATGAAATAAATTAATGCCATAGCAGAAGGGAAGAAAATGTGGAATTTTGCTCACGCAATTTGGAATTTTGCTCATTTCCTTAAGCATGAAATGTTGGATAAAATCTATTATAAAAATAAAAACTTTTAAACCGAAATGTTCTCTAAATTTTTTCTGTATTTTAAAACTTTTTTTCTTCCTTCCTCTTATATGTAGTGAGGGCCATTTATTTTTTTATTTTTTTTATAAACAAAAGAGAATGTATTAGAAGGCTTAGAAATTACAAAAAGAGGCAAACCTTATGTAGTGAGGGCCATTTAAAACTTGTTGGAGTTGCATTTTCCCATTTATCAATTTGTTATAATTCTTATGATTTCATGTACAAGTCTTATATCATCCTGTATCTTAAACAATAAGTCTGCATTGCATTTAAAGCCTCAGGAATAGGAAACAAATGGGAGACACATGATCTCTCATTTCTAAAATGTCTCCTATGGTGTAGTTTTTTAATTTGGGTTGTATGAAAATGGATCTTAGTCTTCTCAGATGAGAAATGTTTGTTGTTAATCCACACAAACAAGCTGTGTGGATGTTCCATCATCCATGTTTAGGATGAAAATAAAAAAGTATATCTAAAGCATCATGAAGTCCATTTTGATTCTGTCTCTCTTTCTCCTTTTCCAGCTCTGAGGCAAGTGAAAGCGCACTTGTTGGACATCTCTCAAGGCATAAGGGGCCTGTGAGTTTTCTTTCACATTTTTCATCCAATATGTGTCTTCCTGCTGTTGGACATTTGGGATGGCATTGGGTGCTTATTCAAATTTTTCAAATTCTAAATTTCAGGTCCGTGGCCTCGAATTTAATACAATTGCACCAAACCTACTTGCTTCTGGAGCAGATGAAGGTGAGATTTGCATTTGGGATTTGGCAGCACCTGCAGACCCTTCTCATTTTCCACCTCTCAAGGCACATAGTTCCCCTCTGATGATCACCCTTTGGTTAGCAACTTCTACTCTCAGTATGTGTATCGATCTGTGAATTACGATTGGGAGTGAAGTTAACTCTGTATCTGGTTACTGACAAATTTGAATCAGTGTAATCTATAATATTATTGGATAATGGGGATGAAATAGTTGTGAAGTAATTTTGACTTGGAAAGAAATTAGTTAGAAGGCAATTACTGTTATATATGTTTGGAAGCTCAATTTGGACTTCTTGGATAAGTGTGAAGGTGATGCTTTTAATCTGGAAGTGGAATCAAAATGTGTCTTTATGTGATTCCCTCTTTTTTTCTTGAGAGAATTATGTTAAAGAAGACTTTCCTGACAAGGAAGCATGGATACAATTGTAAGGTCACATTTTCTACACCAAACGATTTTGTTTTCTATAAGGTCTTCTGCAGTTCCCTGATTGCTCAAGTTTGGAGTTGCTGAATTGGATCAATGGACAACCTACTCCATCACATCAGTCATTTTGTTTTTGAAAGATAAACTGAGCAGTATATTGAAGGAAAAAAAGAGCTTGGACACTTCATACGCATATAGGAAGTATATAGGGGCGCCAAGACTGTACAACAGGGAGGGACAGAAACAAAACCTACCGCCCAAAAAAACTAGTCCCTTAGAGAATACACAAAATAATTCTAGCCAATGAACACTCCACGTTATGGATTAACCCTACCCAAGAAATTAAAGCACTGACAAAGGATAGCTTCATTCTATTTGGGGAAAAGCTACATCCTCAAAAACAACTCTATTTCTCTCTTTCCAAATAGCCCAAATTAAATTGAGCGGCACTGCCTTCCACAAATTTTTGGCTTTCTTTTTGATTGGAAAGCAAGACCATCCTAACAACACCTCTTTTATCAAATAGGGGCAAACCCACTGAATCCCATGAATGGGATAACAATGCTGCCCACATTCCCCATACAATCACAGGTAGCCTTAACAAGAAGGTGATCCACCTTCCTGCATTCTACACAGCAAAAGGGCATTTGCTTGGCATTTGATAACCTTTTTTTTTTTTTTAATTGCTCCATAGTTAAGACTTTACCCCACCAAACTTCCCAAGCCAAAAAACACACTTTTGGAGGTACGCAACTGTTCCAAAGCACTTTCAATGGGACTGACTTGAGGTTCCCACCTTCCAGTAGCTTGGAGTTGGCTTTTACTGAGAAGATTCCATTTTTATCCCCCTTCCAAAGCAATCTATTTCTTTCCAACTGATTAATTTTTTTCCGGCTTATTAGATTTATGTAATTTTAAATTTCGTCCATTTCCCATTCATTGAAAGATCTCATAAATCATGGATTCCAAGTCCCTTCCCCTCTTGTGGTATCCCAAACCTCTGTCACCATTGCCCTTTTTGATCTAGACAAAGCATACAGGGAGGGGAACATCACTCTCAGGGGTCTTTCCCCACACCATGAGTCATCCATCACATCAGTCATGTGCTAGAATTATCATTTCATCTTTGCTCTTTTCTCATTTCATCCTTGTCAATATTTGGTTTTCCAGTTATTTTGGGTCAGGCTTTTGTGGATAGTTGTATGACCTCAGAGTTTAGGTAGCACTGCCTTTTTGTTCATTTGAATGGAGCAGGGTGTAGTTTTTTCCAATGATATGCTATTAGAGGATCTTGAATATGATATTTGTTTTCATGATTTGCTATTATTGTATCTATGGTAATATAAAACATATATCAATTAATTATCTTATTCATAATTTAATCTGATAATTTTTTGATAAGTTTGTTTTGGGAGCAACCTAGTTCCAGTCCTAATCTGTTCCTTTGATAAGACTACTTATGCATTTTGGACTCTATGTGCTTGCTTGATTGCCTTGTTTTTCAAAAAATTTGTTCCATGAATGTTTCAGTTATTTCAAATTTCTACCCTGAAATCTAGTCTTTCTTAGAACCATACTCTAGATTATTCCCTGTTATAAAATTGTAGTAGAACTCCTAAATTGGCCATTTACCAAAAAAGAGCCTCTGATCAATTCATTGTGGGTATGGATACACAGCTACAAATCTTCCTTCCTCTATAGGAGGTAATGTGTTGAAAGAATGAGAAAATTAACAATATGATGGTAAGAGTCCTTATTGGTTTGCTGATTTTTATTTTTATTATTATTTTTTTATGGTGGAATGGACTTATGATAATCTTTGGTTCCTTATCAGAGTTTTTATCTGTATTTTAAAAATGTCACTAATAATGAGGATCTTTTTGGTATTCAATGGATTTTAAGATCACCTGCTTTTGTCCTGGTTTAATTACCCACCATATCACTTTGAATCATGATATTAGATTTTTATTGAGAACTGAGTGGGCAGGCTCACAAGCCACTGTATCTTCCATTTTTCCCCCCTGCAAATTTTATGTTATAGCTTTATGAATCATCTGACATTGCTTGCGAGATCTTGATGCAGGGTAGTGGATCTGCTAATCAAGGCGAAATTTCTTTCTTATCTTGGAATAGCAAGGTCCAACATATATTAGCATCCACTTCATACAATGGAACAACGGGTGAGGAAGGATAATGTTCACAATTTATCTATTATCCAATTTATTTTTGTTTGTTTTAATCACAAATTTTCTTTATCTCCAGTGGTTTGGGATTTAAAGAAGCAAAAGCCAGTGATAGTAGTAGGTTCCCATATGACTGAGTTTTTAGGTGTTATGGATGATGGCTGCTTGATTTGATTGCTGGTCATTATCATTTGGTAGCCTAACATTTTTTTTTTCTTTTTTCTTTCTTTTATTTATTTCCAATTGACAGTTTTTCAGATTCAAATAGAAGGCGATGCTCTGTTTTGCAGTGGAATCCTGATGTTGCCACCCAGCTAGTTGTTGCATCAGATGAAGACAATTCACCTGCCCTTAGGGTAAGGATCGGTTGTATGATTTTGTGTCAAGTTACAGGAATTGATTAATTTGAGATTTGATAATTTACATTGATGTTTGCAACCAGCTTTGGGATATGCGTAACACAATAACACCAGTGAAAGAGTTTGTGGGGCATACTAAAGGTATGAGAGTTGAAAAATGTTTCTTTATCTTTTGCTATTGGTGCTTTACTGGTTTCCTGTTATTGGACTATCCTTGTTACCCCATAAAAATCAGATATGAATACTTTTTACTGTACTATTGGGTTGGAGCTGTCTTTCTTCTAATAATGCCCATTTTCAGAAAAAAAATTCCATTAAGGATTTGTAATTTTCATTATAAAATCATAACAGATTACCAGAAGGATTAAAGGACAGTCTCTGTACAATGAGATACTTACTATGTTACACACATTTTTCCATGTGATTTGTAATTTAAATGGCTTTTAAATGCATAAGAAACTTGGCCCTAAATTTTGTTGTTGGCATCAAATGTTATCTTTTTCTTCACTTTAAAGCTTTTGTTTAAATGTTATGAGAAGTAAAGAGAGATAAAAATTCAACTGTTTTAACAGTGGTAGTCAAGGTTCCAAAATTTTCTGTCTAGGTATTTAAGTGTAGGACCGAGTGGTGGTTGCATATCACCTGGGTTTTCCTTGCTGGCAGCTGGAACAGATTCCCGGCTCTATATCTATATCTATCTATCTATCTATCTATCTATCTATCTATCTATATACATATATATATATATATATATATATATATATATATATATATATATATATATATATATATATATATATATATATATATCTATATGCATATAGACACACACACATGCATGCATATATGAAGAGTGATGAGTCACACTTAACCTAGAAAGTTCTCTGCGTGAGAAAAAGAAGGGGGGTAGGGAGTGGTTGTCAATCCCTACTAATTAATTACATGCTTAGGTGAGACATGTGACCATTGGTAGAGAGATAGGTTGTGGTGATGTGCTACATAGTGTGAGTATTAATATGTTTTGCTTTACTTACCCGTGCATTTCCTAGAAAAGTAATAGTCTAGTTTATGAAAAATAAATAAATTAGAAGAAATAATTAGTAAATTTCATTTCCTTGTTTAATCTTCATGGTTTTTATTTTCAAATTTATTTTCACGCCTTTTATAATAGAATTCTACTTGTAATGTGTATAGTGCTATTCTCCCATCTTTTGTATTGCATTTAGTATCTTTTCAAGTATCTCCAAAATTTTCCATATTGATAAATAGATGAAAATACGCGCGCGCACACACACACACACACACAAAACAGGTCTTTAGCACATATGTGGCTAGAAAGATCAAACTTTGACATTTTTTAATTTACTTGTATGCCTAAATTTCCCAAGCACTAAGGTCACAAAGTAATTATGCCAAAATCTAGAAGATGCTCTATCAAAATCTCCACCTTCCTTTTCTTACTCATTTTGATTAAAAGAGAAGTAAAAGAAAAACATGCCCTATATTAATACCAAAAAGGCAAAAACAAAAATATCCTTTCTTAATCAAGCTGTGGATAAGGTTCCCTTTCTTGTATAACCTGCATCTTGAAAGGTGCATCCTTGTTTACTTTAGTTGTGCTCCCCTTTTCATCAGACAGTTTTTAGTTTAATTGTATCTTTTTGATTGGTAATTTAATTGTATCTTTTATTCATATAAAAAGAGGGTAACCAGATTCAAATTTGCAGAGAGATCTGAAATCTTGTGACAGATGGAAAATGGCACTAGAAATCTAGATGTCAAGGAAAAAAGGCATAAAGAAAGAAGAAAAGCAGTTTTTTTTTTTTTTCAAATTTTATTTTAACCCTAACAAGTTGCAGGAGACCCTGAAATTTTTTTGGTCTAAATAGAAAAGAAAAGCTTTTTAAGTTATGGATCCTATAGGTGACCCAACAGTGGTATGGTACATGTTTATCAGTTGATGCTTAATGTATCACAAAATGCATAATATATTGAATACAGTTCATTATATGTGTGGCACAATGCATTCTGAAACATGATATCATTCATGATATGTATGACTCAAGTGTAGAGGGTTGGGGAGGGTTTGTCAGAGGTTCTAGGTTCATGTTCCAAGGACAAAAATTTTCCTCTGAAAAAAGTAAATAAATCTTAATAACTCCATTTTTTTTGTAATGATTTGACAATGATACTTTGCTGAACTTCTGGAGGTTAACTGTGTTTTTCTTCTGACTCAAGTCAAGTCCAAAACTAAACAACATTTTTTTCCCTTGGGAATTGAACCTGGAGCCTCACACATCATAACCTAAATCTCTTGCCTCTTGAGCGAGGTTTCAATGACAAACCTCAGCAAATACCTTTGAGTTATGTAAATGGTTGATACTCATTATACTCTTTTTTTTTATCAGAAACAAAAAATTGATATATTAAAAAGAAGATAAAAGTACAAAGGAAGACAGAGATTTCCTTTCTACAGTACAAGAACTTAAAAAAAGTTCTTTGGACTTGTTAAAAACAAGGGAAGAGATTTTACCCATTGTACTCTCTTCTTTTACTTATCAAAAAAAGTTGATGCACACTCCTATGCTTTAAGTTGGGATGTGTCTGGCCTTTAGTTTTCACAAATGAATCTGCAATTGAGTTTCAAAATTTGAATCTTGCATCAGGTCTTGATTTCCTTTTTGACTTTATTTCGTCAAAAGTAGTTTGATTTAATGTTATTTTCTATATCTGGATTCTAACATGAGAAACATCTAATGAATTTTATTCTAGTTTCCTCATTTCAGATTTGAATTATCTACTCTTATGGAAGTTCCTTTGTTATCTTGCTTCTATTTGACTTGTTATTGACTTTTATGTTTCATCTTTTTGTCTGCTTTTCTCACACCAGGCGTAATTGGTATGTCATGGTGTCCCAGTGACAGCTCTTATTTGCTTACCTGTGCCAAGGACAATCGAACTATCTGTTGGGACACAATTTCTGGGGAGGTAGGTGAAATTCCAATTTCAGCCTTCTTTCCCATTGTTGTGTTTTTCTGCTTTGAATGTTTCCTTATGTGAGGAAATTCTTTTGGCTTTTGTTCTGATACGATGATGGTACCAATTCTTTCAATTCTTTTGCAGATTGTCTGTGAATTGCCTGCTGGTACCAACTGGAATTTTGATATACACTGGTACCCAAAGATACCTGGAGTCATATCAGCATCTTCCTTTGATGGGAAAATTGGCATTTATAATATTGAGGTATGGTTAAATTGCATGCTGATAGGCCTTTGTAGAAAATGCTTTATTATGTGATTTCTTGATTTTTTTTTATTGCAAGAAGTATGGGGGCTCCATTGATACATAAAACTGAGGCTAGAAGGAGTTTGCACATTGCTCTGTATGTGTGTGCAAGTTGTTGATGTAAAAGAAGTGTATATATTATGCAAATATTTTTAAAATGGTGGCTGAAGATAGAAAAATAAACATGATCCCCGCTCATATTTTCGGGCAGGACAAATAACTATCAATTGATGCAAAAACAACCATTCAATTACAGTCCACCCAATCAATGAAACCAATTAATGTTTATGGGCCATTTTTAACGAACATCTTAGTCTTTGACCAAAGAAGGCAACAAAACAAATGTTAAGCTTTGGATGGACAAACCATCAAATTCTTCCAAATGTCCAAAAAATACATAAAGGACCGCTTTCCATATATATATATTGGTTTTTGCTTGACTGATAAAAAAAATATTCCTTTTGCCTGCAACCACGAGATTCTAACCCAAGATTGCTCTTAACTGACCAGGGTTTGGAAAAATGGCATGGTTATGAATAATAAGAGTAATATGAAGATATCATACTGGTGACAAACTGCTTATTAGACAACTGTTTTTATCTGGGATGATCTGACGATACCAGTTTTATATTGGAGGTGTATGTGAAGTAGAAAAATCCTTGGTATTAAATCTGCCTTATCTTCCTATTCTATAATAAGCAATCCCAGGCGCTGTCATGCCACCAGGATGATTATTGATTGCTTTTATAAGGATAACAAATGTCTTATTTGTCGTGATAATTTTTGGTTGTTTCTGTCCTTTTTTTTTTATCAATATATTGCTTTTTAGCGATTAAAAAAAACAAATGTCTTATTGATAAAAAAAAAAAAAAAAAAAAAAAGTCTTATCTGTCATTGTTATTTTGCTACTGTTTGTCTGTAAGCTGTACAAGGTTGGCCACAGCTAAACAAAGCAAACTCTGTGAAGATCTGAGATGTTTGTTCTTGGATCTGGGTGGGTGGTTTGTTTTGGTAGGTGTATGAAAAGTGGAAACAAGTGGAAGGAGAGATCTTTGCTAAACATCACTTCTTTTTGGATATTGCCTTGGGTGTGCTGCATCATTATCATTTCTGAATTTTCTCTTTTTAGTCATTAGGTAGCATGTTTGCCTCCTTTTTCTTTTGGTTATTCTCATATAGTATATCTGCATTTAGTTTGCGCTTATATATATTTCTTAAAAATTGGAGTTGGAGTGTGGAGGTCACATCAATAGATAGGAGTTGCAAATATGCTCATATAGTTTCCATGAAGTTTGTTTTGGCAGTTTCCTTCTGGAAGAATTTTTCTTGTTTCATTTGTCAAGTGTTTCTTAAGATATCAATTCTGTCACCATTATTTGTCATGAATTAACATCCATATTTTTTGTTTGCAGGGTTGCAGCCGCATTGGCATTGGGGAAAATGAGTTTGGTGCAGGTAATCTAGTTCTTGGCTAATAAGTATTATGGGTTTCTGATCATTCCGTTTATACTCTCTTTAATGGTTATCAAGTCCCAGATACATGTTCAAATGAACTTCCATTGCTTTTAATTTGTTTCTTGAGATTTTGTCATTTTACAAACTCTGTTGATAAAAATATTCATCTGGTGTTCTACCCTAGCTCATGTACATTTGACTTTTTAAAAAAAAAAAAAAAATGATCACTATACTTCACACTTTCTTTCCATTTTTACATTAGCAAAGATTAGAAATGAGCATTAAATATAAAGTGATATCAAATTTTAGGCTGAAGCATGTGACAATTTTTTAGGAATGAATTATTCTTGTTTGGAAATTATATTGTTGCTAGTTAGTGAATTTTTGTGTCATGGGTTATTAAAATGTTTTAATCACTGTACCAAGGAAATATGCTGTGAACTTTAACTTTTTAATCACTGTGGTGACATGTGGTAACAGTATCTGTATGCATTCTAGGAACACATAATGCATACACTTGTCTGTGCTTATTCAAAAGCATAGGCCCATAAATGTCTTAACTGGATAGATCTACATACTCCCATTAAATACTGCAGCTTGTTTCCTAGGCCTTTGTCAATGCTGGATGGTTTTTTCATTTGTGATCATAGCATTGATTAACATCACAAGCTACATATATATTCTTAGGTTATCAGTCTTGTATCTAATATAAAGTTCATACATGTGGAGATGACGTGTGGAAGGTGTTGCCACTAAATTCAGGCTGGGACTGTACATTACTGATTTATAATTCAACCGTCACACAATGTCATGATGTTAGTTCACACTGATCAGTAATTTTGAATGTCAATAACGATGTTATGCTTTATTTCCTTTGCTTATTTATGGATAAAAATAACGCTGTTATACTTTATGTATTCTAGTATTGGGTAGTAAGAGAGAAAATATGCGCTGCTCAAAGCTGCAAACCGTGATATAAATCACAAAATGAGAAAGGCAACAGGAAAACTGTCAGACAACTCATGTCAGACAGGTAAATTATCACAGCCAGCTGAGATACTTCACATAATAATCACACGTGATTACCATGAGGCATGGCTGAGATGTCGTCGTAAGAATTACAAGGTTAAAAACGCATATATCATGATTTTTATAGTAGTGAGCAACACTGAAAATTCCTGTCCCGGGCGAGATCATTTTCCACTCGCCCCGCGATTTGGAGCTTATGACTCCCAGTCAACTGTCAGAGAGACGGGGCCCGGTTCTCTCCGGCGGTTACTCGATGCCGGTCGGGATTAAATCCCCTTCGCGAAAAATACAAACAAAACTTTCTGGGAAGGCAATGTTCCTCAAAGTTTTGAAAGATGGCATGCAGAAAAGAGAGGAACAATTTATTTTTGAGATTTACTGAGCCTCTTCTCCCAAGTAGGTTGAAAGTCCTTTTTCTTGTGATCTTTGAAAGTTCTCAAATATGCTCGATTTAGGATTTATTATGACAAAGACTTTTGTTACTCCTTTAAAGTGACTGCCGGAAGTTTTTTGCCTTTCTAAGTCTTTCTTCTTGTTTTTGTCTCAGCCCGTATTCAGATACTGTGCCAAGTCCCGCTTTTGGTCGATCATCATATCGTTTCTTTACCTATTAAAAATAATAATTGTGGTCTGTACTTCCGAGACAGTGAGAATAGATGCGCAGTTCTGGCCAAAACGCTGCACTTTTTGTGTTTGTTTCTTCTTCATTAATTTCAGCCTTTCTCAAGAACAGTTTTCTCATATATCTTTAATGTTTGTTATGTGCAGCAAAGAACTGAAAAGCTCCAAATTGGTACACAAACTACTTCAGCTGGGTCACTGGCTTTGAAACTGTTTCATCATAGCAAGCTCATTACCTGCAGGTTCGCAGGTGGTACTGGTGGAGTTCTTCCCACTTGATATCTTACCTTCTTGACTCAGACTCTGGACTCTTTCCCCGCCATCCAGGTTCATGGCTATTACAGAGCAAAGTTTGGTAACCCGCTTCTTCTGAATTTGAAGGTGCAAATGGAGAAAGGTCTTCTATTGGAAGGCTTTGTGTGACAGAAAGTCTCAAGAGTCTGAGTATGCCATTATCCGAAAACGAAATATATCTCTTCTTTTTTATCTTTGCATCATTCCAGTAACTTACTAACTAGGTTACTTTACTTTCGTTCTTTGAATTCTTTTGAACAGATCTTCCGGATGACAGAGAAACATAGCTTCTGAAGGTTATGTTTGAAGACATGCGGAACAGCAAGGTCAAAGCTGCTTGCTCACCTTGGTTTCAATGTGGTAAATGAAGAAAAAGATACTGTACAAAATGATCTCTCTCAAGAAGTGAATGCTGTCAGTCTTGAGGAAATGACGACTGAGAAAGTGGCTTATACTGAGGAGAAAGAAACCACCGTCTACCCTTCAGATAATGGGGAAGATTTCTTTAACAATCTCCCCAGCCCTAAAGCTGATACACCTGTATCGACTTCTGTGAATAACTTTGTTGTTGAAGAGACTGCTACCATTGAACAAATACAGCAAAGGGATGGACGGTGATGAAAGTACTGATCCAGTGTTTGATGAGGCTGTGCAACGGGCTTTGGTTGTTGGAGACTACAAGGGGGCAGTTGCACAGTGTATAGCTGCAAATAAAATGGCTGATGCTTTAGTTATTGCTCATGTGGGTGGTTCATCCTTGTGGGAAAGTACACGTGATCAGTACCTCAAGATGAGCCGTTCACCCTATCTAAAGGTAGTCATGAAATTGAAAATGGTTTTCTAGACCGGATTGAAGCATTTTTATCATTTCCAGTAATAATTATTCTGATCTATGTCAGATTCACACTTGTACTCTTTAAGAATTATGAATCAATAATAATTTATTTGAAAGGAGTTCTCATTGGATGTGGTGTTTCGGACTTCTCATTGGATGTGGTGTTTCCCCTTTCAGGTTGTTTCTGCAATGGTGAACAATGATCTTATGAGCCTTGTTAACACCAGACCTCTAAAATCCTGGAAAGAAACACTTGCTCTTCTGTGCACTGTAAGTCTCAACCCATGCTGTAATTTAGTGATTGCCTTCTTTTATGTTACATGTGATTTTAGTTATCATCGATTAGAGAGATGATATTGCTTCCTAGAATGTTCCCATTATGCTCTTTTTGTTTAGAATTTTATAAATTTGCAGATTTTGCAGCTGCTTTATTTTATTTTATTTTTTGTGGGTAGAAAATTTTATTAGGGAGAAGGAAGAATGATTTGAGGAAGAAAGAAAATATGCGGGTTGATGTTGATGAATGGCTGGCTTCATCTCATACATAGACCGTATCTACTGCAATAGATTTTATGAATTGCAGAAGCTTTTCTTTCAGTATTGTTCCTTGTGGACAAACTTATTCTACAATGAAATGACTCCACACATTGATTATAATTCGCCTTGCTTCTTGACTGGCTGCAAGTTTAGAGGTAGAGGGGAGGAGGAGGGGGAGCCGGTGCTGTCACACCTACTATATGCTTATGATACCTTGTTGTTTTGCAAGGATAATCCTGACCAATTGGCTTATCTAGGGAGGATTTTGATGTGGTTTAAGCTCCCTTCCTGGGTTGCAACAATTGAGCAAAGCGAGATCTTCTCCCTTGTAGGAGGGAAGGGAATGTGGGAGGCTAAGTGCCAGAACTGGGTGCAAGGCTCCGAATCCTTCCTACCATGTACTAGGTCTCCCCCTTGGGGCCCGCATAAGTCTATTGGGACGTGGGACCCTATTGAGGGAAGATTTAGGAGGAGATTAGCTATTTGGAAGTGCCAATATATTTCTAAAGGGGGGTAAGGGTTTCACTTATCCGAAGCCCTGTCTAACCTTCCTATTTATTTCATGTCACTCTTCCGGATCCCGAGTTTAGTGTGCAAAAGATTGGAAAAACTTTAGAGAGACTTTCTTTGATGTGGGGGTAATTTGGATAACAAGCCTCATTTGGTGAAGTGGGCCACCTGTCAAGACGGAGAAGTGCTGATGGCTACTGGGGGGGTCAAAGAGGCTCATATAAGCTAAACAAAGCCTTATTAGGAAAGTGGAATTGACGCTTCGCTAATGAAAGGAAATCACTGTGGAGGGAGACTATTAGCAGAAAATTTGGAGAAATGCAGGGGGGTTGGTGCTTAGGGGAGAGCAGAGATAATTTTGGAACAGACATGTGGAAAGAAATCAGGAAAGATTGGGAGGTCATCCTGGATAATGCCAAAAGTTTCATTGGTGATGTAGCAGATTCCGTTTCTGGAAAGATATTTGGTGTGGGGAGGCGGCTTTGTGCATGGCATTTCCGACCTTGTTTGGTTTGGCTGTCCAAAAAGAGGCTATGATCAGGGAGGTCTGGGATAGTTCTAGAGAAAGTGGACGGGTCCCATGTTTTAGTAGACCTTTTAATGATTGGGAGGTGGAGAATTTTTTGCATGTTATTCAACCTTGGAGAGTAGTCTTTAACAGAGAAGACAACCTGTACTTGAAAGGGAGCAACTCCGGTAATTATTCAGTGAAGCTAATGTATGAGGTGTTGAACCGCCCCACCTCTTCCTCAATGCCTTGGCTTGTTCTCTCAATTTGGAATCCTTTAGTTCCTTTAAAGGTGGGCTTTTTTCTTGGGAGGTATGTTGGGGAAAGGTGTTGACGCTGGATCAACTCAAAAGAAGGGGAAGACCCTTAGCAAACAGCTGCTACCTCAGTGAGAAGGAGGAGGAAACTTTAGACCATCTTCTTGTGCATTGCCCACAGGCTAGAATGCTTGGTTGTTGTTGGTATCGGGTGGGTCTTCCCTTTTTCAGTTCGGCAAGTTCTTATGGCTTGGCAAGGAACTTGAGTGGGAAAGAAATGTAAGAAAGTGTGGAGGGCAGCTCCTTTTCCTTTTTTTGGATACCGTGTCGTGAAAGAAATAGAGTGACCTTTGATAACGAGGCCTTTTCTGCGAACATATTAAAGAGTTCGTTCTTTTGTAATTTTTGGTCTTGGTCGAATGTGTATAGTGGGGATAGAGACAGGTCTTTGCTGGATTTTCTATCTTGGATGGGGTATAGATGATTTTTTGTTGGGTTGGTGGGTTTTTCTGAGCGTTGGCTCCCTTTTTTGGCTTCTCCCCTTTTTTACACTCCCAGTTTGGCAGCTCTATTGTATTCTTTTGTGGTTAATACATGCTTATTTCTACCCATAAAAAAAAAAAAAAAATTAATTACCATTTTCTGGACTTGCGGTAGTGCATATAAACCAGTAGTCTCCTCTGACTTGATTTTGGCCACATAATCTTGGCTTAAGTAGATAGGTCAATGCAATCCTGAGGGTCCTGTACTTAAGTAGGACTACTTTTAACTAACTGTATGATAGTAGGAGGATAATATCATATGGGAGTAGGAACTGTTTGACTTAAATCTGCCAGCATTTGCTGCGGTTTTTAATTTACTCATTTCCATCAATATACAGTTTGCACCCAGGGAGGAATGGACTATACTTTGTGACACACTTGCTTCAAAGCTTATGGTTTTTGGCAATACACTGGCTGCAACTCTTTGCTATATATGTGCTGGTAATATTGATAAAACAGTGGAGATTTGGTCCCGTTGTCTGACTGCTGATCATGAAGGAAAATCCTATGTTGATGTTCTTCAGGTAAGTATGCTGCTTTTGGAAGTTTGTTTGCACATTTATTCAAGCTAAAAATACACTACTCTTGTTTGCTTAATTAGGATTTGATGGAAAAGACCATTGTCCTTGCTTTGGCTACTGGTCAGAAGCGATTTAGTGCATCTTTATATAAGCTTGTTGGAGAAGATGCGGAAATACTAGCAAAGTCAAGGGCTTTAAAAATGTTTTCAAGGGAGTACTTGAAGCTTTTGGGGTCTGAGGAACTATCTCCTGAACTTGTTATACTACGAGATCGCATCTCTCTCTCCACAGAACCTGGTATGTGCTTGTGATGATATTTTATTTGTACATCTATGATCTCATTGCTAAGCTTGTGAAGGGGAGGTATTAGTTAATTTCCTTTTTATCCTTTAAGTCTCAGTTTCATTTTGCTACCTCCATATCCTCCCTGGTTTGATGTCTAGACCAGCTCCTCAGGAGGAGGTGATTCAAACCAGCTTCTGTTGCTGTCACAAGAATGAATAAAGTTCAAGGTTGATGTGGATTTGATCTTTGTAATTTGAGCTGCATTTATGTCTAGCTCAAAAGACAGCCCATAGTTGTTACTTGCTAGGTTGCTCATGCAGTCTATTAAGATGAGAGTTACACCCTGCCTATTGATAGTAAAGGCAGGTATGGTAGTATCAACCCCTAAAGGACATGCTATGCATTATGGTCTTTAGTCATTGGGGTCCAAACACCACAACTCTGTTATGGTTCTGATGCTTAGTTGTTGAACATGTTCACATATTCTCTGTGAGTTTGTTTGCTTAGGATTTTGATAAAATTTAATGGAACTCCAAAATATTTTGGCTTGTCCATATAATTGTAGAATATGATAATATTTTGTCTTAAATGCATTCAATGGCATGTTTCTGTTTTATTCAAATTTGGTTATTCTTGGATTATGAGCTGTAGGAGGTGGAAGCAGTTGATAGTCTTGAGAGCTAAAATAAGTTCAAAGTGAAATATGATGCATTGTGAGTTAAAAGTTCCTTGGTTCCACCTATAGCATCCTGGGTCTTTTTCTATTGGCTAGGTGAAGGACATGGGAATTATTTTTTTGCATAATTAAACATTAAAAAGCAGAGTGAATCCAACTACATGCTGACTCCAAGTATGATCTTTGTTGCTTAAACTCTTACCGGCTCTTAATTGTTGATTAACTTCTGTTGCAGAGAAAGAGGCGCCTAAGGCCATGGCTTTTGATAACTCTCTAGGACTTGCATATGGTACTGACCAATCCAGTTATGGTGTGGTGGACTCCTCAGCATTACTATCAGGTGTTGCCATATCTGTTCGAGGGCTGTTCGAGGGCAGTATTTGCCGCCTATCTGCCTTGCTACATTTGTCTTGTTTAATCGGTTCTGTTTTTATTTTGTCTTAGGAAACCACTTCAACACAAATGCAGCCTAGTGTCCTCGGAAGTCCATATGGTGACAATTATCAACAGCCTTTGGGTACTTCGTATGGTAGAGGTTATGGTGCTCCTGCTCCATATCAGCCTGCCTTGCAGCCTCATATGTTCCTTCCATCACAGGCACCTCAAGTTCCCCAGGTATTTTATGTTACTAGTTTCATATGTTATTTGAAAGAAACCAATTTTGGTCAGTCTCTGAATCACTGTCAAGTCTTTGAATCACCATTAAGCTATTCCAATGACTATCGAGACTGGCTTGTTTGGTGTTGGACAAGTTTGAGCATGCATCTGTTTGGTTCGCAGAAAATTTGAAGGAGAGTGTAAAATCAAATAGAGGGAAGAAACAGAAGGAAAATAAAGAATATATGTAAAGTTAATAAATTATATTTATGCTACTTTAAAGTAATTTTACTTATTTTAGCTCTTCTATATGAATAATAAATCATTGTTCATTCTGCCCTTCTAAAAGGAACTTCTGCTCCAACAATTCTGTCTCCATCTACCAAAAAGAATTGGAAATGTTTCAAAAGAAGCATTTCGATGTTTTTATATGCTACTTCAACCTCATTTGATTTATTTGAGCTCCTCTACATAAATATTAAATCATTTAAAAATGTATTAACTTTTGATTGATTTTAATTAGAGTTTATTTTCATTTGTATTTTTTATGATAAAGCCAAACATTAGAAAATAATTTTCCTTAGCATTATTTTTTCCTTGGTACTACTTTATGGGAACTAAACATAGTCAATGATTCTAGAGCATTATTATTTATTTATTTTTCCTTACTTCAAAGAATGCTATCTTATTCTGTTATTATCTGAAGTTTACTGTTAGACTGAGCATCTCTTTTGTATTTTCTTTCCAGGAGAACTTCGCTCCACCTCCTTCCACTACTCAGCCTGCTGTGAGGCCCTTTGTCCCTGCCACTCCCCCAGCCCTGAGAAATGTTGAACAATACCAGCAGCCCACATTGGGTTCTCAGCTATATCCTGTCTGTATATGTGCTTTTGTTTTTCAATTTAATAGGTTAAATCTTTTCACTCACTAATATAACTGAACTTGTATGTGTCAGGGAGTTACTAATTCTGCTTATCAAGCTGGACCTCCTGGACCTGGTACCCTTGGTCCTGTTGCATCTCATGTGGGTACAGTTAGTGGTCGTAAGCTGCCCCAGGTTGTGGCTCCCACTCCCACACCTAGGGGATTTATGCCAGTTAATTCAGGTGTTGTTCAAAGACCTGGGATGGGACCAATGCAACCTCCAAGTCCTACTCAACAGGCACCAGTTCAGCCAGCCATTACACCTGCAGCTCCACCAACCGTACAGACAGTTGATACTTCAAATGTACCTGGTAATCTAATTTTTTTTCCTTTCCCCATCTGTAAGATTTTGCCTTAAACATGGTTCTTATGTATGCAAGTATGTGTGTGTCTGTGTGTGTGTATCGGTATGTATGTATGTGTGTGTGTGTATCTAAAGAAAAAATAGAGATGAGGAGAAGAAATTCTTTGGTTTGTTAATTGAGCAGAAAGCAATAAGAGGTTTATGGAGTGATTCGTGGTGCATTGGAGGGGATTTTAACATTACTAGATTCCCGAATGAACGGAGTAGGGAAGGCAGAATTACGGGTTCTATGAGGCGTTTCTCCCAGGTTATAGACAACTTGGAGTTGAAAGATTTCCCAATTCTGGGTGGCCAGTTCATTTGGAAGGGAGGTTTGCATAATTGCAGAATGGTGAGACTGGACATGTTCTTTGTCTTTGAGGAGTAGGACTATCTTTTTGGTGGGGTTAGACAGAGCATCCTACCTAGGCCTACCTCAGATCATTTCTCTATTCTACTAGAGGGGGGTCGGAGTTCGTCCAAAGGCCCCTCTCCTTTTAGATTCAAGAACATGTGGATTAAGGAGGAGGGCTTTAAAGATCTAATCAGGGACTGGTGGTAGAGTTTTGAGTTCAAAGGGACAAGCAGCTATGTTCTGATGGAAAAGCTTAAAGCCCTTAAAAGTTTGCTCAAAGCTTGGAACAAAGATGTTTTTGAGGGTGGAGAAGAATAAGAAATCAACCCTTAGAAAGGTGGCAACCTGGGATAATATTGAAAGAGATCCTTTCAGAAGAGTGGAAGCAAGACAACTATGGAGGACTTCAAGAAATGGTCAGTTATGGAGGAAACCTCCTGGAGGCAAAAGCTCAGGGAGATATAATAAGGAGGGGATAAGAACACTTGATTCTTCCACAAAATGGCCAATTCCCACAAGAGAAGAAACACTATTGATAGGATTCGGATAGGAGGAGAGTGGCTTGAAGGGGAAGGGGAGGTTAGAACAGGCATTATGAACACCTTCGAAGGGTTGCTGTCCGATCCGTGTGTGGAGAGCTAGTCCTAAGGGCTTGGAATTTTCCAGGTTAGATGCTTTGCCAGCATCCAAGTTAGAGGAGCCCATCTCAGAAGAAGAAGTTCACTCTTCTTTGCTCGATCTCAATGGGGACAAGGCCCTTGGGTTGGATGGCTTCACTGCTGCATTCTGGCAGTTTAGTTAGGAGTTTGTCAAGTTAGACATTATGGCCCTCTTCAAGGATTTTCATGAGAGGGGTAGATTTAGGAAGAGTCTAAACTCTACCTTTCTAGTCCTTATTCCAAATAGAGGGGGGCAGAGGATTTGAAAGATTTTAGACCAATTAGTCTGGTTGGTAGTCTATACAAATTGATCGCTAAGGCTCTTGCTAATAATCTGGTTTTTTGTGCCTCTTTTTGTTCTAGCTCCTGGCTCCCCTCTATATGTCCTGTATACTCTTTGGGGGCCCTTGTACTCTTCTTTTTTGTTATATATCTGCTCTGTTTAACCATTAAAAGAAAAAAACAAAAAATGCAGAAAGCAATAAGATGTCCTCAGAAACAGCAAAGATGGTGGTCAAGGTGGTGTCTAGCAACCACTTCTTTTGCATTATACAGCCTGGGATCCCCAGTAGGACCTTATTTTGTTTAAAAATGCATTAAGTCCCCAAAATGAAGATTTGAAGCCTATCAAGATTTTACATGTATGTTAACAAATATTAGTTGCTTACTATATTTTTTCTTCTACTTATTATAAGGGGCAATATATATTATTGCTATAATTTAGTTACTTGTGTTCTCGTAATTGAGTTTGCTCCTCTTCAATTTCTCCAGCCCAGCAAAGGCCAGTAATTGCAACATTGACAAGACTGTTCAACGAAACATCAGAAGCCCTGGGTGGTTCACGCGCAAATCCGGCCAAGAAGTAAGAAGACAATTCAAGGAAATGAGTTCTTGGTTTGGTGAAACTTAAACAGTGGAGATATATCTAGCGCCATTGATAAGCTTTGTTCAGCTCTGCCAGGCTTTAGATTAACGGTGATTTTAAAATTGCCCTACAAATTCAGGTATACCTTTTTTGGGGATTAAAAGTTTTGAATTTGAGTAACCCAAATGAGAAATGATATTGTATTTGGCTTATTCTTCCTGGGACAGGTAATTTTACAACGAGTGAGTGGGATGAGTGCAACTTGGCTAGCAACACTAAAGAGAATGATCAAGACAAGGCAGAATGTGAGATTAAGTTAGAGAGGCACAAATTCCTCCAACCATTCCATACCTGGTTTGCAAGGGTAACTATATTGAAGTACACCGATCCTCTTTTTCTTCAAAATACACAAGAAATAGCTTCTTGAGATTGCAATTGCAGGATTTTGGGCTCTGTTATTTCACTGCGTCTTTCATCCAAAGACTGGCTTTTCACTCTCATGCTATTTTTGGAAGCAGTTAGAGAAGATAGTTCTCAGGAAATCAATGAACTTTTTTGCTGATTGTCGTTCATTTATGATTTGTAGTATGGAGAAATAGAGTTTGGTTTTTAATTCATATATGTTTTTCACCTCCATAGTTTTTCATTTTTTTTTTCTATTTTCTTTTCCTTTTTTTTTAATTATTTGTCTGGAGCTCTCATCAAGTAAGCTTCTGAGGTGATTTGCATACTGGGTGAGTTGGTCACCCATAATTTGGTATTTTGCATGGGCCATCAAATTTGTACCAACCATGATTTTATTTTTAGTAAGAACACACTTGAGAATTTTAATAATAGGCATTCTCGATTTTGTTGGATTGTTCTCCAGTTCATATATATATTTCTTGGGTGAATTGCAGATCACCGAATCTCTGATAATATTAGAATAACATTTGTAGCATGAGGAGCATATGGGCCAGGCAGAGCCCTTAATCTTGTCTGCTGAGTTTGAATTCTCAGACATATCTTGAACACTTGCACATTGTTTAACACGTAAGTGGAAGGCATTTGGGTTATCTTTTGAATGCAACCCTGAAAGCAGGTAACAGATAATGTTTTCCTTGGAATACCTGCAAATTAGGAAATGTTTCTTCAAACTCATTACCCTCAATTTATTCATTTGTTTCAAATAACTGGTGGATATAGAAAATGTTAAAAATGTCATCGAATTATCTGATTGATGATTCGGGCCAAGGAATTTCAAGTCAAACATCACTTTTAAAAATAAATTGTCTCCGTAACAATTAGGCAAATGCAGTACATAGCCAAGGCCCAATGGTAATATGATATCTTGTATCTTAAAATTGACAGTCTGAATCCATCAACTATTTGTCCTTTGATTAATGGACTTTAATTCAAAAAAAGAAAAAAAGAAAAGAAAAGATTATTATATTTGATTACCAACAACTAGGAAGTCCATTTAACGAGTGAGTTCAATTTCTGCTTAATCGCTCCAAGCATAGTTAGTTAGTTCCTCAAAACCCTATTTCTAAAGAAATCATCTAATTTATCCACCATATCTGCAAATTCCTTGACCCCCAACTCTATTTCCTTTTCTTAGTCTTCCCTGAAAAAAATACGCAAAAAGTGAGGCGGTTGAGAGCCCAGAAAAGTCCAAACAAAGCGCTTGGTACTCGCTTAGTAAAATTTTTTACGCTTTCTATTCAAACTTTTCGAAACATGAAAACAAGCTTTTGGCTAGACAAGACAAAACAAATTTCAAAACAAAGTTAAAAACGACTACCATTTTCAACATTTTATACGATCCGTAAACTCGTTTCGTCAAAGTTTCCTTGCTTTTCGAATTAAATCGAAACACTGGATTCGTCGACGGGATAAACGAAAACACGATCGCGCTTATTTAAATCTTCTTTTCTCTTCCCCTTTCGCCTTCCACTTCGATTTTCTTCTCATCGCGCCACGAAACACTGGATTGTGAATACTAACCTACATTTTAAAACACATTCTTTCATTATTTTCATTAACTTCATTTTCGTTAAAAATAGTTTTACAAAACTGGGATTTTCTATTCTTATATTTTCAACCAAATTCAGCACGAAACGTATTTCCTTTCAAAAAAACGAAAAACTAGAAAGACATCACGCCAGTACCTTCATATTCTAAATTTCGTGATAGCTTAAAAATTTTCGCGAACTAAACGGTTTCACAACCATCGGAGGCATCCTGTTCATTTGAACAATGTCACCATCATTTTTATTTAATTATCAAATAGTTATATATTTCAAAAGTTTTTCCCTGTTTTACTTTCCCCCAAAGTCCAAAAACTTTGCAAATTTTGAGGTTATTGTTCCACAATCCTCACCAAAGTATTAAAATCTCTTTTAAAAAAGCGACCCACTTCTCAATAAGAAACCATTCAAACAAAAAGATCCATTTACTTACAAACAAAAGAGAAAAGGGCAAAGCAGGACCGGTTGACGAATGAGTGCCTGACCTTGTCATTTTTGCCTGGCCTGGTAAAAAACCCCCCCATCCCAAAATATGATGGTTCCCTACCTTTCCCCTCCCCAAAAGCATCCCCTTCCACTATCAGTGCTCCTTGGAAACAATAATTATAGGAAAACAGCACAATACTTCTTCAAGGCCCCATCTCAAGAACTAAAAGAATTAAATCCAACCCACAAATAGAGAGGGTCCCGCAAGTTGACAGAGGGGCCCCATATCAAGAACTAAAAGAGATAAGAGATAACTATGCTAAGGGGGGTACCAATTTAAAAGTATTCAAAATATACAAAATAACTTATTCCAAAGACAATCCATCACGCATCAAATATTTTATTCGAGCAAAGAACTAAATATTTAATAAAAAGTACAGTAAGTATGAGCCTTATTTGTCTAAAAAACACTTAGAAACCATAGGTACGAGTCATGTAACCATTACAAATCCATGATGTAATCTGTACAAACTCCACAGAACTTAGGTACTAAATAAAAGCCATACACTCCGTAATCCTCTTTTATCAAATATTTGGACTTTCTTATCAAATATTTGATCATATATGGACTGGCTTAGGGACAGTTATTCAATTCTCATTTTTCAAATACTTTGAAACTTGAGACCTCAAGATACTTTTCCAAGAATTAATCCAACCGACAAATAAAGAGGTACCACAAGTTGATAGAGGGGGGCCCATATGAGAAAATGTGTTTTGAGGTCAACCATTCATCTATCCAAGTCACAAGCATAACAGTATGATATGGGGTTTCTGCAATTCAAAGGGAAATAAAGAAGCACATGCATATTGAGATCTATGAGCTGTAAAGCCTTGATATATGGGAAGGAATATATTTTTTCTTACTTGATGTTAGGTGCAAAAGACACCACCAAAGTCCCTGGCTTTTGGGGTTGGGAGATTTGAAAAAACAATCTCTTGGGGGCCAGCTTCTTCTTTGTCTTGATAATTGTACTCCAATTTGTCTGTAACAAGAAGAGTGTTTGGCTGCAACCATGACACTCTTATCCGAATACGGCTACTAGGTGTTTGTCTAGTCCTTTTCTCGGAGTACAAATGTTAGAGATGAATATATTCCATATACAAGCGCACAAGACTAACATTAATATTCCACCACCTTGCAGTCAAGATTTTTTTCAGTAGCTATTGGAATTTGTTTATATCAGAAGCAACCTGCACAGGAAAACGATGACGCAAACTTTATATAAAAATTAAAATGGGGGTTAAATAAGGATTCAGAGAAAGAAGCTAAGAGATTAAAGATAAAAGTAAATTCTCTATTTTTGTCCTCTTTCACAAGTAAAATGTGCAGAATATACAGTGAGAAAGTTCATTTTCTGCTGTTAATATCATGTCAAACTCACGCAGCAAAGTACTTGATCCATTTAAGATAATGAAAAATAAGAAAACGACGAATCTGCTTACCTGCTTTCAATGGAGAATCTCAATTTATGATCTCAGTATGTGATCATCCTCAAGGTGAATGGTCCCCAAGGTTGGTAGAGAAGGCTTATAATCCCAGATTTAGAGAAAAATTCTTTATGAATGACACAATTCATCATATCAATTAGGAAGTTAGCCACAAACGGAAACATTGACATCATGGAGGTTAGCTGTGATCTGAGCATATTATAAACAAGGTTTGGTGGGAAAGTACAGCAATCCATGTATTATTGGCTTGTACATTTTATAAATATGGCGGAAAAATAGACGATTCAATCAACACAGCAGATAAAAACAAATAGAAATATTTTAGTAATGAACATAAACAAATTCTTTGTAAAAGATTGGTTACTGATTTTGATCAGGTCTACTCCCTGGATCACATATGGCCGCCTTAGCATCTGGTAGCATACTTTTCCCAGTTGAATCTAATTCTTGGTGATTGGTGGCATATTCAGATTTGGTGAAAGAAAAATCTAATGCAACCATAAAATTCAAAGCCAAAGCAAACATAGAGTCAATGTATTCAAGTAGTTGCTCCATGAGTTGCGGTACATATGTGCGGCTTCTTTTTCAAGATGCATAATCTAGGTAAATTTTAAATACTCCCTATGCATTCAAATTTTCCATGACCCTCTTTTTCTTTGTGACGTATTACTGCTTCCATACTTTTGGATAATATGACACCAGATCCATTTGTTTAGAAAGAGATTCTAGACAATGAAGTGAGGCCATTTGATGCCACATTCACCAAACATGCTTGTGTATGAACTAGCATGAAAGAACAAGAAATGATAGGCATAATTCTCCTGATTTGTTTCTGTGTTTTTGCTTCTGGCCAGAGCTCTCATTAGGGGTGGCCAAATTGCCGAGCTGAGAACTTTTCTCCCTCGTGAAATTCTGTCTTTTTCAAATTCCAACAAGATTGATACATTTAGAACTATTTTCATATTGTCCAAACAACACAGCTTCCACCATGAGCCAACTATGTTGACTTTCATATTGTATTGATGTCAATTAGGGAAGTTGGGGGAAAATCAGAGGATCAAATTGCTTATTGACAACATGAGATTCATTCAAAACAAAACCTTCAGGACTATTTCAAACTATACAATGGCCTTTCTTTTCCCAATACTTCCAAACACTTGTAAAATCTTCACTGGAATTTAAATTTTGAATACTTTTTTCATAGTATTTTTTCATTTCTCATAGAAAAAAGAGAGAGAATTGCAGCAGAGAACTGGAGAAGCTTCTGTTAGAATTTGTCAGAAGAAAGTAGTAAAAACTGGTACACAGAACAATTTAAACCAAGACCCTTAATCATAATTTCAAATTCTAGAGTAACATTAACAATTACAACAGCAATGCAGAGGAAAATCAAACAAACGAGAAGAATTAACAAAGATATCCGAAGAAAAAGAACATAAAAGAAAGCCACTATTATTAGACTTTTCAATTAGCTCAATGCATGTATTAAACATCACATTTATCATACATTAGCTTTGCAAAAATGAAGATGAACAGTAAAAAAGTGGAAATGGATCAACAACTACAAGGTAATGTTAAAAAAGATAATGTGTCTGAATCCTCTACATATAATTATCACAGAACATTTTGATGAACACTGAAAATGTCAACTGGTTGAAATCCACAAATGAATGAACTACAGCTAATCTACATCAATGTGATTTCCAAGCAAGAGTGGCTTACAAGGTTGAGCTTGTGTCATGGTCAGATATGGCTGGCTTTACTAGCACTTAATCTTGATTGATCTCCTCCTGAAAATATATCTGAACCCTCTCCTGCAGAAAGGTTTCGCCTTGAGCGAAAGAGACTAAATTTTTAGCATTACCACATGAGCCAAAGACTGAGTGCTCCCCCTATCAAATCTAAAACTAGAACTCCAATTCACCGACTTCGACAAATGTCCAAACCCCTCAGCATCTCCTCGAAATTCAGATTCCCCATCAGTTCCAGCCATCAGATCCATCAAATTTTTCCTGAACCCCAAATCAGAATATACTCTTCGAGAATTCCTCAATGGCGTCCTACCGAATTTAGCATCCATACCATCTAAATTTCCTCCTTCAACAGCATCTATCTTAGATGCTTCAACAGCACATCCCATGGTCTCCACCATCAAACATGGATTATTAAAACCATTCCATGAATGCAGCGGAACCAGCTTACTCAATCCACCGAGCCATTCAACAGCCTCCTTCATCGACGGCCTCCTCTCCCTACAAGACCTCACACACTTTGCTGCAATCACCGCCAATTGCTTCCTCACAAAAGGATCTTTTGGAGGTTCAATCCTTGGATCATAAATAGCAAGAAGCTTCCCCTTCCTTATTAATGGAATGGCCCAATCAACAATGGAAGGCGGCGAATGCCCCACATCGATGGCTTTCCTACCACTAATAATCTCCAACAGAAGAATTCCAAAACTGAAAACATCAGTTTTAGTACTCAAATTATCTGGGGTCACATAACATGGATCAAGATACCCCATTGTGCCGGCAGGAGGGGTTGATCTCAGCCGATAATCATCAACATGACACCGCAACGCCAGCCCGAAATCACCCAACCGGGCATTGAGATTCCTGTCAATCAATACGTTTGCAGACTTGATATCCCTATGAATCACCGGCGGAACTGATGAATGAAGGGTGTCTATGGCCTTAGCAGTCTGCAGTGCCAATCGAATCCTCCGACCCCAATTGGGTGTCCGAGAATTAGAATGAAGAACATCATAAAGCGTACCATTGCTCATGAATTCAACAACCAGAAGCCGCTGCTTGGAATCATTCGTAAAACCCAACTAAATTTACTTCAGCATGGGGCTCTGAATTTTCGACAGAATCTCAATTTCGTTCTCAACCTCGTTGGTTGACGAGGAAGACGAAGCCACCCGCGGCGAGGCTCCAACCCCCCCGCCGCCGCGAGAGGGCTTCTTCACGGCGACAAGCCGGCCCCGGAGGACGGCCTTGTAGACGGAGCCATGGCTGCCTTTCCCCAGTAGCTTCTGCTCAGAAAACCCATTGGTGGCCGCCTCAAGATCACTATACTGAAACTGCTGGATCCTGTTGACGGGTTTCTGAGGTAACTGAGAATTGGAGGTAGAAATAGCAGATTCAGCAGAGCAAGAAAAGTACCCCATCTCATCAACCTTCGTCTTGTCCTCAGAATGAACAGAATTTATAAAGGATAACAAGAAAGAAGGTTATCGATGTAATTTAAGAAATGATTTGTGAGGAAAAGTTTTGGGGATTGACAATGCTATGAAGGTTGAGATCGCGGGTAGAAGGGGGAATGGGTTTGTGTTTTTTGTGATTAATTATTTTGGGGTTTTGGCTGAACTGGTGGGTAGTGGGTACCCACCAGAAATGGTATCACGAGGGGCGTAGGCTTTTCAGTTTTCTCACCATTACAGAAGAAGCTATTGTTGTTCCATGATCTATTTCTCATTTCTTTTTCACATATCGGTAACGATCACTTTTGAAGAAAAACACATTATTATGCTCATTTCACAAAGGTGACTTTGCATCTGTCTCTTTCAATTCATACTGACCTTTTTTACTTCCTTCCATCTCATTCATTCCCTTCTCCTAATTTTACAGCCAAATGGCCCCAATTACATTTCATTTCTATTCATTTTTGAACCTTAATCTCATGTCACCTTCAGTGACTGTCCATTACTCTTATGAAATTCTAAAGAGATATTTATTAAGCCCTTAAATGAGATGTTCCTCTTACGAACCAAAATATGGATTTGAAAAATTAAGCATATTGTATTTGTATATGATAGCTATATAACGTTTTGAAATACTTTTAGACAAATAGTTATGGGATAAAATCTCCAAGAAAAATATTCAAAGAATATTTATCTAGATAAAATCAAAATATTTGAAGAGATAATAATGGAATTAAAATTAGAATATTTGAAGAGATAATTACGGAGATAAAATCAAATATTCAAATAGATAATACAATAGATAATGAGGCACAAGGATAAATATGGAGACAAAAGGCCTTTAGAATGTTTCCAGACTAAATAATGGCTAAAGTTCAAGATTCAAAGGTCATAGAGTTTCCATTGATTTTGAGTGTTACTATGAAGAGAACATTCTTATGTATACATGACTTTTATTGGGTGAATTTCGATAGTTGGTCTAGGTGTTGTTATTGAGGAAATGAGAGAATCTCATTCTAAGTTTTATTGGGAGTGATTAGATGAAAGAAGGAAGAAAAGGGGAGACCTTGTCTTATATAAGTCAAAGTATAGCCTAATTCATTATAGTGGACATAAGATTGACCAAACCGTATAAACAATTTTATTGTGCTTTCTTATTCGTTGCATCTATTTTTCTCATCATTATTTCCTTTAAATTGCATATATTTGACAAATGGTCAACAAGTTGTCGAACATATCATGTGTCATATGGCAGAACATCTCTCTTACCAAACGGTTTTCTTTTGATATCATGGCAACAAATTAAAACTATTAGGGTTCTTTGTTGCTTTTATCTTAATGCTACCCCTCATTGTCAATGGTATTTATTTTTGAAAATAGATAATTTTATTGATTCAAGTTAGCAACACATACAATAAAACATATAATCAAATCATATTAAAGTTTAAAAGACAGACAACATTCAAGCGGAAAATAAAGATAATTAATCATCTAAAACTTATATATTTAATAATTTTATAATGACTAGAATATCTATAACTCAAATTCTATAAAAGATATTGGGCGACCAATGATTCGATTATTATTCTTTGATCAAATACGCTTAATCGTCAATCGTCTACATTCAGAAGCATCACAATAAAACGACAAAACCAACCATCGCATCAAACCATGTGAAGCATAATATCGCAACAAATCACGATAAAAAAAAAAAATTAAAACCCAAATTCGTTAAAACCACTTACTTCAGCAAAGAAACACGTAGTGTTAGGATGCATTTAACGATTTGAAGCTAAGAAGAAAATCATCCACTAAAAGGAGCTAAAAGAGAGAACAAATGAAACAAAAAAGGGAATGATTTTATAGATTTATTGCTTAATTCTTAATAAAACTTAAAATCAGATAATAATTAATAGTGTTACCATTAAGTTATTTGTTTTCTAATTTTATTTTTAGAAAGTATAAAGAATTAAAGAATTAATGGGTTATTTTTAATAAGTAAATTTCTTTATATACATGAGTTTCATGGGGTGAAATTAGGTAGTTTTGTCTGTTAATGTCACGAGGGAATGAGTGTGGATGTCGCTCTAAGTTTTACCTGGAAATGATTTGCTGGCTGGCTGAGTTTGAGAAAGGATGGGCACTTGCCCCGCTATAAGTCCAAGCTAATCAATTCAATACGTTAGGTCTCAGATCCTGTGCATAGCCTGTAGACGTAGGCTCGATCGAACCTGAAGGCATTACAATTTTGCAGGTTTTCTCGTTTCATTACATCTATTTTTCTTGTCATTATTGCTTTTAAACTGTACATATTTGACAAATGGTCTACAACTTAGTCGAACATATCATGTGTGATCTATCATAGCATCTCTCTTAACAAATTTTTTTTCTTTCTCTATACATGGGTAATTAATGAATGAAGTATTAGTGTTCTTTGTCACACAAGAAATCGTGTAACCCTTCATCAAATCAGCATGGTAAAATAAGATCAAGACTTAATTTTCTAATTATACAAAAGTGAAAGAGAAAGAGGTTAGTGATCTTTTAGAGTTTTAGACGGAAATAATTTTTTTGAAAAAAAAAAAATTAAATTAGTTTGAAAATCAAACTAATTGCTAAATAATGTAGAATCTGTCCATGACAGCGCAATTTGAAATATAATTAGACTTAATCGCTAAAAGCCGTTGTCACGGGACTACTTACAATTAGGTTTTTGTCAAATGCCGCTTCACGATACTAAAACAAACTTATTATATTAAAACTCCGTCAAAACTCATATCGCGGGACAATGACATTTGACAATTTATGAATTTCAATTTATGCTGTCCATAACAGCGGCATTACGCACTACTTTTGTAATGACCCGCACCAAATAATGCAAGTTTGTAACACGTTTGACCGGATTTGACTAGGTTTGACCAACACTTAGTATGTGGACCAAAGTTGACTTTTTCAAGGACGAATACCTTCAAGTAACAAGACACCACCAGAGGGGCCCCATCGATACGAAACATGGGGACGGTCAATCGCCAAACTGACTTACTTCTGATAAAAAGTTATGACCTTAAGTTCAAACGCCAAATGCTGCAGAGCTTCGCCCAGTTCGCCTTCAGCGCTTTACCCGAAAGTCGCACCCTAAGCCCTATATATACATAAATTTCTATGCCAAAGGAACTAGCCCCAAACACTCATTTTCGAGCTCCAAAACCCGGTAAAAACTCCCCAAAACCCGCGAGCACCAACCTGGGTCGTTGGATCCATTTTCGCCGCTCAAGTTTCAAATTGATGCATCTCGCCACTCAGCACCGGTGTACGCGCCGCCAAAGGAGGAGGAGGACCACCCAGACTGAGCCGCAGGGAATTTCCCGCCACACTACTGGACGCGCCCGGATCGAGTCGACAAGGCGAAGGCCGCAAACTCGGGTCGCCGGATTTTGTGTTTTCCAAACATCTCAGTGACCCATACCTCATTTCCAACATTTTGGACCAACTCATTCCCATATCTCCTTTTTTGCGCATTCTCACCGCTGTTACGACTTAAACAAAGTCAGGGCTTCTAATTGATCGAAGTTTTCCACACTTTCACAACAACTGTTGACCAAGGTAATGGTACTGATGAGTTCTGGTCTCGGGCTTTCCATTGATATGTGGTTTGTAAATTTTGGACGCCAGTTTTCGCTAGTCATTTTAGGTCAAGCTGCAATTATCGAGAAGTTTGACCGAAATAGAGTACCAATTGGCCAAGTTTGGCAAATGAAGTTGGATTATGAAATCGATGTTTTAAGAAATTATCGACTGCCTAATTTCGGCAAATTAGCTCCCGAAAGTGAAAAGCCTCAATTTTGGGTACCTACTTATGTGGCACACTATGTAATCGACCTCGTCTGAGATTCACCTCGGATGGTTTCACAATAAAAGTTATTCTATATCACTGTAAGATCCAACGCTGTTTGCCTGAATATCGGTTCTGCTTTCGCTGCTTATTTATATTACAAGCACTTACGCCGCCTAGAGACGATCCTCGCAGGGGGAGTAGGACTCATACCATAGCTCCATGAAATCATTTATATATTTTTAACACATTTAGGGTATTATGTTGATATATATATTGTGATTAAATATTTTGTTATATATAACGTTAAGATCCAAATATACCATGCCATTATACGTTATAAGATTTGTATTTAATTTAAATGTTTTGTGAGTTAAATGCTTAAACATGAACGAGAATTCCTGGAATTTACAAGATTTAAGATAAAATTGTAATTTTTGCCAAAAAGGGCATCAAAGACATGATTAAAAAAGATAAGAGACCAAAGTATAAATAATGAATTTTAAGGTAATTCCTAAGACGGAGTGACTAAAACAAATAACATAAAAGCTCATTTGGTAGAAGAGGGAGACTCAAAATATCATTTTGGTTCCAAAGAAGGGCTTCACGTATGGAGCAAAAGAGAAGAAGAAGAAGAGGAAGAGGAAGAGGGAGATCAATCTAAGGTATGGAAATTCTAAAGTTTTGGTATGGATTTTTCATGGAAAGCAAGAAACTTATGGTTTTGTATGGATTTCTAGGGATTTTTATTAGTTCCAAACCTAGGGTTTAGTTAGGACTTGATCCTAACTCTAGGTTTGAATGAAATTGAGTTGAAAAACTCTAGCTTGGTTAATATAAGCACACCCCCTAATTCTATGTTTTGTATAAGAATGGTGACTTTGGTATGGGTTCTTGACTTTTACCTATGGTTTGCATAGAAGTTCTAAACCACTACTACAAGATAGGTTATGGTTGCGATGTGTATATCGAGTATCGAGCTGGATTTGGGTGGAACTATATGGAAAAGGGAAGAAAAACACACATCTCTGTGGAAAACACTCCACGTAGGAGCGCCCGTTTTTCCTGCTTCTCGACCAGCTTTCAGATTTTAACCATAACTCTGGCTTCATTTCTTATCCGAGCCTGTTGATTCAAGTTTTTGGTTAAAATAGACTTCAAGGAGAACCAAACATCCTCAACAAGTGGCATCTTTAAAATTTTACCTGGTAATCACACCACTTGAAGGGGCTAAAGCCAAATTCCGTCACGATCACAGCAGCTTCCTGGGTTTGCTTTGACGTAACTTGAGTTTCAGGTTCATCGGGGTGATTCCAGTTGGAGGAGAACCCCAGTGCACCTAGCTTTAAAGGAGTACAAAGGAACCAGTGTCAAATATAGACTAGGCACTGGAAAATGAATATTACAAACTGTCCTCGATAAAATTCCAGAAACCGACTAGTTGGACATGAAAATGTCACAACTTTAGTTTGGATGCTCAACTAATGATTCCAATTTTTGAGTAAAGTGATTCATAAAGGAAATAATAAGACATGAAGGATGTGAATACATATTACATCATATTGTACAAGTATATGAAATGCCATATGGAATAGGCATGAAACATGAACATGAACACGTAATGTGATAAGTAGAACTTGTATGGACTGAGCTCGTATGTACTCCTTGTATGGAATTTGTAAGGATCCTTGGTTTTATAGAATATGTGTGGAGTTATAGGATTTGTACCTTGGTATAGGTTCTTTCCTCTGATTTGTGGTTTTGGTTTGTGTATGGAACTTGGTATAGCTTTGTATGGACTTGTTAGGAGTTTAGTATGGTTTTTGAGTATGGAAATTAAGAATTTATATATGATTTGTATGGATGGTTATGGGTTAGTGTGGATTTGTGGATTTTTATATGAAATCCTCATTGCTAAGATTTGAGGTGTTAGAGAGTGAAATTACTTGTTAGAGTATAATCTTCCTCAGGATGGATTGTAAAATATGTATGGATATGGTTATTATTCCTATTTTTGGGGTGAATAATTGATTGTAGATGGTTTTGGTACCGTGTTCGTGATATCATGTGGTCTAAAATTGGGAGGATATTGTCACCAGGACAAGGGTTGTTCGGATGGCTGGTCGAAATCGGCAGACCGAGATGCCAGATCCTCTCGCACGCCGGGCGTGGAATCCACGTCAGAAGCGTGGCTGTTGCATCCTAGCGCGCCAGTAGCATGGATTCCACGCTATAGCGTAGCCCTGCACCATGTTAACTCCCTCCCAACTCGGATGCGATAACTTCTTCATCCGAACTCCGTTGGGTTTCGCCTAGTGGAGCCCTGAGTCTAGAATCCAACCATATATAGCTTGGATACAATATTGAGCTTTAATAAGTCCAAAATGACAAATACAGTGGCTGCTGCTGCTACTACAGTAGCTGGAAGTTGCTGATTTTCCTAATGTAATGTGCATAACTCCCTTCGTTAGGACTGCTTTGGTGTTCTCGACTCTATGTAAAGCTCCATTGAGTCTAGAATCCATCCATATAGTTTGGTGAATATTGAGCTTATAATAAGTCCGAAATGACAAAATACAGTGCTGCTGGGCTACTGCAGTTGCTGCAAATTGCTGATTTTCTTCCCAGCTTGCAATGTGCATAACTCCTTCGTTAAGACTCCGTTTTGGGTGTTCTTGGACTCTATGGAAAGATCATTGAGTCTAGAATCTAACCATATGCTATTTAATGGCATTCAGTATCCACATCTAAAAATTTGATTGTTGTACCAAGTGTACTAATTGCTCGGTTAAAGTCAATTGGAATACGTGACAAGAAAAGAGATAGATAGAACCAAGAAATAGCAATATACGTAGATTTGATATGGAGAGGAGTATAGAAGAAAAGGATAAAATGATAAGCTCAGAGAACATGTATAATTGTATGACTGCCTAAGACCAAATATTGAATGACAAGACATATATGATCCGGTTACCGGAAGACTTTCATAACCGCACGACACCCTCACGCAGACACGCTCGTTTAAGACTTCGCTACTCCTGATTAGTGATACAGCACTCATGTTCGCATTTCAGATTCTCGTTGGGTGCCACGACACCAGCACTTATCAGACCCAGTGGCAATTTATCAGGTCAAAGGTCCTACCACTTCATGATTGGTCCTAGAACAACATTATACGATAAAGAAATAATAAAGCACGCTAGCAAAGATCCGAATGTACCCCTATACCGCTTCTCGTAGAAAAATCTACGTACTTCCCAGATCCGATCAATCTCAGTATCCACTGCATTCCTGTGATAAGTCTCTATTAGATAAACTCAAAAGAGTACCAACTAAAATTCGCATGAAAGATAAAGATAAGCTGATATAAGACAACTCGTGCATTCCTCGAATATTTGAACAAGTAGTACTTGCACGCGATACTGTATAAGAATAAGTCTCGCAATACCAAGATATCGCTCCTTAATATTCAAACTCCTACGAGATCTGGTGATAGATATAAGTACTAGTACGTGTATAAAGACTTCAGATAAGATAAGTTCAATTCTATTAGATCACAAGTATAAGTCAGATAATATGAGTATGTGAATAAGTACCTCCATCTAAGTATATGTATAAGTTCAGCATCGTATACGAGGAATATGAATAAGAATGTGTCCTTCGGGAGATATGAACCCGTATGAACCTACGGGTACCTTCGCATAAGTTATATGTTTCCGATTTGTCTAATAAAGTCATGGAACATAAACCATGCAAATTTTTAATAAAGGAATTCAAATTGCCTCGACTATATATGTACCGTATCTCTGGTTTTAGATCAGATAATTCCTACTGAGATGTAAAAATTCCGTTAAAAGTCACAAGGTACAAATGTATTTAATTATGTAAAATGACATGAATAGGAAAATGACCGAAACCCGAGAAAGTCACATACATGTAAAAGACGCAAATGGATGCCTCTTGCTACTGAGTATAACAAGTTTGCTCAATATGATATGATCTGCTATACACTGATTTATATGAATTCATGAAGATTTTGATATCTGCTTCGTTATATGTTTGTCATGATCTACCAAAATGCATGTGTATCAAGATAAGTTATAAGATATATTTCCCACTAAAAACAGAAAGCTTAGCACTAAGTTTTTAACTGCAGGTACGTGAGAAGACGTTCAAACATCCGCATACAACAATAACACACTAGGGGTAAGGGTTCATTAAGTATGTAGGTTCCCGTGCCTGATTTGTAAATGTAAAGTAGTACGCTTTGTATATGAAAATGGGACTCAAGATATGTGTATAAATTTTGATGGACACCAATTCCCAGTGGTAGTTCTTTGTATATGTATATATATTTCGACAAGATGCGCCATACCCATCGGTACAAGTTTGGTTTAAAAAAAAACAAGTAAAGAGTCCCAGAATATGGTCTCGCACTCCCGACCAGTTCTGATCCGCCAACTGGCTCGACGAATCTGGTGCGTGACAGTTTTGATCAAATGGTTGGTTGCAAACAAATGTGATTATCGGTCTCATATAAAACAAGTGTTATTCGTGAATTTTGTCATTTTAACCGCTGGAAGTTGTACCAGTTCCGTGGATGAAACTGCGGTATTCAATATTTTCAGACGTGGATCGAGGTCAGAAACCACCTGGAAAATTACTGCTTTAAAAAAATATGATCTTGAGATTTCGTGGGAATGACTCGATACTGGGTATTGTTGGGAAAGTACATGTGAGCAAGGGAACTATTTTATTAGTCGCCACGTGATGACCAGGTTCACCCGGAGGTTTATTAGGTGCCACGTGATGGTCAGGTTTACCCGGAGGTTTATTAGGTGCCACGTGATTACAGGGTTTACCCGGAGGTTTATTAGTTGCCACGTGATGGCCGGGTCTACCTGGAGGTTTGTTAGCTGCCACGTGATGGCCGGGTCTACCTGGAGGTTTATTAGTTGCCACGTGATGGCCGGGTGTAACCACAGGTTTATTAGTTGTCACGGTGTCGTGAGGTCTGCCACTACTCCGCGATGATGGGTAAATGGTATGGTACGTTGATTTCGAATATGGTATAACTATTTTAATACTTATGGTTATGGTGCATTTCATGGTTACTATTACATGGTGGCTATACATGCTTTATGATTGGTTTTATGTTATGTACAATTTCGAGTTGTAGTTTTCTAACATTGTGTCATAAATTTTTGAGCATGATTTTCATATCATTGGGCTTCGTAAAGTCGAGTTTTGAAATGTTTACTGTAAACTGGGAACATTACAAAGGAGCCGGGATGAGGTCTTCGAGAGAAGAAATTTTCGAAAATAAAACGTTATTTTCCATATAAATTATGCCACTAATCGAGATTTATTTCACGCTTATTGTTTTAAATCTATTGCTTAGGTCCGGCAGCTCAGAGGGCCTACTCTCGCGCCTGATCTAACACCGCTCTTCGCAGCTTGTAACACCCCAAAATATAGCCTTATCTCTGTCACCCCCTACCCGGTGGACGCGAGACCATTTATCGGACTCTTTACCCGATTTTTTTTTTTTAAAAGCCAACCTGGCACCCGTGGGGTATGGGCCCACATCTTATAACAACAAAATCAAAATAATATATATAAATCAAAAGAACGACCACCGAGTGGTGTCCATCAAAATCTAGACAAGGTTAACCGAGTCCCATTTAGCATATACAAAACTCGAACTTTACATTACAAATCGTAGCACGTAACCTACATGTAGTGAACCCTTCCCGTGTGTCAGGCCTGCCAGCATGCTAAGTGCCGGGATGTCTTCTCCTATACCTACACCCGATTAAACCCGTGCTAAGCTTTACGCTTAGTGGGAAACATATATCTATGCATATACACATTTAACGTATAAATAACAATGTATAATATAAATTTCTATGCATTTATATTATGAACTTATACAAGTAATTTTTTATAACAAGCTTATGTTTATTCACAGACTTTAGGAGTTACGTAACTTGCCCTTATACAGACTTACACTAGTTCCTGAGGTACCCGTAGGTATCACAGATTACGTAAACGGTACTAGTATCATGAACTTATTCTTACGTAAGTAATCGTAAGTACTACGTAACTTATAATCGGGTATCAAGCACATACCGGTACTGATATTATCCTTATGCGAAAGTACCCTTAGGTACGATAAGTCAGAACTAATCATAATTGTATCACATACTGTGGTCGATCGTATGTATACGTATTACATATCGTATGGACATTACCCATGACAGTACGTGATCGTAACGGATACATATACTTATTTTACGGAGACGAGAGTACCCTTAGGTATTATTGGACTTATACTTATTTTACCGATACGGGAGTACCCATAGGTACTACTGGACTTATATTTATATTCCCGTTACGGGAGTACCCGTAGGTACTACAGAACTTGATTAGATACAAGAGTATCCGTAGATACTCGCTGTAACTCAATAAGATACGTGATTGTAACTTTAATCAAATACACTGTGAAATTCCTCAAAGAAAATGCGTAACTTAATCGGGAGGTAGACGTAACTTGTTCGGGATATACGAGTACCCGTAGTACTACGTAACTTAATCGATACGCGACGTAACTTATTCGAGATATGTGGAGTACCCGTGAGGTACTACGTGTAACTGTGATCAGAGACAGGACTTATTCAGATACATGAGTACCCGTAGGTACTACAGGACTTATTCAAATACAGGAGTACCCTTAGGTACTACGGAACTTATCAGATCAGGACTTATTCAGATACATAAGTACCCGTAGGTACTACAGGACTTATTCAAATACAGGAGTACCCTTAGGTACTACGGAACTTATCAGATCAGGACTTATTCAGATACATAAGTACCCGTAGGTACTATAGGACTTATTCAAATACAGGAGTACCCTTAGGTACTACGGAACTTATCAGATCAGGACTTAATCAGATACACATCACCTGTAGGTACTACAGGACTTATTCAAATGCAGGAGTACCCGTAGGTACTACAGAACTTATCAGATCAGGACTTATTCAGATACATAAGTACCCGTAGGTACTATAGGACTTATTCAAATACAGGAGTACCCTTAGGTACTACGGAACTTATCAGATCAGGACTTATTCAGATACATAAGTACCCGTAGGTACTACAGGACTTATTCAAATACAGGAGTACCCTTAGGTACTACGGAACTTATCAGATCAGGACTTATTCAGATACATAAGTACCCGTAGGTACTACAGGACTTATTCAAATACAGGAGTACCCTTAGGTACTACGGAACTTATCAGATCAGGAGTTAATCAGAGACAGGAGTTAATCAGAGATAGGAGTTAATCAGAGACAGGAGTTAATCAGAGACAGGAGTACCCATAGGTACTACAGAACTAAATCAGAGACAGAACAGAACTTAATTAAATACAGGAGTACCCGTAGGTACTACAGAACATTTTCAGATACAGGAGTACCCGTAGGTACTACAGAGCTTAATCAGAGACAGGAGTACCCGTAGGTACTGGCGTAACTTATTCGGGGAGACGTGAGCACCTGTGAGGTACTACTTTAATGCATACGCAGGTACATTCAGATTTTATTCTTATTTATCGAGGTCTTATCATATAATTGCTCAATTTCCTGCACTGGGCACATTTTAATGAGTAGACACAACACAATAAGTACCTCAAGATAGCCTATACAAGATTTAAGTGCCGTAGCATTAAGCCAAGATGAGCTGCTTTTGAAGACTCTAACAAAGACAAGAGTAATATAGCACTAATCGTAATGGTAGAGTGCCGTAGACCAATCGGCACCGGCATTTCAATCGAGTGCCGGAGCACTAATCGTGGGTACCGGCATTCAATCGTGAGGCCGGAGCACTAATCGGGAGTACCAAGTACTAATCAGGAGCCGAGCATCTAACGGGAGCTGACACCAATCGGGAGTACCGGCACTAGTCGTGACAGAGTGCAGGCACTCAACAGGAGTACCTGGCACCAGATAGTAGTGCCGTAGTCATTTAATAACCGGGTCTTAGGTGGTTTTACAATATATGAGGTCGCACCATTATCTATAATAGGCATTCTAGCCCCCAGTGTTCGCGATTGCATCGCTCATATACCGGTGGGGCGGGGTATGATGCTATGTAATCACACCTATTCATGGATTCTTATTCTTCTATGAATCTACTTACCCAAGAGTTGGAATCATCTAACTGATCATACAACCTAAGTTATACATTTTCATGCCAACTAGTCATTTTACCGATTTTAACCAAGGGACGCTTGAGATACTCCCTTTTCCTGGGTCTTAAATCATATTTCTGGCACTATCTCTTGAACTCTTTTAAAGCTGGTGGTGTGCAAGGCCTGGCCCAACTGAATCAACAATTCGGAGCACCGAACTCGCTACGTCCGAAACAACCCGACTACTCTATGTTCAAAGCCGAACTTAATTTATTTCGCATAATTATTTCACTTTGAGTGAATTTTTAGCCACGTAGGATCAGAATTTGTCGATACCTATTCTTTAAGTTTTGTTCTCAAGTCTATTTTACGTAGCCACTTGAATCACTCAAATCGATAAGAAATGAGCAAGCTATGGCCAAAATAATAAAAACCTGGTCGAAATAGGAAAACTGTAACAGGTGTACCGGCACACCTCTAATGTGTACTGGTACACTTGGCCAAAAATGACCAGAACCGAAAGTGTACTGGTACAAGCTCAAAGTGTACCTATTCACTTCATCTAAATTGCCTAATGTGTGTTTAGTCTCAATCTTTCCGGTTGTTTTGATATTCAATCAACTCTACATTTTCAAACACATCAAAACCATCTTCACCTGTTCCTCGAATCTCTTTTATACTTCAAATCATCTTTCACTCTTATCTTCTTTCAAAACCTTCCATGAATCTCTCCCAATATAATTTAATATGTTACCACCCATACAAACCAAGTACCAAGATTTGTGTTGAAGGTTTAAACCTTAACTCAATTCCTATCATTTTACCATGAATCCAAATAACAAAGAAGATTCATATACTTATCTTGTTCCTTTGTGGTTTTACCAACCTTAATTTCAAGAAATCTATGTTAGATGCAATTCTATCAAACCCTATATTTAGAGACAAGATAGTCCATATCAAGCCTAATTTCCATGTGATTCATACAAACCCATACTGGGTAGTTTCCATACCTGCTTCACATCTCCTTCCTTCCTATCTCTTCTTCTCTCCTTCTTCCATCCTGCCTTCCTTTGGAGACCAATTTGGTCTAAATCATGGATGAAGGCCATGTTTAAGTTTGTGACAAACCCATTTTGGTTTTGAGCTTTTATTTGCTTTTTTCGCCCATAACACTTTCTATTTATACAGTCTTTCTATTTTGATTTTTGGCCCCAAATCTGTCAACTATGATTCTTGTTTTCTTCGATTACTTATAATTTGTCCTGTCTTGTACTGGAAACGCGAGCTGAGTTATGAACTTCACGAACAGTTAATATAAGAATACTCTCATGTCGAAAAACTCCGCAGGTATATTTCTGGGTGTTACACCAGCATTTTTTGACACAAGTAGTAAGTATTTCACATACTGGATTGTCAGCAGTTACAACTACCTAAACGCAGACTGTGAAGTTAAAACTTACACAAAATTGTATCATTCAAAAAGCGGGGACCAAAAGACATGGATTAAGAAGATTTGAGGCCAAAAATGAAATAAAGGAAAATTTAATTATAAATAGAAGGAGTTAAGTGGGCTTAAAAAGCAAATAAAGAAAGTTAACCCAAAATGGGTTTTATTGGAGGGCCAAAAACATGGCCTTAGCAAACATGGGGTTTTAAAAAGACCAAAGTTGGGTCTCATTTGGAAGGAGAGAAAAATCGTGAAGGAGGGGGAGAAGAGAAGAGGAAGAGGAACAAGATGGAGGAGCCAAGATCAAGCCAACAAGGTATGGATGCTTGACTTTGGTATGGAAATATGGCCTTTATCATGGATTCTATGAGATTATGTATGACTTTCCATACTAGATGATTAATAGCTTGTCCCCAAAACTGGGTTTTGCTAAAGTTTCATCTTAACCCAAAAATTATGGAAAGTAAGCTTGGTAAAACTTTGAATAGAACAAGAAACATATGAAATCCTCCCTTTGAGGTTGGATTCATAGTTCAATGGCAAGTAATTGAGTTAGGGTTATGTATGGATCATAACCCATATTAGAGTGGGTTTGAGAGTAAGTCATGAAGGATTTTTGAAATAAGAGAAGTATTGAAAGAAGATCATAAAATCGAAGTTATGTGGATGAATTGGAATGACTTTGAAGTGTATAAGAATGTAGCTGAATCATCAAAAAATACAAAAAGGTAAATACACATTTTAATGCTTTAGGGTCAGTGTGTACTAAGACACCCTTGAATGTGTACCCCAGACACTTCTTCCAAAAACCCAAAGTGTATCTAAGACACTTTAGGGTGTACTCTAAGACACCTCGTTTCTACTTTTCCTATTCTGACCAGTTTTTGTATTTTGGCCATAACTTTCTCATTTATTATCCGATTTGAGTGATTCAAGTGGAAAATTAAAATAGACTTCAAGGAGGACCAATCCTAAAGAAATAGGTATCGTCAAATTCTGGCTCTAAATGGTCCAAAAATTCACTCAGCGGGGCCATGCAAAGCCAATTCCTGCATCCGCTTGAACATAGAGGCCCCGTTGTTTCTGACGTAACTCGAGTTCCTAAGACTAATTCAGTGATTCCAGTTGAATAACTCCCTTAGCACCTAGATTTGTGTTGAGGCAAAAGATCCAATGTCAAATATCGAGACAAGGGGCACTGGAAAATGTATTTCAAATCGTCTCCTGGTGAAAATTCCAGAATGACTAGTTGGCATGAAAATGCCATAACTCGAGTTCGATGATCCTATCGATTGATTCCAATTCCTAAGAAAGTAGATTCATAGAAGAATAAGAAGGAAGCATGAATAAGGTATGATTATTATCATAATTTTCATCAAGATATAACAATTACTCCAATATAAAACATAATGTGGCCAAGATCACCCCTATTATAGATAAGAAAGAACCTATATAATTGTAAACCACCCAAGACCAAATACAAACGACACACTAATGGCCCCGAATAGCCTCTATGACTCTCATAGCGGTTTCCCTTGAGACTCGTCACGACTAGTACTGGCATTTCCGATTAGTGCTTCTCAAGACTCGACAGTACCAGATCCCGATTAGTGCCCCAAGACTCGACACTTCAAGACTCCCGATTAGTGCTCCCAAGACTCCGACAGTACTCGGCACTTCCGACAGTGCTACTGACTCTGCTCGACAAGGCTAATGACACTCGTTCGACAATGTCACGACACTCCCGTCCTCGCTAAGTGCTAAGGCACTCGTCTCCGACTTAATGCCACAGACTTCTCAGATCAGATAAGATCTTCGTACTTATCAGGCGCCATTCTACTCATTCGTGACATCGGGTCTAATAGAAGTCAAACAATTATATGATAAGACTCGAATAAGAGAATAAGAATAAAGATCCAATGTACCTCTCAGACTGCTCCGTAGCACGACTGTACTCCCGTCTCGATTTAGTTATGTAGTACCTAAGGGTAATCTCCCCGTCTTTGACAACTCCCGTCTCCGATTAACTCCCGTCTTGATTAAGCTTCCGTAGCACTCACCCGGCACTCCCGTATCCGAAAATGTTTCAGAGTACCTACGTACTCTTGTATTTGATTAAGTTCTCATTCCGTCTTTGATTATTCCGTAGTACCTACTCGTACCCAGATCTCGAATAAGTTCCGTCCCGTATCTAATAGTCCTCAGAAGTACTTAAGGGTAAATTCTCAGATCTGATTAGTTCCGTGAGTACCTGCGCAGTACCTCTGCAGATTGATTAAGTCAGAAAATCTACTTCGTACTTCAGATCCGGTAAGTCCCAGATCCGAGCAAGTCCCGTGTCCGATCAACAGTTCCGTGCACGCATGGGTACTCTCAGATCCATTCCGTAGTACCTACTCTGCACTTCGCATTTGATCTCGGGCCTCAGAGTACCTACGGTACTCCCCGTATCCGAATAAGTTCCTCATTCCCGTATCCGAATAAGTCCCGTAGCACTCCAAGGGCACTCAGATCCGATTGTTCCGTAGCACCCTACTTCTGCACTCCCAGATTTGATTCAGCTCAGAGTACCCCACTGCAATTTCAGATTCGAATATCCCCGTAGTACCTAAGGGTACCAGATTGACAGTTCCGTAGTACCTACCGCACTCGCATTTGATTCAGCCTCGTAGTACCCATGGGTACTTATGTATCCGAATAAGTTCCGTCCTCAGACCAATAAGTCCCGTAGTACCTAAGGGTACTTCAGATATGATTAAGTTCCGTGAAGACTACGGCACTTCGCATTTGATTCGGCTTCAGAAAATCTACCTGCACCCTGGGATCCGAATAAGTCTCCGTCCCGTATCCGACAAGTCCCTGTAGTACCTAAGGGTACTTCAGATCTCGCAGTTCGTAGTACCTACGTACTCCCGTATTTGATTAAGTTCGTGAGTACCCACGTACTCTCGCATTTGGTAAATTCTATCCGATAAGTCCCAGATCTCGACGAAGTTCTCGTTTCAGACTGACACTCAGATACCACGGTAATTCTCAGATTCGATAACTCAGATCCGATAAGTTCTTAGTACCCACTTCGTACCTCGCATCGCAACATAAGTAGAGTTCCTCAGAGTACCCACGCACTGCATCTGCAGCAGTTTAAATTCAGAATCTCTACTCTGAGTCCTCAATAAACATAAGTCCGGCATATAAGTTCGTAACTCCCACGAGTCCCGGTCGTTTAAGTCCGTTATAAGAAGAAGTACCCGTGATAAGTTCATAATATAAATGCATAAAATTTATATTATCTGCTACGTTTATGATTAATGTATACGATAAGACAAATATTTCTTACTCAAGTCAGAATCTTAGCATCTGGTTTTAATCCGTGTAGGTACAGGAGAAGACATTTGAAGACTTCCGCATAGCCACCGACCAACACACCGTAGCGGTTCACTACATGTAGGTTTCATACCGATTTGTAAATGTAAAAGTATAGTTTCAGATTCAGAATGTGACTCAAGTATATGTGTCCAAATTCTTGATGGACACCAATTCCTGGTGAGGTAGCTCTTGTTTAAGGAGTAAGAGATTTTGATTATAATATAAGAGGTGGGCCATACCACGTACCGCTTTGGTTTTAAAAATTTTAGTCAAGAGTCCTGTACCAGTCTCGCACCTCGAACCCTGCTTGATCCGCCCAATCTGGTCGACCGGATCGGGCGTGACACACCGGCAGTGATTTACCCCATCTATCCGTCTTGTTTTGTTGGACATTTATTTTCAATTTTGTAACCCTAAATTCACAAATACCTAGAATGCTCGCTGATATTGGGCTAACCCACATGAGTCCTTATGTATGTTGTGGTTAAGGACCCCACACTGATACGCCTAGGATCGTGGGATTTTTCTATACGATCGGCGATTGCATCAGACAGGTTTACTCTTCTAAAGGGTCCACCATAGATTCTATGGTTTCAGATATGGACTTCACTAGCTGCACTCACCCAAAGAACTGAAGGCATCCGGCCTGTCTTGTCAACTGCCTTTATTTCCTGGGCTTCCAAACTAATTTAATAATTTTTTTTCAAAAAATGATTCGCTCAAACCTCGATCTTTTATTTGTTTATAGATTTATTGCTCATTTAACTCGAAACTTAAAATAAGATAATAATTAATAATGTTACCATTAGTTATTTGGCTATTTGTTCTCGTTATTGAAAACTGCCAGAAAACGCTTTTAAAAACATAGAAAACATTATTTTGGTGTTTTTTTGAAAATTATTCTTATTATTTGAATTTAGTTATCTTTATTTTTAAGAACATAAAAAAGTTTTTAAAAATAGAAACCAAACAATATTTGTTATCTAATTTTATTTTTAGAAAGTATTAAGAAGTAAAGAATTAATGGGTTATTTAATAAGTAAATTTCCTTAGTTGCTAAAATTTCTCAAATTGGAGGTAGATTGCCAAAATTACGAATTAATTGGCAAAGCAACAAATTTTTTAGATTTCAAATTAAAACCTTCATTTTGGTTGTAAATAAGTGTACTCTCTCTCAACGTTAGGTAACCACTAGCCACCCTTATGTCATGTTTGATTAGTTGAATAACTCACTTAATAAGATATATAATCTTTCATCTTTTTATATAAGATATTAATTATGTGTTGAGATGCAACATATGTATAAACTAAGTATCACAAATTTATTTAATTTATTATAATTTTTATCCGATTTTTCATTGATAAAATTATGAAATTTGATTAGTTTTTATCAAATTTAACATAATTATAATTTTTATTATCATCCAAAACTGAAAAGTCATTATCATGAAATAATCTGACACATTGTTTTTTCTATTTTTTTATTTTGCTAAAGAAAGTAAGAATAGTTTGGGTTTCCTAATAAACCAATGCTACCAGATTGGAAACTCCGCCTCATTTCAACAAAATATTTGATGCAAGAAACCACTCTTCTAAAACTTCATTTCAACCATATAATTCCTGGAATGCAGAACTCAAATAAATTAGGTTTACAAAGGAAACTGACTGCCATTATTTTTAAACTGTTTTCAAAACACAAAGTGACATCTATTTAAATGTTTCATTAAAAATGTTCATATTATTTGAATTTAATGTTTTTCGTATTTTTCTTATTTTTCTTATTTTTTAGAACAAAAAATAGTTTCCAAAAAGAAAGAGGTGCCGAATCATGTCTTGTTCTACTGATTTATTCTCTTTTCTCATTTGGAGGACTCAATTCCAACTTCTGATTTTAGGCTGTCAAGAAGACGTCCACCTATTTTCATGAAAAGGACCCATAAACTTCTTAAAATAAACTTGATGTAAGGACGGGACCATAATGATGGATGATCTTATTGTTTGGGTAAGTTAGGGATGAGTTTGTGGTAGTTTAGAGGTATATGATGTAACTTTAAAGGGTAAAGATATGTCTGATTTCAAATGTTATAGGGCTTATATGAGGTTCATTTATGATGAAATTAAGGTTTGGAATAAAGGATTTTAGGTTTGGAAATATTCAAGTTTGATTTGATGTAAAACAACCTTTGCGATTTTTGGGTTTTTCTAAGGGAGACTAAGGCTATGCATGAATTTGGGGTTTCTCTAACATAAGGGAAGACGATATATATGGTTTATAGGTTAAACAAAGTATTTGGAAAGAGTTTTGAACAGCGAACTTAATCAAGTAAAATTTTGGGGTTGTGGTCGATAATCGAATTCGTGAAGTTAAAAGGAGAAGACGTGGAGGGAGCTGGCGCCTTTAGAAAAGATAGATACTTACTAAGCATTCAAAAAGCGAATCCACCAAAGCAGATAAAAGAATAAAAAGAACCCAAGTTAAAAAAAATCTGAAAATATTATTAATTTGAACTTATTCTCTAAAGAGGGGGTATATATAAGCCTCATACTTACTAAATCAAATAAAACAACTCCAATTTTGACTTGAAAAATAAGACTTTTTAATTAAATAAAGCAACTCTTAAAATCAAATATTTCTAAAAAGAAATAATAACTCAAAACAAACTTTTTAAATTAAATAAAACAACAACTACTTTGATTTAGAAAACAAATCTTTCTAAAATAAAACAACTCAAATCAAAATAGGAACAACACTCAAAATACTTGAAAATATAAATATATTTGATGTTTCTAAGGTTTCATAAACTCTCGAATCTGAATTTTTTATAATTAAGATTGAATTCTTAAGATTTATTGTAGAAGCTCTTGCATCAATATCGTCCTACAAGGGGTTTAAATTGACTTCAGGAAATTAATTGAGAACATTTGGAACCAAACGTCACTTAGACTTCATGCCTAGAAAGAAAAGAAAATTGTGACAATGGGTCATGCTTTACTTTTCTAGGCATGTGTAGACAAAAATATGGAAGAAAAATGATCTCAAATGGTCTATTAAACGACCATATAGGTCGATTCTTTGATGAGGAAGATGATGGATAGCTTTCACATTGAAACCTCCATGTTCAGACAAGCCCTTAGAAATAAGAAACCTTGTTTTTATCTAAATCTATTTATGCATCCGAAGTAGACGGGAATCTAAAAAAGGAGGTCAAAGAAAGAAATGGGCAACAACCGAGTGTAAGGAAAATTTTAAAAATTCCATCAAACACCTTATATGTTGGATTACGGGTTGGGTCGCCCGTGGGGCTTGACCCGATCCATGACCCATCTCAAATAGAGACAATCTTGAGAAGGGTTATGACTCTTCTCTAAAATGGAACCAAACAAAAACCTATAAATAAGGTTTTTGTGTATCAATTTCAGTTCACCTTTAGACGAAAAACATTAGCAATATTTGTCATCTCTGAGTTATTACCATCTTCATCCTGTAGACAAATTGTTGATAAGAGTTTAGAGGGGTGTTCGTATCTGTAGATTTCTGGTTCAAGTTTTTTTTAATTAGATCATCCTTGAAACATTGAAGACACCGTCCTAATGCTAAAAAGTGGTTTGAAGCTATGGAAGAGGCAATGAATTCAATGAAATCGTAAGATAGATGAGACAATTAAAAGATATAAGGCTCGGTTATTAGTTAAGGGCTACACACAACAAGAGAGAATTGACTACATGACATTCTCGGTCGTTTGCATCAATTCGCCTCATTCTAGCTATAGTAGCAAGGATGGACTTAGAATTATACCAAATGGACGTTAAAACTGCTTTCCTAAATGGAGAGCTCGATGAGGAAATCTATGAAATCTATATGAATCAACCTTTAGGCTTCAAGCTCAAAGGACAAGAGCGCAAAGTTTGCAAGCTCAAGAGATCCATTTATGGTCTTAAACAGACTTCAAGATAATGGAACCTCAAATTTCATCAAGCCATATTGGAAGATGGTTTTACAATGATGGAAGAGGATCATTGCGTGTATATTAAATGTTCAAATAACTATTTCATAATTCTATCCTTATATGTCGATGACATATCGATAGTCGGAAATGATAAAGTACCTTGATAGATGTGACCAGTATGGTTATCATCAAATTTCGAAATGAAAGACACATGAGAGAGGTTAACTATGTACTTGCGTTAAGATCCTCAAGGATTTCTCAAATGACTCTCAATATCTCAAGAGACGTATATTAAGAAAATGTTGAAGCGTTACCATATGCATGATTGCAAGCCCATGGATACACCCGTTGAAAGAAATTTGAGCCTTAGTCTTGATATGTGTCCCAAGACACCTGAAGAAAAGGGACAAATGTCCAAATTACCTTACTCTAGTGCTGTCGGAAGTATGATGTATCCAATGATGTGCAAACGTCCGAACATATGTTATGCTGTTGGGTTAGCAAACAGATTTCAATATAATCTAGGTATAAAACATTGGATGGTAGTGAAGAGAATTATGAGATATCTAAAAGGGACATCAGATTATGTATTATGCTACCAAGGAAGGTCATGATCGATCGTTACTCTGATGTCGACAGATAATCTGATAAATGCAAATCAACACTGATACACGTTCGCTTAAATGATTGTGCAATTTCATGTTGTAGCAAGAACAATTGTATAGCCTCACAATGATGGAAAGAGAATATGCAGGTCACTCTTTAGCCATACAGAGGCGGTTTGTTGAAAAGATTCTTGGCCAAGACTTGTAGGTCGTTAAAACAGCTTTTGAGCCAATGACTCTTTATTGTGATAGCATGGCTGCATTGGCTTATGCTAAGGATCTAAGATATCATGTAAAGACCAAACATATCCAGATTAGATATCACTTTGTCAGAGAAAAGATCACACAAAATGAAGTGGTTCTGAAACACATCCCTACCAACTAGATGGTTGCAGACCCATTTACTAAACCTATAGTTGTGGACGATTCAAGGCATGTAAGATCCGGCTTATGTAGGATGTGATAAGATTGTATATTATTCAAACCATCAGAATCTTCTATAATAAAAACGAAGAGCATTCCACATAGTTTACTTGTTTTTAGAATTTTATCAGAATATGTTGGAAATGCCGCTGAAGACACCAAGTTAATTATGTCGTATGTAATTTGATCGACTCTCTCATTACGAGTAATCGCTTCAGCACTTTAGAGCGAGCAGAAAGGTAGACCTTTGATTTAGATGGCTGAGGCGCAGTGGGAGTAGCCTTGTTCTTATTATCACTTAGAAGGTCGCCTTGATAAGAACCAAGATGAGATTCTTTACAAGAGTCAACATGAATGCTTTCCTACGATTCATGGGTCTATTTATAGGAAGCTGAGTATGGAACTTGTTTAACTTCATGGAATGTGGAAACAAAAGTTTTAGGTTTAGCGCTTATAAAGCGACAAGACTAAGACTCATATGGTGTCATTTATCTTACAATTTAGAGCGAGACATACACTCTTTCATCTTTTATAAAAAAGAGATGCTCCACCATAGCATGCATTTCATACTGCATGTGTTAGACGACCAATTAGGAAGCGAAAGAATGGATCCCTGCTTCTTCACTGTGTGAGTCCTAGAAATCCTACATATGGATTTCATCTATCTTTACCCTTTGTGACTTTTGACTATATCATTATGTGATGAATTAATGTTGGCTATCTTAGGATGTATCCCATAGTCATGGAATGATTCGACTTAACGGAACATTTCTAGAAAAGCGAGTTAACTCAGATTTGATTGGTATGAGGGCAAAAGAAAGAGTATTATTTTCTTGTACACCAGTTCCTTATATTCGCCGACCAAAACTATTTCGCTTGATAGAGCTGGAAATAATTTAGAATACTGAGTAATTGTAAGAGAGATCAAAGTATGGATTTTTGAGGGATTGAATAATACTTGATCGTGTGTATTAAGAAAGATATTTGGGAGTGGCACTTCTTTACCTTTCTTGAGGTTAGAATTATCTCCCTATATGGCTTATAATTAGGTTTGTATTGGAGCTCCCACCATCAGTGTACTTCAGGTCGCACGGTCTGTTCACCTGTATGAATTAAACTCTTAGGATAGTTGGATGATGATTAAAATGGAGGTCAAGCCCATCATGGGCAAGTGGGAGATGTTGGATTATGGGTTGGGTCGCCCATGGGGCTTGACCCGACCCATGACCCTCTTTGTGAGAGACAACCCTAGGAAAAGTTATGACTCTTCTCCAAAATGGAACCAAACATAAACCTATAAATAAGGTTTATGTATTGAATTTTGGGTTCGATTCTTTTGACGAAAAACATTAGCAATATTTGTCATCTCTGAGTTATCACCACCTTCATCCTTTAGACAAATTGTTGATAAGAGTTTAGAGGGGTGTTCGTATTGTTGATTTCTGGTTCAAGTTTTGGTAATTGGATCATCCTTGAAGCATTGAAGACACTGGGTTAAGCGATCAACAAGTAAGTCTCCTTCCAATGCGCAGATATGACAATATATAAGAGCCTATAGTTTTTACTTCATCTACTAAGTTGAGTGGATTTGATGTTTCAAACGTTTGATTCACTAAAAATTAGAATCTAACAGTTTGAAAAGACAATGAGCTTATGGGACATCCAAAGGGAGAGCAACCCTACTGAGTTTCACATTCTGGAAGAGACTGATGTGATGCTATTCATTTGAATTAGACTATTGGTTTTTAGTAATTTGCGTGAGAAGAACCATAAGGGTAATTGGAATTTCTAATAAATGGACTGGTGAAAAGTGATTTTCAGCATCTATAGTTCCTGTATAATTGTGGATGTCCAGGCCAACTTGCGTGTATCGTAATTGATCCCACAAGGCCCTGAAGTTAACGATCGGGAAAACCTCAAGTGGCCATAAGGGGACTCGAACTAATGACTATTGGATTAAACCCCAAGGCCTTAGACCAACTGAGCTACCGGGTTTTTATAGTTCATATTATTGTGTTGTGTGCTGAAGTGCAACCTAAACACATACCTTACAAAGGTGCACAAGAAATGAATAGGTGGTGAACGTGAATGGAAATTGTTGAGAGAAAAGGAATTCTGTATTCTCATTGAATTTACAAAGGAGGAAACATACATATTTATAATCTAGTATTAGGGCAAAAAAGGAAACAAAGTTAGAGTCCCGATTAGGGGCTAAAGAGAGAAGAAAAGAATCCTAAATAGATTAGGAGCTAAACCTTAACACTCCTCGAGCTAGAGCATATAGGTCAAAGCACGAGCTTGTCACATATGTACTTTATCTTTAGGACTCTAGAGTTTTAGTGAAGAAGATATCTGTTAGTTGGTCATTAGAGTTGACAAAACCTTAATAGTCATGCATCGATGCGACCTTGTCCACGCCCTCGGATCCCGGTCAGGCCAGATTGGTGGATTTGGTGGAGATCAGGGCGTGATACTATCTATACATATACTACTCTTATCTTTGGGACTCTCATTGACTGTTCTTTCTTAGAGATGACATCTATGCACGCGTATACAAACAATTTACATCTTAACAAAATCATTTACATATACAAAAAGAACTACCAGGGTGGTGTCCATAAAAATCTATACACATATATAAAGTCTATTTACTTATACATGTACCATTTTCTATTACAAAACATCGGACATTGCGGAGGCAGTGGCTGGGCTTTTTATCTCTAAGATGGCACGCTCTGGCGATGTGGAATGTCACAAATCCTCTAGCCTCACTCTTCGGGTACCTACGGATTGAACACGGGTGCTAAACTGCAGCTTAATGGGAACATAAGCATGGAAAACCACCAATGGTGACCGTCACAAGCTTATACATATGCATATTCATATAACTTTAATTACTTATCTACATATTCATATAACTTTAATTACTTATCTATCACATATACTTTGCCTATTGCATATCAATCTCTTTCGGTACATATTCTATGTCTTTGGCATATCTTTTATCTATACTTTTCTTTGTATTCTGTTTCTATACTTTACATATCCTAATACTTCTCATCTTTCATATCTCAGGTAGAGTATAAGACTTATATTTTTACTATCATATCATATACTATCATATGTTTTCACATGTGTTTTCCACGTCATTTTCATATACTATACTTTTCATATACCTTTCTCTTTTATCTACTTTCTATACTTTACTTGTTCATATCCTTTTCGTGTACTATACTTTGTACTTTCTATATACTATATTCATGTACTGTTCATGTACTATTTTCATATACCTATATTCATGTACTGTTTTCCTGTTATACTTTTCATATGATAGTCATATACTGTGCTTTTCATATACTGTACTTTTCATATGCTTTTCATATACTTTATCTGTCATATACTTTTAATTGTCATTGTCACTTTATTTTTTTGTACTTGTATACTTATGTACTTTTCTCTTTCATATACTGTACTTGTTCATATACTTTTCATATCTTGTCATCTTGTATTTTACTTCTTGTTCTTTATAGCGTCTATACTTTCATCGCATAGTGCTGTGCTTCTCATATCATGTCATAAATTCTATACATGTCATTTCCTTTTAGGTTTCATGTCTGCAAATACCTTAGAAGCGGATACGGGAAATAACTGTATGTACCCAGAAGGTCTCTTATCAGCTATCTGAAGACGATAATCTCTGTCTGTTTCCTCTTACAGGGAGTATCGTATTTTATGCGAGACAATTATTTGTACCATGTGCTATACGTACCCAAGGTACTATCAGCGTACGAGGCCGTTTGATCTCGATCTGTGTGGTGACCCTTTCGGGCCACTTGATCCGGAAATGGGATGCATGTAAACCGACTGCGAGCGCCGATATGCGTACATGTATATCTTTGCAGCAGCTGTATCTTCCACATAGGCGTACTTTATCTATCCCTCTACCCGGGTTCTAAGCGAGACAATCGACTTTATTACATTTATGTACATATTTCATAAGCATGAATAACTATTGTTATCATGATGCTTATCACGATATATACTAATACTTTACTCATATTCGGTTCTCATATCGTAGTTTCATACGGTTCTCATATATCTCTATAATACATATATTCATATCTTTTTCTATCATTTAGTTTTATTACATCATATATCATGAATGCATCATGCACTCTTGTATTCATATATTCATATATAGCTTTCTACATTCATATCCTTTATATCATTTATACATCATATCCTTTATGTTTATCGGGATTTAGCTGTTCATGTACTTTCTATATTTCTATCATGCGCTTTTACTTGACTACATATATTCATATCATATACACTTATATTCATATACTTTCTATACATCTTCTTGCCGGATGCTTTTATCCACGTATTTTCATATATCTTTGTTCCATATTACTTACTCTGTCATGCCTTTCTATACATCATTCATGTCGTGTACTTATTCTTGTGCTTTGTCATCTTTTACTTATCTTGCTCGTTCTTAGCATTTATGCATTTTACATCATGTGTTCCCCAACATGTTCCATCTATTCATTTTTGTTATGTCTATGTTTCATTCATATCACATAATCCTATATTCATATCATATTCCTTGTATTCTTATTCCTCTATGAATCTACTTTACTTAGAAATTGGAATCATTCCAATCGGATCATCCAAACTAAATTTATGGCATTTTCATGCCAAACTAGTCAATTTATCAATTACACTAGGGACAGTTTGTAATAATCATTTTCCAGTGTCTTGACTCCATATTTGACACTGTCTCTTTGTACTTCTTTAAAGCTAAGGTGCTAAGGGTTCATCTCCAACTGGAATCACCCAATTCGAACCCAGAGGCTTCGAGAATATGACCTGAACTTACGGAATTACTCTATGTTTAAAGCCCCGAAACCGAATTTGGCTTGAACAGACTTCACTTTAGTGAATTTTAGACCCACTTAAATTGAGGAATTAGAAGGTATCTATTTCTATATTTTTGGTTCTCCTTGAGTATATTTTAAGCAATGACTTGAATTACTCAAGGATCGATGGCGAGTTATGGTGAAATCTGAACAACTGAGGTCAGAGCAGAAAACGAGAACTCTGCAATCTGGTGGCTGGGCCTGCTCTGGGTACATGTGTGAATTTTGCCAGGAATGTGGGCTTTTCTTCCTTTTTCCATATATTTTCACCCCGAATCCACTCAATACTCAATATACACCTCAAAACCCCTTCATATCCATCTTGAAGTCCAATTATACTCAATTCATCTTTCAATAATTGTCTTTCTTCAAAAATCTTCCATGAATTTCTCCCAAAACAACTCTAATATGGGTTATGACCCATACACAAACCAAACATAAAGGTTAATTAGGGTTTGTTCTAAACCACTAACTCGTACAATTAAACCATGAATCCATCTCATCGAAGGAGGTTCCATACTTTTCTTGTGCCATTTAGAGAGTTTACCAACCACAATTTCAATACACATCTTTGGTTAGGATGAAATCCTAACAAACCCTAGGTTTGGGGACAACTAATAACCATGCAATTGTGTGGAAAACCATTCAAAACTTTAGAAATTCCATATAGTTCCATACCTTTTTTTTTTTTTGCTTTGCTTTCCTCTTCTTCTCTTCTTCTTCTCTTCCTCTTCCTCTTCTTCTTCTCTTCCTCTTCCTCTTCTTCTTCTTTTCTCCTTCTCTTCTCTCCCTCTCTACGGTTCTCTCTCTTCAAAATGAGACCAATTTTGGTCTTATCCAATTGGTTTGTTAAGGCCATGTTTGGCCTTTACATTTCTTTATTTTTCTCATTTTTGCCATTAAGCCCTTCCATTCTTTATTATTTCTATTCCAACTTACACATATTATATTTTGGCATCCAATCTATTCTTCTTATGTCATATATATCCTACTTGGATAAGTTCCACTTTTACCCTTGCTTAGGATAATAATTCCGGTTTTACATTTCCTTTAATTATACCCGAAACATGTTATAAAACTGTTAGGGTATAATTTGGGGTGTTACAAACCTTCTCTCCGATAAAGTGGCAATTCACTTCGATGTACTTGGTCCTCTCATGGAAAACTAAGTTAGATAAAATATGTAAGGCAGGCAGTTATCGCATATAAAACCGTGCGATTGTCTTTCCCAAATCTTAGCTTTTGGAGGAGATGCTTCAACCATATGAGTTCACATGTTACTAAGGCCATAGCTCGATACTTGTCTTTGGCACTAGATCTAGCTACTACATTTTGTTTCTTACTCTTCTAGGATATTAAGTTACCTCCAATGTACACTGGCCACCACGATGTAGGAACGTCTATATATGGGTAAACACGCTGATTGCATCATTGCAGCGTGTCTGGGTATGACCTCTGTTCTCATACCACATCCCTTGACCTGGTGTACCTTTAACATAACGAGATATGCAATCACGGCTTCCCAATGACTATCGCCTGGTGATTGTAAGGCCCGACTAACTCGCTCACGGGAAAGAAATGTAAGCCAAGTGATAATGAGATAGTTGATTTACCTCTGATCGTAGATATCTCCTGGATCTCATAGAGGCTCTCTTACACGATACCAAGTTTGACATTAGGATCACGTGGAGTGTCTACGATCTTCTGAGTCTAACATACCAGTGTTTGCTAATATATCCATGGTATACTTCCTCTGAGAAATAACCACTCCGAAGTGGGCGCGATGCACCGATGCTGAAAATGCGAGTTTTTCACGATCTTTGTCTGAAAGTGGTTAAAGCGATGTTGTTTGAGTTTTTGAATACCATACTAGTCACTGCCTATAATGATAATGTCATCCACATAAACAATCAAGTAAATACATTATTGATTACTACCCAAATAGTGTTGTTACATACTCTTAAAGCTCCGGGTTTTGAGAACTTTTTGCGTAGTAATCGGTAGGTGACCAGGTTAGCTACGTTAAGGACTACTTGATGCTTATGATCGATTTTATAGCCGGTATTTGTAGTTTCACGGGCTATAAATGTGAAGATAGGGATGCGACTCGAGCATGAAGAAATCAATTGGAACTTAGGCGTAGAACCGGAGGCAAAGGCGAGCGAGGAAGCATACGAGGAGAGAAGCGATGAGCCTGTTTAATTTCGCGGGTTCTGAAATTTTGCAACTTCCATACCCAGTTTCGCAAGAGCTACAAATTTCCACATTTCTAATTCTCAGCCGATCTTTTTGACTTTTGTTCCTCCTTTTATGATTTCTTCCCATTTTGTCCCTATAATAGTTTAATGCTTTTGTTTATTTTAGTTATTTGTATTGTTTTGGGTGGTAAATAAGTCCCAAACAACACTTTGTAAGGATCAAACTTTTCATTATTGAAATTAGAGGGAAGCTTGTCGAACGAGCTCTCGTTTTCTTTTCCTTTTTGGTTCATTTTCTCGCTAGCCAAACACCCTCTAAGGATGACAACTCAGATGATGAGCGGCGAAACCCCCTCCTTCCTTGAAGTAGAAGGCATTGGGCAAGGCAACCTGTGGTAAAACAAGGCCCCTCATGTTTTCAATGTGCGCATTCTCTTTCATTGATGTTCTTTTCTCCAACTTTAGGTTTCGATTCCTTCGATTCACCTTGAATGGTTAGTATATGGTATGCTTTTAGGGCTCATTGGATGCTTATTGCTAGATCCTGTGATGTTCATTAGTTATCATTTATGAGCCATTGGAAGGTGACTCAAGGAAACAGGTTTTAAGATAGGAGACAGTTAATGGACATTGAATACTATTTTCAAGGATATTTATTGAGGTCGAGTTTTATAGATTAAAGCAGATCAGGAGTAACTATATGTTCTATCACCAATACGAGAAAAGACCAGAACCCCTCATTTACCACAGGAACCCAAGCCCGGAGGTGACCCTAACGCTAGGGAATTCTTTCTATATGTTTACTTCATTTTGGTTCACGATTTAAACTAAACCCACTCTTTATCCAATCGATATCAAATTATAATCCCCAATGTAAGCCTCGATTATTAAGTCATTCTACGAAGAAAACCACGTCCACAGTAGACGATCCTAGAGCCAATATATTGTAGTAGCTTCGCTATGATAGTATGAGGTATTAGGTTATAAATTTTGTTGATTTAACATACCCTACGGGCTACATTCGAATCAACTGTTTAGTAGAGGTATGATGATAAAAAATGGAATGGTCTGTTGTACTTCAAATCATGCAAAACTCCTAAACTACTGAGCTAAACTAACTAACCAAGCTCAAGGAGACCGTTTCAGACCATATAAGGAATGACGTAATTTTCATACCAAACCAGACTCCCCTTAAGCAACAAAACCAAGCGGTTGCTCCATGAAAACCTCCTCAGCGAGATCACCATTAAGGAAGACATTCTTGATATCAAACTGAAAAAGGGGTCATGAGCGCATAGCAACCATAGAAAGAAGCAAGCGAACAAAGGCATTCTTGGCCACCGGAGAAAAAATGTCATAATAGTCTAAGCCATATTGCTGAGTGTACCCATTTCAACCTAGCCATCATGTCCCACCTTAACTGTATAAACCCAACGACAACCAACGGGAGACTTTCCAAGAGGAAGAGCGACAAGCTCCCATGTACCATTGGAGTAAAGAGCATCCATTTCCTTAGCCATTGCCTATTTCTAGCTCGAATGAGAGAGAGCCTCACTAGTGCTTTTAGGGATAGAGACAGAAGACAAGGTGGAAACAAAGGCAAAGTAGGGTAAAGATAAATGATGAAAGCTAAGCAAATTATAAATAAGACGTGGGTTAGAAGTAGAAGCGGTACCTTTAGAGATGGCCAATGGGCGATCATCGGACGGTTCTTGGGCGGAGCGAGGAGATGATCGTGGCATAGAAGATGCTTTAACAAGAGGCCTTGTAGGAGGACGAGGACGACGAGTATAAACCTGAAGTGGTCGAGTCATAAAATCTATATGTGGAGAAGGGAAATCTGGAGATGGTAAGACTAGAGGAATAGATAAGACATCCGGAACAGGAGGACACACTGTAGAAGAGAAAAAGGAGGAATCCTCAAAGAATGTGACATCATCAGAGATAAAGTAGCAATTAATGTCGGAGAATATAGCGATAGCCTTTGAAGGAAAGTACAACGGTACGCCGTGGCTTTGGGTGAGTTTGTCTTGCCTTGGAGTGAGAATATGAACAAAACAAAAAACTAAAGAGATGAGAGGGAGGTAAAAAATAGGTTGATTAGGTAGTTAAACAGAATGAGGGATTTGATCATGCAAAACAGAGGCAACTAAGATAACATCCCCCCAAAAACGTTGAGGAACCTTAAGATGAAGGAGGAGAGTGAGAGCTGTCTCAACTAAATGACAGTTCTTACGCTCAGCCACTCCATGTAAGTGATGGCGATGAGTGTGAAACTCATCTATGTTTTGAGTTCATTTCACATGCTATTTTGAGTATTTTATATCCATATTCATGTAAAACTCATAACATTTCCTTTAAACTTGGTTTTGGAGAATTTTTGATGGAAAGTAAGTGATTTAGTAAGAAACGATACAACATAGTTCCAATAAGAGAGTTAACTTGATGTCTCCCAGCGCGTCATTGTAAAGATGAATTTTTATGTATCATTGAGAGCATCAAAAGGTTCAAATCCACTCATGGTTGTATTCTACATTCAAAGAGATTTCCAACGACACCTCACACGCCCAAATCCAAGTTAAAAAGAAGAAGTTATGTCCCCAACAAGTTGGAGAAGAAAAAAAAAAAGCCATTGAGAACAAACTATGTGTGACATTTTACAGATTATGTCCTTGATAAAAACCCCGACAACAAAGCCGAAACTTTGTCACGACAAACCCGTATATCGCGATAAAGCTAGAACAAACTTTATGGCAATAAAGCTGAGACAATCTAAGGACAAACTTTGTCGCAATAAAGTTTTTATGTCGTGACAAAGTTTTTATGGAAACAAAGTTTTCTTTATTGACGCTGGGCTAGACCAAAATGGTCCGAAAATTACTGTTTTAGATTGTTTTCAATCCCATATCACCCTAGGACTATAAATACTTTCGTTTTTAGGTTTTAGGGCCTTGAGTGGGGAGAACACCTTTCATGGGGTTTCTCTCTCTAAACTGCCATTTTTTTTAGTTTTGCTGTAAATTTTGATTTTTAGTAGATCTTAGAGTAGTTTTAGAGCATATTTTTATTTGTATTGAAGATATTTCGGTATTGTACATCAGAGATTCATATTTCATTACTGTTCAGACAAAGATTGAAACTAAAATCTGGATTTTTCTCTTACACCTTGTCTCTTGATTTCTTTCTTCATTTTCTTACTTGTTGTTTGATTAGTGATGATTGGAATCCAGTAATGGAACATTAAACACCCTCTAGGGGTGGGCATTAATTGTGGACCATTCAGATTTGCAGATTCTCAGTTAGTTTGTGGGTTTGAAGACTGAATTTATATAATTAATACTGGTCATATAATTAGTTGTTCGGAATATTAGTAGCTTATACCCAGAAAAGAGTTGTATTTTTGCTTTGATTTTCAAGAGGCCCTCTGAGTGACGCAGATATGGAGATTCACGAGTAAAAGCGATAACTTAGGAGTATATTGGAGCTAATATTGTAAAGAAACTAATGAACTCTAAAAGATTACTTTGATAGATCACTAATTTACTCATGGTGTGAGGATAATTAGATGATGTATCAATTTAATGTTTAGAGGTCTCACCTCAATTTGATAGAATGACCTCGATCCCGTGTTAGCATAGATCTAATAAAAGAGAGAGATAACTTTATTAGATTTGATGGCCGAGGTACAAATTACATTGAAGAAGGCTTGCATTATCCGTCTGTAAGGGGCGAAGCGGAGTCTTGGAATCTAAGAAAAATGTGTGAAGTACTGGAAAGGAAAAATACCTAATTCTTAGAAAGATTATATCTTACAAGTAACTGATTAGATCCATGTATCTGGAAGGAACATGATTATCTAATTAGTGAAAAGTATAATGTGTGAAGGAATCCAAGCTATAATACATTGCTCTTGGACAAATCTAGCATTCAACTCACAAATGTTGCATTGTCAGCAAACACAAGCGTTTGTAAATAATTATCCCCATCCACAGTGCCTCTCTTCATACATTTTAGAATGAAGTAGTTGTTTGTTTGGAAGATTTTAGGATTAGTTTTAAATAAGAGTTTTTATTGCAATTAAATTGATTTTATTCCATATCTATTTGGTCGCACAAATAGGTAGAAGAGCCTTTGTAAGTGGGGTGCGCTCGATTAGAGAACCTCTAATCCTCGTAGATTACGATGTCGAACTTCTAGAGTCCAATTTATTACTTGTATGACCCGTGCACTTACGGAAAGGGGATGAGTGTTGGTAATACTTTTCATTTCAGTTTTTGAGTACACTTACTTTTGTTTCAAATCAGTATTTTTTTTTTAGTATTTACCACATTCACTCGCTTGGCTAAATTTTCATATACAATACATCATTTGATCTTTACAAGTTTTTGGCGCCGTTGCCGGGGACTTTAGTTAGTTTTTGGTAGCTCTGTCGGAAAATTGGTTAACAAGTTTTTGGCGCCGTTGTCGGGGATTGACACTTTTCACTTTCTCTCATTGGAAGTTGACATTTTGAAGAACGAGAGATTTGCTAATTTAGGAAATTTTTATTTTTATTTTTGGTTGTGATTTGTTTCTTAGCTAATTTTTTTTTTTTTGTTTTAATTTTTTTACTTTATTTTCTTTCATTTTCTTCTTATTTGTCGGTACTTATGGAGGAACATTCAATAGAAGATAGATTTGTCTCCATAGAAGCCAAGCTTGACTTACTTCTTCATCAATTAGACCAAAGAATTCACAATGACTCACTCATGGAGCAAAGAGTATTGTCTTATCAAGGGAGTTCAAACTCCACATTTCAGGAGAAAGAAGAGTTGTTTCTGTTAAGAGGCGGAGTTTTGACCTATATGGATGAGAGCAGAAGATGATTAATCTTCATGAACATGATTTTCTAGATTTAGATACCTTTAAGGTCAACACTAATGCTAGATTGAAAAATGTAGAAGCTCAAATGGGACACTTAGTCCAAGCATTCAAGGAAAAATTCTCTAGGACCTCTCCTAGTAACACTTTGATAAATCTTAATGAATGCATGGATACTCCTTTGAGCAGTGTGCATGAATTTCCTATCCTTAAACTTGTGGAAGAAGGTGAAAATGAGTTGGAAATTGAGAAAAAAACATTCATAACTGAAGAGTCATTAGTGGATAAATTGAAATTTGAAGAAGAAAGTCAAGTGATGGCTATTGAAAACATCTTGGTGAAGATCGACACAATTGCCTTCCCCATGGATTGCATGGCTTGGGGCATTGAAAGGGATCTACAAAATTCTCAAATATTAAGAAGACCACTTCTTTCCTCCAAATAAGCATGGATTAAGCGTCCAACAAGAGAGACTCACCTTGTTTGTGGAGTGAGAGAAAGCGAGTTCAATCTCTACCAACCATTACCTTTGAAGGAGCAAGAAGAACCATGTGCATAAAATATGTAGCTTGCTTCCATCAAAGGGGTACATGTTGAAAGAAGTCCCCATTTCTCATAGATGTGCTTGCATCTACAACTTATAAAGAGTTGTTTGGAAGAAATTGTGCATTTGAACCGTAGCCACAATTAAAGGGGATTCTGAGTTTCTTTCCCATCTTCAAAATCTGGAAGAAATCATCTTTGAGCTAAATGGTTATAAAGAAGAAGTGTTGTCCAAGATGGATGATTGGCCAAATGAAAGCACTAGTACTTTTCCAGTAGGTCTAGTTGGACTCTAAGCAGACGAAGCTTTTTGGGAGCAGCCAGGCCGTAATAAGGATTCAATCCTTTTTTTTTTCTTTTTTGGTTTTTAGTTACTTTATTTGTTTTTGTTTTTTACTATTGGGATTAAAATTCCAGCAGTGTTTTAACTTTATTTGTTAGAATTTTCATAATAAAGTAAGTTTGAAGCTCAAAATGTTGTCATGACTAGTTTGCAAAAGCAAAAGACTGTATTAAGGGGCAATATACCAATGTCAAGGTCTAAAAATCTTCAAGATTGTTATTCAAAGTGGCCGAGACTAGAAAGGGAAGTTCAGTTTTCCTAACTCTCTCTATTACCCTTTTACTTTATTGCTTATGTTTGCTCATTGTTAGACATTTAGGACAATGTTCATCTCAAAGTTTAGGGGTGTTTATTTTTGGTTAGTTTACATGTCACACCCTACATGTTGCACATGATATCTTTGAGGATGAAATTTTCTAGTGTTTTTCTGGATAATGACTGTGTTTGATGTTTTTCAACTTACATCTTAGTTTAGGTTTATTGAGTTAATTGAGTTTTGCTTAGAGTTGTTGTGATGTCAATGAGGATCATTTTCTGAACCCTTGAGATATGGACAATATTCAAAATAATAGGACTTAATGCTTAATGAGTTATCTCTCTAATAGGCTATTTAGTCATTGATTTCTCAAATCCATGCATTTAGTCACTAAGTACCCTTGAAAAGTAGTTTTTGCTTGGGTTAGAGAAGGTTTATGAGAATCCATCTATCATTGATCTCCATAGGTTCTAGAACTTGTTCTATTATCGCTTGAGGTGAAATCCTAGGCAACACAACAATTGAGAAATGATATAAGTCATCCTTGGAAAGATTGTGCCCTTGAAGCTAACCACAATGTATACATATGCATATTCCTTTAATCTTAGAATATTGAGCCTTAAGAGCGAAGTGTTTATAAGAACTAAGTTTGAAGCCAATAACTTTCCTATACATCACTACCCTCGTTAAGAACCAAGCTCACCCGCTTGTAGGGATTTGAACATAGTGAAATGTGGTGAGGAGCAAGTTTAGAGTTATTTTCCATAGGAAAAATAACTCCAAATTAGTTGAAATGAGTTAAGTTGAAAATCAAAAGGAGTTGGTAAAAAAGAAGGAAGGAGAAAAAGAAAAAAAAAACAAAAAAATATCAAGTGTAAAAGAAGCGAAAATAGAATAAAAGTCAGGAGAGTGAATCTAGCCTCGTAGCCTTCCTTCCACCCAAGTAAGTAAATCCCTGAGGGTGTCTCCTTTTTCCTAGTACCCTAGACTATTTGGTTTGGGAGCTATTGATTTAAAGCTTGCTAAGGGTTGGTGAAAGCAAGGATTTGACATTCTATCAAAGCTCACCAACCTTGTATCTTGAAGAAAAGGCTTCTTGGTGTTTCTTTGAAGAATGCGGAATTGTGCGAAAATGTGATATGAAGAGTATGGAATGATGCACTAAGCAGTTTAGGGTGCTTGAGAGTGTCACTATGTTGATGGTAGGAGAATCGGGGATGGAGTAGGGTTGTCGACTACCCACTTACCCAAGCCTTACATTACAGGCACATAAGACCTGCTTGATCTTGAGAGTTAGGTATTACTTTCTGATAGTGGAAGTGATAAGAACAACAAGCCTATGGAACCTAAATATATCATCTTACGAGATCCGCGTATTTATCTCAATTTTCATAAACTCATCTAGCTTGTAAATTGATTGGATAGGGGAAGACCACAAAAAAAAAAAAAAAATGAGAATCATGGTCTAAATTTGTCTATTATAAGATTAATTCACTATTAAAATTAATAAATTATCTTGATCATATTCTCTATATTCTTAGTAAGAATAATTTTGGAGACACATATCACATACCCCTTGGCAAGCTTGATTACTTAGTTTTGGTTAAATAAAAAGGGTGAAATTATCTTTTCTCTTCCAATGCTTGGGCACAAGCAACTTCTTTCTTTCCTTTGCTTGAGGACAAACAAAAATTTAAGTTTGGGGGTGTGACACCCCAAATCCCGGGGGTCCGTTGACAACCCGTTAACCCGCGGAAGATTCGTGGATGTTGGGTAACCCGACACCACATCATTTAGTCCCCTTTTTCTAGGACTCAGGATTTAATGAAAATCGGGCAGAGTCTCTTTTATACGGGGAGGCTTTGCAATACAACTGTGTGCATTTTCATGAGCTTTGTCCCGATATTATGCTTGACCAGGGTCCACATCACAGTAAAAATGGCCCACGTGAGACCCATTTATCCATATAAATACAATTTATATCACGAAGCCACAAGAGTTATTCGTACTCTTAATACAAACATTATATTAAAACTAACATGTTCTAATATAATATACAAAACATAGATCAAGGCCACAATCTGGCGGCTTCATGATGTTGGCCTCTAAGGAGCAGTAAATGCGCACATGTCTTATTACTTGAAAGGGGGAATTAAAGCGGCGAGGTATTTAATGCCATTTAGAGATAAGTCTGAGGCTATACCCACACCTAAATGCACATGAATAGTCAAACAACCAAGCACACACCAACCTAGGACATGCAATCATAGCACAAAATCCTACTTGTCATGAATGAGACGCAACTCATCATGCCCCATGTATTAAGTCCTCACCGACTCCCTCAAACATGCATTTTGCCATGAATGAAAACCATTTTCAAACAAAGGTATTTGTGTGTTTACCATGGACAACCCTCAGATATAAATAGTGGACACCTCAGATAATCTATTTTGTGGACAACCCTCAGATGTATATCAATTGGGCATCTTTCCAGGCGATTGACATTATATGGACAACCCTCCGTGTATATCAATTGGGCATATAGATAAATAATATTGTTGATGGCCTCGGCGATTCTTCCGAACGTATCGTGCGCTCATTTCTCGCGTACGAAGGTGCCCCGATGCATGTGAAATGCAATGAGCCATTTCCATTACCTTAACGTGCAACACCATGCAAGCGGGTGGATTTCCATTGGACTTCGTCAAAATGCGGAATCCAGCCCATTCTGAGGATGGTGAATAGTGCGACTATGCCTCACACCCGCACCATACGATGTCTCGTGCACCGGTCTGATACAATTATTACCATTGCACTTTCTAAGTCATGCCAATGTATAAAGAGACCTCTGCATGGACACCTACTCTTTGGCACACTCTTGTCTAATGCACTAGATCCATACATTCATTAAACATTGATATACATACAGTCATACTAACATTTATCACATTCATGTCAACACATCAAACAAGCATGTATCAACATCATTCTGACTACTACTTATACAAGTAATGTCATACTCAAATCCCTAGGCTACATCATGGCGCATAATGCCCAATAAACTAGCCTACAACATGCCATGCAATAGCCATGTCCACACAAAAACACATCCGCAAACCAGTATATTAGAGCAATGTGACGTCAAACGCATGACACCTCTTAACGAGAAATGTCATTTCAATCAATCACACAAACACATGTTAACATTTCATCAAATCCTACCTAGGAAAGTAATGACACACCTCATTTTCTAGGCTAATTCATGGCATATGTTACCTAAGATAACCTACAACCTACCATGTAATGGCCACTTTAACACCTGACTCCTCACATCCACACAACCAATTAGCACACTTGTTGTATGATCAATTTTTCAACAAGGATTTGAGCACCAGTGACATTGAAAGAGGAATATGGTCATATTCTAGACTCCAAGATCTTTCCATAGGGTCCAAGAACACCCCAAACGGAGCTCGGACGAGAAAGTTATGGCCATCCAAAGTTGGAGGCCTCGTAGGAACAATAACTGACGCGCACCAACAGGGGCCTACTGTTTTTCATAAATTTAGGACTGAGTATGAGTTCAAATTTTATCAAGATATATATGGATGAATTATAGACTCAAAGGGCTTTCCATAGAGTCTAAGAACACCCAAAACGGAGCGTGGACGTGAAAGTTATGGTCGTCCGAAGTTGGAGGCCTCGTATGAATATTGATTGGGCAGCTGCGTGAAATGCATGAAATTGCTTTCCCGGGGCTCCTTTAAAGCTCCCGTACATGCTATTTTTCCTACCCAAACTCATCCCGGAAACAACCCTTTCACTTGCGACAACAAACCCATCCCAATTAAGTCCTGATTCAACCATAAACATGACCTGGCTTGAGTCTGAGCTCGGCCCAGAAAATCAACTTAACAAAGACAACTCCAAATCAGAAAAATACAATTTTTGTGTTTGGGAACACAATCCAAACAGCCCCTAGGGCTCAACCAAGACCAAAACAACATTTAGATGAAATATAAACCCGAGTAGGAAGGTTCCCTACCTCTTGGAGCAAAGACGAAACTTTTTGGAGTCCCGAAGACCTAAGACCCACGGCCTTCCTGAACTTCCGATCGAATCTTCGACGAAAATTCTTGATTTCGATGTCCATGCGTTGCCCTCGACAAGTACTCCGACTTTAAGTCTTGTCCCAACGGAAACCCGACTGCCGATCGCCGTAAATCTTAGAGAGAAGGTAGAACTTATCTCACTAGATTTTCTTCTCCAAACCCGAAATCTTCGGTGAAACTACGTGTTGTTGGTACCCACGCGTAGCCCTCATCAAGTAGATGAACTTTAAATCTTGGCTTCGGCGGATTCGACCACGATCTCCGGTAGATGCGTAGAGAGAGGTTTTCTCTCCCTTTTCACTCTCTCAGCCTCTTGCCAAAAATGGGAGAAATACGATTTTTTCCCTTTTGTCCATTTAAGCATAAGTTGGAAGTAGGGGCCACTTTCTGCCATCGTCCACGACTCGTCGGGTTAGTTCACATCACGAAACAATTTATTTTATCTCAGATTCAATTTATTTTAAATGGAACTTAACTCAGTCATTTCGACTCTCGAGATTTTAGAAAAATCTTGTTCAGCAGAGATTACTAGATCGTAACTTCAAAAATTCATAAAGAATTCCCACTACCTAGGAATTTAGCGAAACTTACGAGTTACTTGTATTCGTAGAACGGACTCAGCGGCGCCTTGATCCAGTTTTGATCATCCATTTTAAGAAATTTTCTAAAACTTTACTGGTAGTTTGCTTGATTTATAATTTATTTATTTTTAGAAAATTTTAAATTTTAAAGAGTTCTCTGAGGTGTTTGATGAGTGTGAAACTCACATCTATGTTTTTGAGTTCATTTCACATGTTATTTTGAGTGATACATATCCATATTCATGTAAAACTCATAACATTTCCTCCTTTGTTTGCATGATTTTTTGATGAAAGCAAGTGATTTAATGAAAAGATGCATCATAGTTCAAGAAGAGAGTTAATGGGATGTCTCACGGTAGCGTCGTGGGAAGATAATTTTTATGTATCATTGGGGCGTCAAAGGTTCGACTCATCGCCAGTTGTATTCTACATTCAAAGAGATTTTCAACGACACCTCACATGCCAAAATCCGAGTTAAAATGAAGAAGTTATGGTTCCAACAAGTTGGAGAAGAAAAACAAGTTGTTGAGCACAAACTATGTCGCGACATTTCTAGATTATGTCGCGACAAAGCCAGCAACAAAGCCAGAAACTTTGTATGACAAACCAGGATATGTCGTGACAAAGACCCAGAAGACAAACTTTTAGCGACAAAGTTTATTATGTCGCGACAAAGCTAAAGACAATCCAAGGACAAACTTTGTTGCAACAAAGTTTTCTTTATGTCGCGACATTGACATTGGGGTAGACCAAAAAGGTCCGAAAATTGTTGTTTTGGATTGTTTTCAAGCCCATTTCACCCTAGGACTATAATACTCGTTTTTTAGGTTTTTAGGGCCACGAGGAGGTGGGAGAACACCTCTCATGGGGTTTCTCTCTCTAAGCTGCCATGTTTTTTAGTTTTGCTACAGATTTTGATTTTTAGTAGATCTTAGAGTAGTTTTAGATCATATTTTTATTTGTATTGAAGAGATTTCGGTGTTGTACATCGAGGTCGGATTTCGGCATTCTTTGTTAGACAAGATTGAAACTAAAATCTAGATTTTTCTTTCACTCTTTGTCTTCATTTTCTTACTTCTTGTTTGATTTGTGATTATTGGAATCTAGTAATAGAACATTAAACACCCTCTAGGGGTGGGGATTAATTGTTAAATATTCAGATTTACATATTCTCAGTTATTTTATGGGTTTGAAGACTAAATTTATATAATTGGTACTATTCATATAATTAGCTGTTCGGAATATTAGTAGCTTATACTCTGAAAAGAATTGTATCTTTGCTTTGATTTATAGGAGGTCCTCTAAGTGACACGGAGATGGAGATTCCTGAGAGTAAAGAGCAATAACTTGGGGGTATGTTAGACTAATATTATGGAACTAATGAACTCTGAAAGATTACTTTGATATATCACTAATTTACTCATGGTGTGAGGATAATTGGATGATATATCAGTTTAATGTTTAGAGGTCCCACCTCAATTTGATATAATGACGTTGATTTCGTGTTAGCATATATCTAATCAAGAAGAGAGAGAACTTTATTAGATTTGATGGCTGATGTACCAATTACATTGAAGAAGGCTTGCATTATTCTATCTATGGGGGCAAACAGTCTTTAGTCCTAAGAAAATGGTGTGAAGTACTGGAAAGGAAAAATACCTAATTCTTAAAAAGATGATTATATCTTACAAGTAACTGATTAGACCTATGTATATGGAAGGAACGTGATTCTCTAATTAGTGAAAATTATAGTGTGTAGAGGAATCCAAGCTATACTACATTGCTCTTTGACAAATCTGCACTGTCAACAAAATGCAAACTCATTTGTAAATAATTATCCCCATCCGTAGTGCCTCTCTTCATACATTTTAGAATTAAGTAGTTGTTTGTTTGGTAGATTTTAGGATTAGTTTTAAATAAGTTTTTATTTCAATTAAATTGATTTTATTTCACATCCTACTTAGTCGCCTAAATAGTGAAAAGCCCCTGTAATCAAGGTGCTCAAATTCCAATTAAAGAGAACCTCCAATCCTCGGCGGGTACGATATCCGAACTTCTAGAGTCCACTTTATTACTTGTATGACCCGTGCACTTGCGAAAAGGGGATGAATGTTGGTAATAATTTTCATTTCAGTTTTTAAGTACACTTACTTTTGTTTCAAATCAGTCTTTTTTTTTAGTATTTACCACATTCACTCCGTTGGCCAAATTTTCATATATAATACATCATTTGGTCTTTACAAGTTTTTGGTGCCGTTGCCGAAGACTTTAGTTAGTCTTTGGTAGCCATGTCGGAAAATTGGTTAATAGTAAACACAAAATGATTAGTGAAGAATCTCATGGGAAGACATAAAAGAAGAGAATGTCCTAGAGAAATATTTCTTTGCATTATCACTTCTTAAAATACGAATAGAAGTACTGAATTGATTGCGAATCTCAACATGAAATTTTTGAAATATAGAAAATAACTTAGTTCGAGTTTTCATTAAAAATAACTAAGTACATCGAGAATAATTGTCTATAAAAATGCTTGAGAAATCCTAAAGTAGGCCTTGAACATAGAAGGGTGCCAAACATCGGTGTGGACAAACTCGGGACTTTGTCAGGATTTAAGCGGCTGGGAGCGAGGCAGTATGTTTACGAGTTGACATGGCTATGGCCAAGCAGATAAAGCTATAAAATGAGGCAGAAGCTGCAAAACTTAGAGAGGCTTGGATGACCGAATCACTCGAGTAGAGTTATTTTATGTTGTCATAAATATACAACTCCGAAAAGCTAATAGTGTTTTACGAAATTAAACTACTTTAGGCACACTTCTTTGTGTGGCTTCTCTAAATCCTAGTGATTCATTTATTGCTTTTGACAAGCAAAAACTAATTTGATTTACTCAGTTTTATCCAAATGATTTTTCTCTAATAGAGTTGATGGTACTTAATGATCAACTTGAAACCTACATCATTGACGTGCGATCCAATGATTAATTTTCCTAGTTGAAAGGAACTGGTGATCTTGTAAGAAAATTGGTTGAGACATAAAAACATATTATATATCAACTTGTTTATTTGCTTCTTATATTGGCCTCGATCCTACCGGTTGTAATAGCGACCGTTGAGATAATATTTTCAGCTATGAATATTGTGAAAAATCGGTTACGAAATCGAATGAGAGATCAATGGATGAATGATCAATTACTTGTCTATATAGAAAAAGATATATTTAATAGCATTGACAATGATATTATTGTATAACACTTTCAAAATATGAAAACTCATGGAATACAATTATAAAATATTCAATAATATAACTTCTTTTTTGTATTTATAGTTAATTAAATATTATTTTATTTATTATTAAATGATGCCCCTAAAGTAACGCGCCTCCATGTAGAGAAATGGTGCTTCGGCAATATTTATTACAATTTACTCAACTGTACAAGCCTCAGTCATCTCTTCAGTCTGCATATTTTCATAGATTATTATATTATTATGTTTTCAGTACTTGAACATGGTGTCAGTCATCGATTAAGTAAATAACCTGACAGTTTTAATGGGTCTTTACTGCCATTAAAAACCCCCGAAATCAAGAAGTTGAAAATATATGCCATCGAGATAAAAATGGACAAAAGAGAATGATGCAGTTGTTGGACCAGAAAACCAGATATATAGCGTTGTAGATCGGCGACATGCAACTTGGGTGATGAAGTCCGGTGACCCTCAATAAGCCATGCGCCCTCACGCACCGATGTGAGGGACAGTGGCGGCGTGTGGGCCTGCTTGTAGAGGCACGTGGGTCACCTTTTTTCGGAGAGTCTTCCACCGGCGAGGAGCGCAGGCTCCGGCGATCTTGATGGAGTGTCCACACGTCGGAGTAAGGGTCACCAGAAAATCTCGCTGAAAGTGTTTTCGACGATGGGTTATTCCGACGGTAGCTATTGCTCCTAAGAGGCTTTACGACGACGGGTGTGAGATACAATCGTTGGATGGGTCGTCGAAATTGACCACGCGGCAAAACCATAACCCTAATATTTCCAAACTCTTTTATGATTCTGATATCATGTTGAGAGAAAAGGAATTCCGTATTCTTGCTAATTTATAAAGGAGGAAACATGCATATTTATACTCTAGTGTTAGGGTAAAAAATGAAACAAAGTTAGAATCCAATTAGGAGAATAAAAGAGATAAGGAAAAAAATCCTAAATAGATTATTAAACTAAACCTTAACAGAAATGAATTTGTGCACCGGAGTCGATAAAATACACAGCTTTTAAATAAGCAAAGAACCTTCAGAAGAACATTTTCAAACAGATTTAAGGTAGACTCCATAACACAAGCAGTAAATCGTTTTATAAATGTTAAATGCAATTTTACATCGTTGATTATCGGTACAAAGAATGAGAGTACTGTAGGAGTGTTGACAATTGATCATTTTGGTATTAGAACACACTGCATCTCATGCTATACAACTATTTTCATTGTTTTCATAAATTTAACAAGTTGAGGTAGAGTAGAAAAATATCAAGGAAAATATAGCTGACAATATGACCCCTCCTCAAATCAAGAAGGATTCAACTGCCAGTTAATTTCTAAGTGATCGCAAACAAGTGACCCTTTGACTCTATTAAGAGCAGCTTGCCTGTGTTGCAATAATAGAAGCGAGGCATTGTCCATTTGGTTCACTGTACCATTCCTTTTGCGGGGCAATTTCCTTGAGAAACTTTTCCACTTTGATTCGAACTGACAAGCTACAAGTAGGTCATGATAAAGGAAAAGGAATTAGTCGCTTAGCTATAAATAAGTCATGATTCAAATAAGCAAACTTTTTAAAGTTGAGAAAAAGACAAGAACTTTCTTTTCTCACTACACTTCAGAAATTTTTTATTGAAAGCAACCAATGCAAGTATGTGTGCACGACTGACTCTTCCAAGGTATTATATTATTCCTCTGTTTAAGGAATCAATCCACCTGGCTATAAACTTGGTGGATCACTTCTCTGTGCAATTGGATGCAACCACAAGATCCAGCCAGCTTACCCATAACAGATACATCACTGGTAGAAACCAATGAACTGTTTAGCTCAGCGATATGCGGTGTTCCGGTTTGACATTAGTGCAAGAGGTCATAAATTATATCCAGTTCATTGTTCAGGAAAGTAGACACATCTGGGTGTCATTCAGTTACCTGATTATTCTTTTTATATAAACCAGACAAGAAACAAAAAGAATTTAAAGAAAGGGAAACAACAATATGATTGTTAGGCAAGAGAAGCCTGTGTCAATTAAGATATTTTCTGTATAATAAATGTCAATTAAGTCAGACAGTGAGTAACCCTATGTCAATATAATAAATTTCAATCAAGTTAGACAATGAGATAAGCCTATGTCAACAAGAAGCTATGGATATCCAGCTAACATGGGATTTATTGAATCATTTGAATGGCCTCGTAATGTGAGTTTGCAAAGCCGAGGAAACAACTTCATCCAATGAAATATCCAATGATTAGTGGGCTTGTGATCAACAGTACAAGATATGGTCTCTATGTACATTTTTCATGCATTCTACCATTGATCATTAATTCATTTTCATGATCATCTGTGATGCTTTCAGCTGCGATAATGACCAACCTTTATTAGTCAGAGTGGTGGGTAGTTCAAATTTTCTTATTGCAGGATAGTGATACTGGTGAAAAAAGGGTTTTATAACAGTAAGGAAGTAAACCTTTCTCATAAATCTGAAAACACTAAATTGATTTCCATAATCATCCTGTGCATCGGCATCCTGAAACAAGAAAGTTCTAGAAGCACGGGGGATGGGGTGCAGTGTTTGATAAGTTATGATGTCTCAGTTTCAAATGGTGAATGCAAAATCAGCTGCCCTCTTGAAGCAAGAAAAGAATAACCCATAGTACTCTAAAATTTCAAATAGACAAAATACCTTCACTTTTGTCCTTAAATCCTTGAATAATGCATGCACAAACCCATGGCCTTCCTGCGCGGGAGGCTTTTGCACCACCTTTACGCTCACCATTATGTTGTTTCAGACTGCATAAGAAATGCCAGACTTTTAGCAAATGTAATTTCAAGGCTATACTAATTCACCATTTGATAAAAGAATGTCAGAATTTTCTAGTCATGAACTTCCAACAAAGTAAGTACAAAATTAAAATAACAAATGAGCAAGAGGGTAACACATAAGCTACAAGTTACAATGCAGAGTAAGCATGTTAAAAGCATTAAAGGTAATGTAGATCAATTAAACCAGAACCAAAAATTGTATATTCACAGGCATGCATGCACTTCAGAGATCAGGTTCGGCATCTCAGCATAAAAAAAAGTTCTTTTCTAGTCAAAACTTGATTTAACTAACTCATGCCACCGGTGGATTTAGCTAGGGCTCAAAGGAGGCACATAAACGCCCCCTGAAAAATAAAGGTTTGGATCCCAGGATCTCAATTTCATGGGGAAACAAACCAACCATTAAGCTAAGTGTTGGTTTTTGACTTACTTTCCCTGACACTTATCTCTCTTGTATTACCCTTCTGCCCCAAACGACTCATGCTATTACCGGAAATTGTATATTTCCCCTAATCGATATCCAAAATGTTCTATGTTTTGCCATTTACTCTGCCTATTCTTCTAAATGATAATGGAATTCAATCAATAGTTCATATCTTCGAAACCTTAATCTAATAGCTGACTTCATTCAATTCCTTATTCACAATTGAGTAGGATTCAAGTGATAGTATACTGCTGTTAAATTTTAGGTTTGTTCTTGCATTTCATTCGACAAACCCGCCTTGAAACAAACATAAAATTGATAAATTTATAATCTTCTTGCCTCAACATTAAATAAGAGGCTCAAGAGATAATAATAACCTAGAAATCAAAAAACAAAACTGAATCATCCAATTAAATTCGCATAAAAATTTCACTCATTTTGCTGAAAAATAAAAATTGCTTCAATCTGCCCCTTAAACGATAAAGGGCATTGGCCTGTTGGGGACTGTACCGGCGAAATTGTTGGTGACATGACATAGTTTGATAGTTGTTGGTGGAAAGAGCAGAATTTTCAACCATGAAAGACTTGATCGCGATGCGATCTTGATGATGATGATGGTGGTGACACTGGTGGACCAGGATTAGCATTAGGGTTAGGGTTCGAGCGTTTGACCGATCGAAATATCTTCAGATAACCTCCACCATAATTTGCGTTGCTGGTGGAGTGTAGCTACTCCTGCATTGGATGATCACAAAATTCAAATGTTTTTGGACCTGGAAGTACTTTCAAATTCCATTTTAATTTGTATTTTAGTTATTTCCGTTAATTGAGAGTGGAAATCATATTTTCATTTTACACCTCAAAGCGAAAAATTAAATTGGAAACGCTTCTAATACCTAGAAGTACTTTCCTTATAAATAATTAGGTTTTCCATGGAATTTTAAGATTAAGGTGGCTTGAGGCATGAATCAAGTGGTAAAGGGAATAAGACGAGTGAACGAGAGATTACAAACTTGAGTACTTATTAAGATGTCAAAAACAGATTCATGTTTTAAAGCATAAATATGAAAATTATGTTATACCGTATTAATTTGGTTCTATTTGAAAAAAAAAAGTTTATAAAGAATAAGAAATCAATGATAAGTTGATTCATTTAAAAGATAATTCTTATTAGGAGTTACATTTATGAGAGTTTTTGTTTCAAAAGTATCTTTTTTGATAAAAAATAAAAAAAATTTGAACCCTAAAAACTTAATAACTTGATTGATGGTTTGGTTACATTCAAGGAGGCCCTCAAAATTATTATTATTATTATTTTGTTTTCAGTCTATTATCAAAAAAGACATTTTCGAAACAAAAACTATCTTTTATAATAACATATAACAAGAATTATTTTTTAAATGAGTTAACTTATCATTAGTTTCCCATTTTTTATAATTTTTAAAATAAATTAAGATTAATACATACATATCATATTTTTCCATAAATAATCATAAAACCATTTTGAACTAATTCTTACAATGCTATCAAAAAAAACTAATTCTTACAAAAAATCATTTTTTAATTATATACCTCATAAGCAGAAAATAGTTTTAAAATAACCTTTTATTTATATCAAACATAATCAATTGTCAATTTTCATAAACGTGGATATCAGACGATAACTTGATACTATTACATATCAAATTATTATTTTTCAAGAGAATCAAAAAATTGAAAAACTGGATGTCCAAGTCCACACCAACAAGAAAGTATTTTGTTTTGGTTTTGACTCGTAGTTACATATGAAATGATCTGATTCAAAATTTTATAACAATTAACTTGGTGAAATCTTGTATTTCATATATATGAAAACATCATGATCAGTTAATGAAGGATCTATAGATGATAATGGATAAAATCACATCAATGTCGTATATTTTTATTCTGTTATCTAAAGGAAAAAATTCAATAAATAGAAATAAGAAATGCCAATCTTTGATAATTTTGTTATCATCCAATTGGTCTCGAAATGGTCCATTCAACAATGGAAAATATCACAATGTGATAAAAGAATAAATTAGAAAAGATACCCCAACTCTAATTAGGAATTCGTTGGGTCATTAGAGACAACCCTTGAATAGGTTGGTAATTCGATTAGATCGAGGTTAGAATTTGGCTGATTCGATGGGTTGGATTAATTAGCTATAAAGCATTAAAGTTGTCAATCCAAATCGATCGGCAAATTTGACTAATTTTAATGAATAAAATAAAGCTGGTCCATTAATTAGAATTAGATGAGATCAGTAACAGACTGATCTTAAGTTTCTAGCTCTACCTTGAAAGTACGAGTTTATATTCATTTTAGCATTAATAACTCGTAATCATATTTTGGTAACTAAATATTTTCAAGTTGACAATTTGAGACAAACTTTTCAAACATTAAACGTTATTTAATGGATGAAAAATGGGATATCTAATAATCCTGATCGAGGCAATAACATCATCGATTCGATTTGAATTGATATTTTCTCCATCATAATTTTTGTGAAGAGACATCCATAATATATAATTAGTGTCATACAGTTTATTTGTGAAAATGAAAATGATTATATAGTAAAAAAACATACAACACCTAAAATTAGGTTAAGTTATCCCATAGCGCAGGAAAAAAATTTGAATTTTTCTAAAAATGTAAAAGCAGTGAAATTGTTGAAATGGTTGAAAGAAGCTGAAAATTTTCTTGATGCCGGATAACAAGCGGACTTCGTCGTTGGATTAGATGCCGCCATCCCAGTTACCCAAAAATTTTTAATTAATTAAAGGCCAGTCGGGTTTTTCGCGATTTTTACGGAGTAACGAGGCGTGCAGTATTTCTTAGGGGCGAGATTTTATGAGAATCTAGAGTGTTGGGAAATAACTCAAGTTAATTTCATTTAAAATAAATTGAACTGGAACAGAGACGAATAAATTGTTTTGCGGCAGAAACGAATCCGGATGGGTCGTGAACACATGGCGCGACATGGGCCACATGTCCAACTTAAGTGAGTTAGAACAAAAAAGGGGCAAAATGGGGATGAGGGAAAAAAAAGCCCATTTTCCTACAAAATACGGGAAAGAGTGAGAGGGGAGAAGAGAGACTAGAGAGAAGAACGACTTCTCTGCGATGTAGACTCGGTTGCTCGTACCGTCGGTCGAAACGAAAGTTAAATCTGCTGACGAAATTTGCGCATAGATGCAGAAAACACGGGATTTAGCCGGTTGACGAGGAGTTCGGAAATCGAGTTTCGGGTTTAAGGAAAGTGTCATGGAACTACCATCAATACTTTCTTCTATATTTCGAGAGGTAAAATTCTTTCCTACTTTTTGGTTTATTTTCCGTCAATTTATTTGGTTGAGTTTAATCTTGTGGGGGTTGTTTATTAGTTTTCACTGAGGGTTGTTTAGTAAATAATGGGTTATGGGAATAGTGCATGTTTTGACCTTATATGATGTCTAGTTTTTGGGGCTGATTTTTCGTGAAGAAAAATTAATTTGGACTAATTAATCTTTGCATGAAAATTGTGGCAGAGTTGTGAACTTGAGATTAGGCTTTTGAATCGCCAAATTAGGTCTATGAAAGCTCAGTTATGGTGTTCAATTTCGGGGTTATCACCGGCAAGTGTACAACTTTGTTTGTGTTCGAGGTTTGGGATCGATTTTGGTTGAGAAAAAGAGGTAATTTGGACTAATTAATCTGCATGACAGTGTAGCTGAAGTTGTGAACTTGAGGTTCGGCTTTTGAATTACCAAATTGGACTCCATAGCTCAAGTTATGGTCATTTAATTTACAGGTGTCATAGCAAGCTGTGCTTGTTGTGTCAGGTTTTGGGAGCGATTTTCGGTTGAAAAATTAATTTGGACTAGTATCTGCATGACAATTGTAGCTGAAGTTGTAGACTTGAGGTTAGGCTTTTGAATTACCCCAGGTGGACTTCTATAGCCCAAGTTATGGTCGTTTTCGATGCGCCATAAGGCTGCCTGTTTTGGCCGAGACTATTGTCAGTTTTGGGAGGCGATTTTGTTGGGAAAAAGTAAGAATTTGGACTAGTATCCTTCAAGGAAATTGTAGCTCTATTTGAGAATTTGATTTTAGGCTTTTAAATCACCCAAATCGAACCTCTATAACTCAAGTTATGGTCTGAGATTTATGCACGGGACATCGCATGACATGGGTGTGAGTGCATGGTAGAAATCGACACTGTGTTTGGTGCCCGATGGTATGTCGTGAGTACATGGTAGATCGACACTATGTTTGGTGTTCGATGGTGGACTCAGAAAACGGGACAAGCGTTGAAATGAGTCGTAATTGCATAAAAGAAAGGAAATAAAATCGTATGTTGGGTATAGTAGTAGGGATAGATACCCCTGACCAGACAGAAAAACTCCCGGTTTTTCTTAGTTAGACATATGTATCTAGCGATGAAAGTTCGCGAAAGTGTCGGAAGGAGTGCGAAGCCTGCGATGAGACCCCGGAAATTCACTATCCACAAAAACACACGGGACTTGGTAAAAGCAAGTGAATATCGGAGTTTGTCCAATGGATTTTGATTTATAAAACAAAAAGCTTTTGTTTTGGAAAAATGGTCATTGATGGAACACGCATGTGGTTTCACATGACATATCATGTGTGAGAGTCGGTGGACTCGGGACATGGGACGGGGTGAGTGCATTCTCATCCATGGCATGTAGACATTTAGTAGGAATGTATGAAATGGTGCGTGTGCACTTAGGTGGGGAGTGGCCTTGGCCAGGAATTATTACTCTGAGCATTGCTCGCACGTCGATGGGACCACATTTCGGGTATAGGATAGATCTTCGGAGGATGACCTTTCAATAGAGGCCCTCAATTGTGAAGAAAGCGGGATTATGGCTGTTAGTTGTTTGACATGTATCTATATGTTACGTATAAAGTGTTGTAATAGCGTATGAATTTATTGTGATATAGTTGTATATTGGGGATATGAGCAGGATGGACCTTGTGTGGTCATTGCTATACATTGAGACCACGGAAATATTGTTATATAGTGCAGAGCTCCCAACAAAGAAGACTCGGCTGCATTGCGGAAAATATGGTTCCTCGAGCAACAATACTGATAAGGTGGTATCGGGTTACCCGAACCAATGTGAATCATGGTCAGCCAACTGGACCTCTGCTTTGGGGGCCGCTGGTGACGTACACAGGCATACGTAATACCTAGTGGCTCGATGGGCCGGGCTCCTAGACATGCTGGTCGTAGTACGAGCTAAGGTATGAGAAATTACCCGAGCTCACACGTTCAGCGTTATCATACTGCAGTATTTTGTTAGATTCAGCTTTTATGATGTATCTAAGATTCGCAGATTCCACGCGTCACAGCTTGGTATAAGGGTCTAGGTAGATGATTACCTAGGAGTTTATGTGACGGGTTTAGACCACTGCATGCATTGTGTGTTCCCTGTTGTGCTTTGAAGTGTGTTGCATGATTGTGATTGCGTGATTGTGTGTTACAAATTGCGTGAAATATATATACATGGTATGAAGTATATAGGAAAAGGTGAACACTAGGTTAGAGATGTAATTTCCCAAATTATACCCCTCGACGCTATAACTGCTTTGGGTATATTAAGTAAATGTATATTTTTCTAGAATAAAAATAATGTTAAAAATAAAATAGGAAAAATCCGGAATTAATATAATAGTAAAGGGTAAATTAGTAATTTACCAATTCAGGACCCAAGGGTCATAATTTATGAAGATTATATGAAAAGTGAAAATAAGATAAGTTAGAATTGCAATTAGAAGGAAGTTGAAGGACCAAATGGCAAAATGGAATTTGATGCCAAATTTTGGATAAAGCCAAACATGGCTTTAAAAAGAAACTCATTTTTGGCTATTTGGATAGGGCAAATTCGGTGAAGAGAAGAGGAGAGAAGAGAAGAGAAAAGAAGAGAAGAAGAAGAAGGAAGAAGGAAGAAGAAAAAGAGAAGGAAAAGCAAAGGTAAGAAATCATGTATGGAATGTATGGAATGTGTATGGGTTTGTATAGATTAGTATGGAAATCCCACTTTGTAAAAGTAGTAAAAGAAAAATCTTGTTAGAAATATTATTGGTGGGTATAGATGAGTTTTATGGTTTATAAATGTGTTTTGGGTTGAGTTGGCTTTGGTTTGGAAGAGATCATGAAAATGGCCAAACTCGCCATTGCTATGTTTCGACACTCCTACGCGCCTAGGCTGAGGTCCACTTCAGCAGAGCTCTACCTAAGCTGGAGGCTCCTTCGCCAGCGGACTCCAAGACAGGTTTTTTCATTTTTCCTCGTCCGCCAGCGTAGCTTAAGCTCCTCGGCCTGCCGCACTGGCGAAGTTCCGTTTTTAATTCCTCTCATTCCAGTCTGAATAATCATCTTATCGGATTAATGAGAATCTTAATAAGTGAATGAAAGGTCTGCATAAGCATTAAAATGATATGAAAATGCTATGTACTCGCAGATCGTTCTCGCCTCTCATTTGTTCATGTGTTTAAATGTAATGTTATTTATGAAAAGATAAATGTGTAAATGAAGGTATATAGAAAAACGTATAAATGTTCAAATAATACAAGAATAAAGATGGCGAAACATAAGAAAATATCGCATATAAATAATTTAAGTAACAATAGTTATTCAAGGATACGGATATAGCATGTAAATGAAATAAAAGAAACAATTTTTGTCCGCTTTATAACCTAGTAGAGGGATAGATTGGCATGCCTATTAGGAGAAAAGACAACAAGATTATCGATCGCTTAGCCCCATTTAAGCCATTAAGGTCACGTGCTCCTGATATAGATCTGGTCATTGTCTCGCATAATGATAATAAAGTGAAATCAAGGGTTTTATAGATGGTCATTGTCTTTACAATGATAATAACGTGATTCAGTTTTATGGGGATGATCATTGTCTCGTACAATGATAACAACACCTTCGAGTCCTTATAGTTCATTGTCTCATACAATGATTATAACACTTGCGGGTCCTTATATTTCCCGTATCCACTTCTAAGGTATTTGCAGACATGAAACATAAGATAAATGACAAGAATATGCAAATGACATGACATGATATGAGAAGCATAGCATTGCTATGTGATGATACGTATATAGTGATAAGTACAAGAAGCAAAAATGTAAATGAAATATGATATGGAATGAAACATGATAAGACGAATAAGTATGATATATGTAGAAGCATATCTATAAATGATATGTTCAAAACATGAATATGTGTATATATATATATATATATAAATGTTAAAGTGATATGCAGTTGTGTAAAGTGTGATGACTCTGATTAGAGGTGGTCCACTAGTATTATTTCCCACTAAGCTATAAGCTTAGCACGGGTGTTTCATCCGTGTAGGTACAGAAGAAGCAGGAACAAGAAGCCCAAACATTCCACATTAGTAACTAAGGCCAACACACTACTAGGTGCCCACTAAAGACCTTTTGGTCTATTTTTGTATATGTTTTGCTTTTGTAAGTAATGTAAAAATTTGTATATGTTGAACACTCTATTTATGGGAGTTTTGAATATATTGTAATTGGTCACATATAATATATTTCGTTAAATGTTTAATAGTACATGAATGAACACATTAATGGTATGGTAAAAAGTAAAAGATGGTTACAAGTATAGTGGTATATGAGCACACCTCGTGTTGGGGGCGTCACAAGTTAGATAGTAAAAGAGGCGTGACAAGTTTTGTGGTATTAAAGCACCTCGACATGGGGAACGCTATAAGAGAACATAACCTTAGGGGTTCGGGAAATAAAGGAATGTGATGGTTCGGGAACTGATGTTTACTAGTGTTTGGCATTATGCGAACCACTAACGAAATAAGAAAATGAGATCTCAATTTGCTATTTGACATATGTAGATGACAAGTTGAGGATGAGGACGTAGAGGTCGTCCACGGGGTAATAGCCAACCACCACCTGTTTTTTACCAAGAAACCTCTTTTATAGAAAGGTGCCTGGCGCCGTTAGCTTGCCAGCTTTGCACAAAGCACGTACTGGGGATAAGGGAGGGTCGAGTAACCTGCAGGTTTAAGACACACCATCCTTCAACATTCATGGGAGTGAGGGATCCATGGTAGGCCGACTCATTGGTTCAAAAATTGAGAAAAATATTAGGAGCCATGGAGATCACCTTCAATGCCAAAAAGATAAGGCCGACAAAGATTTCGGGCTAAGAGGCGAATCCTGGCGGCTGATCAGTCAAGGCCTCGAGGAACATAAAGGCAATAACATGGGGAGAGTTCCATGAGCTCTTCATGGGCAAATATTTTCTTGCAACTGCGAGACATGCAAAGGCCCAGGAGTTCCTAGAGCTAAAGCAAGGAACGATGACAATGTTAGAGTACATGTCTAAGTTCACCGAGTTAGCCCGTTTTGCTGATGACTATGTGGCCACCGACATGGCCAAAGTGAGGAAATTCAAGGATGGTCTGAAGTTGTCCATCCGGGGTAAGATTGTGGGATTTATCTTGCAAGATATGGACTCTATGGTCAAGATATCTATGACCATAAAGAGAGAGATTGATGACGCACAGAGCATCTATGATGCGGGTGCTAGTGATAAGAAGAGGGAGGATCAATCTTCTTCTAGCTCGAGGAAGAAGTAGAGGACTTCTGCTTCACGGTAGAGATTTCAGATAAAGGCGGATTGAAGGCCAAAGTGGGGCTGCCAAGTTTCGGCATCTGGGTTTAGATCTGCATTTATTACACATCGCCACCACCAGACATGAGACGGATCGCTTTACAGAGGCAGTGGATCCCAAGGTTATGGGACACCCCGCCACAATCATCAATGGGACATGCAATAAACACTGCTTGTCTCCTTACCCTAGCACGCCAGAGAAACAAGATCGGGCCCCAAGGTGCGCACGTGCACCGGCTAGTTTGGTGATAGCCGATAGGTCGCAGCATGGATCAAGGTCGGCCATGTGGCTCACGTGTCGGACTGGGACCTGTGGTGTGTCTACGCTATTACACCTCAAACTGAGCCGGCAGATCAATCGATTATTCAGGGTATGTTTCTACTCTCGCGCCTATGGATAAGAGTATTGTTCGATTCTGTAGCATATGCATGTGATTGTGTGTGCTAGTGTGTATGAATTTGAGGACGAAATTTTGTTAAGGGGGAAGAATAAACCTGTGTGAAAAAAAATTTAATTTTTCAAAAGGCAAAAACAAGAAAATTGTCAAATGATCCAGTGGAAGCCTGAAATTTTTCTAGATCTCGATGACGAAACGACTTCACCGCTGAATTCCTTCGCGGTCTCTAGCTACCCGTAAAATTTTCGTCGAATCTCGAGACGCGATTTTTTCACGATTTTCGGTAATCTGCCTGAAGGGACTCACAAGGACGATATTTTTATGAGAATCTGAGTTATGAAACATCCCCAAGTTAAGTTCCATTTTAGCCAAATTGAACTTGAACCGAGACGAAAATAAATTGTTTCAGGGCATAAACGAACTCGGATGGGTTGTGGACACGTGGCGTGACATGAGCCACATGTCCAACTTAAGTGAGTTAGAACAAAAGAGGGACAAAATGGGGATGAGGGCAAAAAAAACCCATTTTCCTGCGGAATACGGGAAAGAGTGAGAGAGGAGAAGAGAGAGTAGAGAAAGAAGCTACAACTTCTCTCTACGATCTACGGAGCTTAATTGCTCGATTTTCTTCGGGCCAAGAACGAAAGTTCATCTACTCGACGAGGGCTACACGTGGGTACCGAAAACACGGGATTTCACCGAGGATTCAAGCGAGGAGTTCGGGAAATCAAAGGTTTCTTGCCAGAAGTGTCAACTGACTTTCTTAGACTTTCTTCTACGCCTCCAAGAGGTAGAGATCCTTCATACTTTGGTTTATTTTCCATTCTAAGGGCTGTTTGGTTGAGTTTTAATGCCCTAATGAGCTATTTGACCCTTTTTGCCCTAAGGGGTTGTTTGGCAAAGTAATGGGTTATGGGAATAGTGTCATGTTTTGACCCTATATGATGTCCAGTTTTTTGGACTGATTTTCAGTGAGAAAAAGAGGTAATTTGGACTAGTGTCCTGCATGACAATTGTAGTCGGTTGCTAACTCGAGGTTAGTCTTTGAATAACCAAAATCAAATTTATAACTCGCTACATTCATTTAATTCTAATCGTCACAACTTGCATTGTTAATCGCTTGTGTCCGTGCTTCGGGACTGATTTACTGAGAAAAGAGGTAATTTGACCAGTGTCCTCGTATGACAATTGTAGCTGAAGTTGTGAATTTGAGGTTTGACTTTTGAATTACCCAAATTGGGACTCCATACTGCCAGCTTCATTTAATTTCCGGAATTGTCAGCTTAGGTCGTTAACCTGCTTGTGTCCGTGTTGGGACCGCCGCTTGAGAAAAAGAGGTAATTTGGACTAGTGTCCTACATGACAATTGTAGTTGAAGTTTTGAACTTGAGGTTAGACTTTTGAATTACCCAAATTGGACCTCCATAGCTCAAGTTATGGGCCATTTAATTTCCAGAATTGTCATAGCTAGCCGCTAACTCGTTTCAAGGCCCGTGTTTCAGATCGATTTTTGGTTGAGAAAAAGAGGTAATTTGGACTAGTGTCCTGCATGACAATTGTAGCTAAAGTTTTGAACTTGAGGTTAGGCTTTTGAATTACCCAAATCAGACCTCCATAGCTCAAGTTATGGTCCATTTAATTTCCGGAATTGTCACAACTTAGGCTGTTAATTGTTTGTGTCCAGGTTTTGGAACTAATTTTTGGTTAATAAAAAGAGGTAATTTGGACTAGTATCCTGCATGACAATTGTAGCTGAAGTTGTGAACTTGAGGTTAGGATTTTGAATTACCCAAATTGGACCTCTATAACCCAAGTTATGGTCCGTTTTCCGGGATTGCCACAGGTTGCCCTGTTTTGGCCGAACCTATTGTCCAGATTTTTAGGACTGATTTTCGGTTGGGAAAGTAAGAATTTGACTAGTGTCCTTCGCTGAAATTGTAGCTCTATCTGAAAACTTGATGTTAGGGCTTTTGAATCACCAAAATCATACCTCTATAACCTGCTATGGTTCGTTTTTTCGGGATCAAGTACAAATCTTAGGCTATTTAATAGTTTGTGTCCGCATTCGATCTGCTTGGGCTAGTTTTCTGAACCGAGTTCAAAACTATCATATAGTCTGTTATGGCTTGTTGTGTGGAATGTTTTGTGGGTATCTTTATGTCATTAATTGATAAAGGGTACGGTTAATTCCTTGCTTGTATGATTGATACTAGTGCTTGATATATGCTTCAGATGCAAGGGAAAGGAATATGTTTATCAGATTGTTATGATGTCGATATATGTGTTAGACATATGGAAATTAAATGAGAATAATTATTTGTATTAAATATGATTATCCATGATACTTGGTATGAAGTATGATTTTTGAACCGTTGCACGTGGTATTCATCAGGCACGTAGTACGTAGATACATGCAATGGTATTGCATTGCATTTATGCATGTGACACGTACGGCTACGCAGCGCCAGCATGTGAGATCGACACCGTGCTCGTGTCCGGCGGTATGTCGAGTGGTAGATCGGGACATCGTGTTTGGTGTTCGGCGGGCGGGCTCAAAATGGGACAACGCCCAAAATGAGTCTCACGGCCGCATAAAAGAAAAGGAAATGAAAAAATACGTGTCGGGTATAGCAGTAGGATAGATATCCCATCGGTGAAAACTTAATATTCTTGGTTAGACATATATCCAACGATGAAAGTTCATGAAAGTGTCGGCAGGCGTGCGAAGCTTACGGTGAGACCCTGTAAATCGTTACCCACAAAAACACACGAGACTTGGTAAAAACAAGTGAATATCGAAGCTCATTCAATGAATTTTGATTTATAAAACAGTTCGCTTTTTAAACTGGCCATTAACGTAACATAAATAATAGTTTTCACACTCGCATATGCACGCGCGAAGGAAATGGCCATGGCGACTGCGACATGGACGGTGAGTCACATTCTCATCCATAGCATGTAGACATTTCGAGTAGAATGTGTATGTTTACTTGAATGTGTGAAATGGTATCAGATAAAGACTTGTACGCTGAGAGTAGTCCTTGTATAATTATTCTCTCTACTGGTATCGTCAACTCACATAGACCACATTTCAAGTACATGACAAAATCGAGGACGGCGTCAATAGAAGCCTTAATCACAAGAAGTTCTGACGCATTTTATGAAATGCTTTCTGGCTACGTATTTATATGTTCCATAAGAGTGTTGTAATAAACTCCTATGGACTATTGTGATATAGTCAGATATTGGGGATAATGGACATGGACCCTATGTAGACATTACTTCACTGGCACTCGATGGGTCACATATACTGCTATACGCGCCAGATATCAAAAGTTCTCCTCGAACAAAGCCGAGACTCGCCCGATTTTTACGAAAAATACGGATCCCGATAAACGGACACAACAAGCAGGGTATCGTTACTCCAAAATCACGAATTCCGTGGGCTGACGGTTATCAACCCGGGACCCTGGCTCAGCGCCACAATACTAATAAGATCAGTTAAGCCTTATTTGGTTACTTTGAGAACAATTGTTCTAGACACTATGGGGAAATCTTTTACAAAGGAGATACATTAGTTACATTCATATATAAAAAATCAAGATCTATTGCAATAACACAAGGTCTTCCAATATTTATAGACCTTCACCTTTTACTCTCCGAGCGATGTGAGATACTACAAACCCCTTGCCAAAACCCTGAAGAACAAATCTGATAGTTGTATTACTATAGTTCAATTAACCGGCTAGTCAAAGATCCTGCTATCCTTCTTATTGCCTTCCTAAACACAAAGATGTCACCCTTAGTAGATATTCTTAGTTGTATACATCTAATTAAGACATTAAGCATCAAAGAACAATGCCATACCTAACCAATTCTGGAGACCAACAATGCTGCCTAATTCCCAAGTTAATACTTGCCACAATGTTGATACACTACACATCATGGTTTGCATAGAGTGAGAAATATGTCAGGTATCTCTTGACCCAAGCATCCATTGATTCTACACAGTAGAATCTAGAGAAGCAAAACTATGTGCCCAAACAGGTCTCAGATTTGCAATAAAAAAGGAAAAGTTCAAAATGGTATCAAGGAAAAAAAAAAGGAAAAGTTTCAGAAAGATAATTGAGAAGTGCATACCTCCAGCAGCTTGAATATAAGGGCCATTAATCTTGATATATGGAACATGCTGTATCTTGTGCCAATCATCCCCTCCCTCCTTGTTGAATCCTATTTCCAAGTGAGGACAGCCCCATATCGAAAAAAATTGAAGGGATGTGAGTCTCACCATTGAATCTGGCAGATGCAGTAGATTCTCACAATACCAAAGCTCGAGCTCTCGAAGTGAAACAAGGCTTCCCAGCCACTCAGGAAGGGTATCCAGTTTGGAACAACTCCAAATGGCTAGACTCTGGAGATGTGTAAGGTGCTGCATGGTCTCTGGCAATCCAGTGAGATTCTCACAATTTGAGAGTGAAAGATTTTGAAGGGAGCTTAGATCTCGAATCCCTGTTTCAGGGAGAGATTGTAGACTCTGGCATCCATGTATCGACAAAGATAAGAGAGACTTGAGGCTTCCAGAATCCAGAAAAGATTCTAGCTTGTCACAATTACTAATCGTCAGCTTTTGAAGAGAACAAAGACTATCAAGCTCACCTGAGAGAGATATGAGCTTTGGACAGTCTCTGATTTCAAGAGACAGAAGATGCATATTATTTCTCAGCAATCCAACTAGAGCTACTAGCTCTAAGAATCCATTGATGATGAGGTTGGAAAGAGAAGTGGTCTCCTTTGCCATCCTTAATAACAGGATGTTGCAATCATTCAGCTCCAGAGATTCCACAGACGGAAGATAAGGGAAGTCGGCCATTGCTGGGCAATCGACAATTGTCAATTTCTTCAGGTTGGAAAACAGATATCTTTCTTCAATTTTTGACCACCCCAATAAAGATGGCATGTTTTTGAGTGTGAGGTGTTTCAATGATACATAATCAACAACCCCATCATTTGTGCAGTCATCAGAGATGTACCTGGCAGCATCCATTGTATCTATTGAAAGAACCTCAAGAGCAGTTAGCTTCTCTAATGGAGGAAGCTGTACACACCTTTGACATCTGATTAGTGAGAGCTCAGTGAGGTTTGAGAGAGATGAATTCATCAGCCAACAAGGGAAATTTGCACCCATATAATTCTCAATGTGCAGCTTCTTTAGATCAGAGCTTGGTTGGAGGCACTCCATGACACGCACAACATTTTCTCTTACATTAGCTTCATCCACATGCTCCCATAAAAGTTTCAGCGAACGAAGGTTTCCCTTCTCCTTCAGATTTGCAGTCCTGGCACATCTTTCATTTGCCACATTTTCAAGGTTCTTAATTATTAATTCCCCGTGCAGGTCCAGGCCCTGCAACTCAGCAATGCTAGAAGCAGTTCCCCTACCAACTATAAAAATTGGTAATGTTTGAAGGGAGCTAAGGTTTCCAATCCCTTTTGGCAGCTTAACCAAATAGATCACAAGAATAAATATTCAGATGTCTGAGATGGATCAACTTTCTCAAATCTTTTTGGTAGCATCTCCAGATGGTCACAATGCTTGGAGTATCAATGTCTGCAGATATAAAGACTGCCAGATAGAGCTTGGTAACTTTTTTTATAAGAGCATCGTATTGAGGTACCTTAGATGCTTAATTGTCCAATTGACATTGACAGCTTTTCAATTCGTACACTGCTTATGTCTAAAGCACGCAAAGATTTGAAACTTGAGATGAAATTATTATGATACTTTAAACTTTGCCACCCAACTAATAGAAGGAAAGAGCGGACTTTCCCAGCATTCCGTAAGGACTTTGGCATTACAAATGCTCTCTCTTTACAGACCATTGACACGTG